>OY728131.1:505836733-507086733 GCA_963277665.1 Viscum album | reverse complement strand
GATTTACATGGTTACATTTTTCTTATGATGAAATGATATCCATTTGTTTTATATGGATTATGTTATGTTGGGATGATGTTTATGAAAACTATTTTTATTCTTTGGGTTTTGATGAATGTTTTAAGTTTATTATGTGGAACAAGTAAGAATGATTTCATAATGAGATGAGTGGGACCTATATCTCCTTCCAATGAATTGGGTAAAGATTTATATCTCATGAGATAGACATGGTTAGAACGGTAAGTTAATCCGGTATAGTGTTACAGGACTGAAACGAGGAGTAAACTCGATTCAAAAAGGGACTTTGTCCACTATGATGGTCTTGGCAGTAATTCCATGGCTACTATGGAAATCATATCTTGTGCTTAATGGTTTTCCACAATTACATGTTTTATTACCATGATATATTATCATTATTTATGTCCCATTAAGATTTGTTCCTTTCGTACTGACATGTTTTATGTCATTGCTCAAGATCTTGATGTATAAACATTATGTTCATGTTTTTAAGTTCAAATGTATATGATTTGTTTTATTTTCTCCATGCTTACCCTTACTGAGAATTTTATCTCACCTTTTGTATTTTTCTTTTCCCCATGATTTAAGGAAAGGTTTTAGGTAAGAAAACAAAAAGGGGAAGATCTTTATGGGGATGTTGAATATCTTTCACTACGATTATAAGATTGTGTTCTGAGTTTCCAAAGACACTAAACTATTACGGTCCATGAGTGTTAGTTCTTGTTATGTATTATGTATTCCGCAAAAGTAATGTAATTTCTATGTATGTCACAATTTGGGTCTCTACAGTTGGTATCAGAGTAAAGGTTTAGTTAACCTTTGGAAAGTAGGATGCTAAAACTTTAGTGAAATCTCTAGAGATATTTCTAAGGTATGACTAGGGATATCCCTAAGGTTTAGTATAACTATAGGTTACAGTCCCAGAGTTATGTTGAAGATCATGAATAACATAGGGTGAACCTAAGGTTTCATGGATTAAATAATTTTTGATAAGTTAGAAATCCCATAAGTGACTTTTAATGATTATGTGGTTCCTCGTTTTTTAACTATTTCTTACACTATGGTTTCTGGTTTTAGTCAATGGAGGTAACGAGAAAGAATTCAGTTAACGTTGATTCTGATGGACATATTGGTGACTGTGATCATCAAAATTGTGGAATTCCTAGAGAGAATGATATAGTTATTATGACGAATCCGTCATTGCGATATATGATTAACAAGGTGAAATTTGGTGGTATTCCAAAGTCATCAAATAAGAGGAAGATGGAATTTTATGCATGTTCGCATGGTGAGGAGCATAGAGAAAGGAAGATTGAGATTTCTAAAGAAGAGAAGAAGATCCATGAGGAAAACCTCAAATGGAGGGGAAGATGTTATCTATGTGGAGAAAAGGGTCATAGAGTGATAGACTGTTCTGGAGTTTAATGCCTTATTTGTGGAAAACATGGGCATTACCCAACTAAATTCCCTGACCTAAGAGGTTACTTCTATATCAAGGAAATACTTACTCCATAACAATCATTGAAGAGGATGAATTGAAGTGTTTATGTATTGGTATTCAAGAATAATGTTGTTGAGGTACTTTTATGGTATATTGGAATATTTTTGCATTAGTCTATTGTGGTTTTCAATAATTTTATGGTACCGATAACCAGGAAAAGTGATTCAAATATTTTGGAAATCATATGATATGCACATAATGAATGGATAAGGGGAAAATAATATATTTTATAGTATTCATGAGCTCATGATTGTTATAAGGACTAAGTAATATCATGGTTTGAGTATATAGAATTTTTTGGATTTTGGTATGTGGAAAGTGTTAACATTTAACTGCATTCATGTTTTCACTAATGTTCAATGGGTATTAATTTTTCAAGAGAATACATGATTAAGGCTTTCGAATGTTTGGAATGTGACGAACAAGAAATATCATATGATATATGGGGATCAATGATGGTATTAACAGGCTTTTTATATGAACTCTCTGGTAATCGCTTTCACTATAATATGAGATTGGACAATAGTATTTTGGATAATTCTAAAGATTGGAATGGATTATGTTCGACATAAGTTAGTATTGTTTAAGGCTAGAACTTTTTCGATATTATTGATGGAAGGATATAATAATGTATTTTTAGAAAGAGGACAACCTGCAGGATGAGCGACAACCCATCACGTCGGACAAGGATGTGGGAATTGAACCCACAACCGAAGTGCGACTGGCCTTTATCACCTACCACTGGCCTACAAGAAGTCTCTGTTTAGTAGAAAATAGTTTTATTTCATTATACAGGATGATAGAGAAAGTATAAGTCCATTTTTGGAATCATATATGATTAACCTCACCATATATATACTTATGTATATTTGATAAATTTTGCTAACCTTTTATTTGAGATATATGGAATGATCGATCATTCTATCACAGGATCTCCTAACACCTCACGAATGGAAAATTCAACTTCATTTATTTAAGAGATGAAGTGGAAATTGTTCAAGGAACGAACAATGGTGAGATTATACTGAAATAAAGTAAGTATTTCTTCTAATTCAAAATCTTCAACTTTAGGGAAATGATCTTGAAAACCAAAAATGTTTTCCTACTATCCTTATATCAGATTAATCAGATGGTACCTTAGATCATCAAAAATTTATGGTTTTGTGATTGTTGGTTTTTTCATAGTCATGTTCTCTACCACTCACCATCAGAACATGATGGTTATATTTCTTTTCCATATCCATATTTTCACCTATGTTCTCATATGTGGAAACCCAGTGATTAGTTAATTTTGGTAACTATTACGTTTCATACTTTAGTTTTTAAAGATAAGTTTTGGTATTCCTTTTAACGATGTGGGTTTCTATTAAAGAAACTTTTGAGTAGTAAACCATTTATAACCCCGATGAATTTCAAGGGTGAAATTCATTTTAAGGGGGTAGAATGTAACAACCTGAGATTTTATGAGATATATTATTTTGAATTTCATTGATATCTTCTATTATACACTACACCAAGATTAGATTGTACTATACGTAACACCATATTAGCTTGCAGTATACGCAACACTATTCTTGGATCATGTTATACACAATTTCAAGTCTGTTTTGTGGAAATTATTCTACGCAACATTACATATAGATTTTGTTTAATATATAAATAAAATAAGTTTTGATTATGATATATGCAACACCAAATGGAGCTTTCACTACACGTAACCCTTACTTGGCTTGCATTACACGCAATCAATACCTTCTTCGATAGCGTGTGTAGTACACTATACTAAGTTTCACTAAACGCAATATATTATTATAATATTATTTTGAACAAGCCGTTATAAATAGTAATACACACTTTTTTAAATTTTATAAATTTTATCTTTCCAGATGGACTTAATTTTTGGATTAGGAATATCGAAATTATCCTAGGGTGAAATTTTGGTATTTTTCTGAAAACTTTCAATTTTTGATGAATAGTAAAAACACAGGGTTATTATTTAAATTCTGTCTTATTATATAAATAAATATTTATTTTATTTAAATTTATTTTAGGTGAAAATTGATACATAATACCTATACATGTTCAAAATAATTCATTTGAGTCATTTTATAATAATTTTAGATATATAAAAATTTTATTGAACTTTTCACCGTCTTTTACCCACCTCCTAGATGAATTTAAAAATTTACATAAAACATAATTTTACCACTTCTGTGAGTGGAATTTTGAAAATCCTAGAGACATGGTTAATATCAAGGATTATAATTTGGTTCAATATAATATAAATAATTTTTGTTGAATAGTAACTTTTTACTATTATTTACCACGGTAAAAAGTAAATAGGGAAATTAAGGGTAAAAATGATATTATTATTACCCTAACACATTTCCTAATTCTATTGGATAAATGTAATTCGACCAAACAAAAAATTAGTAATAAAATATTACCCTTTAGGTCCACTTGGATTAGATTAAGACATTTATCATTATTTTATTTAAAGAATAATTAAAATAGTTAAAATCATACATTAATAACTAATTTTTTTTAATATAGGGTTATACATAAGATATATTTTACTATAAATATCAATTAGAAAGATAAAAAGAGTTTATAAATAATGGTATTTTATTTATAATTTTTAGACATAAAATAATTTAATTTATTTATGACACAAATATGATGCAGTAATTACCTTATTAATGAAATATTAACATAATTGATGTTATAAATACCCATATAAATGTAATTTTATACTTTTTATGAATTACACTAATTTTGTAGGTTAATATGACATGTTAGTATTGATTTACTTAAATTTTTCGAACTAATCATGATGTTATGGTTTTCACAAAAATCAAGTACCAAATAGTGTCAAAATACACAGAAAATAGTTTTTAAAACGAATATTATATTATTAATTGTTATTTTATTCATAAAAATCTAAGGTTAGGCCAAATGACTTAGATAAGGATATATATATTAATAATGAACCACTTGGGGTTATTTTGGCTTGTTATAGTATGTTTATTTACCATATAGTGTAAGAAAACAAAAAGACACGGTAAAAGTTAAATTATTCAACATAGAGTTACAAATAAATGATAAGGATAAAATATTAACCTAAACTTGTCTAAAACCTATTGGTTGAAAGTCTTTCGACCCATCCCCACTTTATCTTCGATATAAATCAATTTGATGCTATTATAAACCGAATATGACATTATTATAAAATAATATTTTAAGTTTTTCCAAAGATTCCCCTCTCCTCCATTATAAAAAGAGCACCCCTTCCCTCTTCTCTTCACACCCTTTTGAGGCTTGAAGCTCAGCCAAACCCTGCCAATTCCTCTTATCAACCTATCTACTTATATCATAGAGGTTCTTGTCTTCTCAAAATAACAACTCTAGTGCCCTAAGAAAAATTTTAAAGGAGGTGCGTCGAGGAACATGTAATCTCTTCTACCAACTCTTTCATGTTTATTTCTTCTTCTACTTCCTCTTAATTAGTTGTTTAATTTTAAAGTAATAACATAAGTTTTAATTATATACTGATATTTTATTATAAATATTAAACAACCCCTTTTCACCTTCTATCCATCCTACGGAAAACAAAATCACCACGCGTGCGTACGTACGGAATATCGTCTCCACGCCGTGGTGTAATATGTTTTTGACCACCACCTTACTTGGATGGGTATAATGGTGTAAATAAATAATTATATATGATTATTTTAAATTTATATTGATTATGAAATAGTATACATACATTTCAATACAATTCCACGATCATGGGAATGATATCATCGCTCGTGCGTACGTATGGACTACTGTCTCCACAACACGATGAGATTCATTCTCCATATTAACCGTTCATTAATGATTATAAAGTATATATAATGAATAATAATGAAATATTTGACATAATAATGATAATATATTTATGTATATATATATATATTTATGTCATCAACTTAATTCTATTCAATTCAATAAGAAAACGAAAACAGCGTTCATGCGTACGTACGACCTACCATCTCCATGAACGGTGTATTTCATTCTATTTATTGATCTATCATATATATATATATATGTATATGATGAATATATATTATATATAAATAATTTTTTACACTCTTTAATTAAGTAAATCAGGATATATGTAATAATATGAAGAACAACAAGTCGAAATACGTACAATAAATGAAACGATTTTACCCAAATCGCTGCTTTTACATCGAATTTGCAAAAGAACAGGTAATATAAAGTCATAATTAAACCATATATGATATCATAACAATGAATATGATTCTGTAATAAGTCAATGATATTATTTAAATCATTATAAAGGATGTTCAGATACATATGAAGCATATCAGAAAAAAGGTAAGGGATAACTTTTCCAATTTCATTTTTATCCGAGATTGTTTATTCGTAAGTATTTACTGGGGTTATTGTTATCATCCATTTCCATGTTTTCTAAAAAAAATTCATGTACTTTTAATGTTCTTTTTACCCATTTTTGACTTTTACTAGATGGTATGTAAGAAAGATTTCTTTTTTTTACCATACGAGGTACTTTTTTGACTTTTTTGGAAAAAGTACGAGAAAAATGTTTTTCTAATCTTATACGACATAAACGGATTTTTATGGTTTAATAAATACTTATTACAATGAAGATTACTCTACAAAATTTCATGACTATTTTCAACAAAAAACGTTTCTTTTAAAACTCCATGGCATTTTCTGAAATGAAAATGATTTTGAAGAAGAAAGAATATTTTCCTCAAGAATTCATTTCAAGTGTTTTATCAAAACCATTTTCCATCTAAGATGACATTATTTCACATGGGTATGTTTCAATTATAATGTCTATATGATTTACATGGTTCCAATTTTCTTATGATGAAATGATATCCATTTGTTTTATATGGATTAGGTTTTGATGGGATGATGTTTATGAAACCCATTTTTATTCTTAGGGTTATGATGAATGTTTTAAGTTTATTTTGTGGCACAAGTAAGAATGATTTTATTATGAGATGAGTGGGACCTATATCTCCCTCTAATTCATTGGCTAAATATTTATATCTCATGATATATACATGGATGGAATGATATGTTAATCCAATTTAGTGTTATAGGACTAGAACAAGGAGTGAACTCGATTCAGAAAGGGACTTTTTCCACTAAGATGGTCTAGGCAGTAATGCCTTGGCTACTATGGAAATCATATCATGTGATTAATGGTTTTCCACAATTAAATGTTTTATTCCCATTCTATTTTATCATGATTTATGTCTCATTATGATCTTTGCCTTATATATTGACATGTTTTTTGTCATTTCTCAATATAAGGATGTTTAAACATTATGTTCATGTTTTTAAGTTCAAATGTATATGATTTGTTTTATTTTGACCATGCTTACCCTTACTGAGCATTTGAGATCACCCTTTTGGATGTTTTATTTTCAATAGGATTTAAAGAAAGGTTTTAGTTAAGAAAAAAAGGGGAAGATCTTTATGGGAGATGTTTAAGATCTTTCACCACTATTAGAATATTATGTTCTAAGTTTCCAAATACACTAAACAATTACGATCTTTTAGTGTTGGTTCTTGTTATGTATTAAGTTTTCCAAAAATGTAATGTAATGTCTATGTACGTCAAGCTTTGGGTCTCTACAATTGAGGCTCATAGAACTCCTTTCCACATCATGTAAAAGAAAACATAGATAATGATTTGTTTTATAAAATACTATATATCTCAATGGGAACTTAGGAGATAATATCATTTTTCAACCTAGGATGGTTATCCTAATATAAGGATGAGTTTATAATTTTAAACCACCTCAAATACTCGCAAAATATTTGATGTCAGTATATAACTAAATCATTTGGAATTTTAATTACTATAAAGTTGGTTTAGAAAATAATATATGATTGAAAGGCAGGTTTTTTTGTGTTTTAAGGCCTTATTCTTCTTTGTTGAGTATCTCAGGTACATGTGATGAGAATCACATGATATTTATCTTTTTTAAGTCATGAAATCATCCATGTAGTATGTATCCTCAAATAGCATCCTAAACTTCATTTTCTTTCAAAATTTATCTTGTTATTAAAACAAATGGTTTCAAAAACATAAAAAACAAGGATGTAAGTTGATCCCGATCATTCCTCAATCAAATTATCATGATATGGTTTTTGGTTAGATCCTCAAAAGTCCTGAAATGATAAAAATATGACATATAAGAACCCTGAAACATCAAGAGTCTCAATAATATTACCAATATCCACCTAACAGTTGAGATCTATTGAATAATATGACTACTTCTGTATGCCATTGTTTTTAATAGAGAAACAATATTTATTTGTCTTGCATCCCATGTAATAGTTCTCATTAATCATTATCTCACATATAAAAATTTTCGTTTCCACTGATCATTCAATTCATGGAATTAGGGATAACACCCAGATACACTATACACACAACACTATATTCCCACCACATATGGTGTCTTTTCACTCTATGAACACTCTTTGTGCATTTTTCACTCACCCATGCAAGATCATAATATTATAGGCTAGCCCAAAATCTCACATGACACCTTCACCTACCTAGGTAGAGTCTATACCATGTGGTTGAACCCAAATCCCCACATATATAGTTGAGGGACACTTTACTTGTCCAAGGGTAATTAATATTTTTTAATTACATTTCCATATACATAGTAATAATATATATACGAAATATAATACCATTCCCACATCAAGACTCATGATTCTTATAATATCCTTCATGAAAAATATATATAATTTCTATGTGGTATTCTTAATCCTCATGAAATTATGTAATTACACATGGTCATATTTAACTCTTCTTCTTCATCCTTGATCATCCTTGTGAATAATATTATTTTTCATGGTCTTCAGTTTTTTCTCCACCATTATCAAACAATATGTTACTATTGAAACTATCCATTAACATGATGATTATTTCAACAATTATTATACTTATAAACTCAAAATAAAAAAAATAAAATCCTTAATATAATATTAATTGGGTACCTTCCTCTTTATCTATTCCTCCTATCCACATTCACTTTGTTATCAGGATTTGATCTCTTTAATATTTCAACAAATTGTTTCTTTGTAACTTCATAGTCATATTAATATTAAATAAGTATTGATATTTTGTTGAACACCATTTTAAAAAAATAAAAATCTCTAAAAAATTAAAATTCATACAAACAGTGGTCTCTTCAATATTCCCTTTTCTTTTATTGGACATACCATAAATGTACTTACCAAATGATTATGTAAATATGTGAATCTAAATTATTTACTTTTCCAAAAAATCATTTCACTTTAACTCAAACATATCAAAAATAAATACATTGGTCATTGGGAAATGGTATAATTCCATACATAAGAAATTTTTCATGCATCATCTCACTATAAGTCTATGTAAGTCATGCTAGGTTTAAAATACAAGAGGATTTTATTTAGAAAACAATGTTTTCATTTACTAACCGATCGTGATACATCATGAAATTATAACACATATAATTATCTTCAATGGTTGTCTAATTTTATTCCATACTGAATATACTAAATGATATATGAATCTTTTTTAAGAACAATTAACCAAAATCTCCTTCACTCACATCAACAAATAGATCACAAATTTTAAAGTGAAACATGAAAGATAATCATCCTTAGAGAAATTCCATACTTCAAAATTTATTATGTAATTCAATAATTAATTTAAAACCTATTTATGATATGTTTTTTAATAACCAAGGATGGGAGATTAGGAAAAAACATATATTTTCCAATGATATGATATTTAGAAGCATTCTAAAATAATTATATTTTATTCCAATTGAGATAATTGTTGTCTTAAATAAATTATCCTTTTTTATTTTTATCCATTTAAATGGAAATAATAATAATCTTCATAAAGATAAACCTAATTAAAAATGGATATCAATATGTTACAGGATTGATAATACACCAACATAGATCTTCAAATTGTCACACTCTATATTTGAAATGATTTACAATTTCTCTACTAATGATCTTCTTAAATTATAATTTTTCAAGATACCAAATATAAGATCAATACAAGATGGTATCTCAATTATACATATTTTATATGATATAATAATAAATTATTCAACTTCACCACGGATGATCCTATATAATATTTTTATTTGAATATCAATTGATGAATCATTCAAGGATGATGATCATCTTTGGTGTCAATAATTGACAGAAATTACTGTTTCTTAGTTTCTCCCCATGAGATCATTCTTCACCTTCAATTAAATTCATTTTAATAATATATAGAATACAAAAATATTAATTTAATATGGTAGATACTACTTTCATTTTAATATAAACACTCAGGTCGAGAAGGTTACCTCATCCAAGCTGCTCCATTTCCTCCATTCTTCATGTCAGCACATCAAAAATTCTATTATAATATATATTTTGGCAGAATAGATCACTTCATATTATATTATTATTTTTGTGGATAATTTTTATTCTTAAAATAATTTATGGATGATTAATTTTTATCTTGATTAATGAATATATCTTGTTTTGGTAGAATGGTTAATCAACCTTTTTCATTATGAACAAATTTCTCACATCTCACATGTTGAACTTCTTTAACCCAATAGTTTATTTTTTGTAAAAACCTCTTGTGTAATTTTTTTTATCATGTTCAATCTTATATTTTCCTTTTTAATTATCATTTTATTGTTCTTATCATATTTTCAACATAATTTACAAATATTTAATCTAGGTAACTAACATTTTCTTATGAACATTAGAAGAAATTTTGGTTCTTCCACATGAATTGTTTGGAGTTCTATTTAACTTAGCTGTTCTTTTGGATGGTGAAATATTCATTAAAATCATGGATTTGAAATATAATATCTTCTACATATTCTTAAATGAAATATTATTGGGATTATTTTTGTTTAAATAAATTATATTATTTCTTCCAAAGGTTTATTTTTATTTATTATCCAAATTATATGATCATATTTTCTCATCATCTTTGGAAATATATTGGGATGAGAATGAACCATTATTGTTACCACTACCATTTCATTCAAAATATATTTTTTCAAGTATTCCAAATCCATTTGATGTATAAATATTTTTCATAACATGTGTATGATGCTTCTTCTTCTCCGTCATTCTCTGCTTCGATAAGGGGTTCCTTTGTGGTTTTTTATTTAATGTATTATACCAATAATCATATCAAAAAATAATTTACCATTTACGAAAATACTATTGTTCCACAAAAAATGATATTTTTATTTACTCTATTTTATGTTTGTGTATTTTATTAAAAACATGTTGGGATATTCATGGGGAAGAATTTTCCACATTCTTTTTCAAATCCACCCTACTAATGGTAGTAGGTTTCTCATTACCTTTACTCATCCATAATTATATAGATTTTATTTTCTAATTTGATCTATTCATGACAAACAATTTAAAACAATATTATAATGTTGCATGGATGATATTTGTATGACCCAAAGTTTTTAGAAAAAGGATGTATGTTCAATAGAATATGTGATATGCAACCCCACACCGAAATAATCAATGATTATATAAATATGATTTTTTTAATATTTCCATTAATTTTTTTTATATGAGAAAGATTAAATTATTTATGAAATATATATAATTCTTCAAAATATATTGATAAATCTTTAGGAAATAATTACTAATTTTTTTAATTTCATTTTGTTCATATAAATATGTTTTATTCAAAAATGATTTTTTTTCTTTTCTACGAATAATATTATAATTTATTTTTAGAACATTTAGAAAGGGAATTTGATAAAAGAAACTCCACTTTTTATATCTTAAATATCAAAATTAACATAGGCTGAAAATTTTGGATTTTTTTGGATAATATAGACATTTTGGTGAATATTAAAAAATACCATTTTTATGTAAAGTTATCATTTATTTTGGTAAATTAATTAGTTTATAAGTCAAATTGTACTTTTAAAATTATTTAATGGTAATTAATGTATTTTTTTATATTTAATTTAATTAATTACATTTAAATCATATTTTTACCATATTTTATTATAAGTTTATTTTTAGGGTTCAAAACTCATTTTTTCCTAAAAAATGGTTCAAATTGCATAATCTTTCTCCATCAAAATTAATTAAAATACCCCCTAATGAGATATTATTTAAATGTAATTTTTAGGTGATATATATATTTATTTATTTGATATTAATTTAATTAATATTACTAGTTATATAGTTAATTAAAATAATCCATTAATAAGAATATTCATTTTTTCAGAAAAACCAAATTCCATCATGCTTGCGGATTTTACATTAAAATAATTTATTCCACATTTAGGAATTGATTTTGATAAAACGGGTTCCATATTTTCAATTATCTTAATTAATATTAGCTAATAAATTTAACTTAATTTTTTAACAATATAAACATATAACTTTAGTAAATATTAATTTCCGTGGTAAAAAGAAAATAGGTCAATTATGAGTAAGAATAATTTAAAAAATACTAAAAAAAGTAAACTTAAGAGTATGGATAATTATTTTACCTTTTAATTAAATATATTCTTATATTTATTCATTATTCCCTTCTATTTATAAATTCTTAACAAATTATTTTCATAAAAATATATGATTAAACATAAATTGTATTTTTGAGTAAGATGAAACTTAAAATAAGACATTAATTTCATATAATTCATGGATTTTTAAATAAATAGTATTTGAATAAAATTTTATTATTTAATAATTTTTTTAAAATATAACTTATAATATAGTTTTTATGAAGTCAAATGTAATTTTTATAATGGTTCAAAAACTATTGTTGCCAAAAAACCGAGAACATCTCCATAAATTTTGATTATATATTATAAGTGAAATTTAATATATTTAAAAATATATTTTGATAAAAATAATATTATTCTGGAATCAGTATGTCGAAATTATCCAATGGTTCATTTTTTATAATTTTTGGAGACAATTAAATTTTAGGTAAAAATTAAATGTCGTATAACAATACTCTGTGTATTATAACATCATAATGACAAAAAAGTGATGTGATTCATAATATAAATGGTATCCAAGAACAAATATATGTTTTACATTTAAAATAATATTATATTATGTTTATTTGATTAATTATATAATGCCCTTATGCATTCTTCAAAACCATTAAAATATTTTGTGGTTCTAAAAAAATTTCATTAAGAGTATGAATCACCTCAACATCACCAAGGTAAATATTTTAATATTTTAGTCCCATTAAACTATAAAATAGTTAAATTCACTCCCCTTTGGATGAATCCTTGGTAAGGGTTTTTTATTTGGTAATTTTATTATATAGAGTCTAAAACCTATGTTTGAGAAATTATAAAGAACTCCCCACTAATTTCTTATAAAATCCCAGCTAAGATCTCATTCCTCTTTAATAAAAATCTATTAAAATGTACTTACTATTACCTAACCTCTCAATAATCCTACCATGGTTCCCCCATTCTCTTAGAAATCTCTGCGAATGCATTTGGGATCACACTCTCAAGGTAAATAACTTTCCTCGCATACTTTCAATTCATGAACTCTCTTTGAAATTAACCTTTTTAATTTCAATTTTTTGTATTTTCATTCATTTATAAAAAATATGTTACTATAAAATAGAAATTATTTGAATGATATACCATTTACCCTCTCTCTTTATCAGCCTTACCAAATAATTTATATGATGAAATTTAGTAAGGGGTTTCTCTCTTCTCATTTAAATCCAAGCACCCCTTTTATGTTATGAATCTTAATTTAAATTCCATCATGATAAGATATTTTATTACGTTTCCCCCTTAATAACCATTTCATGTATAAATTATGATATCTTTCATTAATCCCACCAACAAACCTTTATTTACACTCATTACCATGCCGAAATTTAGTAAGTGGTCTTCACCTTCTCTTATTTATTCAAGTATATTTATTATCTTAGGCCTTATATTTCCAATTCATAATGTTGAGAAATGTATTTAAATTTCCCTATTACATATCATTTTATTTTCAAATGATGTGATACCCCTATATCTCTAATCAAAACATTTTATGAATTCTTATGTGACATTTTTATGTTGATGAAATTTCAACATGATTTTCCATGACAAAAAAATATGTATTTAACATCATACACATCTCCTATAAATGGTGTTAACATTTATACCCTTATAATTATTTGACTTGGGAAATAAAATTTTATATTCCGCACTCATTGATCATGGAATAAAATATTAGATGAATTAAACCATGTTGTATCATATCTGTGGAAAACATAAGCATGAGAATGAAATGAATATAACGTGAGCGCACATAATTATATATCCCTCGAATACATTGGGAAATTTATAGTCTCACGAGACTTCATATTGGGATAGGGAAGGAACCTACACTAGTGCAAAAACGTTTTTTACGTCACCATTTTTTACGTCGGTTATATAAAACCGACGTCATAATATGTAAAACGAGGTTTTTTACATCGGTTATTTAATAACCGACGTAAAAACCTGTGTTCGGTACACCTTTAACGTCGGTTATTTTTATAACCGACGTTATTAATCGCGCGGCTTCGTTTTTTACGTCGGTTATACATTAACCGCCGTAAAAAACAGAAACGGGGGTTGTTTGTTACGTCGGTTATTCAATAACCGACGTAACAAATCAACATATGTACAAGTTATTACGTCGGTTATTCAATAACCGACGTAAAAAACGCGGTTTTTGAAGGCCTTTTTACGTCGGTTATAAAATAACCGACGTAAAAAAAGAATCCGCAGATGTTTTTGACGTCGGTTATGGAATAACTGACGTAAAAAAATGCGGATTTTGAGCCCTTTATAACGTCGGTTATAAAATAACCGACGTAAAAAATGAATCGGAGGAAGGTTTGTACGTCGGTTATTGAATAACCGACATTATAAATGTTTTTAAAAAAATTATAACGTCGGTTATTGAATAACCGACGTGATAACTCATTTAAAAATATACCCAGACCCGTTGATTGTCATTCGCGAGTTTACCTTCGACAGTCGTGACTCGTCTCTCTCGTGCGTAAACCCGAATCGGCTCGTCCATTTCGTTGGTTTAGATTCATTTTGTGATCATCGTTTCTCATATTTAATCTCCTCGGATCAATCATCTAAACTCGAAGCACTCAGGTAATCCTCCCACTCGTTCGTTTTTTTTCGCGGATAGTATATATATATGTGTTGTGATTTTTTTGTTGAAAATAGCTAAGATTCTTCTATTACGAACCCTTTTAACTCGTTTTGGAACCATAATCTTATTTATCATCCCTAGATCTATTAGTTCGACTTGCAATATTGACTAATTTTATGATTTCACTAATTTTTCATCGTTTTCTATAAATCCCCGAGAGGGTTGGGGCGTGTCCATTTGGATGGGTTTCCCTTTTACAGTTGTTACTACTTTATTCACACACAACCATGGCATAGGTGCATGGATTTGGGATCACATCACCATTTTCACCCCCTGCAAACAAAGTTTCACGAGGAGGACTCTCTGTCTGGTCCACCGGCCAGCCGGTGGTGAGCCAGCGGCCGGCCGGTGGCCCAGACAGAGCAAGGCTGTCTGGTCCACCGGCCGGCCGGTGGTGAGCCACCGACCAGCCGGTGACACCAGGCAGTGGGCAAGTCTACTGCCTGGGTCCTCCGGTTGGCCGGTGAGCTCACACCGGCTGACCGGTGGACTCAGTGAGTCCACTTTTCATCTTTCTTGGGCCAACTCCTTGGCAACCTTTTGCCTATCAACAAAAACACTTGAAAACAAGTTAGAATATAATAAGAGTGATTGTGATCATTAAAATCCAAGAGAGAGGGGTACAACAGACTGTGTTTACCATGTTTATCATTGTTTAACATGCTTACCATATTACCAATGTTTACTATTATGTAATTTAGTACACTTTTCTATTTTCTGATTAAGTAGTATTACAATATTTGAATTTGTATATTTGTGAACTAATGTTGGTTTTTTTGATTTGAAGGAAAATGACAGATCAATCAGTTGATCAGCCACATGATTCTGGAGATGAGCATATTGGTCATACATCTGGGGAGGAACATTCACATGCTCCTATTACGAAAAATAGTTCTAAGGTTGGTAAGCGTGGGTGCACACGTTTACCAAAATTATCACTTGCCCGTACGAAGGAGGAGAGGATAGTCGTGGAGTTTGATGATGATGATCTTCCTAGAGGTCCAAATGCTAAAGATTTTAAGGGTTTTGTAGGAACTCAGGCTAAGAGAAAAGTAAGCATTCTCTATGATGATTGGAAAAGTGTGGATAAGGAGATAATTTCTCAGCTGTGGGAGACCATTTTGGTAAGATCTTTTGCTATTTTTTGACTGTTCTTTAAATGTTTCTAGTATATATAATATTTTTAACCTCTTTTTTATCAGATGACATTTGATATTCCTGACACTGGAGGAGTCAGGAAGAAATTCTTATCGTTGGCTGCTAGGAGATGGAGGGATTTCAAATCAACCCTCTCATATGATTTCATTTATGGTCATAGGAGTCGTGAGAATCCATGTCGTATATATCCTTTTATAGATGAAGAAACATGGAGACAATTTTTTGAAATTAGAAGAAAAGAATCATTTTTGGTAAGGGCAATGTAAACTTTTATAAGCTTTCTTATATAAATGATCTTATTATTGTTTTGTTAATGATTACTTATTCTTAATTTACAGAAAACAAGGAAAGCTCATCAAGAGATCCAATCTAAAAATGTATACCCTCATAGTTTATCTCGGGGAGGGTATGCATTATTGGAAGAACAAATGATGGCAGAAAAATTTCAACAACTAAGAGCTGAGTCTTCAAGCTCTGGAGAGGTGGCCCCTCTATCCCCTCCATCTAGACATGAGAAATGAAAAAGAGCTCGGAAGGGCAAAAAAGGACAATATCTTTCGGAAGAATCGAGACTCGTAGTTGAGAGGATTGTAAGATATCTATTTTATTTATTTAAGTTTACTATTTTCGTCATATATTTCCAATCATTATAGAAATGTTCAATTAATTATTACAGGACTCTCTTGAGGAGCAGAGTTCACAGGGGACATTTACACCATCTGGGAGGGAAGATATTTTATCTGTGGCATTGGGAAAGCCCGAACATCCTGGCCGTGTAAGAGGATATCCGGCAGGTGTATCGGTAAGAAAAGTGTTGCCACGTTCCTCAACTTCTAATGTTGAGGGAGTTTATAAAAAAAATAGAATCCTTGGAGGCTGAAGTCCATAATATTAATGCGACAATGGAGGACAAGATTAGAGCATCGGTGCAGTTTATGTTTGCAGACTTGCAAAGACAATTTCAGGGTGCAGCTCCCACTCCACCTCTCCTAGTAGCTCCCACTCCCCCACCTCAGCCTGCGGACCCCATTTTTGATCCTCCTCCTCCGCCGCAGCTACCTACTTATTGTGAGTTGTATGTTGATGATCCTCAACATCATATAGTTGCATATGGGATGGTATATTGTATAGGAGATACAGTTCATCATCAACAGTTAGAGGTAGAGAATCAGAGGGTCACTGTACAGGATATTATAGATAGATCAGCTCAGATACCATTACCTACAGATGAGGTGACGACAGTTGGACATAGTATCGACCATTTTTTACTTTGGCCATCCAGACTTCTTCGACTCATTACCATAGAGATATGGATGTTATATCTTTTATTTTATATTTTTATTAATGTTTTATCATTTGAAAACTAATATATTTTTCAATTTATTTTTACAGGAATACTTTAAAGGTAAAGAAATACTGTATAGATAACAACAAAGACAGATAGCTATGACATCAGATGAAGATACTAGCAGTCTTGACAAATTGTCAAGATATTCAAATTTATTGGCGGATCATTATGACTTTACAATGGAATCTCATGTCTGTGGACGTTAACTAAGTGTGGGGATTATGAAAACTGATATCATGGAGTTTGTCACTGGAGATAAGTTGGGCATCAACGTGGTGCAAATTTTTATCATGTAAGTCTTAACACCTTTTCCTTGCGTTATATTTATTAAAAATGTATACTTATGTCTGCTTTGTATTAGGTATCTGAATAAAATTTGTGAGAGGAATGAGCTGATAGATGTATATGGATTCGTGGACCCACAATTGATTTCCCCTGAAGCATGTGCATTGGA
Source organism: Viscum album (assembly GCA_963277665.1). Classification (NCBI taxonomy): domain Eukaryota; kingdom Viridiplantae; phylum Streptophyta; class Magnoliopsida; order Santalales; family Viscaceae; genus Viscum; species Viscum album. Next base: position 507,068,946 of record OY728131.1, on the reverse strand, counting down.
TGAGGAACAAAGAATGATTTATATTGCTGATAGATTTGAAAAGAATGTAATCACACAGTGTTGGATGATGCCTTTTTGTGAGAGGTATGAAACACATCCATCTCAAAGAGTTAATTATCTTTTAACATAAAAAACCACTAACGTTAAATTTCCTTTTATCAGGGATCATTGGATGTTAGGGGTTTTTTTCCCTAGGGATAAATCACTTTATTGGATATGCTCTCTCCATGATGATGTGCGAGAAAGTTTTAAGAATATATTGGAAACGTAAGTTTTAATTTCACAATAGTTTTATATATTATAATGAATTTTAAATTTACCCCATTCGTATTATTTTCCAACAGGGCATGGGTCCACTTTCGAAAAAGCGCAAAGAAAAGGAATTTCAAGATCAAATATGTACATGCGAAGGTAAATATCCATTTATAATTTGTACATTTTGATTTATTACATAAAAATAATATATTGAATTTACACTCATTCAAACAGAAATGTCATGAGCAACAAGGAATCATCGAATGCGGATATTACATGTTAAGATTTATGTATGAAATAATAACAACTGGGACAGTTCTGAGTTTTGACCTGGTAAGATTTCCTCTTTCTCATAATATTTCAATTTGATTTATTCATTATACACGTTGACTACTATCCTTTTCCTTTGTAGCTTTTTGATGACCCTCAACCCTTTACTGCTGAAGATATCAAACACTTACAAGTGGAGTGGTCAAATTATTTTACAGGTTTGATTGACATTTAGTTGTTTGTAATGTAAAATGTAATTTTGAATATTGTCAATGTAATTGTGTATTTCGTAGTCGTTTAGGTTGGATTTAGTTTTTTTTGAAGTTGACAGTGTATGTTTTGAATGTTATATAAGTGAATGTTTATTTTTTCTCTACTTCTTGTTTTGGTCTACTGTTGATGGTTTTTCTGGTCTGGATTTTGGTATGGGGGGAGAGGTTCCAAGGGGGTGGGTGGGTGTTTAGGGGGTGTCCAAGGGATATGGGAGGGGTGTCCAAGGTGTGTTTGGGGCTGTCCTAGGGGTTGGGGGGGTGTAAATGAGGGTGGGGGTGTCCAAGGGGTGGGGGGTGTCCAAGGGATATGGGAGGGGTGTCCAAGGTGTGTTTGGGGCTGTCCAAGGGGTCGGTTGGGTGTAAATGAGGGTGGGGGGGGGGGGCTGTCCAAGGGGTGGGGGTGTCCAAGTGGTGGGGGTGTCCAAGGGATATAGGAGGGGTGTCCAAGGGGTGTTTGGGGCTGTCCAGGGGGATGAGGGGTTTCCAAGGGGTCGGGGGGGTTTCCAAGGGGTCGGGGGGTGTCCAGGGGGTGGGGGGCTGTCCAAGGGGTGGGGGGTGTCCAAGGGGTGGGGGGGGGGGGGGTGTCCAAGGGATATGGGAGGGGTGTCCAAGGGGTGTTTGGGGCTGTCCTAGTGTTCGTGGGGTGTAAATGAGAGTGGGGGGGCTGTCGAAGGGGTGGGGGTGTCCAAGGGGCGGGGGGTGTCCAAGGGATATGGGAGTGTTGTCCAAGGTGTCTGGGAGTTCTGTCCAAGGGGCCGGTTGGGTGTAAATGAGGGTGGGGGGGCTGTCCAAGGGGTGGGGGGTGTCCAAGGGGTGGGGGGTGTCCAAGGGATAAGGGAGGGGTGTCCAAGGGGTGTTTGGGGCTGTCCAAGCTCTCGGGGGGGGGGGGGGGAGGGGTGTCCAGGGGTCGGGGGGGTGTCCAAGGGGTCTGGGAGGGCTGTCAAGGTGTGGGGGGGGGTGTCCAATGGGTGTTTGAGGCTGTACTAGGGGTCTTGGGGGTGTAAATGAGGGTGTAAATGAGGGTGGGGGGTGTCCAAGGGATATGGGAGGGGTGTCCAAGGGGTGTTTGGGGCTGTCCAAGGGCTCGGGGGGGGGGTGTCCAGGGGTCGGGGGGGTGTCCAAGGGGTCTGGGAGGGCTGTCAAGGTGTGGGGGGGTGTCCAATGGGTGTTTGAGGCTGTACTAGGGGTCTTCGGGGTGTAAATGAGGGTGTAAATGAGGGTGGGGGGGGGGGCTGTCCAAGGGGTGGGCGGTGTCCAAGGGGTGGGGGCTATCCAAGGGATATGGGAGGGGTGTCCAATGGGTGTTTGAGGCTGTACTAGGGGTCGTGGGGGTGTAAATGAGGGTGGGGGGGCTGTCCAAGGGGTGGGGGTGTCCAAGGGTTGTGGTGGGGCTCCAATGTGGTGGGGGAGGGCTGGCCAGGTTGTTAGGTGGGTATAGATGAGGGTGGGGTTCAGTTGGGGCTTGGGGGAGGGCTGGCATGGTTATTTTTGTTGTTTGGTTTCTGGTTGCTTTTTGGTGAGAGCAGTGCAATTATTTTAAAAAAAAAATATCGCTTTCACGTCGGTTATTTTATAACCGACGTGGTAAATAAATCGGTAGGGGTTTATCACGTCGGTTTAATCGAGAACCGACGTGATAAACCGTTCCCGGGCCTTTTATCACGTCAGTTCTTAATATAACCGTTGTGCTAAAAGGCCTGGGAATCGATTTACCACGTCGGTTATTGGATAACCGACGTGCTAAAACGTTTCCCAGGCCTTTTTATCACATCGGTTATTTAAGAAACTGACGTGATAATAGGCCCGGGGAAGGGTTAATCACGTCGGTTATGTCATAACCGACGTGATAAACGATATCCCAGGCATTTTATCACGTCGGTTTAGAAATAACCGACGTGATAACCCCCCCCCCCTTCCCGCGCATATTTATCACGTCAGTTATTAAGGAACCGACGTGATAAACACCGTGATGTTAGGGATGTTACGTCGGGTTTTAAATAACCAACGTAAAAAAAGTTATTTATAACGTCGTCCGTATTAACGTCGCCTAAAAACCGACGTAAATAATGAAAAATAACCGACGTAAAAAATGTTTTCTGCACTAGTGCTAATTCCATTTTTGGAAATTTTTCATCATTATTTTTTGGAAGTTAGCCTTGTTCTATTTTTATGATGTTGTGTGTTAATCCATTTCCACATTTCCCATGTTTCTATTATGTTATCATGTTATATCATGACACACTATACATGTTTATGATGTTCACTCATTTTATGCCTCATCAGTATGCCTATTTTATAAAATGTTTCTTTCTTTATGTAATTCCATGTTTATTCCCTTACTAGGAGTTAAAGATCACCCCTTTACTATGTATGTTCCCATGTAATCCCGTGCAAAATAAGTAAAAATGAATAATATTTTCATGTCAAAGACATTTTAAATATAGATTTTGTACTTCCTATTTTATGTTTTAATGTAATGTACTTAATTCTCAAAGACATAATACTTTTAGATCATCCATGATTTATTAAGTGTAATCTTATTTAATAAATCAAGAATTATTATATAATAATGATCGGGGTGGTCATTTTTAGTTTCAAATGAAATGTTTAGTTATTTTTATATTAGGATTAGAAAAATATGGTGATAGACTTTTGGATAATACTAAAAATAATAAGACATCACTAAAAATTAGTAATGTATAGAGTAAGTGGATTCAAATAAAATACATCCATGTTTGGATACTACATGGGATGCATCTCTATCCAAGATATACCTGTGGTAAAACCTGAAAACTCACCGTTGGGCTAGACTCCATTGGGAACTACACCATGAAAATGGGCCATGCTGCAAACCTGTTTTGACACTCTCAAGGGGATATGAATTGGTAAATTCACAAGCTCATTAAGAACCATTTTTGAAGAAAAAATATAAATAAGAGTAAATGTTTTAAAATAGATCACAAATAAAAAAGATTTAATCCTATAAATTCATAAGTTATTATAATAAATTTAATTTATAAGTTCCCACTTTAATGTCATTAGATTCCATTCATTCATTTAAAAATACTCATCCTTAATTTTTTACCCTTTTTTCTAAATAATGGATTGAAATATGAGTAACCAAGTAAACTACCAATGTGAAGGACAATGTGATGACTACCTAAACGAGATTCCCAACAGGAAGAGAGATCAAGTATGATATATTACGATTATTCCAAACCAAGTTTCAAAAATATTTGTTAACAAATGTAACATTATTTATTTCCCAAATAAGTAAATGTATAGTAAGACTCCATCTCATTGAATTTAAACTTATAAAGGTGATAAGTGAATGAAGACCCAATTTCATTTTTGCAACATGTGTGGAAAGATACACTAAGGGAAATGTCTCTAATAGACTGGGAGATGTTTAATGTGTTAGAGGATGAGGCATATGGTATATAATTTCCATGAAAAAATGGAGTGATGGTTGGAAATAATATTCAATCTAAATTTCAATATAAAATTATATGTCATAAATCTGGAGAAGATTGGAATTATCCACAATAATGCTCAATTCCAAGGGATATGAAGCATGTTGAGCATCAAAAACATCCATGAACAAGAAAATTATAAAATTCTAATGCTGATATGGATCATGATGATTTATTTACAGGTAATATCTGGTCTAGTGTAGTGTATATCATGTTTTATTCCTATTCATACCCAATTTAATTTATTTAATGTTTTCCATTAACATCATGTAACCATCAAAATAGTTTTATATCATAAAAAACCTCTATGACTATGTATAACATGTTGATGTTTGTGGGAATGTTCTTATTGAAAATGTTATCAGTCTTCCATTACTGTAATTTGATTTTATCCAAGATATGAAATTTTTGTCCTCTTATAAAGACAATATAACTTGTTGGGAGAAAAAATTCATCGTCCATTCCATGAATCACTATTCATTTATATAAATATAAAAGAAAGACGATGATTATTTTTAGTGTGGATATTATTTCACTACAAGAATGTGTATATATCTCAAATGTTTGGGACTAAGGAAGGACCTATGTTATAGAAATTATTGAGATGTAAATATTATTGTTTTTGTTAATGGGTGTTTCAGATTTAGTTTGTACAATAATTTTATCAATGAAATTCTAGATATTATAATAATGAAACTTCTAAAGACTTTTCCATAGTAGTTTTCATTAAGGAATTGAAAATTATTTTTGAATGGTACTAATAACCTATAAGTGTGATTTATTGATAAAGTGATAATTAATAAAACACATGATTTGGGGATTAATAACTTGTAATATATTATTGATGTTAGGAAACACCTTAATATTCGTGGGATGATATTTATAAAGATTAAATTATGTTTATTATAAATGATTCAACTTTTGAATATTTTTGTGACGGATGTTTTGGGAACATATTACATGATGAAACATTTTTTTATTATAAGGTGATTACTGATATTTTAGGAGGTATTTTATTTTCCTATGGAATGTATACCCATTATTATTATTTTATAAAGATTATATTATTTTTTTAGAGTTGTATGATGAATTTTATGGGACAATTATTGAGTTATGTAAAAAAAATCATTGATTTTTTGGTTATTAGTGTCATATATGGGTATTTATTTTAGGAATGGTCTATTTTAAACCATTGGTATTATTTTTATATTTATGGATTCAAATGTATTAAATTTTATTAATTTAAAGAACTATCTTAATTTATGCATACAATTTTGGATTTACTAAATAATGGTGGTATATCATTTTATTCTTTGTTGGATTATGTGATTTGTTAGAAGTTTATTGAAGTGCTTGAGGAATATTTTTTTTATTTAGATCTAATCATTTGAAGAAATAATGTCACTGTAGTTATAATTTATTTATGGATAAATTATACTTTTCAAGAAATTATATATAATTATGCCCCTAGTTCATATGATAAAATAATTCCTTAACACTAAAAACAGGATATTAAAAAAAATTCATACTATGATCATTTTCAATGAATTTATGGTCATTTTATTCATAATAGATTTATGGTTTTTTGTTCATTGACATACTTAAGAATATGTTCTTTATCCCTCTATGTCAGTTATTTGGTGTTAGTATTCTCTTCTATTTTTAGGTTTTTTGTTTCCAAAAATGTTCTCTAACTTGTAAATGTTGTTATTTGATTACATTCATACTTACCTTTGTCTATTTTCAATAGGATATATTATTAACCCTTTTTACGGTGTGGGGTGACAATAAAATTTTTTCCAAGTGTTAAAAAGTTTCTTAACTAGTTCAAGTTAAAATTTCTAGATGTAATTTATTAAAGGGGAAAAAAATGTTACACACTATCTTTTTAAAATAGAAAATTTTGTTTAATAGCATATGCAATATGGAACACTGAACCCAAAAAAATAATGATCATTTAAATATGACACTTTTAATATTTCCATTAAATTTTCATATATGAGTTGAATTAACTAATTTATAAAATATATATTCATCTCATAAATATATTGATAAATTATAAATAAATAATGAATCAATTTTTAGTAATGTATTTTTATTATTCAAAATATATTTTCTTTAAAAATTATATTTATTAGTTTTTATGAAAAAATATTACAATTATTTCGGAGAAAATTTAAAAAATTAATTTCATAAAACTGAGACCATTTTTGATATCATGATATCAAAATTAAATTTGGTGGATAATATGGGATTTTTCTTAAAATATAGATTATGTGGTGAATACTGAAAATTTTAATTTTTTGTCAAATTATAATTTGTTTTGATTAATTAATTAGTTTAAAAGTAAAATTTTTCTTTTAATTTTACTTAAAGGTAACATAAGAATTATTTATTAATATTTAACTCAATTAATAACATTTAAATCATATTTGTACTTTACTTTTTTATAAGTTTATTTTTAGGCTTCAAAACACATTTTTTCAGAAAATGTTTTAAATTGCATAATGTTTTCTCATTAGAATAAATTAAAATAACCCTTAATGAGAAATAATTTAAATTAAATTTTTATATTATATATCTATCCATGTTTATTTAAATTCATATAATGAATATTATTAGTTTTATAGTTAAAGTAAAATCATCCTTTAATTAAATAATTATTTTTTCAGAAAAACATACTTTTCATCATGCTTATAGGTTTTATATAAAATTTAATTATTCCACAATTATGAATTGATTTTCATAAAATGGGTTCCATATTTGGAATCATATTAATTAATATTAGCTAATAATGTCAACTTATTTTTCATACATTCTGAATAGTAACATTAGTAAATATTAATTACCACGGTAAGACACAAAAAGGTTAATTAAGGGTAATAATTGTTTAACAAAGAATAGAAACAAAGTAACCCTAATAGTATACATAATTATATTTTATTTTCATTAAAATTTTAATTATATTTATTTCTTCTAATTTTTACTATATAAATGAATAAATAATTTTTCTGATAAAAATTATACAAGAAAACAAATATGGTATTTTTAAGTAATATAAAATTTAAATTAAGAAAATAATTTTTAGAAATTAATTTATTTTTGAAATAAATAATATTTTCATAAAATTTTACAATAAAAAACTAAAATATAAATAATTATATAATTTTTATGTAGCCAAATATAATTTTTATAAGGGTTTGAAAACTATTACTTCCAAAAAACTGATAATTTCTCAAAAAATGTCGAATCTATTTTATAGGTGAAAATTCATATATATATATTTTTTTTCATAAAATGATTAATATATTTTTAATCATATATTTGAAATTATCCAATGGGTAATTTTTCATAATTTTGTCAGATAGTCGAATTTTTAGGTAAAAATTAAATACCATATAAATATATGGTGTGTATTATGACATCATAATGACGTAAAAGTGATGTAATATTTACTATAAAGGGTATAAATGAAAAACTATATGGTTTTTTTAAAAATAATTTTATCTTTTTTTATTTTATTAATTTTATAAATCCTTTATGAATCCTCTAAAACAATTATTATATTGTATGGTTGTGAAATTATTTCTTTAAGAGTATGACTCATCTCAACATCAACCGGGATAATATTTTAATAATTTTGGACCCTAACCATATAAAATAATGAAAACCACTCCCCTTTTGTAGAAACCATTATTAATAATTAGGGGATCATTTTTGGTTTCTGTTATTTTATTATAGAGAGTCCAAAACCTAGTTAGAGAAATTTTAAAGAATTCCCCACTCATTTCCTATATAAACCCACCCAAGCTCCCATTTCAATTCACTAAAAATTTGTGAATAACATATTTAATCTGACCACTCATATCTATACTCTTATAATGGTTCCACAAATCTCCCAATAATCTCCCCCAACAATTTGGGATCACACTCTCAAGGTAAGAGCCTTCCTCACCTCCATTCTATTTAAAGAACCTTCTTTGAAATTTTCCTTTTTAAATTATGTTTCTTATATTTTGATTCATTAATAAACATTTCCATACTATCAAATTTATTTTGTTTTTATGATATACTATTTATCTACTCTCTCATTTTTTCCCTTACCTAAGACGTTACTATGCCAACATTTTTAATGGATTTATATCTTATAATTTCAATTCAATTACCCCTTTTATCTATTCTTATTAAATTACTTTTGTTCATGTCTTGAGATTTTTTTCAAAATTCCCTTAATTTCCATTTTATGTATAAATTATGATAAACCCATTTTATTCACATTAATCCCACATATTAACCATTATGTACTCTTGTTACCATACTGAAATTTTGTAAGGGACCTTCACATTATCTTCTTAACTCAAGTTTATTTATTATATTATGCTTCCTATTTATAATTCTTAATGTTAGTAAATTTATTTATAATTCCTTATTACTTAAAAATTTTATTTCTAAATTATGAGAGACCCCTTTCTCTCTCATCAACCAATTTTATGAATTTTTAAGTGACATCATTATGCTTCCAAATTTCAAAACTATTTTGCATGAAAAAAAAATTGTAGTGGTTAGAATTTTCATTTCATGTTAAGTTTATTCACCTTTATATACTTATAAATATTTGAATTTGAATTTACATGTATTTATTCCATAATCGTTGATCATGGAATGAAATATGATGATGAAAAAAATCCTTGTTGTATGATCTACGTGGAAAATTTAAGACTGAGAATAAAATTAAAGTGATGGGTGTGCTGAGAATTATATAGCGCTCCAATGCATTGGGTAATGTTTAGACTCGTGATACATCATTTTGGGACAGAGATTGAACCTAATTCCTTTATGGTACTCTGTTTTCCATGATGTCTTGGTAGATAGTTTCCACGACCCATCCCCCAAGGCCCATGCTGTGACATCCCCAATCCCGCCTTCCATAGGTAGGGGCTGATGACTAGCACTGAAAGGCGTATTTCCTAAAAACAGGAAGGAATTTCATTTATATATTGTAAACACACACAACCAAGCACACAACTAGATATGAACACAAGTAAATTGAATATTAAATAGAGTGAGTAATGTAAGTAAAACGGGGCTAGAATACAAGCCCAACTTGAAAGAACAAGAAACTGAAAAGTACAAGTAAACTGGAAAAATGCCTGTGAACACCCTCCAAATATCATACCTAAAGGATAGGTATATATCTCAAACGTTCGTCTCTATGGTATGCCTTGTCTAATTTCCACCTTTGAGATACCTTCAGTCCTGGTACTCTCATCCTCAGTCAGCGATGTTCGTCGTCTGCACCAAACACAACATGGTGCAAGTGTATCCCGTGTAGGGGTGAGTATAATGATACTCATTATGGACCCCGAGACCCTCAAGGTCTCACAAAATCCATAAATGATAAACCAAAAAATAATGAAAATAACTGAAACCCCTACTTTATTATATTCCCATACATATACCTAAATTATCATGTAAACCCATCTCATTTATGAAGAAGCCCAAGGTCCAACTCAAAATCCCAAATCTCAAATGTTCCACTAAGTAAGGAAAGTACCACAAAGGTACGAAGCACATAATAATAACACCAAGGTATCACCATGAAGGAAAGTATCACACAGGTATGCCACACTATAGATTACCACAAAGGTAAAGTCTTATCTCACACCATTTATAACTTAGGTACAGTAGTAGAGATGATTAAATGTAACTACTGATTAAACTTAATATGTTAATAGAAAGACCCATGTAGGATCCTAAATAATCAGAACCACACAGGATCCCAGTAAATCATATGACCCACATAGGATCCCAGTACGGCATCAGACCCACACAGGATCCTTGTACATCATCAGTCCCACACAAGATCTTAGTACTTCATCAGACCCCCACAAGATCCTAGAGTAGTCCCACATGGATTTCTAGAGTGGATCCATGTGGGACCTTCAAACACAGACCCATGAAGGAACCCAAAGCATAGACCCACATAGGATCCCTTTCTCATGTTACAGCCAGCTACATGTTTTCCGCACTAAGATCGCGTTTCTTCGATAGGTTCCACTATTTAATCCACTGTTCGATACTCCAACTACCATGAACATTCATGAAGAAGTATCCCAAATGACCACCACTTCATAGGGGTCTCCAAGAAATAGACGGTGCGTCAAACGGATGCCTGGTCTGTAAGTTATTAGCTTTTTAGTCCTGAGAGCCTAGTTGGATTCCTCCACGATCCAACCCAACTATACCCAAACTTGATCTAAATATCAAGTGGGTTATACCAAATGGACTATCCCGCTCCAAGGTTTCTGTCACCGTAGACGGTTCATCAAACGGATGACCAGTGACAATGTTATGGCCAAAAGGATGAAAGTGGTCCAAAATTGTCCATGTCCGGTCCGACCCAGTCAGACCGACCAAGCTCGACCCAGCCTTGTCCGAACCGACCCAGTTTGGGTTGACCTAGACCACTAGGTTTGGCCCTGAATGCTAGGACTAGCCCTGCCCACCGATGAGACCTGGCCCACCGGCGCGGCCCAGCCCGCGGATCGGGGTCCGCGGTGTGGCGACATGTGGAGTAGGATATGCGTTGTGGCAGACCGTGGTGCGGGGTTTGTGTTGAGGGGCCCTATTGTGTGGGGGCCCTCGAAGAGGGGTCCTCGGTGCGGCAGCTTGCGGTGTGGCGTCCGGTGGGCAGCCCCGTGGTGTGGCTGCCCGCAGTGCGGCCACCTGCCCTAGTTGGCCGGACGCCCAGCCCCCTCCTCCGCATGGCGCAGTCGCGCTCCGCACCATTACCGGTGGCCAATTTGGCCAGCCACCCTTCCCTCGATGTCGCGGTACAAGGCTATGATTCTTTCTTACCAGGTGCCAAGAACGCGTGCCGTCATCCCCTTCATGTGGTCGATCTCCGCCAGCCTCCACCCTTGCTCCACCGCAACCAACAAGTCACAAATCTTATCTGGTGGCGCGGTTGCACTGCCACCTTCGTTGCAGCCGACCGTGGTGCCGGCCGCCATTCCCGAGCCCTGTAGGTTTCATTCGCCATCCTCCACCATCATGAAGAACACATCAATAATCACAAAGAATTGCGGAGAGTTTGGGCCATGTTCGTTTCGCCTGCAACCTTCGCGTTAGGGCGGTAGCAAGAAGATCAATAATTCATGAATCAGGAAGAACATAAAGTTCATGGAAGGGGGTATTTAAAACAAAAAACCCTACATCAAATGTTTCTTTGACATCTGTGAGGAGGGAAGGACTAACAATGGTTCATCATCATTGGAGACGTCCCTTATTGAAGATGGAACATTCTTCATTAGAGAAGATGGTACATTTTTCGTTAGAAGGTGTTCTTAATTGGATAGGAAGAGTTTCTCCACAAATATCGCAAGATTCTCCCTTTTTCCAACACTTCTCCCCAAATCCCACCAAAAAGTTTTAGCCCCCTTATTAAATTAACTATTAATTATTTAATATGAGTTGGCCATTAATTATCTTGATGTTGGCACAATTGAATGTTTTCATATTTAACAAATTTTGTTCAATTAATTAAATGGGGAGTTGAAATTTTTCCTCCCATAAAAGAGGGTTTAGGAGGTCCACACCACTAGAATTTAATTTTGGGGTTTTTAGTTTGGGTGTTCCCCAACTCAATGACCCATGAAGAAGAGTTTAAATTAAAATAAAATAAAACTAGTGCTTTATTTTTTTTATTTCCACATAAAACCTGAAAAATAACTTTTAACCATGACCTACTACGGTTTAGGTGAAGGTTTACTTAATATAATATCAGTTTTGTGAGTTTAACAGTTCCCTCATATTAAAATTCCGAGCATCGGTTCAAAAGTTACAATAATTCTCTAGCAAGTTTATTGAACATACCCAAAAAAAGTTCAGAAATTCATTCTAGGCACACCGGGCCTCAGAATCACACGCCGTAAATTTTCGCAGACTCATAATATTCAATATAATTAAAAAAATTACATGGAATTTACAAGTATTAACATTCTACACAACTCAGGTCTTTGCATCCCCGAAAGCCACATCACATCACTGGGAAATCTAGTGGGGTACTGAGCATTAATCTAAGCCTCCCACTCCCATGTCCTCTCTTGGAGGTTCACATGCTGCCAAAATACACGCACCAAAGGTATCAATTTCCCACAATGGTCTATATCCTATCGATCCTCAATATTTAATAGAATCTCCTTAAACATCGCCTCATCATCGACATCCTACTCACTGTGGTTGATGATGTGAGATGGGTCCTGCACGTATCTCCTCATCTGGGATATGTGGAATATGTTGTGCACCCGATGCAACTGAGGGGGATGTTATAGGAAGTAAGCCACCTCACCAACTCTATTGAGGACCTAGAAGGGGACAATGATCCTCAGAGATAACTTTCCGCCCCGGACAAATCTCTGCAAACATCATCTAGGTTAGACCCATAGAAAGACGTGGTTGCCATCATCAAACTCCAGAGGTCTCCATCTCCTGTGGGTATAAGAATTCTGTCTACTCTGTGCAGTATTCATCCACTTCTAGATGATTTGCACCTTCTCTGTGGTATCCCGTTCCATATCAGGTCCCATGAGTGCTGACTCCACAGGGTCAATCGAGTACAAAGGTGATCTGCAAGGTCAGTCGTACAAAGCCTCGAAAGGTGTAATCCCAATCGTTGAGTGATAGTTATTGTTGTGTGAAAACTCCGCCAATAGAAAGTGATCCTCCCGAGTATGATTAAAGTCAAGGATTCATGCACGTAGCATGTCCTCAAGGGTCTGAATGGTCCGCTCAGTCTAGCCATCCGTCTGAGGATGGAAGGAAGTGCTCAAATGAAGCTGCATCTCGAAAGCCTCCTACAACCCCTTACGTAGCCTATAAGTGAAATATTCATTACAATAGGATACAATCGTCGAGGTTACTCCATGTAGACTCACAATATCATGCGCATAGAGGCGTCTCAAGATCTCTACTGAACCCTTCTCTCTGATCGGTAAGAATTGGTATGACTTGGTGAGTCGGTCAATGATCACCCAAATAGAATCATGACCCCTGGCTGTATGTGGAAGTCATGTCACAAAGTCCAAGGATATATCATCCCACTTCCACATTGGAACCTCTAAAGGTTGAACCAAGCCTGCTGGTACTTCATGCTCCACCGTCACTTTCTGACAAGTGAGGCACCGAGAGACAAACTCTGCTACTGCATTTTGCGTTCCCGAGCACCACTACTGTCGTCAGAGGTCCTGATATATCTTTTCAACTTCTATATGTACCTCTATAGTGGACATGTGGTATTACCTCAACACATCCTCTTGAAGAGACACTGGTACCATAGTATGTATTATGAAGAGGTTGATCGTCTCCCCATCTTTATAAAATCCATCAGGTGTATGTCCTATGATTATCTGAGCACGTCGAGCCTCATAGTCAGTGTCCCAGTGCTATGTCTCCCTGACTTGCTAAAGAAGTGGGGGTGTGACTATAAAATACAGAAGAAATGCTACTCCATCCCAATCCACAAAGGATATTTGCATAGCGTCCACCTGCTATGTCTCCTCACCAAGTAGCTGTATACCAGATCTCCTGCTGAGTGCATCTGCTACAATGTTCCCCTTCCCAGTAGTATATACTATCTCGAAGTCATAGTCCTGGAGGAACTCAAGCCAATATCATTGTCTCAGGTTGAGGTCTTTATGAGAGAAGATATACCTAAGACTCTTGTTATCTGAGTAGATTGTAAAACATTTTCTCATCAAGTAATGTCACCACATCTACAATGTGAAGACCACTGCTGCTAACTTTAGGTCTTGGGTAGCATTGTTATGCTCATGTTGTCTCAGCTGTCAAGAACCATATGCGATCATTGCTCACTCCTGCATCAGGACACATCCGAGCCCAGTCCCTGATGCGTCACAGTAGACTACGTACTCTATGCCCTCCTTTGGTAGCCTCAAGATGGGGGCACTAGTCAACCTCCGCCTCTTCTTATGAAAACTCCATTGGCATCTCTCCGATGATATGAAGGGTTTCCCATTCTTCATCAATGCTAATAAAGGTGTTGCAACTCTGGAAAAATTTGGCACAAATCTCTTGTAGTATCTGGACAAACCCAGGAAACTCCATACCTCCTTCACACTCTTGGGTGGCTCCCAAGAAAGTACCGCCTCAATCTTCATTGGATCCACCGCAACTCCTGCCTTGGAGACAACATGTCATAGAAATTGAACCTCTCAAATCAAGAACTGGCACTTTTAGAGATTACCATAATGCTGGTTCTCTCAGAGTGTGTCCAGAACTATCTTCAAATGATAGGCATGCTCCTCCTCAGTAGCCGAGTATATTAGAATGTCGTCGATGTGGACTACCACAAAGAGATAAAGGTATGGATGAATGATTTTTTTCATGAGTCCCATGAACACTGCTGGGGAATTGGTTACAAAAAATGGCATAACCAAAAACCCATAGTGTTCTTACCGACATCTGAAAGCCATCGCCTGCACATCCTCATCTCGTACTCTGAGCTGGTGATAGCCTGATCTAAGGTCTATCTTCGAAAACCACTGTGCTCTCTTCAGCTGATCAAAGATTTCTTCAATCCTCAAGAGTGAGTACTTGTTCTTCATGGTCACCTGGTTCAGGCTCAAATAGTCAACACAAAGCCTCAATCTCTCATCTGCATTCTTGGAGAACAAAATTGGGGCTACTTAAGGAGAAAACACTGGTCCGAATGAACCATTTCCACTGTAATTCCTCTAGTTGTACCCACATCCCATGAAGATCTACGAGATCCATCCAATACGATGGTGTAGATATCAGTTTTGTCTCGGTAAAAAATTCATTGTAAAAGTCCACCACTCTATGAGGAGTTAGACTGGTAACATCATCAGGGAAGACATCTGCATACAGTTCCACCACTGCAGGATAGCTCAGAATATCCACATCAACCGCTCCTACGGTAAGTCTAGACAACTGATTAGTGATCAGCTGCACTCTCCTCTAGGTAAGTCCATATAGTGCTTTAAAGGATCTCTTCTCTCTATTGAAGGTAAAAATGGTCCCATCTATGCAGAAACATTGCACTTTTTGGCTAAAACAGTCAATATGATTACAAAATGTAGATAACCAGTCCATACCCAATATGATGTCCTAAGGCCTCGACACCACTACTAAGAGATGTCGGCCGAAGATCTCATCTCCTAGAGTAGGCTCAAACTGCCGAAACTATTGCGTAATTGTCAAATACGCTCTTGTAAAAGTCTCTATCCATAAGGATTGAGCCAACAGCTCCGTCGAAATCCCTCAGCTCTGAACAATGGAAGTGGCAATAAAAGAATGACTGGTACCTGTGTCTATATGTCCTGCAGCTACGCTAGAATAGACACAGATCGTACCTAGTATCATTTATGGAGCTCCATGGTCATAGGACTCAGGTGCCTAGAGCTATGATCACCCTAGTCCACCTGCTCCCTGTGCTCGGGGTGGACCACCTGGGGGTGGTGGCGGTAACATCTCGAATCGTCGCCCACCACCATCTACAATACCAGATCATATTTCACGTATTCCTACTCCCTACCGACCTCCTAGTTCAATCCTCTATCTCCACCTAGGCGGTCCTTCAGCTGTCTCCTGCTTATCTGCATGGCAGGTCGGCCAGTCACGAGCCATGTGACCCTGCCCGCCGCATGTGAAACACTGCCTGCGCCTTCAATGCCTGGCTCTATCTTCAGTACCCTGCACAACCAATCCTGAGTCAGGCGGTCATCCACATGTAGGTCTGGTCCTCTTGGACCTATGTGACATCATTTTTGTCGTCAGCTGCAGAATATTTTGCTACATGACGCCCGATGGTGGGTCTCGCTGCTGGTGACTGCTCTGTAAGGAAAATCTCCACTAACAGGGCTCGCTGTAACACCCCCACCTGCATCGGGATGCTGAGAGAAATCATCAAAGCCCTGATCTCCTGCCTGAGTCCCTGATCAAAGGTTTGAACCCCGATGAATGGGTCCTGCACCTTATTAGAGGAGTAGCGTGAGAGGTCAGTGAACCATGCTGAATACTGAGCCACAGTCATACTGCCCTGCTGCAGATGAAGAAGCTCTTGTATGCACACTGCACGAAGAGTGGATTGGACAAAATCTGCCCGAAACAGGCTCTCAAAGTCTACCCAGATAAGTGTCACCTCATCGTGAACCTAGAGCATCAATATCCACCATCTTCCTGATATTTCCTCTAGAATACTAAAGTAAAGGATCACCATGAGATCAGTTGGTGTCCCTACCATTCGGAAGACTCACACCATAGCCTCTAGCCAATCCTCACCCACTTGTGGGTCTATCTCTCCCCGTAACCAAAGTGGCCTCTGGTGCTGGAACTCGTCCAACGTGATCAAGTAGAGTGCACTCTCTATTTTTGGGGCTAGTGGAATTGGTGGCCCAACAGGTAATGGTACCGCTGGTGCCTCCACTGGTGACTCTACTGGAAGAGGGCCCTGCACCAAGGCCTCGTCACTTGATGGGCTATCTGTGTGTACTATACCCGTAACCCTTGCTGGTTGTCTATGTGGAGGAATCCTAAAAATGAAACAGGTGCGCTGTGGTCAATAAGTTATACCAAGTGAGCTAAATCAAAAAGATCACAAAGAAAACTCTCGAAAACACACATGAAATCATGGTTTCCATGCACTAAGTCAGAAATCAGAAGTCAGTGTCCTGGGGTATGGATACGTCAGCCGTCGCACCAACACTGGATTCCCTAAACTGACATCCACACACACAACACTTAATACTATTGTAATTAAAAGATCATAGGCCTATGATGTATGGTAGAACTGACTCCTCTAATAACAATTTTTCAACACCCGTCCCCCGGGGCCCATGACCTGACTACCCCATGCCCGCCTTCCATAGGCCAGGGGCTGGTGACTAGCACCAAAAGGCGTATTATTTAAAAATGGGAAGTAATTTCTTTTATATTCTGTAAACACACCAAACCAAGCACACAACAAGATATGAACATGAGTAAACTGAATAGTAAATAGAGTGAGTACAGTAAGTAAAAAGGGGCCAAAATACAAGACCAACTGGAAAGTACAAGAAACTGAAAATTACAAGTAAACTGGAATAACTCCTATGAACACCCAACAAGGATCCTACCTGATGGGTAAGTACAGATCTCGAATGGTCATCTTCATGGTACGCCTCATCTAATTTCCATTTCCAAGCTACCTCTAGTCCTGGTACTCTCATCCTCAGTCAGTGATGTATGTTATCTGCACCAAACACAACAAGGTGCGGGAGTAACCCGTGCAGGGGTGAGTATAACGATACTCAGTAGGGACCCTGAGACCCTCAAGGTCTCACAAAATCCACAAAGGATAAACCCCAAAGCATGAAACCAACTATCAAACCTACTTAAGTATATTCTCATACATATACCTAAGTTATCAAGTAATCCCATCTCATTCATGAGGAAGCACAAGGTCCAACTCAAAATCCTAAAGCTCAAATGTTTCACTAAGGAAGGAAGGTAACACATAGGTATGCCGCATAGAATAATACCACCAAGGTATCACCACAATGGAACAAACCACACAGGTACACCACACAAAATATTACCACAAAGGTAAAGTCTCATCTTACACTAGGTCTAACTTAGGTACAATAGTAGAGATGATTAGACGTTACTACTGAATTATATTACTCTATTAAGAGGAATACCCACGTAGGATCTTAAATCATCAGACCCACATAGGATCATAGTACATTATCATACCCACACAGGATCCTAGTACATCATTAGACCCACATAGGATCATAATACATCATCAGACCCACACAGGATCCTAGTACATCATCAGACACACATAGGATCCTAGAATAGTCCCACTTGGATTCCTAGAGCGGATCCATGTTGGACCCTCAAACACATACCCACAAAAGGATCCCAAAGCATAGACCCACATAGGATCCCTTTCTCATATTACAGCTAGCTATAGGGTTTCCACACTAATCTCACATGTCTCTAAGAGGGTCTGCTAGTCAAGCCACTGGTCGATACTCTAACTGCCACAAATTCCCATGAAGAAGTATCCCAAAGTACCTCCACATCATATAGGTCTCAAATCAATAGACAGTGCACCAAACGAATGCACGATCTGTAAGTTATTAACCTTTTAGTCTGGAGGGCCCGGTTGGATTTGTGCTCGATCTAAACCGACCATACACCAACATTATCCAAATCTCAAGAGGGGTATAAAAAAGGACTGTCTCTCTCCAACGTTTCTGGCACCATAGACGGTTCATCAAACGGATGCACGGTGCCAATGATATGGCCAAAAGTGTGGAATAGGTCGAAATTGGTCTGGGTCCGGTCCGACCCGGTCGAACCAACCTGGCCTGGTCTGACCCGACCCGGTTCAGGTCGACCTAGCCCGCTAGGTCTGGCCCAGCCCACTGGGTCTAGCCGGCAGTTTGGACTAGCCCATGGTGAGGCAGCCCGCAGAGTGGGGTCCACAGTGCGGCGGCCCACAGAGGGGGTCTGCGGTACTGCTGCCCATGGAGTGGTGTCTGCGGTGCAGCGGACCGCGGTGTAGCGGCCCGCAGAGTCGGGTCTACGGTGCGGTGGCTTGTGGTGCGACGTTCGCTGGGAAACCCCGTAGTGTGCTGGCCTGCAACGACGGGCCGAATGGCCGGCCCCCCATCCCTGCGGCGCGGTCGCGCACCACACCTTCGGCGGTGGCTGGTTTGGTCGGCCGCCCTACCTTCACCACCATGGCACAAGGCCACGACTCTTGCTCGCTGGGCGGCGCAAACGTGCGCCACCATCCCTTTCATGCGGCCGGCCTCCACCGGCCACCGCCCTTGCATTGTCATGGTTGTGCCGCCGCCTTCGTCGTGGCCGGCCGTGGTGCCGACTGCCATTCACGAGCCCCGCTGGTGTCAGTCTCCATCCTCATTCATCGCGAAGAACACATCAAGAATCACAAATAATTGTTGATAGGTCGTTCCATGTTCGTTTGGCCCACACCATCCACATTAGGGGGGTACCAAGAGACTCAATAATTCTGGAATCACTAAGAACATTAGGATCAGGTAAGGGGGTATTTAAAATAACAAACCATACTTCGAAGATTTGTTGACATCAGTGAGGAGGTAAGGACAGACGTCGGTTTATCATCGTTGCAGATGTCCCTCGCTAAAGATGGCACATTCATTGTTGGATAATATGGTGCATTTTTCATTGTAAGGTGTACATCATTGGAGAGGAAGAGTTTCTCCACAATTATCCCAATATTCTCCCTTTTTCCAAAACTTCTCCCAAAATCCCACCGAAAACAGATAACCCCCTTATTAAATTATGTTTTAATAATTTAATTAGAGTTTTCCATTAATTATCTTGATGTTGGAACAATTAAATGATGACATATTTAATTAATTTTAGTCAATTAATTAAATAGGGAGTTGAAAGGTTTTATCCCATTAAAGAGGGTTCGGGTGGTCCCCACCACTAAAATTTAATTTGGGGGTTTTAATTTTGTGTGGTACCCACCTCTATAACCCATGTATAGAGGTTTCAATAAAAATAAAATAAAACTTGTTCTCTATTTTATTTTTATTTCCACGAAAAATGTGAAAACTAACTTTTACCCTTGACCTACTACGGTCAAGGTGAAGGTCTCATTAAGTGAATATCAACATTTCAAGTTAAACAGTGCCCTCATATTTCTATTCCAAGCACCGGTTTAAAAGTTACAAAATCCTGCTCACACATTTTCTAAATGTGTCCGAAAAAAAGTTCAGAAATTCATTTCGGGCACATCGAGCCTCGGAATCACGTGCTGTAAGTTTTTGCAAACTTGTGATATTCTATATAATTAAAAAATACATATAATTTCTGGTTCATTACATTATCCTTGACCTATGCTTATTATGCAGTGCTTTAATTTGTTTTTATATTTTCCATGTTACATTTATGTTTCCATGCTATATCATGAATTATTTTACATGTTTATGATTCTAACTCATTTTTGCCTCATTTATATGACTATTGTCAAGAATGTTTTACATTCTTCATGTAATTCCATTTTTATTATGTTAATGGGATTTATAGCTGACCCTATTTTTATGTATGCCCTTGGGTTATCCCAAAAAGAATTATGTTTGAAGGAATAATATGGTCATGTTAAATAAGTTTTCAATAAAGATGTTGTATTCCTTGTTTTATGTTTTTATGTAATATAAATAATTACCAAATACACTATACTTCTCAAGCTTCTAGGTTTTATTATCCGTAATATTATGTAATAAATCAAAATTTAATGTATACTAAAGATATGGGCTTTCATAGTGCATCTTTCATCAGAGCGTCCTAAGATAAATCATTAAATAAATTCATGTTCTTATTATCACATATTTAGGTATTTTAACATTAGAATCCTCCAGTGATCATTGGGTGGTAGCCACAACTTTCTTCATATTTTTTTTAAGTATCAATATGTGTCTTTTCAAGATTGGACAAATGAACATCCAATTCTAGACATTTTATATTGATGGTTTTTTGATAATATTCAATCATAAACACCTTCTCCTTATAAATCTTTTTCATTATTAAAACTACCAATTCATGTAGTTTATATTTTTTATAAAAAAGATTCATGTTCAATGATATACTTGGATTTTACTTCCAATTCTAAATCCTTAACATAAATTTTATTTTATAATTATAATGATGTGCATGGAAATTTTCTTCAATATTATTTTTTATTCAATATTTCTCGTCAACTTATTTGATTTTTTAGGACCTTTTTTCAATATCTCCTTTTATTTATTCAAAGGATCCAACTTATATAATAATCGATAGCTATTCTATAGTTATCCTTGTAAATCCATTTCTATACAATCATATTTTTATTCTAACTGTGTGAACTCTTCCAATATAAATTCAAATATTCCAAAAACAAGATAGATGGTTTCCATTAGAATGAAAACACACATATCTCTTAATAAACTAATATATATATCTTCAGAAGTTTTATAATGATCAACATCACCCCTTGTTGTAGAATATTTTTCTTTTTAATAGTTTTTAAAAAATTATCACAAACGTCATAATCACATACCATTATTAAATCAGTTGAGGTTGTAATGTTTTCCTTCTCCTTGGTTGGAACTTTAGCCACCTACTCTTGAATTTATAAGCCTGATATGACTACATTTATGGAAAGGAATAAATAGACTAATAATTCCTCTCATTTAGATAATAGGTTTTTCTTCAAATTCTCTTTCTCTTCCTTTTACATGTTCATCTTGGTCTCGGTTGAAATATAATTCATCTTTATTAAAATTGAATATTCACTAAAACTACACTTCATTGTTAACATATGAAATATAATAAAATCTTTGAAAAATAATATATGTAATGTAGGGAATCCAAGGGAGGTGAACCTCACCTATAATAACAATATATATGGGTAATCTATGATACACTCAACAATAAGGGGGGATGAATTATTTTTCAGAAATGTTTCATTAAATATAAATTTTTAACATTTTACCTCTTAGCCATGTCTGGATCTTGATACTCTAATTCTATTTTCTATGTCACATAAAAATATATGAATGCCGATAAATGATGGTACAAGATATGCTTACTAGTTTCACTACTTAAAAAGAGTATAAATTCTTTGGAATGATTTGTATATAAAAAAAATACCACACAACCACTAGAAAAAAAATCCTCTAATGATGTTATAGAATGCATGGAATAAGCTTTCATTCACAACATGCTATAGTCAACTGACAGTTATTGTTTTATAGATCCTGGATAGTTCTATATAATTCCTTTTAATATATTGTTCACATTATTTATAATGAAAATTTTGAAACCAATTATTTCTTCCACCGTATGAGAATTCAATGGATATCATTGTACTAATTTTTTCTTCAATTTATTTCCTCTTCAGTTTGTTACTCTAAAAAAAGTAGGAAAGTAACATTCCATATTCATAGTAGAAAAATGAAATCTAATCTTTCCTATTATTATTCCAGTGAAAATAGATAAATATATTTCACTCTTCATATCCAACTTTAATCCTAAACCTTCTTCATACTTATCTAAATGATGACTGTTTAGCTCTGCATTATCATAATTAATTCTTCTTCAGTCACAGTTATTTGATTATATAATAGTCTAGATGTCCTAGAATTCTTCTTTGACCCAAATGATAATGAACCAAATATAGATTATACACTCTCTTATTCTTCTTGTGATATTATACACACAATAATGTGTCATAGTGTAGTAGTTACATACTCCCCTACTTTGACACAAAAAATAAATAATTATATGTAGTTTTAATTCTTCCATATTCTTCGTTCCTGAATTATCCACATGGTTTATTAAAAATAAAATCATCCATAATTCATGATACATGTGTTATGAATAAAACTTTTAAAAGATATATATCTTCTTGTCCTTATTTCATGTTCTTTAATTATCTTCTTCTTCATTACTTCTTTGGATATATTCTATTTTCTAATATGCATTTTTCTTCTATAATTTGTGTAAATCAGTTTGTTTCATGAACTTCGTATGCATGTGTATCTACGTTTGTCATGCATGAATTCATTGTAAATCTTCTATAAGCGTTTAGCACATTATTTCTGCTTCCTTTTCTAAATCTATAATCCCATAACCGAGAACTATAATGAAAACAATTTCTTCATCAAATAGAGTGAATATGCTGATTTTTTACCTTTTATTTATCGCATAACCCTCAATGTGTTTGATAAGTAGATGAGTAAATGGCTATTTTATTTTCAGTATCAATAGTTTTAAATAGATCTATTCTTTAGGAGACCAATATGATCGTGGGACCAATTCTTCATCTAATGTAATTTGATAAAATTTAACAACCACTAGTTCATGAAAAAGTTCATCATGAAGAACTATGAGTGCGTGTTAACAGAAGTTGAGTTTTTTTGTTCTTATTCTTAATGAAATGTAGTCTGTAGATCTCCCCTTATTATTGAATCTAATATGATTTTGTAACTCCATGCCTCATCATGTAAAATAATTGTAAGAGAATGCTGTTTTTTCTAAAAAAAATCAGAGCTCTCAATTAGATTGAGAAAAATAGTATCCTATTTCATCCTTTGGTGATGATCCTTTTATATAAAAGAATAACTCACTATAAACCACCTCAAATACTCACAAAATATATATTTTCATGATATTACAAAAGCTTCAACTATTCTAAATATTTGAATACATGTTTCTCAAATAATATACAATGAAAAACATGGAATATTTTATTATGTGATGAGGAATTATTCTTTCATGGTGATTGTATCATGTGCATACGATCAAGATCACATGATCTTTATCTTTTTATAAACATGAAATCATCGCTGTTGTATAGATAATTTAACAACCTCCTAAAAATGTATTTTAATTAATCAATTATAATTTTCTTTGAAAAAATGGTTGAAAATTTTGAGGCTAGATTTATATTTAATTCAAATCATTCATGTGATTAATTCTAATGTGGGGGAGCTTGGTTCGATCCTTAGAAGTTACAGCATGAAAAAAACCAGTTTACATTAACCCTTCGGTGTCTAGAGGTTAAAAAAGATATCTAGTGTCGATCAGGCAGATGATATTTATTGAATAGTATTGATAAACTTATATTCATATTTTCTTTATAGAGAAACAGTATATGTGTATCCTTATTACCATATTGAATATCACTTTAATAGATAACTCCATTATAAT
Organism: Viscum album; assembly: GCA_963277665.1. NCBI lineage: Eukaryota > Viridiplantae > Streptophyta > Magnoliopsida > Santalales > Viscaceae > Viscum > Viscum album. Next base: position 507,044,903 of record OY728131.1, on the reverse strand, counting down.
ATTTTCTCTTTCTACTAATCATTTGATCAATGGAACCGTGTTTATCACCCAGATACACTATAAACACCACACCCCGAATCCTTCATTCTACCCTTCATGGAGGCTCCAAAACTCCATGTTCACTCTGCACATTCCTTGAACACACCCACATGTTCTACTTGGGTGATATTATAGACCAAAATATTACTAATCACCCACAACTACCCAGGTCAAGTATCCATAATGTGGTTAACCCCTAGGTCCCATATATATGGTTTAGGGGCTCTGTGGTTATCCTGGGGTTAGCCATATTTTTTAGGGTAATTCTATATAAATAGAAATAATATATGTATAAAATATAATATCAACCCATCTCAAAAATCACCCTTCTTAAAATATCATTCATATATAACATATATGATTTTTGTATGGCCTTCTTAATCCTCATAAAATTATTAAATTATGCATGGCCATCGTCAACTCTTCTTTTCCATCCTTATTCATCATCATAAAGAAATATTATTTCTCATGGTCTTTATTTTTTCTCCATTAATATAAGATAATACATCACTATTGAATCAATCCTTTAACCTGATGAAAAATTAAATAATTATCAGACTAATAAACCGAAAATAAAAAAAAACTTTCATAATATAATATGACTTGAGAACCATATTCTACATCCATTCATCCAAGAAACATTCACATTGTTATCAATACTAGATATCATGGATATTTCAATAATGTATATCTCTATATATTATTCAAAATATTGACCTCAATAAAATATTAGTATTCTATCGATGCCCATTATCAACCAATAACAATCATTGAATATAATACAACTCATACACAATATGGGATCTATATAGTCAATCATTTTACACACTTTTCAAAGAAAACCCAATTATAAGATTATATAAACGAATTAAAATATAAAGATAACCTTAGGTAATATATCATTATTATGTTATAATAAATTATATGTCTCTAATTATTAATAAAATATAGTTGTTGAAATATATTGTCAATTTAAATTGAAATATTAGTTTTTTGATCAATTTTAATGAATTATATGTGGGTGGGTGTGTAAGAATAAGGAAATAATAATTATTTTTTATTTCAAAGTCATACAAAAAAATATGAATAGGACATTTTGATTTAATTTTCACAAAAATTAAAAATGATGGCAATTTCATGGTCAGTGAGGATTAACAGAAGATCATTTTCATCTTTTTGAAATTATTGGTTGATGTATCTAATGGTGAAATTTTCTGATGGAACCCCGAACTCATTTTCATGAGTAAATATACATGAGTATATTTATTTCCCAATTTTTAACTCTAAATGTGATTTAATTAATGAAGGAAAATTTATATGATCCTATGAAATTATATTTTTGATTATTCTTATTGGGACTAAAATATATGATGCATTCTCTGAGGGAACCCATATGATGAAGAACGGTTTATAATGATATCATTATAAAGAAAATATATTCTAAAGAAGTTGGTTAATTTGGTAAGTTGTTATACAGTTTTCTACAAGGTGTTTAAATAATCTATTTCCCTTTTGTTGTTATTTAGATATATGAGAATTCTTTCTCAGTTTACTAGACCTGGATATGACAAATATATTCATGAATGATTTACCCTATAATTTTTTTTCAATGGAATAGGTTGGTAGTGTTATATTGTTTACCCTTGAGATTTCTTCCTAGAGTAATGTACGATGGGATGCCTAGTTAGATATTAGAAATATAAATATGGTGTTTCCTGAGCTTTTTTTTGTGAACCCCATTAATTTGTAAACACTATGAGTTATAAATTATAGGTAGGTGAAAAAGATTATGTTAGTAGTATTTGTGTGGTATTATGTTGATTAATTATTATTTAATTGGGATGTTATTTCCATAACGGGTGAACTATTTTCTACTAAACCACAAATATAAATTGATTTTTAAATGTTTTATCTCATACACACAAAGGAAGTAGACTAGTGTGGTAGCCAAGCAATAGACTTGGGCATCTCCCTAACTGTGGATAGGGCTATCATATTGATATATTATTATGATGATCATGATGGGAAATGGGGTTTATTTACTTCATCATGCATAAATGGATTTTATGTAGTCAATAAAGTAGATTATACATGGTTTATGGAATTTATAATGAGAGGCATTCAAAATTTCAGTGACTAGGTTGGGGGAGTATGTTTGTAGGGGGACTCTTATATTTTTCAATCTTCTTTTATATTAATGGACATTTAGAGGTTTCATTGTTTTATATATATACACACTTGTTATTTTGGGTGTCTTTTTATAGATGAAATAGGTTATTTGGTTTTCATTTGGGTTTAACAATACATTATAACTGCATCTCCTAGGATGATAGAATACTTGTTAAGAGTTTCCCATTTTTATTAATAAAATAGATTAAAAATGCTGATAATTAATATTTTTCTTCACTACATTTCTACTTTGATAGTTATTCATGCATTTGTAATGACATTATTGTATACATTTCGGCACAATAAACTATTTATGTTGATACACACACTAACTACTATATATAAAAATTTTCTTAATATGGTAACCAAGATGATCTGTTTTACATTTATTCATGAGTGTTCTCTTTTGATTAACTATCCCTACTTGAACCCTTCTAGGGTAGAAAATGAAGATGGGGGTGGGCCTTGAAAATGACCTTTAATAAGACACTATTTGGTAACTAGAATAAAGGGTATAAAAACACACAATTCGGAGGAGTTAAACTTATAATCCCATCAATATAAGATTAAACCACAAAAAAATATAAATAATAAAAACTAAAACTCAATATAAAATGCATGTAATTTCTATACATAAATAAAATACTCAAAAGTGAAATAGATGATGAAACAATGAAACAAACAAAGATCTTGATGTCCATGAGCTAGTATGGTGATGATCAGTCACCAACCCCCTCTTAGAAACCTATAAACATACACACATACACATACAAACACACACACACACACACACACACACACACACACACACATATATATATAAGTATACACAATAAGAGACTCCCCAAAACATATTATGTAAATGAAAAAGTATATTGATATCTCAGTGAATACACACCACAACCAACATATCACCAGTATCATGTCAACTGCCACCAATCCGCACCAAGATTCACTTTCCCAATAATTCATCCCTGAAAAGTAACACACTATATTATATAAATATAAGGAACCATGTAACCACTTTCCAATAGAACTAGTTACTCACACATCCTAATGACATATATCTATGTACTCTCATACCCTCAATGTACACTTATCCACATCATACCAAAATGGAATATAAATATCCACATACCAAAAATCATATCCACATAAAATGAGATACACTAGAAAATTCCACACCACTATGTCATAACTACAAATAGAATCATTATCATTATAGGCAAAAGTAAACATTAATTGGAATCAACAACATTTCCTTCTTCCTTGCACATCCCCAGATAGGCATTCACACTAAAATCACATCACATAAGCACAATGTCTTCTAGACATCACAATTTTTTTTATCATAACCTATATCCAAAATATCATGCACTTTGTATAGAAGATAGAGTAGTGAATATGGATTAGTGATCCAATTATTACATCTGTAACCTAGATATTGTAGAAATTGCATGTAACCCATTTCTACATATTTTTGTTCGAAATATTATACTGAGGAAAATGAAAAGATACAGTAATACATACAACCAAACCAAAAGTGTGACTCACAAATCAATTTTCATTTAGTATTATGACATATCATAACAACACTATCACACTGACCTCACACTAAAAACTACATCCATGAATACTCACAACACAAAATGCTCACAATAATACCACCAAGAAACCACATAACAATATTAAAACCCCATTTTATCCCAATTTAATCATATAAGTATTTTTACATTCTTTTTTAGCCCTTATCATTTCATATATACACTAATATTATAATGTTACAATACCAATTTTCTTCACATAATATACCCATTTCATCAATTGTTAATTCTACCATATCATCAACCCCTATTCTCATTCAATATTCAATTAAATATTTATTATTTCTTTTAATTAAGCATTAAACCATAGTTTAGTCTAATAAAATAGAAACCCATCAACCTATCCTCAAAGACACATCCTAAAATTCAAAAACTAATCCAACAAACATCACCATAACGCTAAATTGAAAACCATAATATTAATTCATTTTCCCTTGTAAAAAATACAAAATCACTACCATAATAAAGGCATCCAAACCTAATCACCCTAAAACTAGCCACAACAATTGACCAAGTCCACTATAACCATATCAAGAAAATTCGATCACAAAATTTAAAATAACGATAATAACATATGAAAAATATATTAATATAATATCCATTGAGTAATACTTCTAAATCTATTTAACACTTTAGACATATATACATCAATAATAGGTTCTAGATTTTTAATCTCCTTATTCATTACTATCTTTACATAACTATCCAATTATGAAATTTGAAAGGAATATTAATTGAAAAAAAGGAATTCACATAAATACATATAAATCAATCATTCATATAATGTGATGAAAATATTTATACCAAATTTATCAAAATGGGTAAAATATTAACCCATTAATTATTTTAATTTAGTTCTTTATCTAAAAAAGTTTATTCTGTAATATCTACCCAATGGAAAATAATTTTTGATAATCCCACGTTCACACATAATAAATGAATAGAAGTTTAAAATCACATACCTCGACTAGAATTAAAATAGTCACTACACATGAATTGGAAAAAACAATAATCATACAGTTCCAAATCATTTAAGATCCACCATAAATATTCAAATAACATGGTCTTAATAAATTTATATTGTGGTTTAAACATGAAAAACTCTATATTGGGAAAACGAAAGGAAATTTTAATTTTCTTTCTATGAATCATTTAAGTGGTGAAATGGTGTTTTCCCATAGATGATTATATTATAAATGTTTTTGAACATTTGGTTGTTTTGGAAAGAGGGGTTCACACTAGGGATAGAATTTGGTGAGATTCTATCATGGTTTATTATTTCAGAATATATTAATATTTATTTTATAAATATTTAATATTTTATTAATGAAACTATTTATATATTCTAAATGTATCCTTTGATTGTAATTCCAACCATTAGTTTGATTATAAATTGGACGTATTTCTAGTGAATGTGTAAACTCGTTTCTAGCTGTGGGGCTAAGGATGGATCTTTTAATGGTAATTTAAATAAAACTAAATTAATTATAAGTAACCTCTCAAAACCTTTTTTCCTTAAAATACATGAAATGTGGAAATTATTATTCTCTTTGTGTGAAACATTTAAATTATAGTAAATTATGGATAGAGGAGTGTCGGGTTTTATCTAAGGGATTGGATTGGGATGTAGATACTCTACGGTAGGGATCTGAGCTTGAAACTTTGGTGATTTAACCGTGAGGTAGGATGTATTTTTTTTTCTATTTTTTATCTTTTAATTCAGGGTTTTAGATTTTAATGTGTTATAAAAACTATTAGAAACACATTTTGGTCCGTTCTGGTCTAATTTGGGATGAAATAAGGGTTTTTAGTGCATCGTAAGGAAATTCCATTTGGGAAACCTAATTAGACAACATTTAGTATTAGGAACACACCTTGTGTGTTATTATTTTTGGGTGATATGTGTATAATTGGACTAAAATGTGTTTAGTTTGTGGGGAAACAAAATATAGGGTGACTCAAGGTGTGTCTGAGTGCTCGAACAGACAACCTGTGTGAGTGTACATGATCGTGTGGGGTACACGTACAAACCCCATATAAGGTACATGATTATTTGTCATGTGTAGTATTTTGATAGAGACCATGTGAGGCACATAGATTGACAAATCATGTTCATTATTCATCCTGTGAGGCTGATATATGGCATTTACTTGGGTTTTAAATGCTATGTCTAACTAGGATACACTCCTATATGGGGAAGAAAAAATAACACAACATGTACACTGAGGTACATGTTATGTATTATTGTACTAAATGGGTTTTTAGTGTTTTTGTGCCATAGTACTAGAATTTGACATATAAAGATTCCATTACAATAATTTCTTCACATTGAATGGGATGGTGAAACTCTTTTTTCATAATGATTAATTTCAATAGATAATTCTTGGTTAGTGAGATATGATGGAGAGGTTCTTACTCCAATGATCATATCTATAGTTCTCCTAAGAGATATGTGATATGATACCAATATGAATGTTGTGAGGATGAATTATGTAATTATTAGAGGATTTAAAAGGTCCATGGTTCGATGAAGCTTGTGACTATCCTTGGATAGTGGGACTAAGTTAATACCTGAGGGAATGCATAGGTTAGGTGTGTGAGAGATAACCTTGGATAGATAAAGACATGATATATCATTATTCTATCTCATTATACTTACTAATGTGATGTTTTTCTTATGATACCAGTCTGGTAATGATGTTATTACAATTAACTTGAGGGATGTATTACCCTTGAGGTTCGAGTGTTGAACCAAGAGATGAGTATGAGATAGGGGAACTCATGTAAGGGGTGTTAGTATTATAATGTTACATATGGGCCCTGGAAGTTTCCCTACTGATATGTAAACACCTAAGATTGTGTGTATAATAATGGGTTTAACTTATTAAGATTTTCACCACATAACATGGATCGATAGTGTGTTCTTGATATGCCTATATAATATTGGTAAGTTATATGCTTGAGAGGTCAAGCTCAATTATGAATGATGGGTCACAGTGGAAGATTAACCCTAAAATTTGCATTATATGAACAATCATGGGAATTCAATGTATCCCATACAAGTTGAATATATATTTATAGGATTTTTATGAACTTTCTTGTATATCTGATGTAAATACCCCAACCCCTGTGGCCTAGAGATGGTTCATTACTTTATTACATTGACATGATTACAAGGCTTCACATCCATAAGGACTAAATAGTTTAGTAGTCTTGGAAAAATATATTCACAATTGAAATTAAAATTACATATTTGACATAAAAATAAAAAAAAGTATTTTTTTAGAACCCCATTATTCCCCTTACAGTAACGCTTCATATCAACTATAATAAACATCTTGGAAACCTGGGAAAAAATAAACATAAGAAAGTGGTGAGCTCAAATGATCAGTAAGGGATAGATATAATGGAAGATACATTTAATTGATAGGTATAAAAAATATGGAAAGTTAAATAACTTAAAATAACATTCCAATCAATAATATAATAATGTAAATACATCCAATTACTATGTCATAGTGAAGATCTTCTGCATAATAATAACTGAATTCTAAATGTAGGAAATGATTATCTATTGGAGCTCATGTATCCGGTATATGAACCATTATATGATCAATACCATTCAAATTATGGTTTATTTATATGGGTAGAAGACTATATGATTATTATTGTAAGAAAACATGAGTGGTTTTTCTCTAAATGAATTCATCTCATGAGGCTATCGATGCTACACGGGGTTTGAATTAACCGGTCCCCAATTTATAGGGATTACATTAAATAAAACCCAACCCATTTCATACTAGTAAGAATCATGCCTCTCATATATAACAGTCTATACTTTTAATAAATAATGTTTCTTATCATAAAATATATATATTAACTAAAAGTTATAAATTTATAAATACTTCCCATGTTAATCAAATAAATATCAAAGTAAACACCATATATAAAAATGGTATACGACTTAGAAAATAAACATATCCTTGATATGAGAAATATTTATATTTCATGAAATATTGAATTAGATATGATAATAAATAAAAGGGGAAGTATACATACACAACACAAAAGAAATAAGTAGTGAATAGGGCTTATCTCATTGAAATAAATGTGAGATGAGAAACCCAACACCACCTTTTAAACATTCGAACCGTAATCACTATAAAATTAAGGATAATAAAATGAAACCTTAAATTCAATTAAGATAATGTTATTTATGATATGATATATTAAATGGTAGTATGTAAATCACACTCAAGAAATAGGGGTTGAAAAATGAATATATCTCATAGAAGAAAAAGTGTGATGTGAAAACTCTTACCACTTTTATTCAATCAAATCATATAGACCATAACATTAATAATAATTAAATGAATCATTTAATACCATTAAGATAGAGATATTAAGGAAATTATATATGAAATGGAAGTATACATACACCTCACATAAGAAATAAGTGGTGAAGAAGTCATTTCTCAGAGAAATAAAATTTAGATGAGAATCACCTCACTACATGTATTCAATAGAACCGAATTCCCCATAAAAATAATAATTATCAATTGAAACATTTAATAACATTAAGATAAATAGATTCCAGATATTATATTTCCTAGGTAAATATATACACCATATAAAATAAATTAGTGGTGAATAAGACATAATTCTAACAGAAATAAGAAATGAGAGGAGAAACCCGAACCTTATGTCGTAAAGTGTTGTTTACTTGAATGTAATGTCATCAACTATCAAATTAGATTTATAAATTTTTTAATTAATAAATTATTGAAAATATGTTTTATTTTTTATAATTTTATATAGTTTATTTATGTCGATTTAAATGAGATATACTCTTCATTTTTGTTTTTCATGGAGCATCCATTTCGTGGTTTTATCGTTCGATCTATTTTGTATAGTTATGGGAGTTCTTTTCAAGTGGAATGATAAATCCAAAAGTGAAATTATTTAGTATTAATGATCATACATATTTTTATTTGGTATCATGTATCATTTTTTATTTGGTATTATGATTATCCACTTGATAAAATTTTGATGAAAATGTCTTAATTTATTTTCGTGGTTTTACAACAATCATGAACTTGTGTCATTTTATTTAATATTAAGAATATATATTGGTTAAAAACATGAAATAAATTATAATATGTATATTAAAATATTATTTACCTATAATAAATGTTTTATGATAGGAAATTATGGTGGTAATAGAAAATGAAACTCATCGTCAAGGAATGCGGTGAATCGATACATGAAAGACGATGATTTCATTTTATTAAAATAAAAAAAGAGAAGAGAAGAGATTTGATTATGGATATTAAATTATAAAAATAAACTTATAGATTATATTTGATACTAGAGTTATCATTCCACTTTTTATAGGGGAGGTTAAGAGATTATAATAGGGTAAAATAAAATAAAAGAGAAAATGGAGGATTTTACCTCGTGAATATCATATCTCTAAGGACCTCATCAAGACACCTGGATTTGGTCTTTTGGTAAAAAAAAATTAGTCGTAGACATGGGAATAGTATTTGGAAATAAATTTTTCAGATTTTATAAAATATTAAATTATGGTATGGTTTGAGGATAAGGGGTGGTGAGGGAAGGTATTTACAGGTAGAGTATAAAGGCGTTTTTTTATTTTATTCATTTCTTTGTTCTTATAGATCAAGACTATCAATATTGTTGATTCCCAAGAATACATAAAGTAACTGAGGAATGTTAGTTATAACCAATGGGTTATTACCTCATCAAAACGTCATCCAAGACTCATTAATTCATTTATTTTCTTATAATTTTAAATACTCTAAATTACCATATTTCACTATTCACCAAAAATTCATTTATTTTAGAAAATTCCCAAAAAATTCACCCTAGCCATTGTTTGATGGGTAGATTTAAAAACTGGACTTCAATTTATGAAAATATATTTCTATATATGTTTAATATAATTTCTAATTAAAAACACCATTTATTCAAAAATTACAATTTTTAATATTATAACTCATTTTATGACATTTTGGAAAAATAACTCTCATCTCAAATAATGATATAATTATTATAATGAAAAAAATATAAAGTTATGAATAAATTTTATGAAAATATATATTCTCTTAAATAATAATATTAATTATAAAATTATAACTAAACATTTATATTTCACAAAAAATACCAAGACTTAATTTATCATTTTTAAAACCGTTATTCACTTATTCCATTATATAAATATTTCATGATTTCATTTATGAAATGCCTAAATTTTATTTATATATTTATAGGTGAGGTTATTATTATAATAGCCAGAGTACTATTACAAAGGATCACATTACAATTCAAATAGTCATGATAATATTTAATAGTATATCAGGGTTTGTTTCAGCTTAGTGTTTCATGCAACATAAGATATTGAAGTTGTCAAATATACAATAGTCATACCATAAAATCATGGGGCGTTACATTCTACCCTCCTTCAATAAATTGTTTCCTATAAAATTAATCATGTGATCTATAATCATTGAGTTTTCATTTTAAAATACACATGTGGAAATCCCAAATAATCAATAGGGTTAATAAAACATCTTCCTAAATTGTGATAAAGGACAATGTGATGATCACAAGAAAATAGGGTTTTCCTCTAGGAAAAAATTAGTGGGAATTGAAAACATGGGCCAGGAAAACAAGTATAACTATTATGTTTTGATGGAGAGTGATATAGTACATGATAATTAGAAATTATGCCATCAAAGACCATATATTTTTTATTGAATAAAATATCATTTATTTCATAGAAAGAAAAGTAAACATATAACATTTTTTTGTTCCAAAATACTTTTCTGAGAGTTTGGTGATTATTTTACTATGTAGATAGGAACATGAAAAAAAAAATTACTTGATTTCTATCTATTTCATAAAAAAATATCATCATTTGGTAGTGATTCAATCCATTTCTAATTAATTTCTTAAACCAAAAGATGGATATTAAAGATAAATTTTATTCCTAAAGAAATTTTTCCAGACGATGAATAAGTTATTCATTGGCCTTCAAATATTTACCAAAATTAAAAAAATTAGAACATATTATTCAATATGATAAATAATACATTAACCTAAAATATTAATACACAATGTTAAACATAATACATTACACAGGTAGTTACCTTAAGACTCATTCAAAATATATTTTTCTAATTTCAAAGTCCACAAATTTAGAAGGAAGGTCATTAATTCACATAAAAAACATAACATAAGACATCCCTGAATAATTTATATTTTATTTTCATATAAAAAATATATAAATACCTTAATATCCTTCAAACCATTTATGAAATATGCATACTCCCAATAGTAAAATACAATGTTTTTTAATACATTCCTTATATTCAAGAATCTATTAAATATTGTATAACATAAACCATTAAATCACTGACCACCTTCATGTTGACCAATAAAATCTCAAAAAAAAATATTTATTAGTGTCTCAACATCAATAAATGTTTTAGGGTTATTTTCCCAATTCCCATTTCTTGAAAAATATGAAATAACAATACAATCACTTCTCTAGATTACTTTTTCTATTCATCACATTCTTTTAATTCCTTAAATAAGAAGTAATGTAGTAATGAAAGTATGCATCTCATGATTATTATGACCAAATAATTATGGATAAAATAATAAATTAACATAATTCTTGATTCCAAGTTCTATAATATCAATTTATAAACATATTTGGTAGTATAATAAGCTTTAACATGATCTTTTTTCATATTATGGGGTATATTCCTTTGATGCTTAAGTAATTGATTAATATAGTGTCCCATATCATTATAGTTAAATAGTTTTACATTAGCAACCGTTTTTACCCATGAAATCACAATCATGGTTTCCATTCATACCACACATTTAAAAAACTCTAATTTCTTTTAGTCAAGTATTATTGTTTTTCTTTCCCCAATTATCAGATATCAGAAAATACTTATTTATCATCATTATTATATCACAATTTTTCTTAGTTTTACTATTGTTATTTTTCATCCATAAACATAAATATTACATACATACTTATTTCTTTTCCTCATTAGCACATGATGTTATGTCCTCATATGATATGAAATATTGGGAGACTTGTTCCCTTTGAAATATTTTCATAAGTTTATAAAATATTTGATCTTACTTACTCATTAGATCATGTGCATTACTGGGGTTAACATTACATATGTGACATTCCATTTCTAAATTAATACATATTATATATTAAAATATATCATTTTAAAACATAATTTATATCCAAAAACTAGTGAAGTAATTAACATAAATCATAAAATCTATGCATATCTGAACTCATAAACCTGGTTTTTTAGGATTTTATTCTATAATTATCTAGAAAGTATATTGTCGGTTAATTTTATCTATTGTAGGATATCATAAATATAGTTCCCATGGAGTCTACAAAAATTCCTCTAATGCCAACTGTAAAGACCTTAACCCCAGTAACTTGGAGCGGGTTCCCTACTTTGTTACATTGGCATGATTACAAGGACCTTCATCAAGAATGACATATTTGTTTTTAGTATTAGTAAATAAGTACATATTTCAAATTAAAATTAAATTTTATATTTAAAATAATATTTTTTTTATAACACCATTATTCGCCTTAACATAACCGCTACTATCAATAATAATAAACATCTTGGAAACCTAGGAAAAAACAATATAAAGGGATGCACTCAAACACTCAGCAAGGGTTTGATACAATGGAACCTATATTTAATCAACAATTATAAACAATATAAAAAGGTAAATAATTTAAAAACAATCACCCATCAATAAATTGAGAATGAAAAATATTTTATAGATTTTTTCATAGTGAAAATACTCTATATAATAATAATTGAATTTTAAATGCAATAAATTCAAAATTACTGGACATAATGTATCAATAAAATGAACCATTATACCATCAATACCATTAATCATATATTTTGAGTATGTCGGTAGAAATCATTATGATTCTTCTTGGATAAAAATGTGAAGGGTTTGTCACCAGCTGATTTCATCTCATGAGACTACTGATGCATCAGGAGGCTATCATTAAAGGGTCCCCTGCCAGTAGTGGTTGCATTAACTGGTCCCCAACCCATTTAATGACATTCCAAAGTTTTAATAATATATATAATAATTTATCTAATTAATAAATAATATTACTGATAATAAAAAATCCATATCAAATAAAAGATACATATTTATCAATATTTCCCCAATTAATGAAATAACTATAAAGGTAACCACTATATGTAAAAATGGTATACAACATAGACAATAATCATATCCATGATAAAATAAATATGTATATTTAATGAATTATTCAATTAATTATTATCATAAATAAAAGGGGAATTATTCATACACCACACACAATAAATAAGTTATGAATAAGGCAATCTCATAGAAATAAAAGTGAGATGGGAGACCTCTCACCATGTTATAAACAGTCAAACCGTATGACCCATAAAATTAAATATCATCCAATGAAACATTTTATTACATGAATGTAATTTCATTAATGATAATATATATTAAAGTTACGTATGTAAACCCCAGACAATAAATAAGGGTTGAATAATGAATATCTCTCACAGAAGTAAAAAGGAGACGAGAAAACCCTTACCACATATAATCAATCGAATTATATGCCCCATATAATTAATGATAACAAATGAAAATTTTAATACCATATATACAAATATATTCATGATATTATATATATATATATATAAGGATGTTAAATAGACACCACACACAATAAATAAGTGGTGAAAAAATAATTTCTCATAGAACAAAAAGTGAGATAAGAAACCCCTTACCACTTGTAATTAGTCAAAATAAATGCCCCATAAAATTAATAATTATAGGATTAATAATTGAAAAAAATTACGATAAATATATTAATTATATTATATATAAAATTTCAATATATACACTGCATGAAATAAGTTCATGGATAATAAGACATATTTCCCATTGAAATATAATGTGAGTAGAGAAACCCTTACCCTATGTCTGAATGCATTTTTCACTTGTACATAATTTCTTGTATAATAAAATTAGATTCAATAAGAACTTAATTTATATCCTATTAAACATATATTTAATACATTACAATTTTATTAAGTTAATTTATGGTCATTATGATGCGTTATAATGTTTAATTTTGGTGTTCTCAAAGCGTATGTTTCATTGTTTTATGTTTGCTTCCATTGTGTATAATTTTGTGAGTTATTTTGAAATTGAATAAAAAATATATAAGAGAAATTATTTAGTATTAATTAACTTATATAATTTTAAGTTTTCTCATATATCATTTTCTTATATTTTATTATGATTATTTATTTGATAAAACATTTATGAAAAATGTCTTAATTTATTTTTTTCTTATTTAGGTCCATCACAAACTTGTGTATTTATATTTATTAATAAGATTAAATATTCATTAAAAAATGAAATAACCAATAATATGTATAGAAAAATATTATTTAACCATGATAATGGTTTTATGACCATCTTTGAAGGCGATAATGGAAAATGAAAACTCATCATCTATGAAGGTGGTGAATCAACACATCACGAATGATGTTTTCATTTTTAAATATAAAAGTATAAAATAAGAGATTATATGATGGATACTCCATTAAAAAAATAATATTCCAGTATATAAATGCTAATTTAGTTACCATTACACTTCTTATAGGAGAGGTGAGGAGAAGATAAGAAAATAAAATAAAATAAAAGGGAAATAATTAGGATTTTACCTCTTCAATATCATCTCCTTGAGGACCTACTTAAAATAGTTGGATTTTTTATTTTGTTAATATTAGAAGGTCTTGAATATTTAGATGATTCTTAGGAATGTAATTTAGTATAATTTAGACAAGATTAATGTAACACCCAGATGTTTTTATGAAATATTTTCAATAAATAATTTTAATTGTTCAATAGCTTTCACTGAACGCAATTGTGAGTTTAAAGGAACTGGAAGATTCCCTTAGTATAAAATTACCTTTATAGCCTTGTAATTAGGTTTTTGGTATTAAGTATAACTAGCTTATAAAAATTCGTTGTGAATTCATTGACTACCAATTATTTATGAAACATAAAATCAATTAAATATTTGTATTTTTGAGTGATTTACTATTGGTAATTAAATAAATGTGATATATATGTTATATACTGGATAATTGTTTTTATATTCATCCAATGGATATTTTAGTCCTAGGATATGAATAAACCCTCTTTGATGTATAAAAAAAGATTTTTTAAAAGGTAAATTTTACACCTTTGAATAGAGAACCCATTTTAAATTAAAATTGTGACACATAAATAATTATTATATGAGAATATAAACATTATATTTTGATGCAAGATATAAAAATTTACGTTGGATGAATTTCTGATATTTTATTGAGAACATTCATGTTTTGATGAATAGTAAAAATACACTAAATTTTATGAAAAGAACTTTTTTTATCGAAATAATTTATATTGATAAATTATAATATTTAATTGTTTTAAAGTATAAATAGAATATATTTTTATCAGTAGAAATAGTTTATGACATTATAATTAATTTTACATTGAATTCATATGTAAAAATATTTCAATCTTTGGCAATGTTTTATCATTTAAACCACATTCTCTATTTTTGACAATAAGTATAATTTTAAATTAATTACCACAACTTATATATGTTGAATTTAGAAAAAAGGATTCCATGTTAGAAATCATTTGTCCAATTTATTTAAATAGAGTTATTTTATTTTTGGGCATTATGAATAGTAATTTTGGAAATTCTTATTAATAAAGTAAAAGGGTAAACCGATTAATTAAGGGTGATAATCCTATTATAATTTTACCCTAAAATGTTTCATAATTTTTTGGATGAGTGTGTTTTGACCTAAATCATATTTGGTTATACATTTCATCCATTTGAATCCTCTTGGATGAGAATAATCAATTTATTTTATTTTATTTAAATAAAAGTTAAATATTTCTCACTCAAATTTTAATAACTAAATCATCTTTAATATAATGTTATATTAAGGATATTTTCTATTATATATACATATTTTAAAGAAATTTTTTTTTACTTTATCATGGTAATTTATTTTTAATTTTTTGTAAATAAATAATTACCTTAATAACTTATACATTAATGATGTAGAAATTATTTAATTGATGAAAAATCAATGATATAAACTTTATTAAAATAATAATACCCATTAAAAGATATTAATATCTGAAAAAATATTATTTCTCGAGTATATATCAATCAGAATCATCAATGGGTCGAGTTATGGACCCTTTGGAGCCTTATATAAGTGATTATGAAGTTTATAATATTTTTTTAAGTGATGTTAATGTTGTCACCTTCATAATTTAATAAGTAAAAATTTTTAAAAATTGGATTTTCTAGAAAATAAATTCAAATACAAGTATTATTTTTAAATATAGAAGTATTATATTCATCATTGTTTTTTATTATTATAATTTACTCAAAATATAATCATATTAAATAATTTCACAAAACTGTTGTAGTAATTATTTTATTTAGATAAAAATTAAAAAAAATATTATTAAAAATATTAAAGTAAATATAATTTGGGCTAATAAACATGTATAATTAATTTTCAAGAAGACATTGACCTCATTTTAATATAATAAATTTGTTTTATTTGATGTTATATTTTTATGTTAATATTTTTTAAAATAATTGAATTCAATTGTGTGAAAATAGATATTGTTGATTTTTTATTAGAATAATGTTTTATTAAATTATTTAAAAAAAATTATATATTTTTAAAATATGTATAATAACTTTTTATATGGTATAAAATGATATAGTTTTTTTATTTATGGTATATTTTACATCAAATAAGTAAATACTGCACCCTTTTAATATTGAATTATTTTTTACCCTAGTTAAAAATTAAATAGAATAACTAATTTTCAATTAAAAAGATAAGGCTTAAATTGATATAAATACTTGCAAAACATTTCATGGATGATGTGTTTACGACCCTATAATATCTGATATTCTATATTTGGAAATTTTTGAGGTTTTTATGAAGGTTTTTATTTTATTATAAATCATTATATATGGAGTTTCCAAAAGAACCTCTCACCACAATTATAAAAGGGAACCTCCTACATCACCTCATCACTTAACTTTGAGACTTGAATCTCAACCATAACCTTCCCTTTTTCATTATAACCTTTCCTATTGACATTCTAAAGGTTTTGGTTATCTTCAAATACTAACTCTAGTGGTCTAAGAAGATATTAGGGGAAGCACATTGAGGAAGATGTAATCTCTTTTACTGATTCTTTAAAACACGATTCTTCTTCTAATTCCTCTTCATTAGTTGTTTCACTATAAATTAATAACATAAGTATCACTCATATAAGGACATGTTATTATAATTATGAAACAACCATATTCCTCGTTCTATCCATCCCATGAAAAATGAAATCACCACATGTGCGTACGTACAACTTAACGTCTCTACGCTATGGTGTAAACTGTTTTTCACCACCACCTTACATGGATTGGTATGATGTTGGAAACAAAAAATATATATATCTATTATAATAGCATACTAATTCTGAAATATTATACACCATCCACTTCAATACCAATCAACAATTACGGGAATTATATTATCACTCGTACATACATATTGCCTACCGTCTCCACAATTCGATGTGATTAATTCTACAAGATCTTCATTAACCCACGATTATATAAATTAATGGAATGAATAAATATGATATATAATACTAATATAATTCTTTAAATGATATAATAATATCATATTATGTATAAAATGTACTAATCTGATAGAACATGCCTAAGAATATAGTGAAGTTAATATCTGAATAAAGAGTGATAATGAAATGTTACTAATAGACAGATAATAAGGTGATCCTATATGAGATAATAAAAATGACTATGATTCTGTAATAAGTAAATAAATTTTTTAAATAATTATAAAAGAGTTTAATACATATGAAATATATCATACCTATGGTAAGGGATAATTTTGTAATCTCATTATCATATGAGATTATATATACGTAAGTATTTACTGGGGAATATTTATCATCCTCGCCCATGCATCATAAATATGTAATATTATTTATATTATTATAAAATTGTATAAAGTTAATTACCCATTTGTGAATTTTTAATAAACGGTATGAATGAAATCTTTTTTTCATTTTTTGTACGATGAACTTTTTGACTTTTCTGGAAAAAAGCATGAGAAAAATGTTTTTTTCACTTATACGACGTGGTCATATTTTTACATATTCATAACACCTTATTTTCATGAATCTTCCTCTAAACTATTTCAAATTTATATTCAAATAAATTCTATTATTTTTAAATTTCAAGGCATTTTGAGAAAAGAAAATGTTTTTGAATAAGAAAGGATATTTTTTTCAATAATTAATTTCAAGTGTTTTATCAAAATAATTATCCATCTATGATGAGACACTTTACATATGGTTTTTTTTCTATCTCTATTATTACTATGATTTAATTTTGTTAATTATATAGTGATATTTTATATGGATTATGTGATGAAGAAATGAATTTTTAAGAAACCCATTTTATTTCGTGGTTTATGATATGATGAAGGATTTCTTTTTTTGTGGCACACATAAGAATGATGTTATTATGAGATGGGTGAGACATTTATCTCCCTCCAATTCATTGGGTAAAGATTTATATATCATGATATAGACATTATTGGAATGAAAAGTAAATCTAGTTTAGTAATACAAGGATGGAAGCACAAGTAAACCAGGTTCGTTAATGGACATTTACCATTATGATGGTCTTGAAAATGGTCCTTGACTAATATGAAATGATTTTCTGTGGTTATGTGTATGACAAATAACTTCATGTATTATGTTATGACTTTTTTTTGAGTTTTTCCATTGATTACTATGAACATTTATCCCATAACATTATATCATGATATTTCATATGTTGGGTAAGACTTCCATAAGTTATTTTCTTATGTCTTATGATTATTAAATGATTGATATTTACCTTATTTTCCCTTACTGAGCATTTGAGCTCACTATTTCATATGTTTCTTTTCCACATGTCATTTTTAAGTGTATTAAGTAAGATATATAAAAAATGAGTATAGTTATGAAGATATAAGTGGGAGACAATGTATATGATTTAGGATCAGTGGTTAATGTTTCCTAGTTTCTAAATACATTATAAATATGTGGTCCTATCATGAAATTATTATATATTGTATGAATATACTTCAATTTTTATGTAATATTAATTTATGTAATGTATGGGTCGTTATTGTTTTTATTAGGGGAAATGTATAGTTAACCATTGGAAATTATAATGATAAATACTTTTTAAGAACCCTAAGGATATATCTAATTGTTGGTTACAATCTTACAGTATTATAAATGACAATCAATAACATAGGATAAAACCTAAAGTGTCTTAAATTGAAATTTTTTTCATGATTTTTTAATTTTACTGTCATGATTACTGTTTCTCACACTATTATTCTTGGTTTTAGTCAATGTTTAGATCCAAAAGTAACACTTTTAATGATGAATGTGATGGGAAATTAAATGATCTTCCTCTTGAGAGACCAAATCTTATGGGAGATGGAATAGAAAATCCTATAGTTATTCTCATAAAACATTCTCAAGATACGATTCATGTAGGACTTCTAAACAAGCAAAGAGGGGAGAAAAAATCTGTTGAGCCCTTCATGAGGCAGCGTCCAACTTCTTTCAGTGGGTCTTCTGATCCATTAGTGGATGAACAATGGATCAGTACCATTGAAAAAATATTTTTATTTCTATAATTTTCTGATCATGATAAAGTAATCTTAGAAGCCCATAATTTGGAAGGTAAAGTTAATAAATGGTGTAATCTTATCAAAAATACGAGGAAAAGAGATAAAATTGAGTCCATGGAATGGGAAGACTTCATGAAAATGATTTTCAATAATTACATTCCTCATTTTATTCAAAAAAAATATGGAGAAGGTGTTCCTTGAACTTAAGAAAAAGGATGATGAATCTATTGGTACCAATGAAGAAAATTGCACAAGGCTTCAAATGTATTCTTTTGGAATTCTTATCCAACCTGAAAGTACAATTGAGCGATTCTTTAGTGGATTCAAACCATGTCATCAAAGGAAATGAGACATAAGGTAATTTAATATCTACATGGAAATCATTCGATTTTATCGAAATGTAGAGACGGATATTGGAATAACCCATCAGTACTATGTATTTTATAAGAAAATAAAAATTGAATTCAAAGGAATGTATAAAGAACACACTGAAAAGACGATGAGTTTTACCTTATTCTCAAAGTGTGGAAATAATCACGGATCAAATTATCAGAAATGTTAGTAAATGTTCTATGTGTGGAAAGGAAGTTCATCAAGTAGTTGAATGCCGAAGTGATGGAAAAAATGTATAATGATACTAACATAGAAAAGGATACACAAAATGAACCTCCTACACTTCAATGATTCATGTGTAAGGAAATGGGGAATTATTCACATCAAATTTCTAATCCAAGGGTTAATGATAATGATTTAATCACACAAACTCTTAAGGCAAAATAAAAATTAAAGAAACATGAAATCACTATCAATGATGTGGAATACAATAATTAAGTGGTGAAAGGAACACTTACCAAAAACTCTAAAGGATCAAATGTTTTATTTGATTCTAGATCCACCTACTCATTTATTTATAAATAATTTTCTCAGGGTATCGACGTATTACCTCAACAGTTAGATGTTGTGTTACCTCTGAAAACTCTAAATGTCACAACTGTTGACTTAAAAGTTTATAATTCCTCTCTGGTTGATGTTTATGAGAAATTTATTCCTATAAATCTTTTTTTCCTTTCTATATTGTAATTTTATATGATTCTTAGCATGGATTGGATTTCTATATATGGAGAACATGTCAATTTATAGGGAAGGGAAGTCACATTTCATATTCAGGATCAATCTATGATAATTTATCTATGCAGGAAGAATATAACCTTCTAGTAGAAATTTATTCCATATTATGGGTCTTGATTCCTAAAAATTAAGGTTATTTTTCTCAAATTGTTGGAGGGAAACTAATGATTGAAAATAAACCCATTGTACAAGAGTTTGATTATGTGTTTCTAGAAGAATTTATTGGTATTCCACCACATTGTGAAGTTGATTTTTCAATTTTTTTATATTGGGTATTATGCCTATTTCAAAGGAACATTATAGAATGGACCCAATTGAGTTGAAGGAATTGAAGAAACAACTCAAAGAGAATCTTGATAAGGGATTCATATTCCCTAGTGCATCACCTTAGGGAGAACATGTTCTATTTGTTAAGAATAAAGATGGATCAATGAGACTCTGTATTGATTATCAATAATATAACAACATCACTATCAAGAAAAAATATCCTCTTCCCCGCATTGATGACTTATTCGACCAAATATGGGGAGCTAGGTGCTTTTCCAAGATTTATCTTCATTCATTATATCATTAATTAAGGGTCAAGATGTAAGATATACCAATGACGGAATTTCATACAAGGTATGGACATTGTGAATTTAGAGTGATTCCTTTTTTCTTACTAATGACCCTATTATTTTCCGGAATATAATTAATAGATTCTTTAGAGATTATCAAGATCACTTTGTGATGGTCTATATGGATGATATTCATGTACATTAAATGATCAAAGAAGAACATGAAGACCACTTGAGAATAGTAATGGAGGCCCTGGGAAAGGAGAAACTTTATGAAAAAATTTCCAATTGTGAATTTTGGCTTAAGAAAGTTTCATTTTGGGGTTACATAATCTCAAGATATGGAATAAATGTGGTTCCATAAAAACTAGATGCTGTTGAATGTTGGCTGAGACCAAAATTGTAATTCATAATTGAAGTTTTCTTGGTTTGGATGGATATTATCGACGTTTTTCGAAAGATTTTTCACAATTATATAATCCACTAACCAAGTTGACTCAGAAAGAGTTATGTTCATATGGACGAAGGAATGTGAAGAGAATTTAAAAGAGTCAAAATGAAGGTTAACCAGTGAACCTATTCTAACACTTCCTTGTAGTGGAGATTTTTTTTGATATTCATTGATGCATCCAAGAAGGGGTTGTGATGTGTTCTCATTCAAAATTATATGGTGATTTCTTATGCCTCATGGTAGTCAATAATACATGATCAAAATTACCAATCTCATGACTTATAGTTAGCTATGGCAATATTTTCATTAAATATATGGAGGTATTATATTTATGGTAAAAGGTGTGATATTTATACTAATCATAATTTTTTAAAGTATATTTTTTAAAAAAGGATTTGAATATGTTCTAATGAAGATGATTGGAGTTAACTAAAAATTACTACTGGTCAATACGTTACCATCCTAGGAAAACATACAAGTATGAACATGCTTTGAGTTGAAAATACCATGCTAGCATATCCATGATAAGGATCACAATTTTAAAAGATCCAATATTTATAGATTTTCAAAGGATTGATCATGAAATTTTAAAGGGAGGGAGAAATCTTATTTTTCTCAAATGAATGTTAAACCATCTATACATGTGAAGATTAAGGAGGTTCATAAGAAATATGTAGAGCTACAAAAGATTGTGATAAATGTTCCCAATTTCAACCTTGATTATGATGGAATAATAAGGTTCATGAATCGGGTTTGTATTGCTCCTATACCAAAATTAAAGACAGATCGATTAGATAAGGATCATATTTATTCATTCTCTAATAACCCTGTAAGCACATGTATAGGGACTTGAATGAGTATTTCTGGTGAGGTGGAATGAAAAGACTTGTTTTTGAATATGTCTCTCGATAATTGGTTTTTCAAAAATTTAAAGCTGAGAGACAAAAGTCTAAGGGGATGTTACTACCATTACCCATACCAGAATGGAAAGAGGAAAACATCACTATGAAAATTTCCATTAGACATCCCAAAACATCCATAGGAAATAATTTTATTTCGGTTATAGTTGATTGCCTTACAAAATCAGAACACATCATTGTAAGTAGATAGGACTTCTATCTTGATCATCTTTCTAGGATATATGTAAATAAAGTGACACGATTTTATGGAGTACCACATTACATTATATCTGATCGAGATATGAGGTTTATCTAGGTGTTCAGGCGAAGTCATAAGCAGGACCTTGATACAAATTTTTGATTCATCAATATATATCATCCTCATACAGATAGTCAGTCTAAGAGGAAAATTTAAACTCTATAAAACATGTTTAGAGCATTCTCTAAGGATTTCAAAGGTGGTTGGGATCAACACCTACCACTGGTGGAATTTTCTTACAATAATGACTTTACCTATAGTATTTAAATGACTCTTTATGAATCCCTCTATGGTAGGAAATGCAGAAATCCAACATGCTAAGATGTAGTTGGGGAAAGAAATTTATTAGGACTTGACCATGTTAATGAAATGGTTGAGAAGGTCAAATCTAGTCAATGACACATAAGAGAAGCTCAAAGTAGACAAAAAATTTATGATTACAAGCAATGAAAAGACCTTGATTTTGAATTGGGTGATAAGGTGGTTCTATGAAATTATACCTGGAATTGAGTAATGAGATTTGGAAATAAGGGAAAGATGATCCCTATGTATATCATTAATTTTGAAATTATGGATCATGTTGGGAAGGTAGCTTACTGATGGATGATTTAACCAAATCTCTCCCAAGTTAATTATGTGTTCAAAATATCTCTCATGAGAATGTACATACCTGATTTTTCACATTTACTATACTCAAAAGTCATATAGCTGGATAAAGAGCATTCTTATAAAAAATAACAGATAGAGATTCTAGATCATCGTAAAAAAAATCTACGAATCAAGACCACTCACTTGTTTAATGTTTTATGGTGAATGACCAGGTTCAGGAATCTACATGGTAACTTGAGGATATGATTAGGGAGTGGTATCTTCATCAATTTGTTTCCATGTGATGAATTTTGAGGGTTAACTTCCATTTAAGGGGAGTATAGTGTAACACCCTAGTGTTTTAATGAAATATTTTCATTAAATAATTTTAATTCTTCAATAGATTTCATTACAGAAAATCATGATTTTAAAAAAATTGTGAGACGCCCATAGTATTAAGTTGTCATTATATACTATCAGTTAGTTTAGAGGAAATAAGTATAACTAAATTATGAAAATGTACTGTGAATTCATTGGCTACCAATTATTTATGGAATATATAAATCAATTTGATATTTTTAATTTTTAGTGAGTTATTATTGGTAATGAAATTAATGAAATATATATGTTATAGTACTAAAAAATTAATTTTTTATATTCATGTGATGGATATTTTAGTCATAGTGTACGAATAAGAGAAATTTTCTGTATAAAAACCTATTTTTTCAAAAGGTTAATTTTTCAACTTTGGATAGAGAACCCCTTTTAAATTACAATTTGGATACATTAATAATTTTTATATGACAACATAAACATGTTATTTTAAAATGGGATATTAAAATTTACTTTTGATTAATTTATAATATTTTTATGATAACTTTCATGTTTTGAATAATAGTAAAATTACTCTATATTTTATGAAAGAAACTTTTTTTTTCATAAAAATAATTTATATGGACATATTATAATATTTAATGGTTTTAAAGTATAAATAGAAAATATTTTTATTATTAAATAAAATATACGTCATTAGAATAAATTTTACATTGAATTCAGATGTAAAAACATTTCAATCTTTTCCAATGTTTTAACTTTTAAAACAAGTTCTCCCTTTCCGAAAAAGAGAATAATTTTTAATTAATTACTAAAAATTCTATGTTTTGAATATTTCAAAATGAATTAAATATTTGGAATTACTGGGTCCATATTATTTTGATATATTTATTTTAATTTTAGGCATTATGAATAGTAACTTTAGAAATTTTTATTAATATGTTAAAAGGGCATACCATGTAATTAAGGGTATGAATCCAATAATAAAATTACCCTAACACTTGTATTAATATAATTTTATATTTTTTTGACTTAAATCATCCTTCAGTAAACAATTTATCCATATTAATCCACTTGGTTGAGATTAGTACATTTAATTTATTTTATTTAAATAGAAGTTAAATATGTCTTACTCAAATATTAATTAACGAATAATTTTTAATATAATGTTATACTAAATACAATTACGATTATAAATATACATTTTAAATATAAATTTTTTTCCTTTATCATGGTAATTTATTTTTAATTTTTAGGAAATAAATAATTACCTTAATAGCTTATACATTAATGATAGAGAAATTATTTAATTGATGAAAAATCAGTAATACAGTTTTTTTTAAAATTATAATACCCATTAAATGATCAATAAATGTAAAAAAATTTATTATTCACATATATCTCGTCCAAAATCATCCAATGGTCGAGTTATGGATCATTTGGAGCCTTATAGAAGGGATTATAACACTTATATAATTTTATTTAAAATGGTGATAAAGTTGTCACCTTCCTAATTTAATAAGTATAACATTTTAAATATTGGATTTTCTGGAATATAAATTTTATAAGAAGTACTATTCTGAAAAATTAGATTTATATTCCTCATGTAATTTCATTTATTATTTTTTTATCCAATGAGCATATTAAATAATTACACAAAACTGTGGTACTAATTATTTCATTAAGAGAAATATCAAATAGATGTTATTAAAAATATTAAAGTAAACATAATTTCAGGTAATTAACATATTTAATTAATTTAATAGATAACGCTGAACTCTTAGGAATACAATAAAATATTTTATTTGATGTTATATTGTTATATTAAGATTTTTAAAATTCAATAAATTGAATAGTGTGAAAATTGATACCATTGATTTTTTATCAAAATAATGTTTTATTAAAATATATTATAATCATTAATTTTTTTAAAAAATATATAATAAATATTATATTGTATAAAATGATCTATTTTCTTTATGTATGGTCTATTTTACATCAAATAAGTAAATATTTCACCATTTTATTATTGAATTATTTTTTACCCTAGTTAAAAATTAAATAGAATAACTAAGTGTTAATTAAAAATATAATATTAAAATTGATATAAATACATGACCAAAATCTATTGAATGATGTTATTAAAATCCTATATCATCTCAAATTATAAATTGGGATATTTTTTTGGTTTTTTGAGGGTTTTATTTTATTATAAATTATTATTTATGGAGTTTTCAAAAGTGCCCCTCATGTCAATTATAAAAGGGAACCTCCTCCCTCACCTCTTCACTTAAGTTCGAGCCTTCAAGATACACCATCACTTGCCATTTTCCTCCTCACCTTTCCTATTTACATTCTAGAGGTTCTATTCATCTTCAAATACTAACTCTACTGCTCTAAGAAGAGATTTAGAGGAGTCGTGTTGTGGAATAAGTAATCTATTCTACTGATTCTTTCAAAAAAAATTCTTCTTATACTTCCTCTTAATTAGTTGTTTAATTATAAATTAATAAAATAAATATCAATCATATATATAAATTTTATTATAATCATGAAACAACCATATTACACCTTTTATCCATCCTACTAAAATGAAATCACCGCACGTGTGTACGTACGACTTACCGTCTCCAGGCCGTGTTGTAATATGATTTTCACCACCACCTTAGTTGGATGGGTAAAATGATATAAATAATAAATATATTTGATTATTATAACATGATATTGATTCTTAAATATTATACCCCCATCAACATCAATACCATTATACTATTATTGAAATGATATTCTTGCTCGTGTGTACGTATGACCTACCATCTCAATAATGTGATGTGATTCATTCTACATGATCTTAATTAAAGAAAGATTATATACATGACTGGTTTGAAAAAATATTATATATATATATTATAATAATATCTATTTTACATTATATAACAATAACCTACGAAGTGTAACATGAACGTATCTGAAGAAACTTGAAAAAGAAAAAAACCAGTTAATATCCAAATAACGAGTGACAATGAAATGTTACTAATATATGGATGATAATATGATAATATATGATATCATAAAAATGACTATGTTTCTGGAATAATTCTATAAAATAATTTAAATCATTATACAGTAGGTTTGGATACATATGAAGGAAATCATACCTAATATAAGAGATAATTTCGCGATCTCATTATCATTCGAGATTGATTATACGTAAGTATTTACTAGGGTATATTTATCATCCACATCCATGTTTCATAAATATGTAATATTATTTATATGTTTCAAAAATTTCATAAAGTAAATTTTACAAACTGGTGAATTTTTATTTAATGGTATGAAAAGAATCTTTATTCGTTTTTTATACGATGTACTTTTTAACTTTTCTAGTGAAAGTATGAGAATAATGTTTTTTAACTTATACGACATGATCATATTATTATATATTAATAATTCCTTATTTCCATGGAGAATACTTTACATGATTTCAATTTTATTTTTAAATAAATTATTTTCATTTAAAAATGTGAGGAATTTTGAGAAGAGAAAATATTTTTTTAGAAGAAAGGATATTTTACTCAAGAACTACTTTCATGTGTTTTTTCAAAATTATTTTCCATCTAAGATGAGGCTCTTTAAATAGGGTTATGTTTTTATCCCTATTATTACTATGATTTTACTTTTTTAGTGATGTGTTGATATTTTATATGTATTATGTTATGATGGAATCCTATTTAAGAAATCCATTTTATTTCAAGGGTTATGCTATGAGGAAGGATTAATGTTATGGTGGAACAAATAAGAATGATTTAATTATGATATTGGTGGGACATATATCTCCCTCAAATGCATTGGGAATGGATTTATATCTCATGATATAGAAATTATTAGTGTGAAAAGTAAATCTAATTTATTAATACAGGGCAGGAATGAAATTAAACCCGATTTAGTAATGGATATTGTCCGCTATGATGGTCTTGGTAATGATCCTTGACTAATAGGAAATGATTTTCTATGATTATGTGTATGCCACAAAACTACATTTCTTATGTTATGATGTTTTGGGAATTTTTCCAGGGAAAACTATGAACTTTTATCCTCTAACATGTCATCACGATCTTTCATATGTTGGATACGACTTACAAATGTTATATTCTTATGTCTTATGATTATGGAATGTTTGATATTTCTCTTATTTACCCTTACTGAGAATTTGAGCTCACCATTTCATAAGTTTCTATTCCTCTGGTCATGAAGAATAGTATTAAGTATGATATGTCATAAATGATTCTAGTTACGAAGATATAAGCAGTAGACAACGTATATGTTTTATGAACCAGTTGTTTAGGTTTCCCAGTTTCTAAAGACATTATACCTATAAGGTCCTATTATAGATTTATAATATACTGTAATTAATATACTTAAATTTTGAAGCAATTTATATGTATTTAAAGTATTGTTTGTTATAATTAAAGGCTTATATGGTTTTAGGAGAAGGTTTGGAGGGGTGGTATTTATAAGGAGATGAGAGGGGTTTTTTTTAATATTTTATTCATTTGTTTATTAATTTTTCTCAATAATATCATTAGTGTTGATGAAAATGGTTACATATAGTTACTAGAGCATATTATTTATAAATAATGGGTTCTTACATCATCCATAAATCAAACATAACCCAATAACTCATGTATTTACTTATAATGTGAAATATGATAAATTATTATATTTATCTATTCCCCAAATATACAACTATTTTAGACAAAAATAAAAAATTCACACAAAATTTTTTCAAGATGTTGACATAAAAAATGGTCTCCATTTTATGAAAATAATTTTATAAATTTCGGAAAATTAATTTCTAATTATAGTAATCATTTATAAAAAAATAAAGATTTTAATATTACAACAAATTTTTTTACACATTGAAAAATAAATTATGGTCTAATAAAATTATATTGTAATTATAATGAGAGAAAATATTAATTTATGAAACAATTTTATGAAAATAAATTTTCATTTAAATAATTATATTAATTAGAAAATTATAAATAACAATTTACATTTCATAAAAATACCAACACTTAATTTTTCATTTTCAAAACAATTATTTACTTATTCCATAATTTAAATATATAAAAAAAATTATAAGACATATAAATTTTATTTATAGTTTCATAAGTGTGTTTATTATTCTAATATCCATTTTACTATTCCTAATGCTCACATTTCTATTCCCACAGTCATGTTAATATTGAATATTATATCATAAATCATTTAAGCTCCGTGTTGCATGAAACATAAGTTATTAAATATACCAAATTTAAAATTTACATACCATAAAATCATGTGGTGTAACATATAATGTTTATAACATCCTAGGATCACCTCTATGGAGTCGACAATCATGACAATTATGATTAATCAATAAGGATTTCTTCATAGGGGTCAACAATGATGCCTAATGGTAATTGACCTCCTAGTATTAAATTATAGGGGTTAGCGATGAAGAATAGTGGTTTTTAATCAAATAAGAATACCTCTAATTGGATTATGATGATTTTTGGTGATTTTTTATTACCTATGATTGCTTATTAGGGGTCAGTGATGATGACTAATGGTTATTGATCTCCTAATATTACCTCTTAGGGGATGGAACTTGTGCCTGATGATTATTAATATCTTAATATTACATCTTATGAGTCATAGATGGCTCCTAATAACTAATGGATCACCTGTGATTACCTATTAGGTAAATATTTATTCCTAGTAACTATTGATTACAATGGATTACCTCTAGGGGTTGGCAATTCCATCTTACCCGTGTTGCAATGTTCATGTAACATGATTAGAGATGTCAGGGAAATTTCAAAATTTTGTTTGGGTTGATTCTAGATGTCATGTTAGAACCCAAGGATGTGACAATGAGTTTTTTATTTATTTTTGTTCAATTATTTCCCTATTATGATGATTATATCCCATGTGTAAGAAAATTAATTATGATATTGGATAATATACCCACCATTGTGGGGGTTGGGGTTACTAAGAATTTATTTCTCACTATCTATATAGGAACTTAGGTTCACCTACAACCCTTATGTCTACTCCCAGGATGTGGATGGGAAATTTTAGGGATAGGTTATAGGCCTAGTGTTGCAATATTAGGCTAGATAATATCAGTAGGGAATTGAATTCCATGACTGAGGTACGAGTTAGGGATGACAGTATAACCTTTTATATTTTTATTTCTTATATTTTTTTGTTTCTGTCATCAGGCAAACTATTAATCATTTCTGTATAGTTTCATGATCATGAGTCTATATGACTATATTATCTTGTATTAATTTTTATTATTAATTCTTGTGTTTTATGGATTTCATATATTTGGATGTTTACTTTTCATAGATTATTTAATTATTATTTATTATTATACAATATTATGTGGGGGTATAGTCTACCTACAGTTTCACCCTAGACCCCCAGTGTTGTTTGGTAGCAGCTAGCATATAGGAAGGAACACAAAAGTTTTGGATAGCATCATTGGTCCTTACACTAATGAGTGGTCTCTAGTCAATCATGTCATAAAGAGGTATCATAACATTTATATGACTGATATCCCAAAATATATCATATATTTTTTAATATTTTTTGGATTGAATAAAAGTGTCATAAGATTTTTTATCTTATGATGTATATTATATGCATGTATCATAGGAACCCTTCCTTATTGGAATTATATGTTATCAAGGATATGATATTGTTTTTCTTAGTTTTCCTTGTTACAATTGAATGATTTAACATAGTTTGATACACATGGGTTTTGATATCTATAATTTATTTTTTATTTATGTAATGGATTCTTAGAAATAGTCCAATTTTTATGTAACATAATTATCATGATGGATTCACATTATCTAGTTCTGTCTTTTGTAATTTATATTAATGATATAGAGGGTTTTGTTGTTTAAAGTATCAATAATAAATTAAATAGGGTTTTACTATATAACATTTTAGTGGAATTATAAAAATATTCATGATATATTTTAATAAATTTATAGTTAATGTGGATCTTATAGTGGGATACATATAGATAATTATTATAAAATACCTTGGATTAATTGATGTGTAGAGGCACTTAACAGGTCGATGCAAGCATTAGGTTCCCCAGAAATGAACCCCTTTTAAAAACTAGAAATATTTGGAAATATTTTTCTCTTTTAAATATATTTTACTCAGAATGGAGTTTATATTGTTTTACATACAACAATATTGTTGGATTTGGTTACACACAATACCATTTTTATCTTGCGTTACACACAACACCGAGTTTAAACAGAAAATGACATGCCATTAAAATATTATTATTTAAGATTATTTTTATCATGAAGTATTTGGAAGGGAAGGTATGAATTTGATTAACTAAATTATGAAAATATTTGGTTTAAGCATTTATATATAATAATTTGGTGACTAATTAATAAAAATGTTTTGAAAATAAAGGAAATCATTTCATTGAAAAACTATTTTTGTTAACAGAAATGCAGTTTACCTCAATAAATTAAACCAATCACTTTTGGTTAATGATTTTAATGATATTTATATATTATATATTCAGATAAATTTTTAATATAAATGTTATGGGTTTTCTTGACAATAAATAAGCATAAATAAAATTATGTTCTTTAAAACATTTTTTCCTTTCGAAAAATAAATTTCTGGATATTTTATATAATGCTTATTTTAAAAATAATTTTTAAATATTTCATAAAATTATTTTGATAAAATAAAAATCTTTTTATAATCCATATTCTCCAAATTATCTTAGGGTGATTTTTTTGTTTTTTTGAAATGTTTCATTTTTTGACGGATAATAAAAATAATGATTTTTTTTTCAAAATTGCCTTTTATGATAAATTATTTAAAAGTTAAATTGTTTTATAAATTCATTTTGAAGTATATTTAGTTAAATTATAAAATTATTAATCTAATTGAGGTCATTATAATAAATTTACTATTCAAATTGGATATAAAAACTTGATTTGTTTTATCATTTTCACTTTAAAAAGTAGTTTTCTCATTACATCTGTTGGATTAACATTAAATAAATTATATCCACTTATGTGAATGGAATATTAAAATATTTATTCCATATTTATAATAAGAATAATTTCTATTTTAAAATTTGGTAAATTTTTTACCAAAGTGAATAGTAAATATTATTTATCGTGGTTGAGTTAACCAAATTGATTTACCATGGGGTTAAACTGAGAATATAAGGGTTAAACTGACCTCTCTACTGGTCCAAGAACAATTTTATGGAAATATTTATACTCTATTATCTTTATTAGTGATTTATATGAGTTTTTTGGACACTTTTCTAGGAATGCGACATATATAATAAATTATGTATAGAAATAAGACAAAATAGGAACCTTCATTGGAATTAAGATCTATAATTCTTCTGGATAGGGAAAAATACAACATACATTTGGTTATAAATATCCTTTTTAAAAATAAATTAGTATTTTTATATAACGATAATTTATTTTAATCTTTTTAGGTGATATAATTACATTAAATTCTTAATAAGCACCATTAGATTAATTATTTAGTATATAATTAAATAAAATAAATGATACTAAAAATATTAAAAGGTAAGTAAATTGAATGAATTATTGTGTAAAATTATTATATTATATGAATATATTATTTTATAAATTTTTGATTTTTTTTTCAAATTCTATTATTTTCTCGAAATTTTTAAATTCAATTTAAATTAATAATGTCAAAATTAACATTACTGTTATATTTTGATATTTTATATTTCATTAAATGACATAAAATTAATAAAAAGAACTAATCTAAAATTTTATTTTAAAATAATAATAAATATAAACTTTTTTCCATTAATGGATGAATAATTCTTTTATAATGAATATATCTGCCTCCAATTGGTAAAAACTCTCCTAGAGCAGTTAAGGTTAAAATGGGGTTTTTGAATGTTACGTTCTATTGTGTGAAAAATAATATTATTCACAAATATTAATTTTTTATTATAATTTTTTAAGATATATAATAATTAGTTCGGTGTTATCAAGTAAGAATTATTTTATTTTTGTTTTAAATCATAACTTACCTAGGTTAAAAAGACTAGTTATAATAGTGAAAAACCAAAATCATAAAAATAAAGAGACATAGAATTTATAGAATGAAATGTTTAAAACAAGTGATTTATTGTGTTTTGGATGTTTCTATAGACCATATAATCACAAAAAACCATTAATTATCAATTGTGGATCTAATTGAGGTAATATTTACCTCACAATAGTGAATACTTATAGGTATTTTCAAAATTGTCACTCCTCCTCAACTAAAAAGTGCACTCACTCCTCTAACTTACTCCCAACTCTCAAGCCATTTTTACTGACCAATGAATGAAAAAATATCTTGCCAAATTCCCTAAACTAATACTAGGAGTATTACTTTATGAATAAATCCAAACAAGGAAGGTTTTAGTACAGTCCTAAAGATGATACCCTAAGAATAGAAAATGTTCATCAATGAGTGTTTTTATTTTATTTGTACCTCCATATCATTCATTTTTTATTATACCATGATAATATAATAACCTCATTATATCCAATATAGTGTGATTTTTATGTTAATGTAGTAATTTACAACTTTATCCACTTCCTTAAAAGGGCTTATGAAATCATTGTTCGTGTTTGTGGTAGACTACCACATTGTGAAATGATGTCAATATTTTTTACATTTCAAAATATCAAACCTAAGAATAATGATGAATTTATTATTTATATATGATATTTATTATATTATAATGCTTAATAATTTTCTATATTACACATACCTTCATAATATCCATTTTGTGAATATGATAATGTTGCTCTTGTGTATGATGGACTACCGCCTCAGGAATCGATGTGACTCGTTAATGCATTACATGGACTGTTTTAAGGATGGGTCCAATAAACATATGTGATATATAGGACATAAAATTTTCATTTAGTGATTATATATATATATATATCTCATTTAATTTTTTTCCTTTCAATCTGATAGGAAAATGGATACAGTGTATATTAGTACATACGACCCCGTATCCATGAACATTGCATTTCATTTTCTCCCTCTAAATATTATGGATTAATATAAATACATATATACTGAATATATATTATAAATATATCATGATATAGATTTTTTATATGATTAAATTGTGATATAAGTAATATGAAAAAAAATAAAAAGATATAATATATACGAAAAATAAAGATATTTTTGCCGAAACATGATTTTAATATATAATTATTAATAAATGGTTTACAAAAGGGCATAAAAATATTATATGGTATTATATATATTAATTTTTTTCTATAATATAATTATAATAATATTATATTTATTTTATAGGGGTATTTCATGAGTATAATGGATGTCGATACTTATGTTAATGTATATTGATCTCACCTTTATTTTTCTGTGAGACACATTCCATATTCAATAAGAATTTCATTAATGTGGTCCATATAATAATAATGAATTCATTTAATGATGATTATACTGAAATTTATTTGGGTTTACATATCCATTTTAGGATCCCTATTTCATGGGGTTTACAGTACAAATTTTTACAAATTGGTAAGTTCTTTTTGTCTATATTTTTATTCTTTGGAGAAAAAGGTATTCCATATGACTATATTTTTCAAGGAGGTTTATATACTATCACATGAAATTTTATATCATGATTAAACATATTTTCATTATATTATTAGTTTCATTTACTATAATTCTTTCTTCGGTATTATGATAAAAAGTTACCAAAGTGGTAAAAATTTTAGTCTATAATCTCATCCTTTATCAAGATTGTGTATGATTATTCTTTCAAATGATGAAATAATATGATCTGTATCTAATGAAACTCCTAAATTTCATTCTCTTATAGTTATTTAATGATAAAAAATACTTTCTTTTTTCTTCTATTTTTGTAATCAATATTTAAAAATAATATTTTAATGAAAATTTTCATTTTCAGTAGAAAACTCTTTTTCTTCCAAAAACATATTATATGAAAATGTTTTTACATTTGTTTTTAAGAAAATTACAAATAAAAAATGTTATTTTAGTCAATAAATATTTTAAATTTTTTTAAATCATCCTTTATATGTTTTAAAGGTTATTTTAAAATAAAATGATTTTCAAATATTCTTTGTCTTTTAACAAATTTTTTTGAAATATTAGAGAATATTTTTATCACAAAATGGTCCAACTATCCTTTCAAAATTAATTTTCATCTAATATGACATCTTATAATGTTACATATGATTTACTAGGGATTATATTGAATTATACCATGCTTATTCATTCCATGGATGGTTAATTTTTATGTAAATGAATTCTTTACAAAACCCATTTATTATTCATGGGATATGACATGGTGGATTAATGAAATGTTTACGGAACCCATTTTCTTTACACGGGTTATGATATGATGATATATTGAATATTTTATGATATTTTGTAACCCAAAAGTATGGATTTCAATATGATATGGGTGGGACTTATGTCTCCCCCTAATAAATTTTCTAAATAATTATACATAATGAGATAATCATAGGAAACGAGTCGATGGACTTGACCCATTATAAGAAATAGGTGTATTCTGATCCATGATGGGAAAGAGGTGTATCCTAATCCATAATGGGAAATAGGTGAATCTGGATCCATAATTGGAAATAGGTTATAAGTCATGATCCACTATGTTAATG
Organism: Viscum album; assembly: GCA_963277665.1. Lineage (NCBI taxonomy): Eukaryota > Viridiplantae > Streptophyta > Magnoliopsida > Santalales > Viscaceae > Viscum > Viscum album. Next base: position 507,009,182 of record OY728131.1, on the reverse strand, counting down.
GTATTGGTATTTTACCCTAACAAATGAACTAAATTTATATAATTATGATAGTTCCCCAACTTTATGACATTAGCATATGGTTCATTATTGATTTATAATGATTCATCGGCCTTATGGGCTATATTTTTATAAATGATATGTTTTTGTGTCAAGAATCATATTTATGATCTTGGAAAGGTTATGTGTTAACCTCATAAGTTATGTTCATGATCACATACCCTTATGATTGTCATGGGACTTTATATGACTATAGATTTATATGCATTATTTTTACCATTACTCAGCATCTGAGATCACCCGTTCTTATGTTTCCTTTCCCCATGTTATGATGAGAGATTTTATATAGGGTTTGTCTATAAAGTGTACTATATGGAATGATACATTTGGAAAATGATGAGGATCCTTCACCAGATTAGATGATTATGTTTCATGTTTCCAATGTCTCAAAACTATTATGATCCACCAGTGTGTGGTCAGGTAATGTAATGAATATTTTTAAAAAAATATGTAATATTTATGTAAGAGAAGAATGGGTTTCAATATTTGGTATCAAAGAAAAGTGTAAGTTAACCATTGGAAACTAAGAGGATAAGAATTTAGTGAGATCCCTATGGTTATTTCTAAGGTAAATGTTTGGTATGTCACTAATTATAATTCTTAGGATGATTAAAATTATAAAGAAATGACTATAATTTTAGTAAAGGATAGAGGCAGTGGATTCTAGGAAATTAAATCCATTTCTTTATTGTAAAAGTGTATGTGTCACTATAATAGATTTACCTAGGGATAACATCCTTGAAAACACGTTATTGATTTATATACTATTGGGAACTGGTGCATGACAATAGGCCTTGTTGGGCACCTAATCCAACACTCCTATTTGATATGCTTTGAAAATTAACAAACACCCCATAACCCATAATGAAAGATTTAAATATATGATGACTGTTAATGGCCTTGTATAAACAAAATGTAATATATATTAAAAATAACATGTCATTATTTTTGCACCCAATATTATATTTTCATGTTTAATTGGTTTTAAACTATGATTAATCTTTCCTACAATATGCTTTGATAGTCATTTGTTTATCATATAATTAATAGGTTATTAAATTTTCAATAATATAACCTTATCAATATCATAGAAATTATATTTATCCATTAAAACAATTCTCATGACCAGCTATGTAAGGTAGTTATTAATATAAAAATGGAAATCAATCATCCCATATAGGCGGTAGTTAACGCATATACATGGTTGACGGTTTCATTCTACATAGAATGGGAAAAGTGAAAAATATTTTTTTATCTATTATAAATCTAAAAGGTTTTATAAAATAATAATTATTTCTCATCAAAAAATTTAACAACATTCATATAATTTGGTTATATAAAATTAAACATGATGGTTTGTGGAGGCGGTAGCCCAAACACACACAAATATCATTTTCTATTTTCTTAATGAAAATTTAAGGGTGGTTAATGATTGTACCGAATTTATAATAACATATAATTTTAATAATGATAATGGTATTATAATTTTTTATGGTCAAAATAAATTTCTTAAAGAATAAATTCACCTAAGGAAAAAGAAAATAGGAAGAATCAGTTAGACATCTATACCTCGCTATTTGGGTAATCTTCTTTGTAAGGGGGGTTAAACCTTGAAAGGAAGGAATTTTTATAAGAAAACCCCCTCTTTAAGGTGTATAAGAGTGTTTAGGTGATGGTTTGGTAAAAATAATCGAACTATGTGGTTTTTTGTGTGAAAAAGGTGAGAAGAGGAAATCTCCTTCTATAAGTGAAAATTAGTGTTTTTTTGTAAATACTCAAAACACTTCATTAATGGAAAGTAACACTAAAAGAAAATGGCTCTAAAATTGAGAAATAATATAAAATAAAATATTTATGTTTTATAGACACCACAAAAACTCAATAGAAACATTTTTTTAACATGTTTGGACCATTACCTATTCAGTTTCCAATTTCTAGTCACCTTTTTCACTACAGTAACTAGTTTTTACCTAAGTAATTTATCTTTTATGCCCAAAACAATGTCCCTTATTAAATAATTTGGACCTAATGATTCCATATTGGAATAATATTTTATTTATTATATTTATAAAATAGATAAAATGGAATACCAAAATACTAAATATATAATTTATTTAAAAATGTTTTTTTAAAACAAATTAAATCCAAAAAAGTGAAAATTGTGTTTATAAATTGAATAATACATTTTTAGAATTATAATTTATCTTATAAAAGAATTTTTTTCGTTATCAAATAAATTTTCAAAAATATAAAATTCATATGTATTAGTCAATGAAGAGAACTAGAGGGAGCTGGGTTAACATTTAATGTAAGGGAAATTTTTTTGATAAGAACCCAAATGGTATGGTAACAAGAGAAAAGGATTTGGTGATTATGCCTTATTAGTTTTCATAGAAGATGATTAGAAAATTTCACCTTAACCAACTCGTAGACCAACTAACAATGATAATTATAGAATTCACTGAGAGCTTGTGTATTGGGGACCAGGGATAAGATAACATTCAGTTTAATATATGTCGAGAATATGAAATCAAGCACTCAAGTGAGTTTCTCAGGGGGTGAGAAGATATTCTACATGTGGAAAAGAATGAAACAAAAAAAACTGTAAATAAAAAATAAAAAATATCTTAAATTTAATTGATAGAAATAATATTCTCCCTAATATATCATCTATGGTTGAATGTTTAAAATTTGAAATGTGTGGGAATTATAAAAATCAATGTTATAAGGGGAAATCACTGGAATGGAATCAGTAATGTTGTACAAGTAATGGTTTTTCTATAGATGATGATGTAACGTCATATGAAAGGTGAAAGGAAATAGGTATTAATGAATGAGATGATGAATCCTAGTTATTGAATTAAAAATTGTGTGGAATAATTTAAGTGTTAATATATTGTAATACAAGGATTATAATATATGATTCTTGAAATATGTAAGGATGTTTTAGTATGAGTTTTTTATGAATTATTTAAAAATTATATTAAATGGTATTGATGGAATAGAAAATTTGATTAATGATATTGTGAAATTTTGATTAAGGTAAGATTACCCTAAATATGTTCAGGATGTTGGGATAATGATGTTCAGATAAAGAGATATTGGATATGATTATAGAAACTAGATAGTGATGATTACCTTATAACTGATTAATGATTTGTTTAAAATGTTATTTATCTAACTATGGATAGAGGTTACATCATTTTTGGATTTATTTAATAAATCCTATAATATTTTTTATGTAAGAAATGAAGAATAATGTATGTTTTCATTAAGGTTTTATCATAATTTAGGTTATTACCTTGTTTCAATAGAATACATGATGACGGTATTAAAATGTTTAGTATGTGAAAATGAATAATTTTTTTGATATATGGGGTATTAATTTTATGTTTATTTGTATAAATTCAGTTACCTTATTTTTCATTTTTTAATTTTGTAATGGTTATAATGTTAACAATTTATGCAATGGTTTGCATTGAAGTTTAGATGAGGATATAGGGATTAATGTATTACATCACCATATGAATATTTATACATATAGGATAACTGATTCTAACTATTTTTTTATAATAACTAAAGATATAAAGAATGAATTAGCATTCAATTTATGGGTCTTTTAGTTTGTTAATCATTAGGTATAACAAATTAACTTCATTTCTGGGATTAAGAGATGAAGTGTAATTTGATCATTGAACCACTAAAGGATTAAATTGTTCTTATGAAATAAAAATAAATCAAGTAGTTTTTCATATATTCTCTTCCTATATAGAAGAAATGAATTCCAAAACATTAGGAAAAATAGATTAAAATAAAATGTTCTACTATTATTATCATTTTTATGGTATCAATGACCATATACATGTATCCTATTTATATAATTTTTTTTTGATCATTTACATTATCTAGACCTTTTTTCTATCACTCTCCATTAGTATTTTGGTATTATTTTTCTTTTCTAGGTCCATGTTTTCACTTTCCACAAATTTTCTCGTATTTGGAAACCTATTATGTGTTATTCTATATGAATTTTTTACATAGCTTTCTCATTTTCAAGTGGATGTTTTATTATAAATTTTTATCATGTGGGTTTCTCTTAACGGATTTTCAAATTCTAAAACGTTGATGACCGAGATGAATTTTGAGGGAAAAATTCATTTTAACGGGGTAGAATTTAACACCTCAAGATTTTGTGAAATATTTTTTTTATTTAAAATTTTATTTAATACTTTCAATATTTTATGCAATAAATATTTTAGATTTGAATTCACCCAACACTATTTTTGGTTTTTGTTACACACAATACTTGTTTTTTCTTGTGTTACACAAAAACACAATGTTTAAATGAAATGTGACATACAATTAAAACATTATTATTTAATATGATGTTTATCACCTGACCATTGGAATGAAAGGTATAAATAGGATTAACTAAATTCTGTAAATCTATTGTTAATATAAGTATATATAATTAACTTGTGAACAATTAATAAAAACCATTTTAAAATAATGAAAATCATCTTTATGAAGAACTAGTTTTCTACACATCAACTCATTTTACATCAACAAATTAAACTAATCAATTTTATTGAATGGTTTTAAAGAAATTTATATATTTTATATTAAATCAAAAAATTTATATTTTTATTATGTTTTTTTAGATAATAAATTAGAATAAATCCAATTTTACACTTAAAATGTTATTTTTCTTCTAAAAAGCAATTTCATCAACTTTTTATGGCACGATCAGTTTAAAAAAAATTCTAACATTTACCGAATTAATTTTTAAAAATATTTTTTTATGAATTTATAATTTCAAAATTATAATAGGGAAATTTTTGGTGATTTTTCTGAAAAATTTTATTTTTTGATAAATTGAGAAATATACTTACCTTTTCATAAAAAATTCCTTTTAACCCAAATTATTTAAAAATTTAAATGATATATTAAATTGTTTTTAAAGTATAATTAGTTATATTATACATCTATTAATCCAATTTATGTCATTTTAATCAAATTTAGGTTGAAATTGGATATAAAAAACTTTGTACACTTTTGAAAAAAAATTTCTTTAAAACCTAGCTTTCTCGTCATGTTCACATGGTTTATTTTAAATTTATTTTTTTCTATTATATGAATTTAATTTTGAAAATATGGATTCTATATTTGGAATAATAATTATTTATAATGTCTTATGTGGTCAAATTAATTTTTAAAAAGTTGAATAGGGAAAACATCGAAAATAAAATTAACCTGGTTAAAGTAAAAAAAATTGATTTTCCATGGGGTTAGAATTAGAAGATATGGTTTTAAAAGATCTAAAAATATTTCAAAAACATATTGGATGGAAATATATCAACCTTATTCACCTTTTTATTTGTCTTAAATAGTTTTTAGTACACTTTTCCATGAACATAACTTCTATTATAATTTATCTAAAGAAAACAACAATAGTAGAATTTTCCTTTCCTTTAATATCTAAAAAGATTTGGGAAAGAGATGAATCCAAAATATGTTTGGTTATAAATATAATTGATAAATATAATTGAGTTTTTTATCATGATAATTTATTTTAATTTTTTGTGACGAGAAAATTACTTGAAATTCTTATGAAAAACTAACACATTAATTATTTACTTGACAGTAAATTAATCAAAATGATGACAAAAAATATTAAAATTGAATTAAATTGAATGAATAATTACTTACTATTATTTTTTTAGTTTAATTTATCATTTTCTAATGTTTTTAAAAAATATATAATCCAATTGCATCATTTTCTTGATATTTTTAAATTTAATTTTAATGAATAATGTCAAAACATACATTAATGTTATTTTATGATAAATCATATTTTATTAAATCAATTAAAATTAATAAAACTACTATATTATTAAATTTAATTTTTAACATATAATAAATATAAAATATGTTCCATTAATGTATCAATTATATTTTTAAATTGAATATATTGACTACTAAATATCAAAAACATGGTGATCATAGTGAAGGTTAAAACATTATTTTTGAACGTTACATGAGTTATATTAAAAATAATATTCCCAAATAGAATTTTTATTTATTAAATTTTATTTCATAATTATAATCATTAGGTAATAAATAAATAGTATGGATGATTTTATTTTTCTCTTAAATTATAAATTACTTAGGTTAAAAATATATGTTAAGATATGTAAAAACCCAAATGATTAAAATAATAAATCATACAAGTTCAGGGAAAAAATGTTTAAAAATTTATTTTATTATTTTTTAGAGTTTTGGATAGACTGTATAATATATATTCCCCTCTTAATAATCAATTTTCTGTCCACTTGTGTCACACCCCGACCATGGATGCCCATGTTTTTACTATTTTCTCGGCCCCGTGACTTTGGGCAGAGTTGCGTTGGGTCCAGGTTTGAATTTTTGTTGAAGCGTTGATGTTTTCAGTGGGTTTCGGGCTAGTGCGCAGTCACCGCACTACTAGCGGTCGCTGCCCACTCGGTCCGGGGTGGTTCGCGGTCACCACGCATTCGATCCGATCATGTGTTTGGACCTGGTGAGTGCGCGGTTTCCCAACTATTTAGATAAATAATAAAATTAAATGAATAAATTTAATTTAAAATAATTTTATAAAATGTTCAATAATAATAATAACAATAATTTATAATATTGTTATTATAAAGAATATTATTAAGATTATTATTATTATTCTTATTAAGATTATTATTATTATTTGTTTAGTATTATTCTTTTTTCCCTCTTTTCTTTTATTATTTAATTTCCATTTTATTTTATTTTTATCTTATTTTCCCACCTTTCTTTCCCCCGTTTTTTTATTTATTTATCCTCCTTTTTCTCTTTCTTCTTATTTTTTTTTCTCTCCTTTGTTATTTCCACGCGGTTGTCCCCCCTAGCACTGTGAAAGTTGTCGTCGCCTCCCTCTTTCTCCCATGTTGCATCGCACCTCCCTCATTCCGGATCCGCCTCCGTCACGTGCCTCTGAACAGTGCCTCGGCTTTCCCCTGCTGCATCTCTACCTTGTGCGACCCGACCCCCAGTGCTCCCTCTCCTCCTACCAGCATGCATGTGGCCCCTCATCCTGGCCGCCACCCTCCTTCCGCAACGACGCCCCGCCCTCCTTTCCGCTGACCTCGCCTACAGCAGTGCCCTGCCCAGCTTCCGCCGAACCTAAAACACCCCTCTTCTCCACTTCCTGCATAGCACCCCCTTGCAAGTACGGTTTTCCAGCCGCATCCGATTCCGCAGCAGCCAGCATGTGCAGCTCTTCGCCGCACCTGTCCGCGGTCGGCCCCTGCTGCCGCTTCCCTGTCCAGCGCGCCTGGAGCCTCGCCGCCTGCCCTCTGCCCCATGCGCCTGTCTCTCCCTGTCCGACCTCCTGCAGCAGTGCCTGTCCTGCCCACGACCAGTTCTTCTTGCTCCCTTGAACCCCAGCCGGACTCTCCCTGCTTGGCCTCCCCCGCTTCCAGCGTCCAGTCGACCAGCATGCCCCTCATGGTTCGGCTTTCTCCCCCTGCTCGCCCACGACCCGTGGCCAGCTTGACCCCCACCCGGTTCTCCTTTGACAGCGCCCTCATCTGCCACGGTGAGTCCCGCTCCAGCCCACCGCAAGCAGCGATCCAGCTTCCCCTCATGTACATGTTGTAGCCCACAGTGCACAGCCCTCTCCTTCTCTTCCCACACCCGCCCAATGCAAGTTTGGATGGCCCTACCTCCTTGCAGCCTGCCCGCTCCGCCAGCCACCCCGTTGTGCGCCCTCCGCAGCCCCCTGCCACGACCCAGCCACCCTCCTTGCTTAGCGTGAACCATTGGCGGCGTTCCACTCCACTCCTTCCGGCCAGCATGGCGCTGACTCTGTCACGCGCCCCGGCAGAGCCCTCCCCCCTTGTAGCGCCGCCTTGCCATGCAGCTTCTCGGCACCCCGGCTTCTGTCCGCCTCACCAGCGTGTTGCCCGCTGCTGCCCGGATCACTCACACACTTCCCATCGGCCGCCTTGAATCACTGTTGTCTGGCGGCCCTTGCCGTTCCCCCTGTTCGAACTGTCTCCAGCTGCGTACCTTCCGCTGTTCCGGCGCGACGCCCTCCGACAATCCGTTTCTTTTTGTAGCCCCCGATAGGTTTCCCCTTTTTATTTGATGCTCTTTTTGATATTTTTATTTGATATATATATATATATATATATTTACCTTGTGTTGATTAGTGTTTTTAGTAATTAATTTTTATGTGGGTCGGCTTGACATTCTAGGAACCGTGCGGGGCGTTTCTGGGTGAGTGCCATCGTCGTTCCTGTTTCTGGGAGAGCGCCATCATTGCGCCTATTTCCGAGTGACCGTCATCATTGCACCTATTTCTGAGTGAGTGCCATCGTCGCGCTTGGTTTCCAAGCTCACGTCGTCGCCGCGCCTGGGTCTTGAGGTAGGCCCCCCACTGCACTCACTTTTAAATTTTATAATTTATTAATTGCTTGATGTTTTATTAATTTTAATATGTAGGAAATAATATAATATAATTAATTTTTAAATGATTATTTGTTGTAAAAAATATCCGTTTATTTTATATCGAACTCTTGAAATATTTTCTTGACGAGCAGAAACCCATTAGTGAAAGAATTTCAGTTTAGCCTTTAAACATAATTTACGGAATTTCAAATGTGCTTCTGGTTTTAAAGATAAATTATTTCTTCTGAACAAGTGTTTCGGGTTTTCTTGAGAAATGGGGTTTTTCTTTAAAATTGGTGAAGGCTCGTTCGGAACTTTAATAAAATAAATTATTTTGGAAAACCCACTCAGCGGTTACTTTTGGTGTGCATTGATTGTGTGAGTTGTATGTGATGTTTGGGCATCGTGACTATTTGATTTACATTTTGGATGCACCCCTGTGTATTGCATGTGTTGATATGAGAACCTGGAATAGTGAGTGAATCTTCTGAGAACGATTGTTGCACTAGTTCAAATTGTGCACTGTCTAGTGGCCCCATAGCAGGGGAATACTGAGTTATTGCTGTTGTAGGGATTGGGCCCCTCGGTTAGGCCATGCAGGGCTATTCCAGGCATTAGGGAATTATGACGTCATCGAGTTAGGGCATGCCTTCAGGATGAGTCAGATGTATAGTATATTCTGGATTGTTCACGATATCCTAGGTTTGACCCATGTTTCCTTCAGTGTTTATTTATGAGTGGTGGACGATCGAGAGGGCTAGTTCGGTTGCTGGCCTATGTGCGCCACTTTTCCCATTTCCCTTGGAGTGTGTTGTGTGTTATGTGTGGTTTTACTTTTGGTTAATAACTGAAGTCTGGATTTCTAAATTGTTCAAAAAAAATGTCTTGAAAATAAAATGTACTTATTCCTTTCGAACATTAAACTTTTTTTAAAATTAAAAAGGGCAATGGATTTATTCTTGTTTTATAAATGAAAGTGTGAGTGAAAACCAATATTTTGTATATTTAGTTCAAACCTAGAATTAGTAAATTTCTTTATTTAAAGGTAGTGCTTTGGGAATAGATATCAGGCTAGCCTACTGAGTTTTAATACTCATTCCTATAGTTTTTTTCTATTTTTAGTATTTGTGCAGGTTAAAGCTTGGGTGCGTTCACCTTGGGTGACGTTTGGTCGTTAGTTGGAGAGTGATCCGTGAGGTCACACGGTGATAGTGGTTGTCTCTTTCGGTTACTTTTATTTTCTTTTGTTCTTGTTAGTTACTTTACTTTGTTTATTTATTTTTCACTGCTCTGTTTATTTTCTGCTACTTTAATTATTTATTTTTATTGGGTGAAATCATTCCCACATGCTCACTGTTGATGCCCTGGTGCTTGTCTCTAGCCCGAGAGGATCGAGAACGCCTCTCGGGTCATGTCGCGGACCGGCTTCGGTGACCGGTTTAGGGTTCACCCGGGTTGGTTCATGACAAAATGGTATCAGAGGAGGTCGTCCCTTAGGGGACCTCACTTTTCAGAGCGCCCTTTGTTATTTGGGATGATTGGTAGAAGGATATTAGTACTGTCGGATCTCGTGAGGTAGGTTACGGGTCGGTTCCGGATCACCACCACTCGTGACGAGACCTGAGTTACTAGGGTTAGTCCGGGATTTGAGTCTCTTATCTTTGGTTGCTTTGGATTGAGGGATGACAATGGAGGTGAATCAGTTCACTTTGCCGACTCACATGGGGTGGTGACCCATGTGGAGTCAAAGTGTCTGGCTCAAGGTCCTCTTAGTGTTATGCATTACCTGGGGCATGGCTCACCACCATGTCGTTGGGTCAGACATATGCCCTAGTTTCTCATTCATGTGGGTTGTTACTACTTCTTTTTTGTTTTAGTCTTAGTTGATTTGAGTGTGCATTAAAAGTGAAATTGTTTTTTTGGAAAAGTGTTTCTTCCAAAATGTTTTTGAAATTACTATAGTGGGTTTTTAAAGATATGGTGTATCGGTTTGGAAAAAAACTTGGTATGTGTTTGGATTTGGTAAGGAAAATAAGTGTTTGATCCTTGGCACCCCTTATGGAGGGTCACACGTGCGTGGGTATGGAAAGTGTGTGGGGTCACTTTCTCATAGATGATGTGAGTGGGATTTAATGAACCACGTGTGACGGTTCATAAAGTGCCATAGGTGAGTTTGGAAATTTTATAGAAATAACTATTTTGGAAAATTGATTTCTCCTTATGTTGTGTATTTTTGTATTATGGGCCTATTTCCCATATCTTGTGTTATTTCTTTGATTGAGTTTTGGCTTGATTCCAGTTTTGTTGGTGTTTTTCATGTTTTCATGAGTATGCCACCCAGAAAGCCTCCCAAAGTTGTCAATGAGTTATTATCAGTTCTCAGTTCCTTTTGTGTGTTTCTTGATTATCTAGGTAGTCGAAGTCTACTAGAGGTAGTTGTATAGTTCTGAAAGATAGTGTGTCTTCAGGTTGTTGGGAACTCCCAGGATAGTTAAGGTTCGTACCGCCCTAGAGTTGTTTGAGGGTTCAGTTCTTGGTCAGTAAAGATGAGATGTATCATCATCGTTAGTGTTTTGGGTGTGATTAACGGTGGTCTACTTATGTGAAGGTTCCCCACCTAGAAAAGAGTGTGGGACAGTGGAAACTGACTCCAAGAAATCATCCTCGTCGCCACCAACTCCCAGTTCGTCAGACTACTCTCTTGTGCGCCACCAGCATGGCATGTCCAGACATTCTAGGACATCATGTTACATCCCTTTGAAAATGTACGACCATCGTGGTTGTTCGAATCATCTAATGGAAGTATTTAGAGACTAGTAGATGAAAATTCCTTACTGTGAGGCAGGAGATGCTTCAGCTATCAGGGCCCCAGCCACAGGTCTTGGGGTGAAGCTCGCGCACAGTCAGGAGTTGTCGAGGGTGTGTGGAAACTCGGTTCGAGTAATGTTTTCTGCTTTGGGAGGGAAATATCCAATGTTTCCCTTGTTCTATTCTCGTCACTATCGAAGTTCATCCTTTGTCGTGGTGGCGTGATGATCTCTTTTCCCCCACAATCCAAGAAGTCTTGTCTACCCTCAGTGTGGTTTTTTTAAGTTGTTTGGTCTCTATGAATGGTGTGGGACCATGAATAAATGGACCTGTTTTGTCTTTGAGTTGGTCCTAGCTGTGTTCAATAGGGGAATTTTCTCTTTTTTTTTGTTTATGGGAGGTTTTGAGTTAATTTCTCATCTTCAAGTTGTTGGATTGTTCCGTAACAAACTTTTTGTCTAGTCTCAAGTGTTGTTCAGTACATGTGGGGAAAATGAATGAGTTTGGTTTGGGAGTTCGTGTATTTCCCCCCACTCGGGGGTTGTTTGTTCGGGATTCAAGGGTTTTTGTATTAGTAAATTATTGTGGTGGGGAGAACCCTCTTATGTTCTCCCATCAATCTCGAGCGGTGGTTTTTCTTGAATTGGTCGGGTGTAATGTTTTTTGGGAATGGTCACCCCGAAACTCTCGGTTCTCTATGATATTTGTCTGGGATTGAAATAATGTTGTGTCAACTGTTGGCTTGGTGAATTTATGAGGGCATAAAGTGTTTGTGGTGGGGAGAATTGTCACACCCCGACCACAGATGCCCATGTTTTTACTATTTTCTTGGCCCCGCGACATTGGGAAGAGTTGCGTTGGGTCCAGGTTTGAATTTTTGTTGAAGCGTTGATGTTTTCAGTGGGTTTCGGGCTAGTGCACAGTCACCACACTTCTAGCGGTCGCTGCGCATTCGGTCCGTGGTGGTGCGCGATCACCACGCATTCAGTCCGATCATGTGTTCGGACCCGGTGAGTGCGCGGTTTCCCAACTGATTAGATAAATAATAAAATTAAACAAATAAATTAAATTTAAAAGAATTTTATAAAATGTTCAATAATAATAATAACAATAATTTATAATATTTTTATTATAAAGATTATTATTAAGATTATTATTCTTATTCTTATTAAGATTATTATTATTATTAGTTTAGTATTATTCTTTTTTTCCTCTTTTATTTTATTATTTACTTTCCATTTTATTTTACTTTTATCTTTTTTCCCACCTTTCTTTCCCCCGTTTTTTTATTTATTTCTCCTCCTTTATCTCTTTCTTCTTATCTTTTTTTTCTCTCCTTTTTTATTTCCACGTAGTTTTCCCCCTAACACTGTGCAAGCTGTCCTAGCCTCCCTCCTTCTCCCATGTTGAATCGCACCTCCCTCAATCTGGCACCGCCTCTGTCGTGTGCCTTTGAACAGCGCCTCGCCTTGCCCATGCTGCATCTCCGCCTTGTGCGATCCGACCCCCAGTGCTCCCTCTCCTCCTACCAGCAAGCCCGCAACCGCTCATCCTGGCCGCCACCCTCCTTCCGCAGTGACCCCCCGCCCTCCCTGTCGCCAACCTCGCCTACAGCAGCACCCTGCCCAGCTTTCTCCGCACCTGCAGCACCCCTCTCCTCCACTTCCTGCACAACACCCCCCTGCAAGTCCAGTTTTCCAGCTGCATCCGATTCCGCAGCAGCCAGCATGTGCAGCTCTCTGCTGCACCTGTCCACGGTCGGCCCCTGCTGCCGCTTCCCTGTCCAGCGCGCCTGTAGCCTCGCCGCCTGCCCCCTACCCCATGCGCCTCTCTCTCCCTGTCTAACCTCCTGCAGTAGTGCATGTCCTACCCACAACCAGTTCTTCTTGCTCTCTTGAACCCCAGCCAGACTCTCCCTGCTTGGCCTCCCCCGCGTTCAGCGTCCAGTCGACCAGCAGGCCCCTCCTGGTCCGGCTTTCTCCCCCTGCTCACCCAGGACCCATGGCCAGCTCGACCCCCGCCCGATTCTCCTTCAACTGCACCCTCATCTTCCACTGTGAGTCCCGCACCATCCCACCACAAGCAGCGATCCGGCTTCCCCTCACGCACATGCTGCATCCCGTAGTGCACATCCCTCTCCTTCTCTTCCCACGCCCGCCCAATGCGAGTTCAGATGGCCCTACATCCTGGCAGCATGCCCGCTCCGCCAGCCGCCCTGTTGTGCGCCCTCCGCAGCCCCCTGCCACGGTCCAGCCGCCCTCCTTGGTTGGCGTGACCCACTGGCGGTGTTCTGCTCCACTCCTTCCAGACAACATGGCGCTATCTCTGTCACGCGCCCCAGCAGAGCCCTCCCCCCTTGTAGCACCACCTTTCCCTACAGCTGCTCGGCACCCCGGCATCCGTCCGCCTCACCAGCGTGCTTCCCGCTGCTACCCGGATCACTCACACACTTCCAATCGGCTGCCTTGCATCGCGGCTATCCGAAGGCCCTTGCCGCACCCCCTGTTCGAACAGCGTCCAGCTGCGTGCCTTCCACTGTTCCGGAGCGACGCCCTTCGGCGGTCCGTTTCTTTTTGCAGCCCCTGATAGGTTTCCCCTTTTTATTTTATGCTCCATTTGATATTTTTATTTGATAAATATATATATATATTTACCTTTGGTTGATTAGAGTTTTTATTAATTAATTTTTATTTGGGTCGGATTGATGTTCTAGGAACCGCGCGGGGTGTTTCTGGGTGAGTGCCATCTTCGCGCCTGTTTCTGGGTGAGCGCCATCGTCGTGCTTGTTTTCGAGTGAGCGCCATCGTCACGCCTGTTTCTTAGTGAGCTCCATCGTCATGCCTGGTTTCCAAGCTCGCACCGTCGTCGCGGTTGGGTCTTGAGGTAGGTCCCCCACTGCACTCACTTTTAAATTGTAGAATTTATTAATTTCTTGATGTCTTACTAATTTTAATAAATAAGATATAATATAATATAATTAATTTATAAATGATTATTTGTTGTAAAAAAGAGCCATTTATTTTATACCGAACTCTTAAATTATTTTATTGATGAGCAGATACCCATTAGTGGAAGAATGTCAGTTTGGCCTTTAAACATAATTTACGGAATTTCAAATGTTGTTCTGGTTTTAAAGATAAATTATTTCTTCTGAACAAGTGTTTTGGGTTTTCTTGATAAATGAGGATTTTTTTAAAATTGGTGAAGGCCTGTTTGGAACTTTAATAAAATAAAGTATTTTGGAAAACCCAATCAGGTCTGACTTTTGGTGTGCGTGGATTGTGTGAACTGTATGTGATGTTTGTGCATCGTGACCGTTTGATTTACATTGTGGACGCACGCCTGTGTATTGAATGTGTTGACATGGGAACCTGGCATAATGAGTGAATCTTCTGAGAACGATTGCTGCACTAGTTTAGATTATGCACTGGCTAGTGGCCCCATAGCAGGGAAATACTGAGTTATTGCTTCTATGGGGATTGGGCCCCTCGGTTAGGCTATTCAGGGCTATGTCGGGCATTTATGACATCATCGAGTTAGAGCAATCCTTCAGGATGAGTCAGATGTATAGTGAGTTCTGGATTGTTCACGATCTCCTAGGTTTGACCCATGTTTCCTTTAGTGTGTATTTGTGAGTGGTGGATGATCGGGAGGGCTAGTTCGGTTTCTGGCCTATGTGCGCCACTTTTCCCATTTCCCTTGGTGTGTGTTGTTTGCTGTGTGTGGTTTTTATTTTGGTTAATAACTGAAGTCTGGATTTCTAAATTGTTCAAAAAAAATGTTTTAAAAATAAAATGTTCCTATTCCTTTCGAACATTAAACTTTTTTTAAAACTAAAAAGGGCAATGGACTGATGCTTGTTTTAGAAATGAAAGTGTGAGTGAAAACCAATATTTTGTATATTTAGTTCAAACCTGGAATTAGTAAATTTATTTATTTAAAGGTAGTTATTTGGAATAGTTATCGGGCTCGCCTACTGAGTTTTAATACTCACGACTATAGTTCTTTTCTGTTTTTAGTATTTGTGAAGGTTATAACTTGGGTGCGTTCACCTTGGGTGACGTTTGGTCATGAGTTGGAGAGTGATCCGCGAGGTCACACGGTGATAGTGGTTGTCTCTTTCGGTTAGTTTTATTTTCCTTTTTTCTTATTATTTACTTTACTTTGTTTATTTATTTTTCATTGCTCTGTTTATTTTATAATTCTTTAATTATTTATTTTTATTGGGAGAATTCGTTCCCACATGCTCACTGTTGATGCTATGGCGCTGCTCGCCATCCCGGGAGGATTGGGAACGCCTCTCGGGTCATGTCATGGACCGGCTTGGGTGACCAGTTTAGGGTTGACCCGGGTTGGTTCCTGACAACTTGAGATAATATTTACTTCCCAATAGTTAATGATTTTGGGTATTTACAAAAATGTCACTCCTCCGCAACTATAAAAGGGCACTCACTCCCCTAACTTATTCACACCTATCAAGCCATTTGGATTGAAAAACATCCTTCAAAAATCTCCTTAAAACATCCCTCACCTCATAATAGGAGCCATATTATTGTAATAAATTCATGATACTATGGTTTTGGTGCAACAGTAAGGATAATACCTGAAGAAGAGGTGGTCTTCATCAAAGGGGACTTTTATTTTATTTCTTCCTCCATATCCTTTAATTATTACTATAATATGATGACAAAATAACATAATTATCTCCAAAATGGTTATATTTTTTGGTTTTATGTAATTATTTACAACCAACTCATTATTTATCAATTGGGGTATAAAAATGATCATTTTTTGGATGGCAGACTACTGGCTCGTGAATCGATGTCATTCGTTTATCTAATACCACCTATCAACATTAGTCATAATGAAGGATTTATTATTTATATATGATATTTATTATATTATTATTCTTCTATAATTTTTATATATTACATAACATCATCCTTTCCATTTTGTAGGAATACATAATGTCGCACGTCTGTACGCCTGACTACCGCCTCATGAAGCGATGTGATTCACTCATGCCTTATATGGAATGTATTAAGGATAGATTTAAAACATAAATATGATATATATGAAATAAAATCTATTATTGAATTATTATATATCTATAATTTACATTAATTTCATTCAATTTGATAAGAAAATGGAAACAACCTTCATATGTATGTACGGCCTACTATATCCATGAACAGTGCATTTCATTTTCTATCTATAAATATTATATATTATTATAAATAAATATTTTATGAATATATATGATAGTTATATAATGGATAACATTTTTTAAATTATTTAACCTCGATTTAATTATGAAGACAAAAATTAACAAGTCAAACATACAAAAAATACAAAGCAGTTATTGTTCGAGACATGATTTTAACGTAGAATCTTTAATAAACGTATAATAAAAAGTCATGAAAAGTCATATATTGTATGATACATATTAATTTTTTTTCTTTATTTTATTTATAATAAATTTATAATTAGTATACATGTTTTTTAATGAGTAAAACAAAATTCAAGACTTAAGGTAATGGATTGTTTTCTCACCTTTATTTTTCTATGCGACACAAGCCATTTTCACCATGATTTTTTTTGATGTGGTGTATATAATACAAATGAATTTATTTTTTGGTATATATTTTCATAATTATTATTATATATATATCAATTTTATTATCTATATTTTATGGGGTTTATGGTTAAAATTTAACAAAACAATAGGGGATTTTTGTCTCAGTTTTCCTTTATTGGGACATAAGTTATGCTATGAACCTATCTTCTTCTATGAAGTCTACATAATTCCCCATGAAGTTTTATATCATAAATATCAATATATTAATTTTATTTCTTGTTTCATTTAATTTTATTCTTTCCTGGGGATTTTGACACAGAGATACCATAATGGGAAGTGTTTTATTTTACAATCTCATTATTTATTGTGATTTCCTATGATTTTTCTTTGAAATAATGAAATATTATGATCTAACTCAAAATAAACTCATATATTTTATTCTCATATGTTTATGTCATGATAATAATCATTTTACCTTCATGTTACTCTCTTTATTTTCTCAATATTCTAATATAATCATTTTATAAATATTTGTCTTTTTGTTGGAAAAATATTCTTATTCAAAATCCATGTTTTCTAAAATTGTTTTATAAATTTAATTTTTTTTTTCATAGATGGAATTATATTTTCTTCAATAAATTTTTTAATTGATTTTTAAAGAATCATTTATATGTTTCCAATTTTATTTTAAATGAAAATAATTTTCCAAAATGTTTTATCTTTTGAGAATTTATTTTCAATGTTGTAAGGATATTTTTCTCAAGAAATGGTTCAAGTTTCCTTTAAAATTTATTTTCCATCTAGGATGACATCTTTTGTTGTTAATTATATTTTACAAGTGAAAATACTGAATGAAACCATCCATATTATTTCCTTGTATGTTTAATTTTTATGTTAATTAAATGTTTATGAAACCCATTTTGTTTTCATGTGTTATGCTATGGTGAATTGATGAAATGTTTTTGGAACCTATTTTCTTTACAAGGGTTATGATGTGATGAAATGATGAATGTTTTATGATATTATGGAACACATAATTATGGTTTCATTATGATATGGGTTGAACCTATATCTCCCTCCAATATATTAGGTAAGTCATTATATCTTATGAGATAATAATGAGAAACAAGTTCATAGAATTTATACATTATTTGAAACATGTGTGTCTCGATACACTATGGAAAATGAGTATTTCTTGATCCATAATGGGAAATAGATGTATCTTGATCCAAAATGGGAGATATGTGATAATTCATGATCTACTTTGTTGATTATCTTGGAATTTTACATTGACATATGAAATGAATTTCTATTATTATTTTGGTTCCACAATTTTATGACATGATTTTATGGTTCGTGATTAATTTATGATTATCCATCACCATTATGGGATATATATTTTTAAATTATAATTTTTTAGGCCATGACTCATGTTTATGGTGTATTAAAGGTTGTTTATGAAATTCTCAAGTCAATTTCATGATCGTATACCCTTATTCTAATCATAGCATTTCATTTGATCATATATTTATAAATCTTATATTTACTCATACTGAGCATCTGAGATCACCCATTATTATGTTTACTTCCCCTTATTTTTAAATAATTTTTATGGGGTATTTCTATAAATAGTAGTATATGGGATTATATTTGTGGGAAATATTGAATATCTTTCACTAGATTTTAATATTGTGTTCCTTGTTTACAAAGGCACTAAATAATTATTGTCCCTAGGCATGTGTTCATGTAATGTAATGAATATTACTCTAAAAATATGTAATATCCTTGTTTGAGAATCATGGGTCACTATACCCCTTGTGTGTGATTATGATATTGGTTCCAAAAATTAAATGGGTTTTCTTATTTAATGTGTCTACAATAACCATTATAGTGGTATTCCATATTGATTCTAGGTATAATTATACTTAATTGAACTGAATTATCATGGTATACTCAAATTGGATCATGGTATGGAGATAAAATTATGTATATATATATATAGATGAGTATAATATTTTTATTATTGAGAGTTTAGTTTTAAATAATTATTTATGGTCAGAATCAATTCCCTAGTATGATGAAATTTTTTCAATTGATATCTATTGGAGTTGGTTTGTTAAGAAAAATTGTTTTTAATTTGATTACATGTATATTTGATATATTGAATGTTAATTAAACTTATTATTACATGTTTTTAATTCTTTTACATCAATCTAATGTAATAATTTCCTAGTGTATATGTTGTATTGATAAGGTCAGAGCAGTTCCCTGCTATGATAAGAACCTTGAAATGATAAAATGATATTTTTAAATAATGTTATCTTGTTGGATATCATACTATGATGGGACATATATTACATAGGATATTAGGTGTGATTAAACATTATAGGAAAATTCTTCTTTTCATGATGTTTGTGTTGGTTAATATCCATGACGGGAGACCATTTGAACAAACCCACTAGCAAGAATTATTCTTATATTAGTGTCATCAGATATTCCTATATCCAAGTGTGTGTAATGGTACTTAGACATTGTTATTATCATTAATTCATTTCATGACTCACACAATTTTTTTTGATGAAAACCATAGTGAAATATTTTCATAGCGAGGTAGGGTAAATTAATTGCATCACAATGGATGTGTCAATAATGGATAAGTAGGGGAAATATTTGTCCATTGTATCTTTATGGAAGCTCATATCCCATCCATTTTGATTCGAATATAATTTTCACCCAAAATTCCATTTCCATGGTGTAACGATGTGTTTATTTTATATAATCAATGAAATACATATCGATAATAAATGTTAAAGACACATATATATGGCCTTCTTGATTAGTTAATGTGATAAAGGCATTAAATTCCACATGAGTGTTCAAATATTACTGTTGTCAATATGAAATTTATTTCTTTATCTTGGGTGGAATGACTTGTTTCAAGATATTCATATTAGACTTTTGGAAAGATCACCTAATGTAAATAAGAAAAAATCCTAGATGGTCACACACTAAGTGTTTCCAATGATCTCGATTAAATTATATATGAATTTTATTAATTGGGTAAATATTATTTCAAGACCATGGGATAATTTTATTGATGATTTATTGAACAAAAACATTAAAAAATGAATAAAATATTTAAATTAAATATTTATTCAGGTTATCAATAAAACATAGTGGAGTTTTATTAGACTAAAACATTGTATTGTGATAAATATTAATTAACAAGAATGTTAAATAATATTTTTATTTAAGATGTTAATATACACCAATGAATATTATTATTATTATTATTATTATTATGTGACATATCGTTTATTAAAGTTTATAATATCTCTTAAGGGTTCTCTTATAATTAAATAAAATTTTAACCTAAACATTGTCCCTATAAATAAATGGTTAGGTCTAATGTATAGTATGGGTAATTGAAAATAAAAAATGGTGGTAATAATTATTTATCTTGAAACTCCTCCTTATACCTCCCACTTAAATAAGAGAATGGAAATACATTTTCCTTCATGTTTGGAGGGAAAATGGTCAACAAAAATAGATAATGTAAATATATTCACCATGTTATAACCCAAATATCGATTGGTATTTATTGGAAATCAAAGGGGCGTGTGTGGGTCACCGTTAGAGGGATTCTATCCATGTATCCTCATTAGAAAAAGAAGGAAATATTAAAGGGTGTTGTTAGAAAATAAACATTGACATCAATGAAATATCATAAACCTAGGTATTCATTTCTTTTTATGTTAAATTATTTAATTATAAATATGATGTGCATGATCCTTTATTGGGATTTTGAGCATAGAAATATTAAGATAAATTTTAATTTATCACCCACCACTCTATGCGTCTGTAGTTCCTCAAACCAAAAAGTGGTATCAGAGGGGCCGCATTTAAATTTATTATTATTTATTTGATTTTTGATCTTTAAGAAATCATGGTTGAGTTTTCATTTTATATTATTCATTCATTAATTAAATTTTATTTATCATGTTACTGGAATATTAATCATGTTCTTTCAAGGTTTTATTTTCTTAAATCACTATGATTATATGAATAATTTCCGAATATTCTCTCAGGAAAATCCAAAATATTGTGCAGTATGACAGGGTTACATGGTGTGTAGTTTGAGTACACACCATGTACCCGTGTGTGTTACACCTTTCTATGTCACATGATACACAACATTCCACGCAGTAATTATATGTGGTGTATGCTGCGTGTGGAATTGAAAACCAGGAAAATGGTGGTAAGATTATGTGGTGTGCATGTTGTGTTATTTATATGGGTTAGCAGAATTAGTCATGCAATCTATGTGGTAATTATATACAGTCAAACCATATGAGACTAACAACCAAGGTAATTTATGATATAAATAATGTGTATGTGGTGTACATGGTGTGTATTTCATCAATTATGACATCCAAGATACATGTTGAGTCCTTGTTCAAGTTATCTAGACACATATAATTACAGATAAATAGTATATAGCTAGTGGAAACAATTATGTAGTCTCTCATCTGAGAACACGCGCAGTCCTTCACTGGGTCTCATGGTCATGCGACATTCAGAGCAGACATCACGTAGCTGGAATGTACACACTGTGTAATCTATTGAGATACACCCTGATGAACCAGGTAAGTATCTAGTGAACATAGAAAAAAGATACATATCATATAGTATGAATGTTTACATCATTTAGTCTAGTCGATTCAATACATTTAAGACTCAAACATGTGGTTCAGATACATGGAAACAGAGGAACACCATGTGTAACTGGATAATACACGCCATGTAGTCTCCCAATTACATCCAGAATTAAATTACATTAAATTGACAATTTTAGAATTAAAATATTATTTATTTTATTGTAAATTTATGTGTTTTACAATTTAATAAGTCTTTTAAAGAATTTTAAATACTCAATTAATTTATAGTAATAAATCCACACCTATTTGTTCTATAATTTATATTCTATTAATTCCTTTATGATAGTTATATCCAAGAGGATTCATATGGTCATTTAGAAGAAATGAAATTAATTAATTAATTAATGAAGGAATAGTTATCTTAATAATAAATAATAAATAAAAAATAAATTTTATCCTTTAATTTTCATATAAATTTCTTGTATGTCTATTCATGATCTATAATAGGACCAGTGTAGGTGTTTGGATTTATTTAATATAATTTATTTTATGGTTTAGAAATTATTTATTTTTAAATTAAATTTTAATGACTTGTGATTCATGCCTCTCTCTATTATTATTCAGGACTTTTGTGTCTAATGATTTTTATGAAATTCTGATTTAACCAATACTTTAGTTCCCCTCACTTGTTTTTGAGTTATAAATGCTTGTATTTAATAGTGTTACCCAAGGTGCATGGAGACAGATCAAGATGAAACCATAACATTTCAACCCTAATATCACATAGGTGGATAGATGGAATGTTGTAAATCATTCCATTTCCGGAAATGTGAATTATTTTCTCTAGTTTATAGGTTGATTTAATTTCGACTCGTTAAATCAACCATTATATTAATATCATGTATATTAAATTAAATTTATTATTTATTTCTTCCTATGAATTATTTTATTTAATAGACGCAATACCATGATCAAATTACTGAATTAATTCATAAGAAATGAAGGAATTTAAAATAATAGATTTTGTGTAAATTTTTTATCCATCATGATTATTAATTAAGTAATATAAAAATAATAGTAACATGAAATGTAATAGATTAAACAAGATAATATTTATGCATAAAAAATTTAAATCACTCAATTAAATATTATGTCAGAGTTGGCCTTCTAGTACAGGATTAAGAATGAAATACTAACTACAAGGTGTTTGAAGAACCCTTGATGGGATACTTATTTTTAACATGGAAATATGATGACATTTATGGTTTCACATAAGCATATTACATAAAGATAAGTAACCCTCTCAAGGCATGATGTAACTCGGAGGTAATAGCTGAGGAAATCAAAGTCAGGATTTTAGGATAATGAAGTCCACTCAATAGATCAAGGAGTTGCAATCCTTCTATTAGTAATTACCTACCTTACTAAATACCTTCAATTAGATTTATCAACATTCATTGGGGTTATAGGAAGGGGGTTATAGATCATTGAAACTATAATTTCCCATCAACTATACATTCCTATTTCATTGGTGAGGGATACTGAGACTTGATAAGATAATTTTATATTTAATAAAAAATTGATTTATTATTTATCACATAATTTCTAATCAAGAAAAGTAATAATAATTTACTCTTTAATTTTATAATAAAATAGAAATTTCATCATCTAAATTATCACAATGAGAAATATTGGAGAAATATATCCTCATCATTATCAGTGTCTTATAGAAGTGGTTTGGATAGCTTCAGGTTATGTTATTCCATAAATGGTAATATTAGGTTCAAGAATCATGAATTCCTTATCTTCCTTCCAATGAGGTGAGTGAGGAAGAGTTCCTTTCTATGATAAACAATTTAGTTACACTTCTGATGTTCAGTGTTTGATTATTTCTTTTGTGTCTAGTGATCTCATGAAGTCTCATGAAAACATAGATACCTATAGTATGCTTGATAAAATTCATATTATTTACTGGGAGAGAGATTAAAAGAAAAAGTTTTGTATTCCCAAGGTTATCTTTTAGATAATCATATGGGTGGGTCCCCTATTTGGTTCTCAAGTAGTCACGCTCATTGGATACATTGATAACTTAGAGGTTCTAGGTTTTAAATCCCTAAAAAATTGGGCATTGATCTCATTCATGCATCTCTCTCACCAAGAATCTCATGTTTTTTATTTAATTTCAATATTAACATTATTGAGAAGTCTCTTCCATATCTTCTCACACTTCATCTCCAAGTAAATAAAAAGATAAAGGGAGAAAATCCTTTAGTTTTTATGGTGAACAAATAGAAAGGGAATGAAAAGATCTATAATCCAAAATATTCATCATGGAATTACATGAAGAGGATGATCAGGTGTCCAGAAAGAGAGCATGATTATGTTTGTTTCATATGTGGAAAGAAGGGCCAATGGAAGAAAAAATACACCCAACCACAGAATAAAGGGGAAGCATTAGGTGTATTTTTCATCGGAGGTAATTTATCCATTTCTAAACAAATTATATAAGATACATATTTTAGTTCTCACATACGTATTAAAATATAAGAATCATGTACATTTAGACAAATTTATTGGTGGGAGGTATATCTATAAGTATCCAACATACCTAAGCTTGTACTTGTAACTGTTTGGGAATACCACCTCATGCTTCCAATTGAATTAATCTTGTCTTTAAAGTGTTGTAATTATGTTCCTTCAGTAACCAAAAACATAATATCAATATCTAGACTTGATACTAATGGATTAATTTTCATTTTAAAAAATTAATTATGCATATTTTATAAAGATAGCTTTTATTATGGTAAGGCGAATTTTTGTAACAGTCATTGTGTGCTAGATTACACAAACCATGTAATGAAAATTGATAATTTTACTACATAACATGACTCATTCCACACCCAATTATGGAATCTCTGGCTAGGTCATATAAAAAAGAGATTGAATAAATTATACCGAGATGTATATACAGATTATTTCTAGCTAACACCACTTAGTCTATGTTATTCATGTTTACATGGTAAAATGATGAAATCCCCCTTTAGTAGAAAAGGTGAAATGGCCAATGTTATCCTGAATTATTCTATAAATAGGTTTTTTGAACATTTCTTATTATGGTAAGGTGTGGGTAATCATACTTCCTATCTTTTATGTATTATTTTAATGGATATGGATCTATATATCTATTGATGTATAAGTCAAATTATTTTTGATAAATTCAAGGAATACAAAAATGAAGTTGGTATCCATCTTGGTGAGAAGATTACGAAAGTCTAATCACAATAAGGTGGATTATATCATAATCATGACTTCATTGATTACTTATGGGAATTTTTTATCCTATCTTAACTCACTTATCTTTATAAACCTCAGTGGAATGGTCTAATTTAATGGAATAGCCACACTTTCTTAGACATAGTGAGAACAGCGATGAGTCATAAAATTATTCCATTACCTTCTTGGGTATAAATGTTACAAATATCATCACAAATACTAGTCTAAGTTCCAACTAAATAGGTATATGGTATTCCATACCATTTATGGAATTGAAATAATCCAATATTTTAATACGTACATGTGTGGGGTTGAAAATCATGTGTTAAGGTCTCTTTATGTAACAAACTTGCACCCTGAGGCACAAAGAGTGCCTTATAGGATTCCCAAAAGAAACAAGGGTATATTACCGATATTTCCCTGAAGAAAATAATGTGATAGTGGTAAGATAATATATATTACATGATAGGGGGGACCATATCTAAAAGATATAGTGGGAGAGATATAGAATTTGATGAAGATAAGTCTTAAGATACCAAAGATTTAGAACATGAAGAAATTCCACAAAGCACCATAGATGGAGAAGTTGTCCCGGAGACAAAAAGTATTATATACAAGTGCTATAGGGGTCACATAATATGAATGGTATAGTTTACTAGTCACCGAGGATGGTTACTCATTATTAATTTATAATAATGATCATATAACCTACAAGGAATAAATAATTATATCACGTGTTCCCTAGTGGAATGAATCCACGAATTTAAAATAACTTCCATGTAGCAAAACCAAGTCCCTATTTTGGTATATCCTCCACAAGATGTAGATACCATTGGAAAATAATGGGTTTTAAATAATAAAAAGGACATCTAAGGACATGTAAGTTCTTATAAAGCATGAATGGCTGTAAAAGGGTTTAAGTAGTATCACAATATTGACTATAACAAACCTTTTTCCAAAATTTTAATGATAAAATATATCATAATTATACTTTACATTGTGTCTTATGATTACTATAATATTTTTAAAATACATGTCAAAATAGTATTCCTTAATAGAAACCTTGAAGAATATGTCTATATGAAACAACATAAATGGTTTGTGACTCCAATGGATTCATATAAGAAATGAAAATTGAGAAAATCCATTTATGAATTAAAGAGTGAAACTAGGTTATGTAACATTAACTTTAATGAATCCATAATGTAATTTTTTTAAGAAAATAATGACTATGAGCTATTTGTCTACAAAGAATTTTGTGGGAGTGCAGTAATTTTCATAATAGCATATTTTGATGACGTAGTACTCATTGGAAATAAAATACTAGTCTTATAGTCTGTTAAGGAGTGGTTAAATAAATTATTCTCCAAAAAGGACTTTTGGAAATGCCTCATATATTAATGCGATCAAGATACATTGTGATATTTTTAATAGGCTTTCTTTCATAGTAAAAGTATTCACATTTAAAGGATTATGAAGAGATTTAGTATGGGGCAATCCAATAGGATATTGTTTCCAGTGTCACATGGAATTAATATTTCTAGGAAAATGTGCTCTGAGACTCAAGAAAAAATAAATATAATGAAAATTATTCCATATACATCATTGATTGGGTCACACATGTATATTATTTTATTTACTAAGATATATGTCTCTTATGTGTTACATTTTATAGGAAGATATCAAGATAACCTAGGTGACCATCACTTGATGGAAGTCAATACTATCCTTAAGTATCAAAGCCTTACTATGGATATGTTCTTGGTTTATGTAGTAGACATGGAACTATTCAACAGAATATATGAAGATTTAAGTTTCTAGAAAGATCAAGAAGACATGAAGTCGCAAACGGGATATATCATCTATTTAAATGGAGGTGATGTGATATAGATGAGCTCAAAGCATTTTGTGGTTATTGATTCTCCAATAGAGTTAGAGTATATTACGACATATAAGGAATCTATATAAGTAGTATGGATATGAAAATTCATCCAAGATCTTGAGGAGTTACCTATCAGTAATGATCTTATCACATTCGATTGTGATACTACTATAATGGTGGATATCTTAAAAGAGCTAAGGTCACATCAGCGAAGAAGAACATAATTCATTAGTATCATATCTTGAGGGATTATTCTCATAGAGGTGAGGATGTTGGGAGAAATATTTCCATGGAAGAAAATGTTGAAAAACCTTTGAATAAATCCTGGACTCATTAGAATCACGATTATCATGTGAGGTCTAATAGACTAAAATTCATAGGATGTCGGGTCTTGTCCAAGTGATATTTTTTTGGTTTTGGTTTCCTAGGACCAATTTTTTATACTTTTATGACATGTATAACTGATATATGGACTTTTAAAAAGACCTATTATATAATGTTAATTGTTATGAATGACTCTAATGTAATAATTTCCAAGGGTATATATTTAATTGAAAATATCATAAGAGGTCCCCAATATGATGAAAATATTAAAGTGCTACAATAAATATCTTAAATAATGTTATGAATTTGGATAACATACTATGATTGAGCACATATTAAATAGATTTTCATGTGTGAATACTTGTAATTGGATGATGCTTCTTCTCAAACATGATAATCTCCATTAGGGAGATTATAAAAACAAACTCTTTATTAAAAATTCCACATGTTTGGGTTCGAGAATGGGTAATGTTCCATAGACATTAATATTATCATTAATGAATTTTATGATTCACAAACATTGATTTTCAGATAAAAACTATGATGAAATATGTGTGTGGTGAGGTAGGGTACGTTGGGTGAATCAAAAATGAAATATCACTAATGGATAAGTCAAGGAAATATTTTTTCCAAAGAAGTTTATAGAAGCTGATGTATCATCCCTTTGATTAGAATAGAACCATCAATCTAAATTCTCAAGGCACGGTATAACAATATATTTTATTAAGATAGTCAAATAAATTTGTTTTGGGCATATAGGTTGGTTAGATGGAAATGAAACCTTCCTGATAAGATATTGCAACAAAGGGATCACATTACACTATGAGAATTCATATATGGTTTTCTTCATTATGATCTTTAGTTCTTTCCCTTAGGTTCCTTAACCTATTTCTAGACAAAAATATTGATCTTCAAGAAGTCCTACCTTATTATAATGACAATGAATATATGAGTGACACACACTAAGTGTTCCTTATTATATCAATTAAATTCTCCTTTAATTCAATTAACTAAATAAATATTATTCTCAAAGTTGAGGGATAATTATATTCATGTCTTATCGATTGGAAATATTTGTTGATGAATGAAATATTTAAATTATATATTTATTCAGATGTTCAAAAAATTCTATAGGATTTTGAATGGACTAATATCGTTTCCGATGAAAAATACTAATTAAAAAACTAGTTTACTGATATTTTTTACTGAGGAAGTTGGAATGCACAAAAAAATAATAAAATTTTTATTATTATGTGGAATGTTATTTAATAAAGGCTATAGAATTGTCTAAGGTATGTCATGAAACTAAATATTATTTGACATAAAACCTATCTCTAAAAATAGACGTTTATATCAATTGTGTATTGTATGCAATGGAAAATAGAGAATGGTTGTACATAATGTATTCTCTCTAAAATTCTCCTTCTATACCCCTCTCAATAATGATAAACACAAGATATATGTTTTCAAAATATAAGTACAAGTGATCAACATGAATAATGAATGAAAAATGATTCATCATGATAGAACATAAAGATCTATTGGCATTGATTGGAGGTCAAAGGAGCATGTGTGGATCACTACTATAGAGATTCCATACTTGGTATCTCACTGTGTAATGAAGACAATTCAGGTGTGTTTTTTGGATGATCAACATTCATGTAAAAGAAATATCTTAAACCTAGGTAATTTTATCTTATGATATTAAATAAATTAATTATATATTTGATGTACAAATTCCTCACATGAGGTTTCAAAAAAAGAAATATTAAAAGAAATTTTAATATATCACCCACCACTGTAGAATTATGTTGTACTTAGAACCAACACTGCTGGTTTGTATATGTGTGTATGATATTATGATCATAAAGGGGTTAGTATCATGTGTATATTCTTTTTGAGGATGAGAATCCTAAGTATGATGATGATTTCTCATTTAATTATTGAGATATATATATATATATATATATATTTCGATATGTGAGAACACTAGAGTTGGTGGTTTAGAACATGAGTTATCATGTGTATTTTGAGATAGGAATAATGAGGTCACTCATGACATATGATTTATATGATGTATTAAATATATATTAGGAGGGAGAGCCTCAGGTACTATATAATTCACCTCAGGATATCAGTGAGTCAATTGTTATGGTTGAG
This sequence comes from Viscum album, assembly GCA_963277665.1. Taxonomy (NCBI): domain Eukaryota; kingdom Viridiplantae; phylum Streptophyta; class Magnoliopsida; order Santalales; family Viscaceae; genus Viscum; species Viscum album. Next base: position 506,979,982 of record OY728131.1, on the reverse strand, counting down.
ACAAGTTATGGGATATGAGGGTAGCCTTAGAGAGGGGTTATGTAGGGTTTTTTTTAAAGTAACTAGGTATAATAAGCATTGATAGATGCTTTGGGTAATGAGATTAGTATGTGAGAGTTGATTCCAATTATGAGCTATAATTATAATGATGATAAATATATTATAAAAATTGGAGGAATGAGTTGGTTCCTTACACTATGATCAGTGTACATGAGGTTCTATTATATATGGTATATGTATGATCATGCTTTAGTTTTCTTGATAAATAAACCTTTATAGTTGGTTCCTTGGTTTCAACTTTTTTTTAGGGAAATTTCAATCAGGTGTCAAACCTTACCGATTTTTGATGCACTTTCTAGAGTATTGTTAGAGAATAGGTTGCTGATAATAAATTTTAAATGATGTTTATTGGGGGGAAATCATTTAGAAGACTGTGTCAATGGTGAAATGCATTATTTTTAGGAGGCCTGTCTCGGGTGATTCTGGATAGTTGTGATTGAAATTTTATAGAACATTTTATTTTATTTAGGTGTATGAGACTGGATTTGATAACATATGACTCAGGGGAGTATGAGTCAGATTTTGTGATCTTATGTCATGCAAGTTTATTCCAGTTATGTTTAGATGACATTAAGGTAGTTCACACTATTTACATGTGGTACCATTGAGTGGTGAATCAAGTAATGATCATGGAAGATCTAAGGGTTGTTGAATTTAATAATATTATTATGGGATAGGTTCCATGAGGTATTTTTGAGGAAAGGTAATATTAAACCTAACACAATTGGTGATACCATGAGTAGATCGGGGTAACATGGTATGGTTTTCATGGGGTTTTTCCTTCACATAGGCTACTATAGAGGTGTTTTGTCATAGTTTGGTGAAATATTAGTGTGTCTTTGAATTAGAAACATGCATATGATGATGGATCCTATTGAGTTTATCCTCAAGGGGTAGTATAATTGAATCCATATGGTGGGGAGTGAACTATATATTTTTTGAGGGTGTGACTCTCATTTGAGTTATACATTCAATGGATGTAGATGATGATGTTCTTATGGACCAAGAATTTGTATTTAATTATGTTTCATATTGAAACATGGGTATGAGTGGGATGACCACGTACAATTATTACCTGTTGTAATGGTTGGACCATGAGCTATGGTGGTATAACCCCCATGTTTTTTGGGTTGTGGGTGTGATTTGGTCGCTTGGTTTACTATCGAGGGTGCTTATATTCTAGTGATCTGGTGAATCTAATTTAACTTATTCCAGGTAAAATACATTGATTTTATATTTTTATGTGGTATTGGATAGATTTCATAAACTGGAATCAAGAAACGTATGGTCTTGACATGGTCTAATCATGAATTAGATTGGACGTGTTTCAATTCTTATTATGAGATCATGATAGTTTATTCTTATACTTGGTGATCCAACCATATAATTACCCTAAAAATTGGGTTTTAAATTTTTTGTGCATGTTATGTGTTCTCAAGATTCCTTTGAGGAGAAAATAATCATTATTGGGTGATGAGATAGCACATCAGTGGCTTTAGCTGAGTGTTTTGGATAAAATTAATTAATATAAGATTTGAAAAATGTTTTTTCTTATGTTTTTGTGTGATGAGATGAAAATTTTGTTGATCATGTCATTTGGACCACTATAAATACTTTTTACTATATGTTTCCAATGGTGGAAATCAATGTGTCTTAGAAGAGGCTCATATGAGAGGAGACTTATGGTGGGAATCACCATAATCCAAGGGGTGAATAAATTGACAACACCATAGTTTTTCAGGATAGATCGGTGATGTCGAGAGATTTCTTGATATGGGATATATTTTAAAGTGATAGAATGTGTTATGATATATAGTGTGCCTTTTTTGAGGAATAATATCATTTTTTGTTTTAGAGTAGAATGAAATGAGTTTATTGTGAATCTGTGAAAAGGAGTGTTCCTGATTTGTGGCTAAATACCATTGGGGATTCGTGATGAGTGAGGTTATAAAACATTGCATCGTGAAAATTACAACAATTTTTTTATTCTAGATGAATTTGAAGGATAAAACAATAATTTCCTCTAGTATATGATCTCTAAATTATTTTTTTATTGTTTCGTTGGTTCCAAAATGTGGTTTTTTCCTTGGATACAATTTGATGACATTTTGAGCCAATTGAATTTTACAAAAATAAATTAAAATTTATTTATAGATATTAAATATTTAATTTAAATAATCGTTAATGTATTATCAATGGAGCCTCACATTTGAATTTTGAATCTACTGTTGAGTCTAGGTGAATTGTAAACTTGATTCTATTTCTGAGACATAAGAAAAGTCTTTAAAGGGTTATCTAAATTAATATAAGATAAAAAAAATAAGTTAATTTTATATTAACCCCCCCCCCCCCCCCAACATTTTCATCTTATTCATGATTGGGTTAGATTAGTTCTCCCTTTGTATGTGATGACCAAACTGAGAGAATAATATGTAGAGGTGTGTTCTAAGATTCTATCATAGAGGGTGGATTAAGATGTAGTGGATACACTTTGAGGATCCATTTTCCCATATTAATTCTTTTTTTAGATTTTAAAGTGTTATATGGACTACATGGATCCCATTTAGGGTTGTGGTGGTGTTATTTTGGTAGAAATAATGGTTTAAAGTTAATCATAAGGGAATCATTTCAGGATACCCAATCACATAGTGTGTATTTTAAATAACACACACTTTTGGTTATTCTTTTTGGGAAATATATTTAATATTTTACAAGAAGTAAAGTAGTCCAAAATTAAATTTCATATAGTTTGACCCGAGGTGTGAATGAGTACATAACCAGACACCCTATGTGTGGGTGTAGGGTCGTGTAGGTTACATGACTAGACACCATATATGGTACACATGAAGAGTTCATATATATTATTTATCTAGAGACTATGTATGGGTCACTTCAAGGTACCTCATGTTGGTAACACATTGTGTGAGGTTACGAAATGCCATTCACTTAGGTTTTACACACAATTTCTAGAATGGATACATTCTTAATTGAGGTCATTGAAAGTACACACCATTTACACTGAGGTACATTTCATTTACTATTCTACTAAATTGGTTTTCAATGTTTCCCTTACTTGGTGATGTAAGTGTACATGTAGAAATCCATTATGGGAAGTTTTTTATTTGAAATAATATGGTAAAACCCATTAGGATTTTCCAATACATTCAAGAGATGATTTTGGTTGAGTGATATATGATTAATATGTTCTTCTTATAATGATTGGATCTTGATTTCTCTTAAGAGAGGTGTGATATAAGAAAGATATGAGATATATTGGAAAATTGTAGGAAATTGAATAGGATTTCCAAGATCTATATTTTTTTATAGCTTTCAACTATCTCATGTTGGAAGGAATGAGTTATGACCAGAGGGAATGGATCATTTTGGTACGTGAGGGAAAACATTGGAAGACTGAGGAAAATATATGGGTGTATTCCCTCTCTCTATATTGATTCATATGAATATTCTCTTAGGATTATAGTCATTCCATGATGTGATAAATTAATTTTCAGTGATTTCTTACCCTAGAGAGATGGGTGCTGACTTGAGAGATGGTTATGAGGTATATAAGAACTCATATAAGGGTTTATATAGTATAATGTAAGATAGGGGACCTCGGTAGGTTTCCAAGTGATATGATAACCCTTTTAAGGGTGTATTCTGTAATTGGTATAGATGATATCAGGTGTAAATTTAGAACATAAATAGATAACATTATTATTATAAGGATCTATATAATTGATAGGTAAGGTGCTTGATAGGCCAACCTTGATTTTGTAAGAGGGATCTGTGAGGATGGGGAATTCTTATAAGTTTCAATTTATGAGATATCTTGGAGGGTAGTACATCCCATATTATTTGAATAAATATGTAAAATATTTAAAGGATTCCTAGGATATTTCATGTTTGTGTGATGTTTATAACTACCTAGGGTTACTCCATAGGATTCAAAATTTATGTTTGATATTATGGATCGACCATGATTTTGTCTTACTGGTCAATGATGATGCATGGTAATTATTGATCACTTGGGATTAGTTTTTAGCGATTGGTGATGGTTATTGATGTTTATAAATCCCCAAAGATTACCTTTTAAGTGATGGTGATGATTAATGATGGTTATTGATCACCTAGGATTACAAAATAAGGGTCAATGATGACCCCTAATGATAATTAATCTCTTAGGATTTCATACTATATGTCAAAAATGATTCATGATAAATTTTTATCATCTGTAATTTCCGTTTTGAGGTCAGATATGACGCCTGATGATGATAATATCTCCTAGGATTAATAACTATGGGTCATATTTATGTCAAATGATTATTTACTTCCTAGGATTACCTCATGGGGTTTGTTCTTTTTTACTTTCCCTAGTTGTCATGGTATTTTGACATTCTCAAAGACACACTAGCATTTGTTAATGTAGGTTTAGGTAGATTCTAGGACCCACATTAGAACCAGAGGATTGATTGTGATTTATTAATTTATTTTAGTTCAATTATAACTCAGTTAGGCTCGGTATATCACATGTGTGGTCACATTCTCATAATAGCAGGTGATGGGTTCACTATTGGGGGTGGACTATTGGGAATTTATTTCTAACCCTTAGTATGGGTACTTCAGTGTTCAAAAATACATTATGTTTACCTAATGTATATGAATGTAACATATCATGCATAAGGTAGATTCCTGGTGTGACATGATCAGGATGGAGTAGCTTTACATGGATTTAGAGTGTATGATTATGGTATGATTCAGGGATGGAAGTAGATCCATTTTTATTTTTATTTATTGTATTCGTTTTTTATGTGTGATCATACCAGTGGGTGATCAATGTTATATTTTGTCTTGAACATGATTCAATGTTATCTTATTCTTCTAACATCAATTTTATTATTTATTGTTTCATTTAATATCCTCCACATTCTATGATATCTATTGTTCATTAGTTGTGTTTGGTTATTGTAAAAAATTTCATATTATGAAGTGGGAGTATAGTCTCCCCATGATATCACTATAGGCCCCACTTATAATAAATAACCTTGAGAATATGTCGAGGAATTCCCAAGGTCCCTATAGAATCAACGGTTCAAACACTGATGAGTGGTCTTAGTTCGGGTAAATTATAAAACCCCACCTATGAATAACCAAGAACACCCAAACCATCTCCAAATAAATCCTATATTTTGAAGGAATCTAAATAAATTAATGATAATTCCTAAGGTAATCATAACATAAAATTAAAATAAGAAAATATAGGTATATGATTAAACATATAGGGTTTTTCCATAATGTTAGCCAGATATGGAAATTAAATCATGACCTCCCCTACATATTAGGGAGTTAAACTTTTAGAATTAATTATAATTAATTATGTTCAAGCTAAAATGGACACCATTATGCCAAAATGGTTTAAAACATGATATTCATAGTGAAATCCCTAATATTTTAACCAAAACCTGATAAACCATATATACTCACTATAGTGTAGCACCCTTTTTCATGGCACAAAAATCCCAAGAATGGAAGAACCATGAAATCACATTGAAAATACTCTCACAATAAAATTTATCTTATCATGCCTAAATAAAACCAATAGAGACAATCCTAGAAACACTGTGAGACACTTCATGTGATAACCGTAATGACCAATACATAAGTGATGCACGCCTGTCATAGGTCATGGAAAATGCAATTTAATTTTCCTAGTGCAGCATAGTGGCTGACCAGGGTCGTCTCACATGAGGGTCTTTTTTAGTTAGTTCACTCAATTAATATAATTCACATTAACTACTTCATTTTCTATGTTATTATTTAATCTTTGAATGGAATAGAATTTATTAAAATAAATTAAATAAAAAATTTAAATTCAAATAAATATAAAATTATAAACAAAATGGAATTATTGAAGAAAGGATGTTCTCCCAAGAAAACATTCAGGGAGCACCTTAGTTGACCATATTCAAATATTCTTAGTGAACACACTCTACCGTATGTGTACACACATTACATTACTGAGGTTATGAATGAAAATTACACTTAGCGATTTCCAAGAACACCCTCCATAAACCACCTCAATAAATAGATAATAGTTGTAGATTTAGAAGTTAAACATTAGACAACCTCATTAAGGATTACACCCTCTATAAATTATCCTTATAATTAACTCTAAGAATATTAAAACCATTTCCTCATGTTGAAGAACATGATTACTCCATTGGGATATTCATCAGATTAGTTACTAATTATCATGAGTATCATAGTTCACAATTCTAAGATGAGAAGAGGAAAAGAGGGTGGATGGGTGGACATAGATTTAAAAACAATGAAAGAATTTATTAAAAATCTTAATTGCAATTGAAAACTAAAAAAATAAAGAAAATTAATAAATTAAAAAGAAATGGGGAATATTTTTTTCCATCCCCCTTCGGTGGAGATCTCCTACTTGGTGGCTTAAAGTAATTGTATGGAGAATGGGATGATTTGAGTGGTGGGAACTCCTCTCCGTTTATAGGGAGATCCTATCCTAAGAAGTTTGACGTAGTTTCTACCCCATTAACAGATGATTCAGGCATTCCATTCATCACAAAATTTCTATAAAAATATCTTTTGAATTAACTCTCTAAATAGAAGCTTTATTTGACTCTCAAATAGTGAGTTATGGATTCTTTATAGACAGTTACTTTTTTATCCTAAATTTTCAATAAGATTTTCCCAAATTTATAACATAAAATGTCCCACTAAATGACATAAAAACTCAATAAAATTAATTTTAAAGACCCTCAAATTATTCCTCGTTCCCTTCCAGGTGGAATCATCAAAATTGAATGTGTGTTGGCCAAGATAGACTTCCATTACGGTGGTGGGGTCTACCCTGTTCACCCAAAAAATATTCAACTTCATTTATTTTGAAAGCCTATAGATGGTCGAATCATCCCATGGTCTATAAGAGAATGTTGAATAAAATAAAATAAGGATTCTAAAAAAATTCACTCAATTTGGATTTATATTTTTCATGGAATAAAAAAAATACCATTGATGTAAAAAATCTATCCAAAATCCAAAATTAGGCATTTTTTTACCATTTTCCACAAAACACATCATAAATAGAAATTTGTTTCATAAAAGATAAAATTGATAATTTGGGATTATTAAATAAAATTAAAATTCATACAAAAAATGTGTTAACCATTACCTTAATCAATTCCCTCACACATAAATTGTGCTTTTCCTCGTGCATAAAATTTCAACATGGAAGTCATAGGAAACCAATGTTACGAATATTCAAATTCCAATGTAATAAAATTTAGAAACTTTAAATTTCAAATAAAACATTCTAAAATCCACCAAAAATAAAAAATTAATTTCCCATTTTTCATAGAAACAATTAATTCATGTATTTTACTTTTCCCCCTTGAAAAAAATAGAACTTCTTATTTCTTTCATTCAAGTTTCTCAATTAATTATTATTAAGCATGCCACATTATAATTTACCTTACCATTGAATTTTTCCTCTCATATATCATGATACAATTAATGTATAGTTATGATCATATCATACGAACATGCACTTTATCCATAATTGTGTAAAAGAACTACTTTCTCTACTTTTTAAAGACAAAAGACACATAAAATCATGAGGAATTTTCAATAAATATTTAAATTACTCTGAGGCTTCAGGTTGGTAGGATTATTTTGTTTTGAAAATTGAGGTTCAAGGAGGATGTTTATCTCTTAAGTACAATGCATGATATCAAAAGCGTAATGAAATAAAACCCTTTAATGTACCAACACCCACTTCCCCCCAAACACAAAGCAATGCCATGATTAAAGTAAATCATAATAAATGATTAATTCTCCCTCTTGAATATTTTTTAAATTATGTAATTTTTTTTATTTTTTATTACCTTATGATTAGAGAAAACCTCACAACCATCACTTAAACACATTCTATTAATAGATCATTATTCTTGAAAATGGTGATTTTTGGTTCTCCCAAATCACAACCCGTTTTTCTCTTTTTTTCATTTTTTTCAATTTTTTAAAATTCAATAAGTTCACTCAATGATTAAAAATGAATAACTAGACAACCTTTTACAGTTCCTACAATAAAACCACCACACTTTTTCATTACAATTTAAATAATACCTTCCACCATGAATCCCTTCACCCCCACAGTTTATCTTTAAAATACCATAAAAATACCAAGAGTAGGGTAGGAATGGATAAAACGGCTTGAAATATGGCTCATCCCTATAATGGACATTCATGGTATATATGGACTAAAATAAGGATTGATGTAAATGTGGTATTTATGGATAAGGTATTTTTGATTTATTCCTCAATCTTTTTAAATATGTTTTTCCATAGTCATAAATTCGACAAGTTCAAATGGAAGTTCTAGTCGGTGACACGTCCCAAGATCACTCAAGAATTATTCTCAAGAATAAATAGAATGTACGTAGTCTAGAAATACTCTCAGGAATAAGACATATGATTTTGGATAATCACGCAATGCATGATCAATAATAACAAATTAATTCCAATGAACCTCAGATATATAAAGCATGAAAAATGGGTGGGAAACTTCATTAATATAAATCAACTAATTCCCTTAAATAATGAGTCCTCATTTCAATATCTATGCTTCATTTCAATTATTTGATTCTCCATTTTACTCACTTAATCTCATTGACATTGAAATATAAAATATTGCATCAATGTGTTCCTAATAAAATCATATCTCCTAGATGAGTCAAGTAAGCATTAATTATGGTGCGGGCATTCATTTTTTTATCATTAAATCTCAAAATATGTTTTGGACCAAACAAATGAAAAGAGTTTGAATGGTAATCATAAAAAGTGAACTCCCTTTTGAATTAAAGAGTTGACCCTCTTCCTATAATTCTTGGGGGTTCATTCTTCCTTTAGGTTCCTACAGAAGAAAAATTACTCAATTAACCACAAGAATCATTTCATTTATGAATAAAATGAAAAGAGGGAGTAGGACGCATACTAGACTAATTCCTAATATTTAATATGAATTCAAAATTACTATTATTCAAAATTAAAGTACTATAAATAAATTAAAGGATAAATCTTAGTATGATCCCCCAAGTGGGCCCTGACATCATTTACTACCTCCATAGGGAAGTACCAGGTTTTATCCATAATCTGTCAGTGGAAGGAGCTTCTTTGATTTGAATAATCACGTTTGGCTCTTCCCAGCTTGCAGTTATTTGTTCTTCGTGAGGAGGACTCCATGTACAAGGTATACCAGATCATCCCCCTTTGTAATGTGGTAAAACTTACTTGGAGGGGGTAGGGTGAAGTATAGAATATCCTTCTCATTTTTTTCTACTTGTGAAACATTCCCATTCCCTTCTTGTTCTCCCTCTATTAAATATTCAGTATGTTCAGAGAGCTCTAAATGTTCCTCAAAAGGTCCATTTTATTTTCCATAAACAACCTCTACGGTGTAATACAACATGTAAAAATATGAAAAAATCAAAACTATAGGGGTGATACTCAAATTATTTTCAATAAAATTAAAAGATTTTGTTTTTAAAATTGTATCATATCCCTGACTCGGTTATAAATTAATCTCCTCTTAAATTGAAAGCACCTCTTGGAATCAACATTCACTAGATGGAGGTAGGTAGTCAGCATCCTCTCCTTGATTTTGGCTTCAACTCCAGGGATGTCTTCAGTGAAATTCAGGAAGACCATTGGCACTTCCTTCTTGTCCTTGAATCTTTTTAAGTAAACTTGGTGTTCATAGTCCACTACCATAATATATTCTAGTGAGATCCATATTTCTATGCATCATTCCACCTGATTGAACATTATCATTAGTGCATCAGCTCTTCATTGGAGGTCCTCATCAGTGTAGTCTTGTTCTTGAACCTGTGAGCAATTGTCAATCCATGTAGAATAATAATCATTTGAATTCATCATGGAAATATTTTTTTAGTTTTTTTAAAAGAAATAAAATATAAATAAGATGTGAAAATAGAAAAGGTAAATGAACTAATGATTGGATCCCCATCAATGGTGCTAGTTTTAATGAATGCCTCTCATAAGCCATGGAAGAAGCAATTTAATTTTCCTAATGCAGCACGGTGGCTGGCCAGGGTCATCTAACTTGGGGATATTTTTCTATTAATTCACTCACATAATATAATTCACCTTAATTACTTCATTTTGGATGTTTTTATTTAATCCATGAATGGAATGAAATTTTTGTAAATAAATCAAATGAAAAAAAATTAATTCAAATTAATATAAAATTCTAAACAAAATGAAATTGGTGAAGAAAAAATCTTCTCCCAAGAAAAATTTTATGGAGCACCTTCATTGACCAGATTCAAATATTCTTAGTGAACACACTCCATCGTATATGTTCACACCTTAGTCTACCCCGGTTATGAATGAATTTTCCACTTTGCAATTTCCAAGAACACCCATTATCCACCTCATTAATCGAGGGAAAATGGTTGTATATTAAGAAGTTAAACATTAGAAAACCAATGTGGGGATCACGCCCACTATAAATTATCCTTAGAATTAACTCAAAGAATATTAAAAACATGATCTTGGGTTCAAAAACCGGATTACTCTATTAGGATATTCATTGGATTAGTTACTCATGATCACGAGTATTATAGGTCAAGATGGTAAAATGAGATGAATAAATTAGGGTGGATTGGTGGACACAGATATAAAAACAATGCATGAATTTATTAGAAATATTAATTATAATTTAAAACTAAAAAAAATTAAATAAATAAATAAATTAAAAGTAATTGGAGAAGATTTACGGCTGGCCTCTTTTATTGGATATCCCCTCATTGGTGCCTTGATGGAATGGGATAAGGAATGGGATGACTTGAGAGGTGGGAGCTCCTCTACTTTTATATGTATATTCTATCTTTAGAAGGATGACACATTTTTTACCACATTAATGGATTATTCATGAATTTTATCCTTCATAAAAGTTGTTCAAGAATACCATGTACGTTCACCCTCCAAATATCAGCTTTATTGGACTCGCAAATAGGGAGTTATAAATTTTTTATGGAAAATTAATTTTTTTATCCGAATTTTTTAGGAAGCTTCCTATAAATTTATAATTCATAATGTCCCATGAATGACATAAAAACTCCATAAAAATAATCGCGGAGATGCTCCAGTGATTCCCTGTTACCTTCTAGGTGGAATCATCGCAATTGAAGGTGTGTATTCCAAGATATACTCTTGTTATGGTAGTGGGGTCCACGTTGTGCACCTGGAAAAATATTCAAGTTCATATATTTATTAAGGCCTCTAGATGTAAGAATAATCCCCTAGTAAAAATGACAATGTTGAAGAAAATAAAATAAAGATTCTCAAAAAATATTCACTCAATTTGGATTTATATTTTTCATGAAATGAAAAAAAATACCCTTGTTGTAAAATCTATCCAAAATACAGAATTAAGAATTTTTTACCATTTTTCCCAAAACGCATCAAAAATAAAAAATAGATTCATAATATATAAAATTAATATTTTGTATTGATAAAAACAATTGAAATTTAGACAAAAAATTTGGTAAATATTACCTCTATCAATAACCAAAAAGGTCAAACCAAATTGAATGGAACAAAAAACACTCAACCTAAGATTTATTCTATAAAAAATATCCTCACAACAATACCTATGTGATCACTATGTAATAAAATAGACTAAAATAACCCATTTTCCCAATCCAAAGGGTCATGAAACAATACACTTAGTCATTATGTGACCCATTCCACCGGTTGAAATTTCAACTAAGAACTTCTCCCTTCTCCCCTGGATCACCACTAAACATCAACTAAATTCCCCACAATAGTTTAAAAATTAAAAGGTTAATCGAATTAAAATCCCTTATATTAAATACCTCTAAAACAAGTATTTTCTTCAATAATGAAAACCAAATAATAAATAATTCAAAAAAATGAAAACAAAAATAACATATTAAAGACCTCTTAAATTTGAATCTCATCAATAAAAAAATCACAGGACAATACAAAAGAGAGATAAAATTCAATAATAGTAACATAGAATCTAGAATCTAAACATCAAATAATTATTTAAAACAACTCGTGATGTTAATCATTCATTTGTGACTCATGTTCCCACAAACACTCCTCTATGATATTTTGTATTCATAAGACATGAACTAAAGGAATGATACCCTCATAAAAAACCTTCACCTAAATATTTTCAATCATGATCAACCGCTCCATGAAAATCACATCATCATTGATGATTATGGGGCCCAGTGCAAGTGGTGGGGATTTTGGTCAATTTTTTTTTTATATTCATTGTGTTAAATCCTTATTTCTAGATAAAGATCACTCTAAGATATTCATATATATGATCTATTTATATAAAATTAAAAATTAATTTACATATTCAAGAATTACCTTTTCTTGATAATTGTTTATTTAATGTAAATATAATTAGCTTTATTATCTTATATTCATTGGCATAAAGGATAAAAAATTTAATCCCTCTATTAATGATGGTGTGTTCACACATGAAAATCCCTCTATCATTGTGTGTATGTCCTTTATGAATCCCATAATTTAATTATTGGAACTTGGGGTGCTAGTGTAGAAGAATCAAACCACTTCCATTTTTCATTATTGATAAAAAATAATATTTTCATTCTTAAAAGACTATCTCTTATTCTCATAATCTTTAGATAGAGGAGGGGATGGTCACCACTCATTCTTGAGAATGTCATTGGTTCAATTTTTTAGTGAAAATCTATTCCCTAATATATTTAGATATGATACATAGCAGTTATATCATTAGAGTTAGTCAATTAGTTATCAAACATAACCTCTTAAATATTAATTTATTATAAGTAAATCTCAAGTCTAATAATATTGTATAATATAATATAGTAATTATTATAGAAAAAAAACTGAAAAATACATACACAACTAGGCCCCCAGAGGGTTGAACTTCATCCCTCCCCACACATATTGGTAATCAACTTCTAAACCCATTTAATACAAAATTTATAGCATGAAGTCCCAAGTTATTAATGACCTAAAGTATTAGTTGAATTTGAACTAAAGGACCCTAACATTGATTACCCAAAGGCTCTAGTGAGCTTCCAACATTCTTCCATGTCACTAATCTTATGTTATGACTCATCCCTATCTATAGTCATCACACCATGTATTTATTTTGAAAGTTATGTCCACCCCCTATTAAGGGTTATTATCTTATGTTTTCGACTAACACGCCATGGCTGGGAACCCCTCCATCCTTCATCAATAATATATCTAGGTATAGGTTCATGTGATATGTTCCAACACAATCGTATCTCTTTTCAGCTTCTCACATGATGATGCCTATATTCCACGCCACCTTATCATTTACCTAACTCACTAAATTTTCATATTATTCTCATTTTCTGTTGATAGTCACTCAGTAAGGAACCACAATATCCCACATTAGAAACCAATGAGGATATAAGGTTGGTTGATAAGTTATAGAATTAACATATTTCTTTTTTGAACTCCCACCCAATGGTGATCGTGTGTCACCTTGTTGAACTGACCTTCTATTTTAATAATTCACTTTTATAGTCCTGCCACAACACCCATTACCAATTAATGATATCATGGAGGCCTTATGGACTAAATTACATTGATTTTGTAAAGTCCTTGTGTCCCAAAGGACCAAATATGTTGCTCGAAATACTAAATTAGGTGATTAGTGTAACTACTACAGTACCCACTCTAGTGCCGACATTATTACTGCTAATATTCTACAATTATGACTACAATAATCTTTCCCCTGTCTATATTTGAACTCTAGTATTTCAGGGTTTATTATATTGTTCTTACCACTAAATCAAACCCCAACTCCACCATGTTACATAATAAATATAATAATAATAATATTATTATTTTATTGTTATTATACTTCCTGAAATTCAAAAACTCATAGATATTTAAATATAATTTTATAAATAATAAATCAATATTTATCTTAATGATATTAAATAAACTATATGTCCTTTCATCTAGACCCTTTACATGATTATTTAATCCTCCTCATCGTTAATCTAACTTTGAATAATAAAGATTAATTTAATAAAAAATATCATTATATTATTAATTCAAAATGTAAATAAATAAAATATGCACTAATCGAGAATAAATATTATTTAATATTTTCTTAATAAATAAATAATTTTTTTTACCATATGAATAATTAATTAATAAATAAATTCTATTTATTTCTATATGTAAATATATATGTTTTTAATAGCTTATGAATAACAATTTATTTTGTATTAAATTAAAATAATGACATAAATGTAGTTTTCATATATGGAATCGAGTTGGCAGATGTGTCACTAATTTTCAAGGGATATTGTTTTATAAAAAAAATATCAATCATATAACAATAATTATATCATACCTTTACCCTTTATTTCTATAGCTTTAAATTGAAATAAAATAATCCTTATGGTTCTGTTTTTATAGCGTGATGACTCACGTGCAGGAATTTCATGGAAAGGTTCATGATTCATGGAACTCTCTCATTTATGGGCAAGGAGATTGGATTTGAAATGTAGGATTAAAAGACTCAAGGAGGAAATGTGTTCTTGGAAAAATAGTAATTCATATCACCATTCAAGCCTGGATGATCTCAATATGGAAATAAATATCATGGAATCCAAATAGCTAGAATGTTTTAATGAAAAAAGAATTATTATCATGATGACCATGAAAATATATGTGTCATATATTTATGGAATAACTCTTGAGCACCATAGTTTTGGGAGGGTGATTGTAACACTCCATTTTTTATTCTTGTATTAAATAGAGAAAGTTAATGGTTAATTCGAATAAGTGGATTGAGGATGATACCTATACTAGAGATACTAAAGAAGTTTTTCATATTGTTTTTAATCCCATTGAGTATTTTAATATGGGAACATGTATTTTTATTGGGCATTATTATCCAAGTGGGGAGATCATGTTTTCATTATTTAATAATATTTTAAGATTTATTGATGTTAAAAATAATGATACAATTTAAAGAATCGTGGTTAAAGAGAAAATCAAGAAATAAATATGAAACCCCAATCTTGATAGTGTCTCTAGCCTAGATGGATTTCCATATTATTTCTTTATTGTAACCTAATACATTATTATAATGGAACTCAATCATCTTGTTTAAGTCATCTTTGGAGGTGGGACTCTTTCTACAATTACTTCCACCGCTACCCTCATTTTAATTCCTCAGGTCAGTCCACTCATATTAGATAACCAATGTCGACCTACTATTATGTATAATTTCACTTATATAGTAATGGATGTTATACTCTATATCATACATACTCAGGTTATTCAAAGATATATATCTAGTGAAAAACATGGGTTTATTAAGATAATATCATCGCAAGGTATCGTTGGTATGTCTTGGGAAATGATATGAGAACATAACCATAAATTGATAAGACTAATTTCATGATCAAAATCAACATGGATAAAGAATATAAAAGTTTTCAATGGAATTTTTTTATCAATATAATGAAATGATATATATTCTCATATTGGGTGTGTGATCTTTATATAAAATGTTAATTATCTATTTCGATCGCGACCTCTCTAATGGGTAGGAAATATGACTTCCTCAAATTAGTATGGGGATATCATAATGGGGACCCTCTTTCCCATATACTGTTTATCTTAGTGTAGGATTTTTATAATTTTAACATTAATACTGGAATGTACAAAGAAGATATATGGTCGTTTCGAGAGAGATACATATTTTCTACTTTTTACATTTAATTGTTATAGATGATCTAATATTTTACATGAACGGTAGGTAAAAATATATCAATGATTTTATTCAAATTATATATATTTATAACAAATAGAGTAGACATAAGATTAATATATGTGAGGGGAAAATTTATATTTCCATGGAATTCACTCCCACTCATGTAAAATAGATTGATACATGATTTGGATTTTCCTAAGGGAACATCCCCATATAATATTTAGGTTCCACATCATTATATGTAGAATTTGGGTTCCTCACATTGATGGGATTTTCAGAAATATTACCTCACACATCACTAAATGGAACAAAGGGTTTCTTTTATTTTGAGGTTGGATAACCCTGGTTATTTGCGTACTCTCATATATCCTTATGAATTTTTTATCCATAATTTAGTTTTCAAAGACTATTTTCCAGATGATAATGTTGTGATAAATAGTGTTATCTAGGATTCAAATTAGCATGGTCAATGTCCCAGGTCTAGCTAGGGGAGGCTATTGAAACTGAGTGAGAAGGGTGGGATTAACATTAGAAGTCTTGAAATCACTATGAAAGGAATTTTATTTATAATATTATAGGAGTTTCTTATTGAAAATTATCTTTGATCCACTTATATTTTATAAAATATTATAGTAATCTTCCTATAAGTATGGAGAATCCAAAAACATATCCTCTATAGTGAACCCTACAAGACACACTCTATATTCTTTATGATCAATCTCATTCGATCATTGGGAAAGGTGATATTAGTTTCAAAAGTGACAATAGGTTGGTAATTTTATGTTCTTCCCAATATACCTGGACCTTGAAATATACTTCCATTTAAAAAGTCACAATTTTTATTTCATTAATTATGTTCTAGAAAATGAGAAAAATCCTCAACACCAACATGTAGTTTTTGTAGAATAATGATCGATATGTGTTTACCCCATCAGGTTCATGTTTCATCGATTCTATGAGGTTATATGATATTTTTTCCCTCTTCATAATATGGATACCAAGGTGATAAATCTATAGTGTAAGTATTTAATAATTAAATAAAATATTCTTTTTTAGATCGTATGAAACAACATTATGTCCTCAAATTATGGAGTAAAATAAATAAGACTTTTCCCAAAATCTGGATGTATCTATTATTTGGAATGTAACTCAAAAACTATTCATTGTATAGTTTTTTATGGTTTTTGTTTAAAACACTTCTATTTTGTGGGAAAATATGAATTAATGTAATTTTTTTTGAATCTTTTATATTTCATTCAACATTTAATATGGCTTATGTTATTTGAAAGAACCAAGTTATTTTTTATTTGTAATATATACTGAGTTAATAATTCATTAAATGAAACAATTATATTATCTTAGGGTATATTAAGCACTATTTTTTTCTACAATTACGCAAAACACTGAATTCTCTCAATATATTGGGTTACACGTAAGGCCATGTTTTGCAGCCTTTTAAGGGATAATGTACTTTAAAAATAAATTCTGACTCTTCTATAACTTTTATTTTTTAAAATAAAAATCTTTTTTGAATTAAGAATTAACAAATTATCTTAGAGTGGTTTTTTGGTATTATTTGAGATGTTTCATTTTTTGATGAATAGTCAAGATAGTGCATTTTAGTTAAAAACAATCATTTCATTTAAATAATTATTAATTTTAAATTAAATTTATATTGTTTTTGAAAAAATAGATAAATGAAACATATATTAATCCAAATTAGGTCTATATAATCATATATATATATTTAATTTAGATATGAAATCTTTTTGAAAATTTTAATATTTTTACTTTGAAAACTCTCTTTCTCAACACGTCTGTGTGATTACATTTAAATTTACATTATCCACATCTATATATTTACTTTTGAAAAATATAAATACACAATTTTTATCGATTTTATATTTGTATTCTACTAATATCAATATAAGTTTTTACAAAAAATAGTAGTGAAAGTGATTAAAATTAATTACAGGGATTATGGTAATATTAAGCTTAATAAGGGACTAAAACGTAAACATAAGAAAAAAATGACCTCGAGACTTTTAAAAAATCCATTTAGTCCCTATATTTATATTATATCCCTTCATGATTATAATTATATGTGTTAGTGGGAAAATATTCAATAAAATTTCCCTATTTCATAAGTAATGTAAGGAAAAAGAAAATAAATGAACTTCCCTTACCTTTAACATTTAAGAAAAATTATGATATTTAAACAATAACATATTTTTGGTTAAACATATTATTTTTAATTATAAATGATTAATTTTTATCATAGTGATTTTTTATTAATTTTTAGGGATGAGTTAGGTACATTAAATGCGCAACAAATTTTAACACATGGATAATTTAGTTAATAATTAAATAAAATAAAAGACACTAAAAACATAAAAAGAAAAGTAAATTTATTGAAACATTATGTTACATTATTTTAATATATTAATATATCATTTTAAATATCTGTGGAATTAATATATTTGAATTCCATCATTCTATTTATATTTTCTAAATTAAAATTAAATTTATAATGTCAAAATTGACATTAATGTTATTTTACATTAAACTATATTCTATTAAATGATTTAAAATTAATAACAATACTATCTTCTTCGAAGTTATTTTATTGTTAATAAATATAAAATATGATCTATTAATGGACCAATTTATCTTTTATAATGAACATATAGACCCCTTAGTAGTAAAAACATTCACGTTACATATTCTTGTTTTAACATTAATTTCTAAAACACATGGAAATTATATGTGGTAAATTAGATATAATATTTAGAAATCCATGGGTATATATTTTATAATATATATAACTTTAAATAATTATCTATGGATAAATTATAGAAAAATAGAAAACTTGTTACCTTAATACAAACTAAAATGATAAAAATAATGAAACTTAAATACTAAGGAACAAATTGATAAAAATGATTATCTTTTTGTGTGGGTGAGTTTTAATCTACCATAATTACAATTTAATAAATTCTTTTTACATTTTTTTTGAACATGGGGTAGGGGAGATCTTCCAATAGTGCTAACCTTTTGGTGTTTACAAGAATGTCACTTTTCCTCCACTATAAAAAGGCACTCACCCCTCCCACTTGTTCACACCACTAAATCTCTTAATATCACCAAAAATCTTATAAAGTAAGATAAAAAATTACCTAAATTCATCCTTTAATATTTAATTTGGATAAAAATCTCTTTATGTAATCACTTTTGTGCAAACCCAGAGAAGTTACCCAATGTGGAGGTAACATCCTTCATCAAGATACATTGTTTTATATTCATTCTCCACCCCCCTAAACTCTTATTATTCCATGATTATATAATTAATTAATTATAAAAACTATACTAATATGTTTTTTCTATGGTTTTTACCTACACTTACACACACTTCCATCTATTGTGTAACTAACTTACCCTTCTTGCGTACGAAGACCAACTATTTCATGAAACGATATTGTTTATTTTTCCTTTACCACCTCTCATGGTAGGGAATTATGATGTAAAATATATTTTTTATGATATATATGATATATTTATTCAAATTTAATTATTATATGACACGTAACTTCATGATTTACATTTTGTGTAAATACGCTAATTTCGTTTGGGTAGGTGTGGACTACTGTCACCTCAAAACGATGAGATTCATTCACAATATACATGGAATGTATTAGGATGTTTTTAGTAAAATTATATTATATATATGAAATAATAACTCTAATTTAATGATATTATATATATATATACATATATTTCATTTAATTTCGTTCTTTCAAAATGATAATAAAATGAAAATAGTGTCCATGTGTACGTACGACCTACCGTTTACATGAATTGTGTATTCCATTTAAAATTTATATATTCTATAGATTATTATATATATACATATAATGAATATAGTTTATTTTTATTTCATTAATTAAATAATCTAAATTACAAAATATTGATCTAAGTGGTAATATCATGAAATCCCAAAAATATACCGGAAACAAAGCAGATATTACCCAAAAATGTAAACATTAACATGGAGTTATTGATAAACTAGTAATATAAAGTCATAATTGAATAATATATGGTATTATATATAATAAAATTTTTTTGTGTTAGATATATAATAAACTTTTAGTTATTATATAGGGGGTTTAAAAGTGTTTAAAAAAATTCAAGACATAAGGTACGATTTTTCTAGTCTCTCTTTTATTTTTCATGAGACTCAATCTATGTTAAACTCCTATTTAAAATATGTGGTGTGTATACTGAAAATGTATGTATTATATTTTTATTTTTTATAAATTTTTGGTTACTTATATATCCACTGGATGATATTTCATTAATGGGTTTTATCGTTCAAATTTCACCAAATCAGTAAAGTAATTCTTTTCCCAATTTTTCTTCTTTGAGATACATGCCATGTTATATACCTATACTCTTCGATGTGGTGTATAAACTAACCTTTTACCTGTTATAACATTAATATCATTATTTAAATAATATTTTCACCTCTACTTAATTTAAATTTCTTCATGGGGAGTATGATTCAATATTACCAACTGGTAAAAGTCTGTTGAGACGATCTCATCATTTATCAGGATGGTTTATGATTAAGCTTTCATTGATGAAACATTATGATAAATATTTCAAGAAAAATAAGGAATTTTATTATACATTGATAATTCATTATATCATCAAATATTGGTATCATTTTTTACTCTTGTGTACATAATATAATTAAGAAAGTGTTTTTGAGAATGTTTGGGTTTAACTCTCTCTTATGTCGGAAATATATGTACCTTTAAAACCATGTTTTATAAAAATTGTTTTCATGATTATTTTATAATTTTATTAGGTGAAATGTTTTCAAAATATTTTCAAGAATTCATTATAATTTTTTTATATATTTTCAAATAAATATGATTTAAAAAAACCAGGCTATCTTTATAAATTTTCAACATATTTTGAAGGAAAAAGGTTTTATAAATGTTTTCAACAATTATTTTAAATTTTTAAAAGTTTTTTCAAAGAAAAAATTTTCTAAAATTTTTCAATATTTCTATATAAGTTTTCAAATTTTTAGTTTCGAAAACTTTTTCAAGCTTATTAAATAATTTTTCAATGAAAATGGTTTTGAGATTTTTTGATATTTCTTTATAATTTTTCAAATATTTTTTTAAAATATTATCAAAGATTCCATTATATGTATACAAGTTAATTTTTTAAGAAAATGTTTTTAAAAAGGTTTTATGTTTTAAAAATAATTTTTCAATGAAGAAATGATAATTTCCTCATAAAATGTTTTTAAAAGATATTTCCATATTATTTCTCACCTAAGATGACATCCATTAGAGTTACTCTTACCTTTATAGGGAAATGATCCAATGGTTTCATTAATATTATTTATCTAAATGATTTATGTTTTGATGTAATTATGTTTAATAATTATCTTTCAGTTTCATCAGATATATTTTTGTGAAACCCATTTCTTTTTCAGGAGTTATATGTTTATGAAACCCACATTTTACACAATTTCTGATTTGATAAAATGAATGTGAAACCTATATCTTCCCCATGGGATAAGATATGATTACATATGTATTATACCCCTTACATTTTATTTCTTTCAATTTGATAAAATATTATGATCTACTAGAACATGAAAGTATTTGTTTTAGATGGGTGGGACCAATATCTCGCTCCAATGCATTGGGTAAGATTTATATCTCATGGGATAGACACAAATGGAATGTGGATTGAAGTTTATTTAGTTAAGGAATTTGTCTCTTACTATGATCTTGGGAGTGAACCCTAACTACTAACATGGTCATGGGAGTAAACCATAACTTCCATGATGGTATATGGATTGAACCCATAATACTAATATGGCCTTAGAAGAGATTATTTGACTACTTTGGAATTAATTTTATATTCTTATGTGTCTAACAAAAATTCTATTTCTTATTTATATGTTATGAATTCATGTATTGTGCTCATGATTCCCTTTGGATTCATGTCCTATGGACATTCAATCTTTATTCCATGAATCCTATGTATGATCATGATATAAAGGTTATGATCTTAAAATTTTATTCGCATGTTATCTTACCCTTATTCTCATGATATGAATATGTATCTCTTTTATTTACCATTACTAAGAATATGAGGTCACCCCTTTATTATGGTTCTTTTACCCTGGTTTTGAATAATGGTTTTATATAAAAGAAATTAATGGGAAGATATTGGTTAGAAACATTGATGATCTTTCACAAAGTTGAATATTTTTTTCAATTTTCCTATGAAAATAAACTATTATAGTCCTCGATCATATATTTTTGTATTATGCTGAATATTCATAAAAAATGATGTAATATCCATATATGATAATAATGTGTATCTATAGTTGGAATCAAATGAAATTTTTAGTCAAAAATTTGAATCTAGGATAATAAAAACATAATGTGATACCTATGAATATTTATAAGGATATGAATAGTGATTTATCTAAGAATAATCTGATGGTGTACTATATTAAAATATAGGTTCATGATTAAGTCATCTTATAGGTAATTTTTCATGATTATGTGGCTTTCTACTGGGATAAGTGTTTCTCACACAATGCTTTCCGGTTTTTGTCAATAGATAGAACCATAAGAAAATAGGTTAACATTGATTCTGATTGACAATTCCATGACTATGAATAATGAAATTTGATAATGGAGGGAGAGAAAAATATTTTGATTATTACAAATAATCTATCACGATATATTATTATCAATGTGATCTTTGGTGATATTTCTAACTCATCAAAATAAGAGGAAAATGGACTTTTGTAAATTTTCTAATGGTAAGGAGCATAGTGTAAAGAAGTTTGGGATTTATACATGTCAAGAATTAAGGAATAATAACCTTAAGTAAAACCTAAAATACAGAGGAAGATGTTATCGATATAGGAAAATAGTCATAGACTGGTGAATTTTCATAGAGTTCGATGCCTTATCTATGTAGAACACAGGAATTATCCAACTCAATGCCCTGACCTCATAATTTACATCTAAACCAAGAACATTACTATTTCAGGCCAATAATTAAAGAGAAAGGATTTATTTATTTATTTATTTATATTAAATAACAATTAATGGTGAATTATATAAGTATTGTTCAGATTTTGTTTTTTGATAAGGATTTTCAAGAATATGTTGAATTGTATTGATGGATTAGAAAAGTTTTTTAATGTCAATGTTATGTTTATGGTATTCACATTGTTAATGGGAAGAAACCCCTTAATATATTAATTTTATTAAGATAATTATGTTTAGAAAATGTTATGTTAGATATGAATAAGTAAATTGGATGGTACAGATTACATTGGAAATGATTAAGTATTTACTAAGAAATTACATTGTGCTATAATGAATGGAGTTTAAAATGTTTTTTGATATAAGAAATTTAGCCAACAAACATTGTAATAACGAAACATGAATGATTTCAGACGGTAATAATGGAAGTTATTTTTATCACCATGTTTCAAGACTTTATATGATGAGATAATTCACATGTTTGGAATATAATAACCAATATCTACTTTTTGATATATTGGGGGTCCATACTATGTTAATTTCATGACATTATTTCGAATGATCTGCATTTTTCATCTATAGAAATTGTAGTATGGTTAATAATTTATGTAAAGTTTAAGTTATGCATTAGATGATTGTTTTTAGATTAAAATAATATATCACCCCTTGAGGATTTATGCATATTGTATAAGATATTCTAACTATTTTCTGTTGGATTTAACAAATGATATATGGGATGAATTATCATGGATCTCATGATCTGTTATTGCTAAAAGAATGAATCATTCACCTTCCTTTTTGGAAAAAGTGGTCAAGAGGAAATTGGTCAAGACTCAACTAAAGGGTGAGACTTTACATATGAAAGGGAATGAAATTAAGTAATTAAATCTTCTTGTGAAAAAAAATATTCAACTTTAGGAAAAGGGTATTGAAATAAATGTTCCAATATTTTCATTATTTAATGATATCAATGACCTCGTTCTTGCCTCTTCAATTTATGGTTTTTTGATTGTTAACCTTCTTTAGATTACCTACATTCTTGAGGTTGGTGATCTTCATCAATATATATGATTATTTATGCATTTTTCCCATATAAAATCATACATTCCCAACTATGTTCTCCTCTGTGGAAACCTACTTATGTTATACATTGGGTAACCATTATATTTTCAACTTTCCTTTTTAAAATAAGTTCTAGTATTCATGTTTATGATGTAGGTTCTATTAAAGTAACTATAATATCTTAAACCTCTAATAAAATAGATGAACATCAGGGTAGATATTCGTTTTAAGGTTGGTATAATGAAACAACCTGATATTTTGTGCTTTTTTGAATTAATTTAAACATTTTTTGATATGTTCACATTTCATGAATCACAAAATATATCTTATATTATATATAATCACTAAGTTATTATTTATTTATACACTACAAAAGTTAATATTTATGTACAAAAAAACTTATATTGTCTTTTTGTACATGTAACACTATGTTTGGATTGTGTTATGCACAATGATGAATTATTTCGATAACATTCCTTACACACAATGTGGATTTTTACAGCCTATTAATAGAGAAACTACATTTAAAAAATTGACACTTTTTTAAATTTTAGTTGTAAAAATAATTGTCATTTTCAAATATGTAATTTCTAAATTATATTATTGTTATTTTTGGTATTTTTTATTATTTTTCCTTTTTCTGATGACTATTGATAACAATTTTATTTTAGTTACAAATTTTATTTTCATTTAAATGATCATTAATGTTAAATTATATTTTAATTTATTTTTAAAGTGAAAATAGATCAATTATACATATATTAATCCAATTTACATCATTAGAATAATTTTTATATTGAATTTAGATATAGAACATATTGAACCTTTGAACCTTTTTTCATTAAAAACTTTTTTTCTTGACACATCTATAGGATTAGCATTAAATTTAATTTATACACTTTTGTAAATTGAATTAATAAAAATAAAGATACATGATTTTAATAATTATGATATTTATCTTCTAATAAGATAAAATAAATTTTTTTCCATAATTATTTTTTAAAGTGATTAAAATTATTTACAACGATTAATGTAAAATTAAGCTTAACAACAAACTAAACCAAAATGATAAGGGAAAAAATGACCTATTATGTTGTAAAAAAATCTATCTTATACTCATATTTATACTAAATACCTACATGGTTATAATATTATGATTTATTGGGATATTATTCTATAAGATTTATATATTTCTTAATTTTTATTAATAAAAAATCCAAAAATTGATCTCCATATACCTTTAACATTTATAAAACATTAAGATACGTAAAAAACAACGTAATTTCAGTTATAAATATCCTTTTAAAAAATAAATGAGTAATTTTTATCCTTATTATTTATCATTAATTTTTACATATGAATTAGTTACATTAAACACCCAATAAACACTCACACTTGGATTATTTAGTTATTAATTAAATAAAATAAATGATGTAAAAAACATAAAAAGGGAACTAAATTCAATGAATCATTTTGTTAAATTTTTTTATATTAATATATCATTTTAAATTTTTTTTTACTATATATATTTTAAGTCCATAGTTTTCTTGAAATTGATTATATAAAAATTAAATTAATAATGTCAAAACTAATATTATTATTATTATAAAACAAATTATATTTTATTAATGATTTAAAATTAGGAAAAAAATAACATCAGACAAGTGATTTTAAAGTATTAATAAATATAAAATATTTTCTATTAATGTTCTAATTTATCTCTTTTATTGAACATATAGACCTTTAAATATTAAAAACATTGTAATCATGTTTCGGTTTAAAGAAGTGTTTTGGCGCATAACATGCGTTTTTTTAAATTAATTTTAATAAAAATTGGAAAATATATTTTGTAAATTATATATAAAATTTAAAATTAAATGAGTCTATATTTTATAATAAATATCACTATAATTTTTTCTTAATGTTAAAATTACTTAGGGTAGAAAATTAGTTACTTTAATAAAAACTAAAATGATAAAAAAAATGAAACAAAAAGACTATGTAACAAAATGATAAAAATAACTTTTGTCCTATGTGGTGTGAGTTTTTATTGACCATAAATCTAATTTAATTAATTTTTTCTAAATTTTGGAATAACATGTGGTAAGGTAGAGCTCCCAATAGTGCTTATATATTGGTATTTACAGGAATGTCACTCCTCTTCCACTATAAAAAGGCACTCACCCCTCCCACCTATTCACACATATAAAGCCCATTGTATCACCCAATATCAGTTGAAATAAGATCCCAAAATACCTCCCTTTATCTTATAATCCTTCC
This sequence comes from Viscum album, assembly GCA_963277665.1. Taxonomy (NCBI): domain Eukaryota; kingdom Viridiplantae; phylum Streptophyta; class Magnoliopsida; order Santalales; family Viscaceae; genus Viscum; species Viscum album. The sequence continues at coordinate 506,953,645 of OY728131.1, read as the reverse complement.
ATTTAACATTAATACAACCAAGGAATCCCTTTTGTGAAAACCAAGAGGATTAACACAAACAAAAGGTAACATCCAACCACAAACTCCTTTGATTTATCTTTATTCTCCAACCTGTAAACCCTTATTATTCTATGATTATATAATAAAATCATTTTAAAAAATACACTAATATTTTTTTTATTATAAGTGTTAAACCTTCACTTACACACACTTCCATATAATGCGTAATGAACTTCAAATTTTTGTGTATGGTGAACTATCATCTTAAGAAAAAATGTTGTTCTTTTTTCCTTTACCACCACTCATGGTAGGTAATTATGATGGGAACTATGTTTTTATATGATATATAATATATTTATGATATAATTATACTTATGGAGTTATTATGTAATATATAACTTCATGATTTTGATTTTGTGCAAATATAATAATTTTGTTTGGGGAAATGTGGACTACTGCTTCCTCAAAACAATGAGATTCATTCATACACTACATGGATTGTTTTAAGGATGGTTTTAGTGAAAATATATAATATATATGAAATTATAATTATAATTTAATGATATTGTATATATATATATATATATATTCCATTTACATTCTTTCTTTCAATATGATAATAAAATAGAAACAACATTGATGCGTAATTACGAGCTACCGTCACCATAAATAGTGTATTGGATTTTATATTTATATATTATATAGATTATTATAAGAGACTATATAATTAATATATATGATATTAATATCATTATTCACATTCTTGAAATATTTAAATCATTATCTAAGTATGTGTACTATGAATAACAAGCGAAAGCATATATGAGAAACAAAGTAGAGATTACCCAAAACATAACAATAATAAGGAGTTGTTGATAAACGGGTAATATAAAGTCATAATAAAATAATATAAGGTATTATAAATAATAACATGGTTATTTTTTAGATCTATAATAAAATTATAGTTATTATAAAATGGAATTTAATGTAGGTGATGTAATTCAATACTTAATGTAAGGGTTTTCTCCTCTTAGTTTTATTTTCTGTGAGATACAAACCATGTCTACCTCATATTTCGTAAATCTGGTGTTTCTATAGACCATGTATGTACTATATTATTCTTATATGTAAATATATGGGTATTTTATTATTAATTTGTTGAACTTATTTCACGGGTTTTATGTTTTAAATATTACCAAATTTGTAATGTAATTTCAATCTCAATTTTCCATCTTTGAGAGAAATGTCATACTATGTGCCTATATTATTCTATGAGGTGTATACAATTCCATTTGAAATTTTATATCATTAATATCCTTATTTTTATTATTTTTCAATCTTCATTTGTTTTCATTTTCTTAAATGGGGTGTATGATTCAAAGTTACCATGTGGTAAGAGTTTATTACCACAATCTCATCATTTGTCGCATTTGTTTATAACTATGCTTTCATTAATGTCACATTATGATCCGTATTTAAAAGAAATAATTAATTTTGTTATCCTATTTTTATTCCTGATATCTTCATTTATTGTTATCATTTTTCTACTTTTTGGTACATAGGATAATTAAGAAAGTGTTTTTAACAATGTCTGACTATACCTCTCTATTTGGTCAGAAATTTGTGTTCTTTCAAATCCATGATTTCTAAAAATATTCTCAATATTATTTTATATTTTTCCAAAGAAAAATGTTTTCAAAACGTTTTCAAGAATTTTTTATATTTTTTCAATGTATTTTGAAAGAATTTTTTTTCAAAATGTTATCATACAATATTTATAATTTCTGATATTATTTTCAAATAAAATTATTTTCAAATTGTTTCAATGTTTTCATTATTTATTTTTAATATATTGGTTTCCAAAACATTTTCAAATTTGATTTATAATATTTAATTAATAAAATTTCAAAATGATTTCAATTTTTTTTTATAAATTTTCAATGAAAAAATATTTCCAAATGTTTTCAAGGTTTCCTTTATAATTTTTCATTTTTATTTTTCAAGAAAATTTTTTTCCAAAGTTTTTATGTTTTAAAATTAATTTTTCTAAGAATAATGAATAATTTTTACATGTAATGTTTTTAAAATATATTTCCAAATTATTTCAAAAATAAGATGACATCAATTTTTGTTACTCATTTCTTTCTAGAAAAATGATCTGAATGATCTATTCATATTATTTATTTGAATGGTTTATGTTTTAATGTAATAATATTTACAAAACTCGTTCCTCTTTCATGGTTTATATGTTTATGAAACATGATTCTTTTTCATGGGTTATATTTTTAAGAAACCCGCTTATTTTCATGAGTTATATGTTTATATAATGACTATAAAACCTATCTCTTTTACACAGGTTATGATATGATTACATGTTAATGATCCCATTTCATTTCATGGGTTATAATATGATGACTGATTATGATATGGTTACACATATAATTATGATTTCATTATGATATAGGTAGTTTACATGTATATCCCTTTAATTAATTTGGTAAATATTAATATCTCATGAGATAGACATGGCTCGAATGGGGGAGTGAACTCAATTCAGTAAAGGAAATTTTTCAATAAGAGGGTCTTGGGAGTGAACCTTGACTACTAAGTTTGTTTTTGGAGTGAACCATGACTAACAAAAATGTATGGGGAATGAACCCATTCCACTAATATGTCTTGGCAGTAATGCCTTAGCTATTATGGAAATATTTTTATATTCTTATGTGTCTGGAATAAATTATTTGTCTTGTTTCTATGTTACGATTTCATTAATTATGCTCTTGATTCCATTATGAATTATTCCTTACAAACAAAAAATATTTATTTCATGACTCATGTATAATATATTGATGTGTAGGGTATGATATTCAAATGTTATTATCATGTTCTCTTACTCTTCTTCTCATGTTATACTTGTGTATCTATTTTGTTTACCCTTACTGAGCATCAAAGAACACCCATTTATTATGTTTCATTTCCCATGGTTGTGAAGAAAGGTGTTAATTAGAAGTACAAAAGGGGAATCTCTTTGTAAGAAACATTCAATATCTTTCCCCATGTTAGAATATTGTTTTCCATGTTTTCTAAGAAATAATATATTACTTTCCTCAAACATGTATTTTTTAATTTGTGGAATATTCATCTAAAATGATTGAATATCTATATATGTTAATCCTATGTCACTAAATATTTGGTTCAATTTATCTATTGTTTCCTTGTGAATTAAGTTTAGATAATTGTTCAATGTTATTTAATCAATCTCCTCCCATCATAATGGTTTTAGGACTCTGATGAGTGGACTAGTGATACTCAGATGTGAAACATGATTATTATGGTTGGATAATAGATCATATAGAAAACTCATAATTTGTTCCTCTATCATGGTATCTAACCATATTTTATTCGTATTATGGTTCAGACTCTGTATCTGGTTATGAAACTCTCTAGTTTTTTTAAAGTTATTATCCTCTCCCCTATGGTATTATCCTCTCACATGTCCATGGGTATGCCTAGTGATTATAGGAGGCTTTATGGGTGTCGATTTGGATTGAGTTCTCCTAGGCATGAGCTTATAATGAAAACCAATAGTGAATGTGTCCAAGATATTATAATGGGAGGTGGAATTATTCAAGACTCTTATGGACATTTCATTCTATCTTTATAAACCATTTATTTCCAATGTAACTCTATTATGGTGTAATATAGGTCCATAATAAGTATACTCGACTTGAGAATATTAAGGAATATAGAATTACCTATAGTGGAAACTGATTTATCCTTGGTTGTAAACTTCTTAGTAGGTTATATTCAAACCCACTCATCCATTTCCTATGAAACACTTGAATATTTAATAAAATACTTTGTTTGATATTTTATAAGATAAACAACATCGATCATAAATGAACTATGAAATATTATTATTCAAATGTGGCAATTATATCCTAGCTGTTAAATTGGAAGTCTGAATATTAATTACGAAATTATGAAAATATTTATTATGGTTTTATATAATTCAAAGATATTTATTGATTTATAATAAATAACTAGTCTATTTTCAGAAAATTCGTATTATGCTTCAAATATATGTTTTCATAAATAATGATTTTATTGACTTTTGGGCACAAACATTATAATTGATTTCTAATTTTTTTTAAATTTTATTTTAGAAAACTAATATAATGGTCCATACAATGAATACATAAACAATAATTAAATATGTGAAGAATATTCATTATAAAACATAACAAAACCACACCATGACCATATATTTTTAGTGTATTTAGAAACTAAAAAACATAAACAACATGATCATAAGACATCTACATTGTCTCCAAATGTTTTCTCCATAACAAGGCCTATTTTTGACATATTTTACAGAACACCTTTATTCTTGACCATGGGAAAAGAAACATATTAAATTGTGAGTTCATATTCTAAATATGGGTAAAAATAATATATTCCAATCATTTAATAATCATAAGAACATAACATTTGAAAATCAGACGATACATCTGAAAGATCATGATATCATGCAAATGGGGTAAATCACAGGATTTTATAAAAATAAATGAAAATAATCCCAAAAGTCCTAATATAAGACCTAAAATTCTTTGGCATAAACATAATCATAAAAAATAAATTCATATTAGTAAAGGCTCACATCCAACACCATCATAGTGAACAAATTCCACTACTGAACCGATTTCACTCCTCGTTTTAGCCATTTATTACTGAATCAAAATCATTTCATGTTTCATACCTATTTATATCAAGATATATTTATAATTACCCAATAAATTGGAGGGATATATAGGTCCCACAAATCTCATAATAAATTCATACTTGTGTGTTCCACAAATAACATAAATCATTCATCATAACCTAATGAATTAAATAGTTTTCTTTAAACATCATTCCATGATGACATAACCCATGTAAAAAAAATGGATTTCACTGATATAATCCCATAATAAACACAATAAAACTATAGGAAAAATAGGTATACTATCCATGAAACATAAACCTATTAGATAACTTCATCTTATATGGAAAATAATTTTTATAAAACAATAGACATTAATTCTTGAGGAAAATAACCTTTCTTATTCAAAAACAATTTCTCAAAAACGCCGTGAAATTTTAAAAGAAGGGATTTTATTTGAAAATAAACGTGAAATCTTTTCAATTAATCTTCATGTAAATCAGGTGTTATGAAAATGTAAAAAATCATTCATGTCGTATAAGTTAAAAGATAACAATCTTCTCATCCTTTTGTCGAAATGTTAAAAAGTACCTTATATCAAAAATAAACAAATATTCCTTTTAAATCATTTAATAAAAATTCACCAATGGGTAAAATTGATGTTAAGAAATTATATAAGGATATAAATAATATTTTTTAAACATATTTATGAAACAAGTACATGAGTGATAAATAAATCCCAGTATATACATATATACAAACAATCTCAGATAATAATGAGATTGCAAAATTATCCCCAGCCTTAGGTTTGATATACATTGTATGTATATGAACCTCATATATATTGATTTAAATAATTTATTTGACTTATTCAAGAATCCTAACAATTTTTATGATATCATATATGATCATATTATCATTATATTGTTATTAACATTTCATTATTACTCATTATTGAGGTATTAATGGATTTGTTTTCTTAAATAAGTTTTGTTGAATAATTTCTGATTCTCTTTCTTATGTCATGTTTATATCATTAAAAAATTATATTAACATAATATATACCATATCTATTAATTATATATATTTATATAATCATTATCTAATGGAGATCATATATAATGAATCAAATCACATCATTGAGATAGTAGGTTGTATATACGCACAAGAAACAATATCATTCACATTATTGTAAAATAGTATAGATGTGGATGGTATATATTTTGTTCCAAAATCCATATAATTTTATAATAATCATATATTGTTATTATTTACATCTTTATACTCATCTATGGAAGGTGGTGGTGAAAAACATATTGCACCGCACGTGGAGACGGTAAGTCATACCTACGCACATGTGGTGATTTTATTTCCTATAGGATGGATAGAAGGTGGAATATGGTTATTAAAAAATCATAATAACATCAAAGTATATATTTGATACTATATTTATTGATTTATAATGGAAAAAACTCTTTAAGAGGAATTTGAATAAGGAAAAAAGTTTGAAAGAATCAGCAGAGGAGATTACCTCTTCTTTGACAAGCTCCCTCTATATCACCTCTTAAAGCGCTAGGGTTTGTCATTAGAGAAGACCATATCCTATAAAATATGACTAGGAAATTTTAGAGGGTAAATAAGTAGATTATGGTTGATATTTAAGGTTCAAAATGAATTTAAGAAGTGATGGAGGAGGTTCCCTTTTATTATTGAGGTGAGGGGAACTTATGGAAACTCAAAAAATATTTATTTATAATAAAATAAAAACACATCCAAAAACCTCCAAAATTTCATAATTGATAAATGATATTAGATGATGTTTTTATCTCATCAATAAATAATTTTTATACAAGTTTCTCTATCAATTCTAACCTTATCATTTTAATTAACAATAACTTATTTAATTTAATTTTTAACTAAGTGTTTCGCGCGGAATCCAGGGATGACCTCCTGGACGGGAGATTCAAACGTTCTGATCGGTTTCTAACGGGTTTGTTCGTAGAACCAGAAACATCCAATGATTCCACATCCGTTTAGACCTACTTTCCAAAGATAGGCGCTCATCAGCTTATGGACTAATGAGGCTTAGGAATTTGCATTGGTCGAGAGGATGGGAGGTCGGACTCATCACACCTTTTTGAGGGGAATTATTGTCTACTCCGGGACTCTCTTTATAGATTTAAGTTATGTTCGTGAATCCTTATTACATTACCAAGTATAAAATGTGCTTTCCTTTAGTTTTAACAATCAATGATTAAATATGAAAAAAATTTAGAGAATCTTTTATATGTATTCAAGGTTTTTCATCAATAGAGAATCATCTATATCTGTTTAGAGATTCTTTGGTCAATGGTATCCTTCAAAACATTTATATAAAAGTCTCTTGGTCATTATGATGACCAGGCTGGTTTTAAAGCCACTCAGTGGGGCACTTGAAGTTTATCGTCATTCAGAAGGACAGAGATTATTTCAAAGTTGGGATCGAACCCATAAATGGGCTACCTACGTATCCTTTGTTTTGGAAAAGGAATCAGAGCCCACGTAGTTCGAGTTATGGATTATGATGTTTATGATTGATGGCTCAAAGATGAATGTTATAATTACTTTTACACTCTAAGCTCACGTGAGTCATGCTCGGTGTGAGAAACAAGAGGTATTGGTAAAAAATTTAGACAATTGTGCCATAAAAGATGCAATCATAAGAATTTGTTTGGGGCTTATGTATGGATGACTGCCCAGATAGATGAAGGTTTAGGATTTACTTTTAGGGAGAAAATCCATGAACAGGGTCCATAAAGTTATATGTGCTTCATGGAGATTTGAATACTCTAATCTTGGGGCTTACTCCTAAGGAGGATTCCCAAGTTAGGAGGGGACTTATGATTGGGTTTTTTACTCCTGAAAAGGAAAACCCAAATCAAAGGTAAATTATGACTGGTTAAGAGAAATTTTAAGAGACTTGGGGCTTACTCCTAAGAAGGATGCCCAAGATTTATGACTAGGACTTATTCCTGAGAAGGAAGCCTAGGTTAGGGGACTTGGGGCTTAGTCCTGAAAAGGAAGCCCAAGGTTATGACTGAGTCTTATTCCTGAAAAGGAGACCCGGGTTAGGGATTAAGGTTTGGGGCTTACTCCTGAGGAGGATGCCCAAGATTAAAGGACTTTATTGGGGCTTATTCTTAAGAAAGATGCCGAGATCAAAGGTTTTTATAACTGGGGATTATTCCTGAAAAGGAGACCCAGGTTAGGATTCTCTCATCTTAAAGGATGAGGTTGAATGAATGAACTCTCAATCTTTGGTGACATAAAGATGTTTAAATCACTAGGTTTTGAGAGATATTTTACATAATTCCTTTCAGATAAGGATGTCAAATCAAGAAATCATGCCATAAATGGCTTTGAAGAGTATCTTGAAGACTGAATCTTGAATAGGAAGGGTGAAATGGCTTAAGAGGGGTAAAAATGGGCAAGATGGGCACCCAAAAAGCTAGGGGCGCGCAAGTATTGAAAGGCGTGCAAGTCCTGCGGCGGCGCGCAAGTATTTGTCGCGCAAGTATACGTGCGCGACATTAGGGGTACTTGCGCGATTTTCAACCATTATTGAAATGCTTGAGCGACTCTTTATTAAACCCTTTACCATCCTCTTGAGGTTCTTCCAGAAGAGGGACACGCAAGTTATATTGAAGGAATTAAGTAGGCGCGCAAGTGTTTGATAAGTTTCAACACTTAGGCCTTCCTTTTTCTCTTTAGATCTTCCGTTCTAGGTAAGAAATTACCTTAGAAGTGTTCCGGAAGCTTTGAGAAGAGACTTGGGCGTCGGGAGCTTCAATCTGAGTTTCTGGAAAAAGATCCTCTTGAATGGGGGGCCCACAGGGTCTATTTATAGGAAAAAAAAAGACCCCGGGCGGTTACCGGGCGGTTACCAATTAGGTCGCGCAAGTACTTGCACGACCATAAGTCGTCGCGCAAGTACTTGCACGACCACTATGTGGCGCGCAAGTGTACTTGCGCGACCAAGAGGGAACTTGCGCGACCTGTGGGCAATGTTCTCCTTGTTCATCCCTTTTTCGATTTTTGATGTTTCTTCAAAGGATGAATCACTTTATGCTCAGATATTCCCCTTTTCCGATCTTTAGATTCTGTGACAAAAGGAGCATCAACAAAAGTCCCCCCTTAGAGTTGGATCCAAAAAGAAATGAGGATTTGACTCTGAGGAAATTGAATCCATCCAAAGGAAAAGGGGGCGCGCAATTCTTCAGGGCACAGAAGGCAGCGCGCAAGTGTGATGGAACTTGACTTTTATTCAGAGTTCCTTTGTCTTTTGTGGGCAGTTTAAAGTCATGCATGCCGGACATAAAGTGGCTAATGTTTAAGGTCGAAATAGCTTTGACCGAAGTGGATTAAAAAATGGATTCAATTCCTTGACAATTTATTTGAAAACATATTACCATACTCAAGTATGAGGGAAAAAATGTAAACTATGGCTTAAGAATATTTGAATCTGAGGAATGATATGAAAAAGAGCTAAAAGGCATTAGAAGAAGTAGTTTCCAAGAATGAAGTTACTATTATTTAACAAAACCCGTTAGGGGGTTGAAATATGCAGGGCCACCTATGGGCATTGGCTGCATAGTCAAATAAAATAGCATCTTTTGGCTGAAAAGTCTGTTATGTGGACTATTTATGCAAGGCCACCTATGGGCACGTGCTGCATAGTCAGGCAAAAGAACTCCCAGAAATTTACTTTCCTAGTGCTAAAAGCTAGTGAAAGTTTATGGAGATTCAAATTTTCTAAAGCATAGAGTTTGTTGTATGGAAAGAGGTACTTGAATATGGAGAAGATATTTCCCAACAAGAATATCGAAGAACTGGATGAATATCACTCCTACGAAGGTCTGACCCAAACGTAGGGAAGAAGAATAAACCATAGACTTGAATACTTTCAGATCATGAAAAAGGATATGGGACAAATACGTTAAGGATGGCTATTTTTGCGGATCCCTACATACTGTCGTTTAAGACAAATAAGGACAAAAGAGGCATTCTTCCCAAGAATGAAGTTACTATTATTTAACAAAACCCGTTAGGGGGTTGAAATATGCAGGGCCACCTATGGGAATTGGCTGCATAGTCAAATAAAACAGCATCTTTTGGCTGACAAGTCTGTTATGTGGACTGTTTATGCAAGGCCACCTATGGGCACGTGCTGCATAGTCAGGAAAAAGAATTCTCAGAATTTTGACATTTTTGTGACTAGAAGTCATGAAAAGGGTTATGAAGATCTGAAAATATTTAAGGTTAGGATTATAATACATAAAGATGAGTATTGTCCAATGTATATAGAGATACATAGGTCAATGAAAACCATAATCATGTTGTGGCTGGGTCCTAAATTGAAATTTTGGACTTCACTACGTATCTCAAAAGAATGAGAATCAAGCCATACGTAGTTCTTGAAATGTAGTTTAACGTCGTGCAGGACGAAATTATGAGTGATCTTTAGTTTAATGTCATAGAATTCGGACCATAATAATGAATACACAGTGTGTGTTTTCATGAAGACTTTTCAGCCAAGGGACTGAAAGTGAAATTTGGGGTTAGGCCCAAAAGACTTGGGACTGGATTCGAGGGACACTCAAATGTTCCTACATATCCCATAAGGATGGGAATCAAGTCCACGTAGTTCTAGAACTACCCTTTGTACGAATTTGGTTTGTACATGTGAAGGGTGAAAGGGGACTTTAGTGCAATGATGGTTTAACCTGAGATAAAAAGTTTAGGCATTACCATGTATGCACGTAGTCTTTTGAAAATGAAACATGATTTTAAAAAATCAATGTTAATAATGGTTCCTTCTCAAATGAGGAAATCAAAGAATATTGTAGTTTATTGTCGTATCGGACAAAAGTGTTGTATAGTTTAACGTCATATAACAAGGATGAAAGTGAATCAATGTAAAGATATTGATTCCAGGGGCGGTTTCACGAATCAAAATCATATGAGATGGTGGTGAACCGATGTGAAGAGATTGTTTTTGGGCTTGAACCCTGGGAGGTTGCCTACATACCCAGCCTGGAGGGCAAGGATCAAAGTCTGTGTAGTTCAATTAAAGAATGAATTAATGATCAAGTTTTTCTTGTGGACAATGATCTAAAAAAAATGTTGTTGGGACTTACACATGGTTAGTGGCCCAAAGGGAGTGTTATGGTTGATGTTCGCTCTAAGCTCACGTGAGTCATACTCGGTGTGAGAAACAAGAGGTAATAACAACCTTAACGATGCACAGTTTAATGTCAAGTAGGACATATCAAGGACTTTCTGTACAGTTTAGCGTCATGTAGTTAGGACGATGGGGACAATACAGTTTAACGTCATATTGGACGAAAGGGGGATTGTGCAGTTTTAATGTCATGCTGGACTTTTGATGATTATATAGTTTAACGTCTTTCCGGACGTGAGGGACTTTTATACAGTTTAGCGTCATGTAGTTAGGACGTCACAGTTTAACGTCTTGCTGGACATATTTGCAAATAGTTTATGGTCATATACATGGACCAGGGATGATGCAGTTTAAAGTCATACGGGACCATTGCTGTATAGTTTAACGTCATATAGCAAGGACGAACTGGTGTTGTACAGTTTAAAGTCATGTAGCTAGGACTAAGGTGAACCAATATGAGGATATCAGTTCTGGGGATTTTTTACAGTTTAATGTCATGCTGGATGATGAAAGTGCCACACAGTTTAATGTCATGTTGCTAGGACACAATATAGTTTAATGTCATCTCGGACAAAATATAGTTTAATGTCATCTCGGACATATACAGTTTAGTGTCATGTAGGACATATTAGTAACCAATGTGACAGTTTAACGTCATGTTGGACGATGAAAGTGCCACACAGTTTAATGTCATGTTGCTAGGACACAATATAGTTTAATGTCATCTCGGACAAAATATAGGAACTTCTATACAGTTTATTGTCATGTAGGACAAAATCAGGGACTATACAGTTTAAAGTCTTGCAGTTAGGACTATTGGTGCTGCACAGTTTAGTGTCATGTTGCAGGGACATAAGTGCGAATAGTTTAAGGTCATATGCATGGACCGTACAGTTTATCGTCATGCTGGACGTATTATAGTTTAATGTCATCTCGGACAGAAGTGTGACACAGTTTAATGTCATGTTGGACGAAGTTGTAGTTTAAGGTCATACTGGACCATTGCTGTATGAACCAAATGTAAGAGTCTTGGTTCTGGGAACAATATTTTGTGTTTATACAAAATACTTCTTCAGAAATCTGGCATTAGTTGGAGTCGTGATGTGTTCTCCATCCATTGAAATCAGAGAATACGCTCCATTGGAGTAGAACTTATGTATTGAATAAGGTCCTTCCCATTTTGGTTCATGCTTGGGAGGCTTCTTTCCTGGTATCATTGGTGTTCTGAGAACCAATACCAATTCTCCCTGAATGAATGAACGAAGACGAACTTTTTTGTTAAAAGCTCGTGCTATTCGATTCTGATAGATTTCCAAGTGGTGCAAAGTGCACAATCTTTTCTCATCTAACTGTTCCAATTCATTCAACCGCTTTTGGGATTGCTCATCTGTTGATAACTGATCACAAATGGCTATTCTGAGTGAGGGCAATTGAACTTCAATTGGCAAGACTGCTTCTGTTCCATATACCAATGAATATGGAGTAGACCGCGTTGCATTGCGAGTGGTAGTCCGATAAGCCCATAAAGCATGATAGAGTTTATCAGGCCATGACCTCTTATCTTTATCCACCATCTTTTACAGTATATTTGAAAAAGTCTTGTTGAAGGCCTCTATCTGGCCATTAGCCGCTGCATGATATCGAGATGAATGGTTGGACTTAATGTTGTATTCTTGATACAATCTCTTTACCTCAGAAGAACAGAAGTTGGTGCCGTTGTCTGTCAATATGGTATGAGGGACACCAAATCTAGTAATGATGTTAGACTTGATGAAGCTAACAATGCATTTAGAACTGACTTCTTTGAGAGGTACTGCCTCTGCCCATTTGGAAAAGAAATCAGTAGCAGTAAGAATGTACTTAAACTGCTTGGCCGTAGCTGAAGGGTAAGGTCCCACCACATCCATTCCCCATGTGGAAAATGGCCATGAGTATTTAGCTGTATGAAGCAACTCTGGAGGTTGATGAATGAAGTTGGCATATACTTGGCATGAATGACACTTCTTTGTGAAATTAACACAATCTTGTATCATTGAAGGCCAGAAGTATCCAAGCCTTCGAATTTGATCAGACAATCTATGTCCAGACTGGTGGGCACCACAGACTCCTGCATGCACTTCTTTTATGACAGCCATTGTCTCTTCACCATCAATACATATGAAGAGAACTCCATCAAAACCACGTTTGTAGAGAATTTTCTCGAGGTGGTTTGGACCATCATAAAGAGTAAAATTGACCACACGTCGCCGAATTTGTTATTTCTCGGCTCTATCAGGTGGAAGTGTTCCATTTTGAAGGTATTCCTTGATAGGTGACATCCATCCTGTAGTATGACCATACGGTTCAGGAATGGGACTAATTTCATTAATTTCCTCTGTTCTGACTTGAACATAAGGTGAAATTGCACGATGGTGGGCAATACCGATGGTTGTCTCGTCCCTATTTGGATCTGCTAAAGCTGTGGCTATATTATCCAGTGCATCAGCTTGAGCATTTTGTGATCTTGGGACATAAGAAAATGTCGGTTCTGAAGGGAATTCCGACATTAACTCTCTGACGTAATCATACAAAGGGATTTATTCTTCTTTTCTGATGGCATAATCCCCATTGACTTGTTTGATTACCAGGTCTGAATCACCTTTCACCTTTAAGTGATTCACTTGTGCTTGAAGTGCTAACTCCAAGCCTGCAATGAGAGCTTGGTATTCAGCTTCATTATTGGTACCACCTTCCCACAACAAAAAGGAATAAGGTAACACTGCCTTATCTGGAGAAATGAGCACAATTCCTAAACCAACTTTGTTGAATTTAGGATTTTCCATTTTCTTCCCTGTTGGACTTCTAGAAGCACCATCAAAATACATTTCCCATGTTTGAGGACTCTCTTGAATAGAAAAAACTTCCTCATCAGGGAGTTTGATATCTGAATACGTGTCTTCCACTGAAGGGTGTTCAGCCAGGAAATCAGCCAGAGCTTGGCCCTTAATTGCCTTTTGAGACACATACTGGATGTCGAACTGCTGTAGAATAACCGCCCACCTTGCCAGACGTCCTGTAAGCATTGGACGACTAAGGATGAATTTGAGTGGATTATTACGAGATACCAATTGGACCTCGTGATGTTGCAGGTAGTGTCTCAGTTTCTGAACTGCAAAGATTAATTCTAGGCAGCATTTTTCAATACTCGAATACCGGGTTTCTGCTTCAAGCATAGTTCTACTAAGATAGTAGAGACTATTTTCATTCCCAGCATCATTCTTTTGAGCGAGAAAGGCACCCAATGATCGCTCTAAAGCTGTCACATAGAGGATAAGAGGCCTACCCTCAACAGGTGGCATGAGTACTGGTGGACTTAAGAGGTATTTCTTGAGAACATCAAATGCTTCTTGACATTCTTCAGTCCACTGGTAAGTGACTCCTTTCTTCAATAATTTGGTAAAAGGTAAACTTTTTCCTGCCAAATTGGCGATGAAACACCGAATATAGGCTAAGTGTCCTTGAAGTCCTCTTAATTCTTTCAAATTCTGAGGAGGTGACATACCAAGGATTGATTTGGTCTTCTCAGGATCGACTTCAATACCATGATGGCGTACAACAAAGCCGAGGAATTTTCCTGAGGTTACCCCAAAAGCACATTTTAAGGGGTTCATCTTCAAATTATGTTGTCGAAGCTTGTGGAATATGATTTCCAAATCAGCCAAGTGATCAAAACGTTGTTTGAATTTAACCACCAAATCATCTACATAGCATTCAACAAATTTCCCTAGAAAAGGTTTGAAGATACGATGCATGGCGCGTTGATATGTTGCACCTGCATTCTTTAAACCAAAGGGCATCACTCCGTAACAAAACACACCTTGAGGAGATCTGAAGGCTGTATATTCCTCATCTTCTGGGGCCATTCGGATCTGATTATATCCAGAATATCCATCCATGAAAGAAAGTACTTCATAGCCAGCCATCGCATCAATTAAGAGTTCTGTAATCGGAACTGGAAAATCATCTTTGGGACAATACCGATTAAGATCTCTGAAATCGATGCAAACCCTAATTTGTCCGTTCTTTTTCTTTACTGGGACAATATTAGCCAACCACTTGGGATATTGAACTTCTCTGACGAAGTTAGCTTTGATAAGCTTATCCACTTCAGCCTCGATTTTGGAAGCATAGGTTGGGTGTGTTCTTCTCGCGGCTTGCTTGAATCCTCGATGTTCTTTTGGAAAACCCAAATGATGGGTGGCAACATCAGGATCAAGGCCAGGCATCTCTGTATAATTCCAAGCAAAAATATCTTTATTTTTCTTTAGAAAAGAAATATACATCTCTTGTTCTTCAAGGGTCATGGCCGCACTAATTAAAGTGGGGCGTGGATCTTTCTCTGTACCCAAATTTACTTCTCTGAGTTCATCCACAGTGGTAGAGATACCCTCTTCAAATGCTGGAGGAGCATCTCTAAGATCTTCCTCTTCCTCTTCATCATGTGTTATTTCTTCCGTTTCTACTTGCAAAGTAGATGAAAAAACGAAATTCTCATGATCATAAGAGATGTCAAAATTTTCACATTTTGAAGAAGAAGCTTCCATTTCCGACCCTATTGATGAAAAAGGGTCTTCTTTGGGAAATAAAGAGGAGATGATGGATTGAGAATCGACATCAACATTCACCTCTGGTGTTGCTATAACTTCTTATGGCCTGATTAGCGAAGTATAGACTTGTTGGATTTCAGCAGACGAAATGAAAACGTCACCACTTATGCTTTCATCACTGCTTGGTAAGTTACCAATTTCTCCCATGTTGTCTGGCTCGATTGCCGTAATTGACATTATGGATCTTTCCATAAGAGTATTTTGATTTGGGCCTATTTTGTCAATTTGACTGATAGGTAACACATAATCTGTACTCGCATGTGAAAATGGATTTATTGGAATTTTTTCCAAACCATATGGAGCATTAACTTTGGTAATTTCCTTCATTGTAGATTTTTCTCTTCCCTTCATGTGATAAAATTCCGCCTCAATGTATTGAGACTCACATGTTTTTAATGGGGCCTTATCACCATAAAATGTTCCAACTTGACCATCGAAACAGTATTTGAGACATTGATGGTATGATGACGGAATAGCTGCATGCTGATGTAACCAGGGTCTTCCAAGCAAGATATTGAAAGCTGAGTCTTCATCAACAATCATGAAATCTGAATTGGAAACAAGATCTCCAAACTGAGTTCTGAGCGTAACTTCTCCCAGTGGTTCTTGTTCATTTTTATCATATCCTTGCAACATCATGGTAGAAGGAGATAAATCAGATTCCGTGAGGCCCAATCGACGAAGTGTGCTAATGGGCATGAGGTTGACTCCTGAACCATTGTCAATAAAAGCTCTTCGAACATCTATACCATTGACTTTGCCAGATAGGTACAAAGGTTTTATGTGCCCATGCACAACATCATCTTCATCTTTATCAGTAAAAGATATCATTGCATGGCATTCTGCAGGATTATTCTCTATGTGATAAATTTCAGCTGCAGCAATTTCAGCTTCAAACTCCTGAGGACTTGACAAAGCTTCGATGAGTGCTTCCCGAAGATCTTTTGATAGATTCAAAGCATCCAAAATTGATAATTTGGCTGGTACTTGGGCCATGTGTTTTAATATATCATACTTTTGATCTAGAGGCCTGCGTTTCCCAATGGGAATATGCGGTTTAGCAGGTACCTTGGAAGCAGATGCTTTGGAAGCTGATGCATCTTGTATTGAAGTTGGCAACATCCTTGGTTTTGGAAAATTAGACTGATTAGATCCATTTGCTTGATGAGATAAAGAAGATGGAACCTTTAATCGATCTTCCAAAATAACTGTGCCGAAGCTGAGTTGGCCATTTGCAGAAGAACTTGCTTGTTCTTTTTGAGCTCGCTGAAGGGCTCTACCACGAGTTTCTGCTGCATATACAGTGCTAGCAGGGGTAGAATTAGAGTAGTGGCTTCGGAAAGATCCACGTCTTCCCCTATATCCTGAACCTCTAGAACTTCCTCGGGTTCCTTTATTTGATACTGGGAATTCAGGCTCATCAAGACTGGAATATGAATCTGTTAATTGAATCATATTAACAGAACCAAAGATTAACTCTTCGTCTGATAAAGACTCTGCCTGGTTAGCATGTTTAGGCTGTGCCGTTTGGTGGGACGGTGCCCGTGGCTTTGAAGTAGATGGCATGAAATCTGCCAGAGTCAAAGACAATTTAGGCTTTGATACATACTCATCTTCTCTTGATTCCTCTTTCTTCTTTGAATTGCGCTGCCCTTTTGAGGATTTGTCCTTTGATGGAGGCTTTACTGCAGCTTTTGTAGGAGACACAATTGGCTTCTTCAATTGTGTTCGCAAAATGGAATGGGTCCGATTGATTGTCTTTCTGACCATCCAATCATCATATTTTTTCACAATTTTGCTTTTGACTTCCTGCCACTCGCCTCCTTCCTCTGGATCTGTAGCGGTAATACACGCTACATGAGCTGAAGAACCCTTCAATTTGACTTGTCCCAAGTCGACCATCTTTTGTAGGAGGTCTTTAAAGACAAAACACTCCTGGATGGGATGTCCCAACATTTTATGAAAGGGACAATAATTGGGACGGTCTTCATCTCCTTCCTTGTTTGGTCTCTTCGGCACTGGTAATTGAACCAAATTATTTTCCAGAGCTGAAATGAAGTAACCAGGAACTTGCTCACTTCGGAAAGAGTATGTTTTACTCTTCATATCCTCAAATTGTTTTCGTCGTTGATCTTTTTGATCATTTGGACGAAACAGCCTTTGTTGTTGGCGTTCAGGAGGTGGAGCCCTTAGAGAAGATGAAGGGTTTGAAGTAGAAATAGGTACAGGTGCCTGTTTAAGCATAACTGTAGCAGTTTCTACTTTACCCATTCTTCTTCCTGGAGCTGATGGAATTACACGAGATTTAACCTTAGCCTGCATAAGGGAATCTTCAATCTGTTGAGCGATTGAAGTAAGGTCTCGAAACCCTCCTGTGTATTTCACAGGGATCAATGGCGTGCGTAATTCGTCACGCAAATTTGCCACACAGATTGGCAACAATTCCTCCTGAGGGAGTGATAAACTCAAGGAATACGTTAATCCCTTCCAACGAGCAATGAAATCAGAGACTCTTTCATTCTCCCTTTGCTTGCAGTTTGTAAGATCGAAAACTGTCATTTTTGGCAAAGTTGAGCTAAACTGAAGAAGGAATTTTTGACGAAGATCCTCCCATCCGATGACTGACCGGGATTGCAAGCTTGTATACCAGACAAAAGCTGGTCCTTGCAAGGTTCGCACGAAGCATCTGAGTTTCACTGCTTCTTGTTGCTCTGGAGTTCCCATCATAGGATCACAACAAGACACGTAATGCGTCAAATGTTGTTCAGGGTCGCCTGATCCATTGAAAGTAGGGAAAATAGGGTTTCCAAAACTGGATGGAGGAGAAATTGAATCTACCCATTCAGGGTAAACTTTCTTTTCAGGTTGAACTTGCGCCCGTTTCCCTTCCATAGTTTCTAACCGAGCTGTTAATGACTCAATAGTAGTTATTAACTTTTGAGAAACGTCAGGTTGAACTTGGTTTTGGGTAGGTGCAATGAATGGAGCTTGGACAGCCATGGAGGTTGGTGCTGCAACTAATGGTAGTGCTGCCAACCGTTGTTGCGTTTGACCCGTAGGATTAGACCTCTGTGGGTGTACTGATAAAGGAGGATATTCCTGATCCATCTCAGTAGTTACAACAAATTCCTTCGGCTGTCGGACTTCAGCATTCTTAAGAAGAAGACTATTCTGGAGTAGTTCTGCATTCAACCTTCTTAATTCTTTCATTTCTTCCTCCTGTTGTGCAAACCTTTGCTCTAATGACAGCGATTGACCTCCTTCAGAGGAAGGGTGAGAAGTAACCTGATTCTTTCCTTTCCCCTTATTGGATCCTTTTCGGAGAGGGGGAAGTGGGTTACTTGAAGGAATACCCAGATTTTGGGTAAGCCTTTGATTACGTGTGCGCACACCTTCTTCATTTAGGTCTGTGTGCGCGACTTCTTGAGCAGGAACCTCTTCGTCTGATCCCTCTGATTGAGCCTCATCTGGTGAATCAGCAGCAACGGCAGTGATGACATTAATGGATGCATATTGCATGGAATCCTTTCTATCAGCATTTCTGTGATATTGTCTCCTTCTATGTCCATGATAAGACATGACATTCCGTTGACTTGATCCCTCAGGAATTTCTTGGAGAACCGTCACTTGGAGAGAATCTCCTGACATCTTGGCTCTTCGTTCCTCTTGAGGCTTATTCCCTAATCGAGAGAATACTGACTTTCTCTGAGGGAAGGATTGAAGATTTGAAAAATTCCCCAGTCCGGTGGACTGGGGGTGTTCCTGTTGCTTCCGCTCAACTCCTCGAATCCCATTCGTTGATTCTGAGGGTTGGGTTAGAGAAGTCCCCAGTCTGGCAAGCTGGGGTGTCTCTTGACATGCTATGTCTGAGATCTTTTTAAAATATCTCTTGATCTTGCGAATCTTAGTTCGGAAATTAGCTGGATGCATTAACCTGTATCCACTTTTATCACCTGGTTCAACAGACCGTTGGATGATTTCCGAAACTTCTGTCATTTGATGACGTGTTTGCTCCAGACGAGAGGCTTGTGCAATATTCTCGCCTGCTTGATGTAGGAGCAATTCAACAACCTGTTCTCTATATACTTGACTTTGAGAGGAACTAGTTGAAGCTTGATCTCGAGCAAGCTTTTGATTATGAACAAAGCCCATTGACTGTGGCCGGCCATGGGCAATAACATTGCATGAGACCATTTTCGGCGGGCTCTGCTGACCGGAAAGCACTGTGAAATGTAGTGCTCCATGAACACCCCATCCTCTGATATGAACATTAGATGGAGCATTGGAAATTAACTGACGCAATCTTCTTAGTGCGCCAAGGCATGAACATT
Source organism: Viscum album (assembly GCA_963277665.1). NCBI lineage: Eukaryota > Viridiplantae > Streptophyta > Magnoliopsida > Santalales > Viscaceae > Viscum > Viscum album. The sequence goes on along the minus strand of OY728131.1, from coordinate 506,933,746 downwards.
GAAGGGTTCTCTGTTGCTTTTCAGCCTTCGGATACCGAGAGACTGATAGAGATGCCAAATCAATCTAGCGTTGTAACCCTTCTATTATCTTAAGATGATTTTCATATTCATCGTAAGATAATACCTTCTTCTTTAATTGACAAAGAGTTTTCCATATGTTGAGACGAATATCATGGATTCCATCATCCGTCAACATCTTTGGAATGTCGTACTGGGAGTCAGCCAAAGGCCAAAACATGACTGGTACTTCACCTTTTGCCAGTTTTTTCCTCATGTTCAGCATTTCCTCTTTATCATTAAATGAAGATTCTTCTACCTGTTTGGACCAGAGTTGGTGTTTCCTTGTTGCTTCATCGGATTCAACAAGATTGGTAGAGGAATCACTATTCATGCTGGAAGATGAATGACCCAGGGAAGGTTCGGAGAATAACCTGAACCCCAGGCTATCTTCTGATGGAGAAAGAGTTTCACCTGCCGATAGTAAAGCATCAGACATGACTGGTTTTACGTTTGCAAGTGCCTCGAGATAGGAGGGATTTCTCGTCACTACATTTCCTTCTGAAGAATTTTCGAGACAACATGAATCACTACTGCGGAGAGGACTTTCGCAGCGAAGTTCATCACCATGAGGAGGACCATCATGATGGGTTACAGCAAAAGATGAAATCTCTTGCTCCTTGGCCTTCTGACCACACAGAGGGTTCCTGTGGCTCTAATCTGAAGAAGAAACTTCAAGATTGACCGAATTTTCATGAAGCAAGTTTTCATGAGGAAGTGTCTGTTGAAGACCTTCAGGATTAATGTTCCTGTTTTTGGGAACTGAGGGAGTAGAATCTTGAATTTCGACAGATAAATGTCTGAGGGCTTCAAGAACTCCAGCATCGAGCAAGGCCTTGTTGCAGATTGGACTTTGATCTCCTGACTGTGCTGGGTGGATCTTTTTCTTAGATGCCTTCTTACTCGCTTTAGAAACCACTTGATGACGAAAGTGATTGCTCTGAGCAGGTGTATGTGCCTGATCAGGAAAGATGGTCAGGTTAGGCTGACAATCATCGCTCAAATCAGGTGTATGTGCCTGACTTGGTTGTCCGTATGATATGGGGGAGTATGCCCCATAACCCTCTTGGACTGGAACAGATGTGTGTGTCTGTTCCGGAGTGAATTGTTGATGTGTCACTCCACTGCTAGGGATAGATTTATGTGTCTGTCCCTGAGATGATGCTGAAGCTGTTATGATATCCTGGCAAGCATCCAGAATATGAGCAGGAATTTGCTTCTGCTCTTTCACCATTGACAAAATATGTTTGGTGACTTCAGCCGCCGGAACAGGGATATACGTCCATTCCGGGCTTGGAGTAGGTGTATGTGCCTGCTCATGTCCTCCTTTTCCTGTCAGTGAATCCTGACAGTACTCAAGTGTGGAGGCAGAGAGTTGAGTCTGCCTCCTGTTTGTCGTCGGGACTTTCCGACTGACTTCTCCGGGCGCTACCAAGCGAGTCTGTTGGTAGGTCTGATTAGTATTAGCAGGTGTATGTGCCTGCTGATTACACTTCGCCAAACGCGGTTGACGAGATCCATCATATGTAGTCAGACGAGCCTGCTGACTAATTGGTGATGTATAAGCAGGTGTATGTTCCTGTCTATGGTACTCCGCCGGAATTGCCTGGCGGTATCGGCTTGATGCTGCCAGACGAGTCTGCTGGACAGCTGAATTAAAACGGGCAGGTGTGTGTGCCTGTTCGTTGTTTGCCACCAAGTTAGGTTGGTGGACTTCTCCGGAGATGGCAGGGATGACAACCTGCCTATTATTAACTGGATTCCGTCTCTGGCGGTTCATCTTGCCTGCTCAGGTTCGAGGAACCTGAGCTGAATACCTGGAGTCAGTACCCTCATCATGTTGAGGGCGCACTACCGCAGGAGTCTGGCGGCGATTGTTGATGGGAGCCCTTGAGAAGGACTCCTGTATTTTTGAATTAAGGCCCTGAGGGACCTGCTCATTCACTTCCTCGGAATAAGGGAGTGAATGGAAATTGCGTTCCGGGGATAACGAGCCGAAACGGTTGGAGACGGTAGTCAGCACCGCCTGCTTCTTGATTGCTGGTCGCCGTTGTCCGGACGACCAGGTAGAATTGTTAACTTGTAGGGCTTGACGAGTGGCCTCCAGAGTTGGGATAGTACCATTGCGACGGTACTCCTTAACCAGTGCATTAGAAAGACAGCGTTGAAGACGCTGAGTTGGTGATGTCATCCTCAGAGCGGATGACGTTCCAGCAGGAGTAGCAGCATTGGTTTTCACAGCAGCAGACCTCACAGTAGAGGTGTTCCCAGCAGCAGTATTCACAGGGGTGAATTTAAGGAAAGCCATTTTTGTAGAAGATCTTGAAAAAAGAGTGCCTGTTCCATGTAGATGACATAATCAAGATGAATCCGGCTACTGCATCTTTTGGATGATCATATGTCAATGATTGCCTTGTTGGCCCAAAGGGCCTAACAGATAAGAAGAACATCACTTTAACTTGGTTAAGGATTCACGTCGGGTTCACCATTTTTGTTTCGCGTGGAATCCGGGGATGACCTCCTGGACGGGAGATTCAAACGTTCCGATCGGTTTCTAACGGGTTTGTTCGTAGAACCGGAAACATCCAATGATTCCACATCCGTTTAGACCTACTTTCCAAAGATAGGCGCTCATCAGCTTATGGACTAATGAGGCTTAAGAATTTGCATTGGTCGAGAGGATGGGAGGTCGGACTCATCACACCTTTTTGAGGGGAATTATTGTCTACTCCGGGACTCTCTTTATATATTTAAGTTATGTTCGTGAATCCTTATTACATTACCAAGTATAAAATGTGCTTTCCTTTAGTTTTAACAATCAATGATTAAATATGCAAGAAATTTAGAGAATATTTTATATGTATTCAAGGTTTTTCATCAATAGAGAATCATCTATATCTGTTTAGAGATTCTTTGGTCAATGGTATCCTTCAAAACATTTATATAAAAGTCTCTTGGTCATTATGATGACCAGGCTGGTTTTAAAGCCACTCAGTGGGGCACTTGAAGTTTATCGTCATTCAGAAGGACAGAGATTATTTCAAATTTGGGATCGAACCCATAAATGGGCTACCTATGTATCCTTTGTTTTGGAAAAGGAATCAGAGCCCACGTAGTTCGAGTTATGGATTATGATGTTTATGATTGATGGCTCAAAGATGAATGTTATAATTACTTTTACACTCTAAGCTCACGTGAGTCATGCTCGGTGTGAGAAACAAGAGGTATTGGTAAAAAATTTAGACAATTGTGCCATAAAAGATGCAATCATAAGAATTTGTTTGGGGCTTATGTATGGATGACTGCCCAGATAGATGAAGGTTTAGGATTTACTTTTAGGGAGAAAATCCATGAACAGGGTCCATAAAGTTATATGTGCTTCATGGAGATTTGAATACTCTAATCTTGGGGCTTACTCCTAAGGAGGATTCCCAAGTTAGGAGGGGACTTATGATTGGGTTTTTACTCCTGAAAAGGAAAACCCAAATCAAAGGTAAATTATGACTGGTTAAGAGAAATTTTAAGAGACTTGGGGCTTACTCCTAAGAAGGATGCCCAAGATTTATGACTAGGACTTATTCCTGAGAAGGAAGCCTAGGTTAGGGGACTTGGGGCTTACTCCTGAAAAGGAAGCCCAAGGTTATGACTGAGTCTTATTCCTGAAAAGGAGACCCGGGTTAGGGATTAAGGTTTGGGGCTTACTCCTGAGGAGGATGCCCAAGATTAAAGGACTTGATTGGGGCTTATTCTTAAGAAAGATGCCCAGATCAAAGGTTTTTATAACTGGGGATTATTCCTGAAAAGGAGACCCATGTTAGGATTCTCTCATCTTAAAGGATGAGGTTGAATGAATGAACTCTCAATCTTTGGTGACATAAAGATGTTTAAATCACTAGGTTTTGAGAGATATTTCACAGAATTCCTTTCAGATAAGGATGTCAAATCAAGAAATCATGCCATAAATGGCTTTGAAGAGTATCTTGAAGACTGAATCTTGAATAAGAAGGGTGAAATGGCTTAAGAGGGGTAAAAATGGGCAAGATGGGCACCCAAAAAGCTAGGGGCGCGCAAGTCTTGAAATGCGCGCAAGTCCTGCGGCGGCGCGCAAGTATTGGTCGCGCATGTATACTTGCGCGACATTAGGGGTACTTGCGCGATTTTCAACCAGTATTGAAATGCTTGAGCGACTCTTTATTAAACCCTTTACCATCCTCTTGAGGTTCTTCCAGAAGAGGGACGCGCAAGTTATATTGAAGGAATTAAGTAGGCGCGCAAGTGTTTGATAAGTTTCAACACTTAGGCCTTCCTTTTTCTCTTTAGATCTTCCGTTCTAGGTAAGAAATTACCTTAGAAGTGTTTCGGAAGCTTTGAGAAGAGACTTGGGCGTCGGGAGCTTCAATCCGAGTTTATGGAAAAAGATCCTCTTGAATGGGGGGCCCACAGGGTCTATTTATAGGAAAAAAAAAAGACCCCGGGCGGTTACCGGGCGGTTACCAATTAGGTCGCGCAAGTACTTGCACGACCATAAGTCGTCGCGCAAGTACTTGCACGACCACTATGCGGCGCGCAAGTGTACTTGTGCGACCAAGAGGGAACTTGCGCGACCTGTGGGCAATGTTCTCCTTGTTCATCCCTTTGTCGATTTTTGATGTTTCTTCAAAGGATGAATCACTTTATGCTCAGATATTCCCCTTTTCCGATCTTTAGATTCTGTGACGAAAGGAGCATCAACACTAAGGTAACAAATATTTCAATATTAAAAGGGTGAAATATTTACTTAGTTGATATAAATTAGATAAAAATATTACTTTAGAACATTTTATACCATAAAATATTAATAATTTATTTTAAAAAAAATTATTCTTTTTAAATAATGTAACAATACCATATTTTGATAAACAATCAATAGTGTGAATTTCGACACTATTCAATTCATTTATTTTTAAAAATATTAAGATAAAAAAATTAACTCCAGAAAAAATATTTGAATATATTTCTAAGAGTTTAAGGTAATCTTTAAAATTATTTGGATATATTAATTATCCCAAATTATGTTTATTTTATTATTTATATTTATATTTATTTTTTATTTTCATTAATAACATAATTAATGCATCAGTTCAATGTAATTATTTAATAAACTTAGTTTTAAATAAAAATTCAAGATAAAAAAAACGATGATAACCCCTATATATTTAATAAAAATACTTTTAGTCAAATATATCTTCTGTAAAGCCCCACATAAAAAAAGTTATATTAATTAAAACATGAATCTGATAACTTTAACATCACATTATGTAATATATTATATGTGCCATAATCATTACCATGTGGATACAAATGGTTAATACCTCAACCCTATGATGTTTATGGGTGATATATTGTCAAAAAATAAGCTTGTTCATGTTTTTGGATCTTTTAATGGTTATTTTCATTTTAATAAAAATTAATTTGCTGATTTCTCATCAATTAAATAATTTCAACATCCTCAATGTATTAGATATTAAGGTTATTATTACTTTTCATAAAAATAAAAAATATACTAACATCATAAATAAAAAATATATATCATTAAAAAATATATTTATAATATAATTTATCGTTTGTATAACATTACAAGAAAAAGGATACAATTATTAAAATTTGAGTAAAACATATTTAACTTTTCTTTAAATTAAATAAATTAAATATCCTAATCTCATCCAAGTGGCTTCCAAAGGATATCATTTGGACCCAATGAGGATTTAGGTTGAAACACACTCATCCAATGATATTAGTAAATGTGTTAGGGTAAATTTATAATAATATTTTTACCCTTAATTACCCGATTTTCCCGTTTACTGTATTACTTAAAAATTACTGAAGTTAATAATAAAAATGAAAAAAATAAATAAATTTAAATAATTTGGTGATACTTATTAAAAATATTGAATAAATATTTCTAAATTTCAAACACCCAAGTTTAAGTAATTAAATTAAAATTAATCTCATTTTCAGAACGAGGAAATGGGTTTTAAAAATTAAAACATTGCATAATATTGAAATGGTTTTATATCTAAATTCAATTTAAAATTTATTCTAATAACCTAAATTATAATTAATGATAAAAAATATATTATATTAATAATTTAAAACCATTCAATAATATAATTTTTCCATATCAATTATTCGGATAAATAATGTTGTTTTCTTCTAAACGTTAAAGTTTTCAAAAAAATATCAAAAATTAATTCAAAGTAAGGTTTTATATCCCAATTCTAAAGAAGCGGTTTATGTTATCATATGAAAATTATTAATGTTTCAATTTGTTAATTTAAAATTGTTTCTCCATTATAAGGTGGTAACATAACCCTTTTAAAAAAATATGTTTTTATATATCAAATAGGGTTTATTCATACCCTATGACTAAAATATCTATTGCATGGATATCAATTTTTTTTATTAAATATATAACATATATATTTCATAAATTTCATTTACTTATTATAATTCAGATAATTTATTAAAACAAAAATTCAAATATAAGTTTTACATTTAGTTGATTTATATTTTTCATAAATAATTAGTAGCCAAATAATTCACCATGAATTTTATATGTTATTAATATTTATTCCCATTAACATAACATCTAGGTCATAATGGTCATTTTATACCAAGGGCGTCTCATGGTTCGTTTAAACTCATGATTTCATGAAATGAAATCTATCAATGAATTAAAATTATTTAAATAAAATATTTCATAAAAAAATCCAGGTGTTAAAATTAATATCATTTTCAAATAATCAAATAAAAAATTATTTGATGGTGAAATTTTGAGATTTTTCTAAAAAGAATGATTTTTCTTTAAATAGTGAAAAATAGAAGTTTTTTTAAACTATCATATACATTCATTGAAATGCATAATTATTCTTTTAATTTATTAAAAAATTAATTATGTTTTACTTATTTTTAAATAATATGATTAATTACATAGGAATCATATTTCTACTTGATTTTTGTATAAGTTTATTTCTGAGCATTAAACACATTTTTCTATATAAAATGTTACATTATATCCATTTATATTAATGTTTATTTTGATACTTATAAAAAATTAATTTGATAAAATGTAATTCGTTTTTTATTTATAAATTAAAATTTATCCTATGATTAATTGTTTATATTCTTTGGAAGAAGATTAATTTTCTCTTCGTAGTAAAAAAACATTTTTTATGAAATACTATATAATTTATTTTATCTCCATGATATAAATAGAATATAAAATTTCCCTAAAATTATAGAAATTCTAATGTATGATAATAAAATTTAAATATTTTATAAAAATAATTCAATAAAAATAAATTATAATTTATATCATGATAAATGTGAATTTCATTTTTAGTGTTGATGTATTTTTTGGGAAACATTGGAAAAGTCAAAAGTAATTTACTAAAGATTACATTTGAGAAATTATAGGTATTTTAAAAACATTAAATAATTATGAAGTATTATTTAAATTTTTTATGGATAGATAATAATTTTGGAGTAGTATAATAAGTTCATTACCCAAATGGTTGTGCAATGATTGTGTAAGGTTAGAAAAATCAAAACAACGTATTAAAAAATTTTTGATGACATATATTCAAGTGAATATACATATCAAAGGAACAAAAAAATTATATTGAACTTAATAGATTTAATTTAATTTTTTAAATTTATTCCTAATTTTTATTGATGAAAAAATAACCTTAAAATCTTATGCAACACCGACAAAGTGCTTGTGTAAGAAGTTGAAAAATTAGGTAAATGATTCTAAAAAATCTAGATATAATTATTTGGAAAAATTAAAGTCTATCTTGAGTTTTTTCGATAAATATTAGATTTTAGATTTATTTAAGGTTATATATTTTAATTCCATTATTATCTTTATGAATTTTAAGTAAAAGTGCATAAATAGTTATTAAATTACTTTGATGATATAATATAATAGTCAATATATTATTGATTGATTTAAAATTAATAAAAAATATATATTTGGACAATTAAATAAAATATTTTTGAAAATATCAAACATGTTATATTTATGGCCTACTTTACCATCTATGGTTATTTTGATGACCCATAAAGAGTTAAAAAAATTGATATAAATGTAATCATCAATAGGGTTAACAGGGGTTAACACAAAGAGATAAGGGTGAAAACATCAACGGAAATATTAAAAAAATTATAGAATGAGATTAATTATAATCATTATCATAATATATTAAAAATATATCCCTTTTTAACTTTTCCTTGAAAATTAAATAATATTAATTTAAAACATTAAGTAATTCCAAGAGTTCCCCTCCCTTTGGTTAAAAAAGGTCATCTCATGTCCTCTCTTCTTTAGAAATTTTAAAACTATAAATCATAAAATACCTGAATCAATACCTTACTATAACCCCTACACATGTTATAGTGGTCTAATTTGGGTTATAATACCAATAATAGTGGGCCTAATGTGTAAAAAATGAGGTTTTCTAAAGAAGAGGTATTACTTTTAATTGAGTGCTCTAGTTTTATTTCTACATGTACCTCCTTAAAATATTCAAAAACCATAATAAAATAAGAAAATTGTTTTATTACATAAGATGAGATTTTATTTTTTTAATTGAATTACCAATATCAATCTCATCTTCCATCAACTAGGAAATGAAATCATCATTCATCGGTACTGCGGATGACCGACTCGTGAACCGATGTAATTCATTTTCCATTACCACCAATCATAGTTGTATATAATTGTTATTTAATATATATATATATATATTAAATTAATGACATAAATATCATTCTTTAAATATAATATATCATCAATTTTCCGACATTTCCATCCATTGAAATGTGATAACATCGTTTGTGCGTACGTGTGGATTACCACCTCCCCAGGTGATGTGATTAACTTTTCAACACCACATCACATGGATGGTATATATAATATATTTAAATAGGTAATATTATTTTTAATATGGAATAATTATTATTTAAATATAAAATAATACTTACATTCATTATTTCACATTCATTGAAAAAAAGAAACATTACTTATGTGTGGGTATAGCATATCGTCTCCATGATTGTAAAATAATTCCAATTTTATAACCAAATTTCATGGTTGATTTTTAATTTATAATTAATATATAAAAATTATAAATATATCATGATTTTTATTATATGGATATGTAAATAATATCAATTTGACCATGGACAACATACCAAATTAATTTTGATTTTATGAACCGAAAATACTCAAAACACATAATGTGGACATAGATGATTAAGTAATTATATATTTATTTGAAATAAATCTTTTAATTTTAAGGGTTTAACCTATGACATTAAATAATTGATAACATTATAATATATATGAGATAGATAATTTACATGATAATTCAGACTCAAGGTAAGTGATAGTTTAAAAACATCATTTAATTATTTTAAAGATTTATCATCTAAAACTTTTCCATTCATGTACATATTATTACAAAAAAATGGATATAAATGAATTATTAAATATATTTTATGTCTTTTTTTACATTCTATAAATTAATTTCATTAGTAATATTTATATTATTTTATATCAAAAGTTTTTAATTTCTTTAGAAACGGTAAAATGACTGCTCTATTTCAACATATATGATACCGATGGATTTTCCTTTCATCATAACCATCATTTTATAATTTTATTCCTTTATAAGAATTTATTTTTTCTTCAAATAAAAAAAATATCATTCTCTTTTTTCAACTATTTTAGTTAGGAAAATTTGGTTTTAAAGGAAAGGGATATATCAACATTTGAAAATCCCTTTTATCATGGGTTCAAAAGTATATTGTTTTTGTGTTTGATGATGGAAATGGTAGGTTTTATTTTCTTAATTCATGTTATGGTTCTTATAAATTGTTTGTGATGATAATTTATCTCTATATAGCACTACAATTTATGGGGTAATGATTATGTTCTTGATAGAATTATGTTGGATGTTGATTGTATTGGTTATTCCACTTATAAGCGTTTTATGAAGATTATTTCCCAAGGAACATAGATGGATTTTATATGATTATTATTGTGTTTTCAATAAAAAAATATTTCAGAGGGTAAGATAATTATCTTTTTTTTAAGTAAATTTTTTCCCTTTTAGGGCCAAAGATAAGTTTTTAAGAGAAAAAATCATTAATTCTCATGTTTTCTAAGAAACCATCATGATTATGATTTTTTTTTATGTTTTATTATAATGTATTTTATGAAAAAATATGGATATTAAATCTTATTTATTATTTAAATAGATGATTATTTTAGCTCAATGTTTATTATGTTAAAGGAAAACACCATTTTATGATCACATGTTTTTAAAATAGAATAATGGGTTTCCTTCTTATTTTTTATGCCCCTTACTATGATTTTCATACTCATACCATGTTTTCAAATGTTTTTCATGTGTTTTAAATATGACTAGGAACAAAAAAGAATTCAAGTTGAAAATAATAATGATTTCATGAAAATAAAACATGTCTATTTTAAAATTTTGGTATTGTAGAAAAAATAGAGACTAAGAGGAAGTATCAAACATAAAATTTATTGGTTTTTTTATATAAGGGTAATTAATTATTTATTTAAGACTGTTAACCTGAAATATTATTTAGAAAAGAATGAAAATAATTTTCTTAAGTGAAATTTTGACCTGAATAATGATTCGGTACTTAAAATATATATTATCAATGCCTATTATATTATTATTGGGAAGTTTTTGTTGTTCTAACATAATTAGTGTGTGGAAAATATAATGAAGAATAACCTCACTTTTAAAGGAGATCCATATGATCCTCTAATAATCTTATTCAATAGATGATTCCCTCCCCTGGATTACCGAGATGTTTTCCTTGAGAATTCAATAGTTTTATATTATTTTAACACTCCATGATATTGATTTTAGGATCCCCATCACTTTAATAATATTCACTAATTTCAAGCGATTGGGTTAATTTCTATGATAAAAAGCCAAAATAATTATTAATCCACATATTACTATTTATATTTATTTAAGCTATAAAATTAAATAAAATCAAACATAGATAATAAATACATCTATTGTGTAACCTTCTAGGACTTTTTATCAATAGAATTAGGAAATCTTGCCTAAATTACAAGATTGGAATATAACAACACATGAAGAACTCCATAGATAAATAAGTTTATGTAAAAAATAAGAACCATATACAAATTATTACCATGTAATATAATACATTTTTCATAATATCTCATCAAGAAATTTTTAGACTTTGTTTCATCAAACCTTATTCTTGATTAATCATTATTTTAGCACCTAAAAATAACATGTCGATATATGACCATGACAATATATTTATCAGATAGTCCCATTTCAATCAAAGGGATAAATATATTTATTTCAATTGCATTGGTGGGATATATCCTATCATGGCATGTTAATTAATTAAATATCACTTATAAAGAACCCAAAGTATCTTACCTCACTGTGAGAATATATTTTCAGGGTTTTTAGTAATAAATAAAAGTACATGATTCATTATATAAATTAATAATAATATGAATTATAAGAAAAAAATAAACTCACCTATATATGGGAATATATGATGACACAAATAACATGTAGAATTCATATTAGTTGGTTTGTTCTCATAATCTCATATCTTCGAGATTACCAAGTGTGGACTTCAAGAGATAAATCCTTAATGTCTCAAGATACCCTAAAACCTGATAATCAAACACTATATATATTCTATCATATAGATTCAATTAGATTGTATAATATATATTTAGTAATATTTTTATATAACTTCAAGGATCAAATCATAGAAAGAAATCACTATGACCTATCAATTAGACAAATAATTTAAGGACATTATCACATTATTTTTTTAACTCGTAGGGGAAGCCCCTATTAAACCTATAAACCTATAATTATTTCTTTACATAGATGGATCCCATAACATGAACAAGTATCACCATGTGTATTAATCCATAATACACATCTTAAAACCAATTATACTAGCCTAATGGTCTGAAGACTTCACTTTTCCTAGAACATATAACCCCCACCCATCAATCCATCACCCACAGTGCTACCAGATTTGGATGTTCATTATACTAAGCTTCATCCTCGTTTCGTCTCACCCCTTTTACTGAACTCCAATACCACCATTGATATCATCTAAAACCATCTTGTATATCAATCACCAGAACCTCCGCCTCCACACAACCAAGACTACGAACGCCCCCTATTATTAGGAGGAGGTCCATATACCTTCGATCTCCTCTTTATTCGTCTGTGGAGGTCATCCCACACCTCAAAACAACCAAACTATAGCCATAGTGGATGCCTACACATCCAAATACCACCTCTACCCCACCTAGAAACCATTTAATGGACAAAAAATACCCATGAAATGGGCATCAGGGGGTCAAACATGAGACACCTGAAGAATTGATTTCGAGGTCCGGTATTGGTAACCACATGGCCATCACCCCATTGGAATTATCAAATTAATATTTCTTAAAATAATAACCACAATGTTATAAGATAAATATTAATATACATGTATTTTAATATATTGGTAATCAAATGTACAAATTAATTTTGTTTTGGGGAAACAAATCCAACCGACTCACACTTATAAGAGATCTAACTATTAACTATCTAGTTAGAATCACATGGTAAATATGAATATAATAGGGTCTAGCTATACCTAAAGGACCAATAATGTTCTAGTGGTTGTTTCTCCTAATAATAATTCATCTCTTCAAGAAAATCCACCACGATATGATACTGCTGAGTATTAATTTGTTTTACTTTGACAAAAATAGATGTATTTGAAGATTCCATAGCTTAGAAAAATGTGGAACCTCTATTTTAATGTATTCCATAGATTAATTTTTTTTTGGGATTTGAGATGATGGTATAGTTATTAGTTTTATCAAAGAGGTGATGAAATATAATCTGAAAGTTATAGAAATATTCATGAGTAATTTATGCTGTAAATTATGGTTTTATGATGTAAATTGTTCGGGCTAACACAACATGAACATTAAAAGAATAAATGGTTTTCCCTTAAAAGGAATAAAAACATTTAGAGCATAAAAATAATTTATTACAATTTTTTTTGTGAAAAATAATTTAGGAGATGGGTATTTATTCATAGGTGACCCTTGATGGATTAATCACATAAATTCTGAATTTTTGTTGTAAATAACTTGGGCCTAGTAAAAATTACATTGTCAAGCATCAGTAATTTTATCATATGATACTGTTATTTCCTCTTGACTAGCAGGTATTTCCTAGTCAATTTCTAGAGAACATTGATGTACACACTCTATTGGAAATAAATCAATTAGTGGTTTTACTGAAATCAATGTTTAGGGTCTCCTTTTTCTTATTAATATTCAATATCCTTGAGTTGTTTCTCCGAGAACACTTGATCAGTAAATAGTACAAGATATATGGGTTTGGATTAATAGTGATGAGATCTTATTCGGTTTTAATGGTGAAATAGATGAAAGGGTTTTACCTAAGGAATCATTTAATATCCTTTATGAAAATGAAATCAAAGTGGGTGGTTCCTCTCCAACTTTACTTTTCTAAAACCAGTTGGCTTGAATAATGATAAATTTTTCTTGTGATTTTATTGAAAATATCACAAGTAGTTTATGTTTAAAACAATTTTTATTTGATTTAAATAGTGTGTTTTGACATATTCAAATGATATTTTTTAATTAAATTTTTTTAAAGTATTTTTTTCAAAAGAAATGTTTCATAGGGAAAACTATTTGATACATAAAATGGTCTTAGAATACATGGTTGTGTGAGTTCATATTTTATTTTACGAGGCCTTATTGAATTATATTTGGTTCTTGATATCTACTAGAAGGGTACAATGGGTACCACCAACTGATGACTTGATGAAAAATGGATTTTTACTCATGAGTTTTGGTATTTTCATTAGCATGAATGTTTGTGTTAGTATTGAACATAGAATGTGTATTCCATGTAGAAAGTAAAATAGAAAGTGAAAGGATCTATTTTTTTAAATTTCATGCATAAACTATTTTCCTTTGATAAAAATTTTTCATATTCTAATAATCTATTTTATATAAAATGTGTTAACCTATTTTTTTCCTATTTTTGTGTGATGGGATGTCTTTGGAGAAATCCTAAGGAGTGATATACTCACCCTCTTCATGCATACTTCAGTTCATTTGTAAATGTAATCTAACAAGATATAGGCAGGGGTCTCATTTGGAACTACTCTAGTAGTGATCCTAAAAATCATGGTTTGGATAATAAATCTAGAGTTGGGGAGTGACTACATCTTAGTCTGGTATGGTACCACATTGTGTCTAATGTATTTCTAATTTGTGTCTTAAGCTTGCCCCATTATTTATATTCTTTAGTTACTCAAATATTTTTTTTGTATTTAGTTTTTCAATAGTTATGATATTTTTATCCATTGATCATTTATAAGAATGGGTGTTTATTATTTAAGGTTTTCAGATTGTTTTATATTTAAAGGGAAAATTATCACCCAATGTTTCTTAATCCTATGGAATTTATTAACAACTTTTGGTGTCCTGGGGATGTCAAAATATTCTAGTATCACATTTCCTTATCAGAATCCAATGAGGAGGGGGTGTCATAAAAAATCATTTATATACCATTTCATAAGCTGAATTAGAGGCTACCATATACTAACTCTATATAACTATGAAAATCACTAATTTTAATAAGTCTTTATAGTATATTACTTTATCCTTACTATTATAATAGATCAAAAAAAACCTAAATATGAATAATATTTGGTCCCACTGATCACTAGTATTCTCATTTCTCTAAATATCAGAAACTCGTCTATTTTTACTTTCTGATCTACTTTGGACAGTTTTTGAATTCTAAAATTAAAATTTAACTTATATTCTTTGATATTTTACCACCATGATTTATGCATAATAAAAAAATCAAGATTTATTTAAAATAAAATAATATGAGATTTAATTACAATGTATTCAGATTCATATGTTTTTTATTCATTATATGAATCATATCCTATGTTTTGAAACATCAACTGGGAGATATTTTCAATGTATGTACTATGACATGATCTAAAAAATCCCATGGATCTATGTTTATATATCATTCTCCCAAGAACAAGGATTTCAAACATATGTCAATTTTTAGGAAATTATAATATTTATTCTTAAATTTTTAAGACTAAAAATATATTTTCAATATGTTATCAACGTGTATTTTATGGAATACTATAGTTCTTCCACTAATATATTATAGAAATCTACAAAAAAAATTCCATAATAAAACCATATTATATTTTGACTATATTCAAACAAATATTCTATGATCATGATGATTACATTAATTGATAAAGGTTCTCTGAAACATGACTATCTAATTGTATTTGTTTGGTGTCACAAATCCTTTAGGTTACATAATATAGAATTATTCCATAAGTTTTACTATATTGAAGGTGGTATTGATGTCCAATGACCAATATAATGATCATAGAAGGTTTTTTTGACAACAAAAATTCCAATTAATTTAACCATGATGATTGGTATACATTTTTCATATAATTTGTCTAGACATAGCTTAACTCTTAGATATCCAAATTATCTCTATTGGTACCTTTATCATGACCCGACCCCTACTTGGTCTCAAGACGTAAGTACCCCAAGCCCCCCTTTATAGGGTAGGTGCTAGAGACCAGTGCTGGAGGCATAAAAGATTGGGGAGTAATTCGACTAAGATCTTATATACACACATGTAGCCAAATCAATTAAAATAATAAAAAGGGAAAAGAAAGAAATATACAGCACTGTTATATATATAAACCAAAAATATTCATCGACCTCTAGATAGTAAAAATAACTAAAAGTAAATAGAATGGGAAAGGCGAAAGATACACGTCCAACCAGAAATGTGCCACAACCCGACAATAGGTGGAAAAGTAAATTAGCTGAGAGAGAGCCCCACTCCTAGATCCAAAGCTACGACCACCATATGTGGTCTAATCACCCCGTATCCCTATGCTCCTATGAATTCACGATCAACCTGCCTATTTTCTGTAAGGGAACACTAATCACGGGAAAATCCAAATAAGGGGTGAGTATAAATATACTCAGTATAATGCCTCAAAATCTCCATGGAGTAGTAAGTGAGGTACTGAAGAGAGAATAATAAGATAGAACAAGGTAGAGTAAAAGAGTATAGCTTAACCCAATAAATAAGTGAAGTATTCTCGTCAAAACATGAGAAGCTAGAAATGGTGAGAAGGTGAAATTAACATTAAGTCTTTGTTATCTACAATAGAAGATTCGAATCATCCAACTAGGAGAATCTAGACATGGAAATCATGAGGCATACCCCATCCGTCATCGCCTCTCCTAGAAGGATACTAACCAAATCTCAAGGATTAGGTACTTCAATATGATATATATATATATATATATACTCATCTAAAGGTTCCTAAATGATATAGTAATGGTATATCCATATCACTAGCTCTGCCCAGGAAAAGAGTTGCCAACAGTTCTAGAAGTAAAAACCATCGTTTCCCAGCATCCCACACGTCTTCCCTAAATTGCAAGTCAAAGGGGCTCAATCGCTGAACCTTGATACTATCCACTTTGGGTGGTTCTATCTCGCCCACATGGTTTTAGGTCGCGTCTCAAGCATGTGCCTTGGTGGGAAAATAATCCCTCACTATTGATAGTCTAAAGTCACATCATGTATATCTCGGCACTATGCCGCACAGTCGATACATCAAGTCACAATGTCACGAACCCGCTATCAATCCCTGCTGAAGGATATACTTATAAAAATAATCGTTGAACCCACTACCTAGCCCAGCTGGAGGGAAAGCCCTGAAAGATTAACTAGAGAACACCACTACCCATACTTTTTGGAGGGTAATCCCTAAAAGATATTAGGGAACACCACTGCCCAGCCTCGCCGGAGGGTAATCCCGAAAGAGAATGGTGAACACCATTGCCCAGCCTGGCTGGAGGGTACGCCTTGAAAGATATTGGGGAACGCCACTACCCAGCCTTTCTGGAGGCTAGACCCGAAAGAGAATGGAAAACAACACTTTCCAACCTCACTAGAGGGTAAGACTGGTTTATTCTAGTGATTCTAAAAACATCACTGTCATTTCTGTCATCATCAAGTATCACCTCAAATTGGAATCACACTTGAAACATCTGAAATGGAACCTCGAAAGCCAATACAAAGAGAACCATCGCATCGTACATGGAGAAACACTTAGGATAGACTACTATCATGCCAAAATACAAGTTTATAATAAGTAGATATGATAGGTAGATGATTCGTGCTGGTACAATATGCATGTGGGGCCTACACAATGTATGACCCCACCTCATCGCATGGCCATGTACCTAACCATTTTTGGGTCCCAAAAGGGTTAACATGTACCACAAGGAATGTCAAGGTACTCCCAGAGTACACGCCACATTAGTCATAATGCCGATGAGTGCACAATGCTCGTCGCTAAGATGGAGGGTCATAATCATAGGATAGCTAAGAAAACTCCTCGAACAGTACAAAGATATCGACCGTATCAATTCACAAATCTTACCCACTCTCAAAAGAGTCAAAGCTAACCTAATCCATGGATTATCTTCAATCACGTCAATGGATATTCCACCGATTCTCCTTTCTTGTTTCCATAGTTAATGATATCATAAATACAGCTCCACAAATCCAAACGAATCACACTATTGCGATCCTTGCATAAAAGCACATAAGATCAACTACTCTCTAGTCCGAAACAGACTCCTGATGCATAATCTTCATCTCCCATTTTCATATGAAAATGGGGCCCCATGGGCCCACACCTCAATTACAAAACACATCATGTGGATTGTGTCATTTCCATCCTCACTGAAAAACACAGAAGATCGGATATTCATTCATCCAAAATAGACCACTGGTGAAACATTTTATTTTCACTACAATTCATGGATGGTGGTCGATCACCGCTACTCTCAAAAAGTCCGCGCACAACTGAATGGATCACACCATTGTGAACCTTATATAAAAACACTCAGAAACATGTACTCAAACACCCTAAATGGATGACGGGTGAAAACTGGAATTTCACCGTGAAACATGAGAAGAAGACCTTATGGGGCCCACACCATGTCTCCAAACCAAACACTTTGGAAATCATCTCAAAATTGTACGCACGAGGACAACGGTCATGGTGCCACTGACGGCGCATCAATCGGACAACCCAAAAAAGAGTTGGGTCCAATGCAAGTATAATTAATTAATTAATTAATCTCATTAATCATTTCATCCCACTGAGCGATGAAATGAAACCATAAAGGTCCCAAACCAACCATATAAGGACCTCCTCAACACTAGGGTCACAACTCCTCTAAAGGCACATCAAACGGACCTCTTATTCGTGAGATACGTTCGTTCCAAGCTTCAATAATAATTTTTTATTCTTAAATTAAAGATTTATGGGACACCCTCCCTCTTTCACGGATCATAAAATTCCAAAAACCTTTTTCAAAATGTTCGTCTTGATAAGACGGACCTGTGGCTATAGACAATGAACAATATGGAGGCTTGTATCAAAAGATATGAGAGTTTTGGGGTTTTCGGCCCATACTGGCCGGTCCAGCCTATCCCAACAGACCCCTCCACCTGGGTCGGCCCGCTCAGTGTGGATCAGCCTCCTTGCCCTCATCCTGGCCCACGTCCTATGGACAGCTGCAGTGCACTAACTGGACAGACCGTCGGCTCTCCCCCTCACACGACGTGTCAAGGAGGACCCATAGCACACAGTTCATGTTCCCCCGAGGTTTCCGCCTTGGTTTCCTCATGTGCCCGGTCTTCTGCACCTGCACACCACTGGATCCCCAGCCTGCTGCACAACCCTGCACCCCGCACTCCTTCTCACCGCTCGACCACACCGCCCCAATTCTCCCAGCTCATTGTACATCACGCGGACCCCAGCGCCCTATGACACCACCACCCCGGCGTGACACTATCTGCCCCTACCTGCTGCACCGTTCTGAATCTCTAGCATGCTTCTCACCTAATCCCTGAGCACCCAGTCCCAGCCTACTCTGCATTCTGGCCTCCTCATGCTGCCTACCAGTGCCTCACGATGCCGCTCTCAACCTTGTCGTCATGCCACCTATCATGGCCGCCGCACACCACTGCCAGTCGCTACTGCCAGTGGTGATCCAGGGGTCCCTTGTTTGGACCACCAGGACTCCTACCTTTATCCGAAAATTATTTCGAGACCATTCTTGTGATCCCTACGATGAGACCATCACTTCCCCTGACTTTTATCAACAAATCTAAGAAAATTTGACATCTTTAATTGTAATAACCCAAGAACCCGAAGAACAGTTGATAATTACGATGAAGAAAACAAGATTTTAACCATAGGTTGGTGGTCATGTTTCATGCATCCATCAATGATATTAACCAAAAAAAACAATGGGAAATAATCGATCAATACTGCAAATATTGCTTTTATCAGCACTAGTAAAGGGCATTAACAGTGCTAGAGAATTATTATTAATCGAGGCAGAGATAAGCTGGGTCCCTTTTATCAGTGCTCATGAAAGGGATGATAAAGGCCCATTTTATCAGCGTTAAAAAAACACCGATAAAAGGATTCATTTATCAACACTAAAAAACACTGATAAAAATGTCCTTTATTAAAATTTTTTAGAACTGGTAAAATAACTCTTTTATCAGTTCTTTTTTAAGCACTGATAAAAGTCAAACAAGTTAAAAAAAGTTAAAAAGAATATTTTACTATGGAGATCTTTTAGCAGTTCTTGACCCCCCTATCTGTGCTAGGTGGAGCCACATCCCTCTCGCACCGTGCACTACACTTGCCCACGTAACCCCCTCCCACTTGTCTGCATGCCCCTATTTCCACTAGAAATATAACCTGAGACCCTCCCCTTTGCGCACCTACACCTTTACCACTAATTCATTTAGTTTTTTCCTCCATTTGATGATATATCTATATATATATATATAGGTATACTTGTTTTTATATTAATATAGATTCATAATAATATAAATATATTAATTTATATTATTACATATATATTTATCAATATATTAATATATATATATATATATATATTTATTTATTTATTTGTTTATTAATATATATATATATGTATATATTTATATATTTATTTATAATTTTTAATCTGTATATTTATTTGTATATTAATATATATTTATAAGATTAGTTTTAAATAAATTTATAAAATATGTTTTTTAATGTGTGTTTATAAATAAATAAATAAATACATACATGGATACATATATACAAAACACAGACACACACACACATATATATATTTATGAATAAATACATATATATGTGTTTGTGTCTGTGTGTGTATCTAAAAATCCTTTGAATGTTAAAATGACCATAAATTCTAATCCAAAAATCCTTTTTCAACTAAAAAACCATTAAAATCAAAGAAAATGAAACAATATTCAATATTATATGTGGTAAAGGCTTATAGGACATCCAGATCAGAAGTTATAGCTATTTTAATATTAATAAATCCGAGTATCCCGACTAAAAAACTCCGTTTTGAAAGCCTTCTAAGCCTTTTAGACTCAAAAAAAGGGAAAAAAGGTTCCCTTTAGTCACTAGAACGTAGATCTTGTTGCAGGATTTGATTTGATATGTTTTAGATCTCAAACTGACACCAGGATAAAAAGTTTTGGCTGTTTGAATTTTGAGTTACATTTTCAAATTATTTTAGATCTTTTACTATTTTTTTGATTTTTTGTGTCTTCAAAGAGTTATTGAATGATTATTAGTTGATGATAATTTGAAAATTATTAATTAAAAATATTTTTTAAAATATTTGAAAACCATTTCCACTAAATTTCTTATATATTAAATGTAATTTAAAATTTATACATATCTAAACCATATTTAAAAATTTTATATTATATTTATATCAATATAAATATACTTATATATCAATATATTATTTTTCATGAAAAATTATTATTTTTGAAATTTAAAATTTATCTGTGCTATTAAAAAGCGATGATAAAGCACTCCTATCAGTGCTACTAACAAAATCACTGATAAAGGGGTCCCCTTTAACAGTGCTAAAAAATGCTGATAAATGGTCACTTTTAACAATGTTTTTTTAGCGTTGTTAAAAGTTCCCTTTATTAGTGATTTTTTTAGCACTGTTAAAGGGTGGAGCTACAGAAACCCAGTTTTGTGGTAGTGTCTTTTCAAATTAAAACTTGAATCAGAACTCAAAAATAGTTTAAATTTAACCTCAATCTGCTCATTTGTCATTGGAAACACATTTGCTACGATTTGACTTCAATCTGCTAAGGATTTGATGAAGATCGCTCCTTGATCCGGTGAAGAACAGTGAAGAACTCCAAATAAAGTTTGATAGAGAGAGAGAGGGAGATTGAGAGAGAAGGTAAAACCCCAACTCTAAACTCTTATTTTTCAATTTATAGAAAATCCTGTTTAGCGTGGAATCCAAAACCATCACGCCATCTCATTTTATGTCATGCATAGGTAAAAAGCCCCATTTATAACTCAATGGAAGTCTCAGATTTACATTCCAAGACTTTATTTATAACTTATTCAAAAATAACACCAGTGATAAAAAAATCACTATGTCATTATTTAAAAATGTCGATTTTTCCCTTGGGTGACTTTTCTCACAGAGTTCTTCCACTGACAATTCGTATACCCCTCCTAGGGTAAACGACATGCTCTAAACTCAAACGTGGACTCGAATTTCCGATCCGAGTTGATATTTGAGAGTTATTTGGTTTTGAGATATTAAATTAATGAATAAATAAATTAATTCAACCATTTAATTTCCACTAACGAACGAGGGGTACGAACATCCTATAAAAAATGCTTAATGTCGCGCCTAGGGTAAACACCCTATTTAGGACCCAACCATGGTCTTAGATTTCTGATATAATCAACCGTTTAGGATATATCATGTTTCTGTTGTGTGAATAGTACAAAAACACTTAATGTTTTTTGTAATTTATTCTTGGAACACCGAGCCTCGGAATTTCATTTCATATCAGCACATAGCTCTGTGAATACATGTATAAATATTCTAAAGTCTTTCAGGGAAGAAACTGGGTCTCTATATCATTCCCTCCTTCAATATTATTGTCCCTAAAAATCAAAACTAGGAAAAACAAATTGGGATACGGAGCTCACACCCGGCTCTCCCACTACTAAGAAAACATTCACAACACCACACTAGCACAACACGTGATCCAAAGAGATGGACCATCCTCATATGGTCTGCTTCCCTTGATGACATGCATAGGAATACGCATGTATCTAATCACTTGCGACACATGGAAGACGTCATGTGCCCACTCCTACAATTGGGAGGGTAGGGAAAGGTTGTAAAAAACCTTGTCATCTCTTGAATGATTCTGAATGGCCCGAAGAAACTCGGGGGACTTCCCTAGATGAACCTCTATATTCCATGTCATGACTGGAATCACGGTTTGTTCCTGGATCATTGTCTAGTGATTCCCTCCTTCAGAATATTTATCTGATGAAACAGCCAAGGATATATGGTCATGAAAAATTTCAGAGTCGGTTCATCACAACTGAGACTCTCTTACAGGATCAAGGGGAGAAGGATTCAACACCATTGACTAAAGAAAAGTTACACCCTCTTGGTCCAATAGATTCAACTCTAGGAAAGCTAACTGTTATGAATCTTCATGAACCTGGAGAGCCTGGGACTCTTTGATAAAGGAAACTTCTACAGCACTGCTACTTTCAGGAGCATAGAAAACCTCAAAGTCATGGTCCTATAAGTATTTCATCCAGTACCTCCATCGCAGGTTTAGGTATCCTTAGGTGAAGACGCACCTGAGACACTCGGGGTCTGAGAAAACCACAAAGATCTCTCCTAGAAGATAGAGTCTTCACATTCTCAATGCGAAGAATACCACTACCAGCACCATAGAGTGAGTTGTGTAGTTCTTCTGTTGGGGTGACCATCACCTCAACCTGTACTTAATAACTGTATCAAGATTTATGTTGATCATGAAAGGTACCAATGAACAGGGAAGGTGGGCAGACTCATCCAAATGCAATATGCTAAACATGGAAAGCATGTGGCATACCCCACACGTATTTTCCCCTCTTTAAAAGAGAGTAATCCCCAACATAGGAACTCTTCCAAACTCTTTAGTGACATCTCGAGCAAGGGGAGGATAAGTAGCAAGATTCCACTAGCAAATCCAAGACCTTCTCTGACACTCCACTTTACAACCCCACCATGAACACACATGTCGGAGGGAATCATCCACCACACCTCGATACTATCTTCTTTGGGTGGTACTGAATCCCTCCCATAGTTTTTCTTGCATCACAAAAACGTATCTCAGTATTGGAAGAACCCAACTTTCTCATGCATTCAAATCTACGTCGAACAACACAAACACAGGGTTACACCAACGCAATACGTCGCCCTTGGCGTCTCCTCAAATAATATGTATGAAGAAAATAGTACCTCATGTAGTGTCTATAAATTTCTTCTAAAAGTATTAGATAATTCATAGAGCTTACCTGTTATTATCTTATGTGTTGTTGGATTGTAGACATCCATAGCACGCAGCTTCCCGCGGCCTCGACCGCCAACTCCCTGAGCCTGACTTGGGCTGCCTAGTGGTGGTGGAAGGAACTTGAATCATCATCCACCAACCATAGTTATTCATGCTCTCCTTCCAACACTGCCTCCCTGGGGACCACCCTATCCTCACCCAGGAGATCTCTAATCACAACACTATCTCTGTCATGGCGGCACATCTACCAACATTCTGGAAAACTCAGCACATTTGGTCGGGTATTCTCACAACATGTGACCTCACCCATCACAAGCATACATATAGTCCTCCCTTGGCTGTCTCAGTGCTCTACAGTTTCCCCAGCCATGTTACTAATTCTTATCAAGGGTAGACCTCCTACATCGAGGCCCTACCAACTGACATTTTTTAGATGTGGAAGAAATCCCAATTCTCTTGCGCCCACTGCGAAAACCGGCCAACTAGCATCCCTCTGGAAGAAATTTCTCTATCACAAGTGTCTTCTCTAGCACCCTGATATGGGTTAGGATGCACAAGGGCACTACGCTGGTACGAATCCCCTCTATGGATACACTGCTCAAAATTATGCACCTGGAAGTCGCCGTGATAGACCACGTCGAAAGAGTACCGAGTAATGTATTTGAATCTAATAGCGTACTAAGACACTTCCATCACATCCTGCTGAAGCTCCTATAGCTTATGAAACTGTACAGAGCATAAGGAGGGGTGGTACAACTCAATAAATATCTTCTAGAATTCATCCCACAAGAGTACTGACTCATCGTGCATCTAAGTTACTCGACTCTACCAATGCCAAACTGCTTTGTGGAAAAAATGTCGGCGGTCAAATCCACCATCTAACATATTGGTTTTCGAACAAGAATAAATAGGTGAACCACTGACTATATCCAACTCTTCACTGCTTGTGTGTATATCTTACCATGGAACCTCAGTGGTCTCTGATGCTAGAAATAATGTAGCGTGCTCAGCCTGCGCTCATCATCGGCCATCGTTGCCGGTACTAATTGTTACTCCACAGGTGGACGTGCTGGTTCATTTCCTCCTTGAGAAAGGGTAATTGTATGATGGATCTTGGACTGAGGCCTCATCTCTCCCAGAATTGGCATCATGAACATGACCAAGTATCCAGGTTGGATATCATCGCAGAGGCATCCTGAATCCGATCAATGAGTATCACAGTAAAATGAGAATATATATATCACAATAGATGGGGGGATGAATCAAGAAGGACAGTCAATGACTCAATGCTATATGATTTTTGTAAAAATGTTCCCTACAACAAGTTTCATAACATGCTGAGTTGACAGACAGGTAATCAAGGTCTTTGTTAATGGTAACGTCTATCGTGGCACCATCATTGGACTCCCTGGAATGAGAGATGCTCTCGAGACACGTTGACACTATTAACATAAAACCCAACCAACTCGTTTTTAAGGATCATCCTATCAACGTCCCATGAATTGAACCACCTTTGATACCACTTTGTCACGACCCGACCTATACCAGGGCTCGAGCCGCAACTACCCCAAGACTGCCTCCATAGGCCGTGGGTTGGTGACTAGCGTTGAAGGTATAACAATCTCGGGGAGGCCTTTTCCTATGTACCTATATGAACACATGTAGCCAACTCAATAAAAAAAGTTTAGAGGGAAAAGAAATAAAGATACAGCATTGCTATATATATAAACCACAAATATGCATCAACCTCTAAACAGTATAAATACATAAAATTAAACTGAAATGGAAAGGGTTAAGATACAAACCGAACTGAAAAAGTGCCACAACTCAGTAACATGTGTAAAATTAAGATAGCTAAGAGAGAGTCCCACTCCGAGATCCCAAGATATGACCACTGCATGCGGTCCAAGCACCACGTATCCCTATGCTCATCTGAAGTCCCGATCAACTTATCTGACGTTTTCATGGGAACACAGAGTGTGGGAAACGACCAAGCAGGGGTGGGTATAAAAATACTCCGTAGGATGCCCTGATGGATCAAGGGAGTAGAAAGTGACGTACTGAAGAGGGAAGTAGTAGATAGAAAAAGGTACAATAAAAGAGTACAGCTCAACCCAAAAAAGAAGTGAAGTAAGTGTAACGCCCTGAGATTTTATGAGAAATATTCTTTTTAATTTTTGTTGTACGTTACAACAAAGGAGTCTTTCACAACACGCAACCCCAAATGGGATGAATTATACGCAATTGCGACCTTCCTCGATATCGTGTGTAGTACGCAATACCGAGTTTCACTAAACGAGATATTATTATAATATTATTATGAACTAGCCGTTAGGAATAGTAATGAACACTTTTTGAAATTTTATAAATTTTATCTTTTAAAATAGACTTCATTTTTGGATTTGGAATATCGAAATTATATTAGGGTGAAATTTTGTTACTTTTCAGATAACTTTCACATTCTGAGGAATAGTGGAAATTACTAAATTTTAATTAAAAACAACTTTTTTTAATAAAAATAATTAATAGTGATAAATTATTAATTTGAGTGGTTTTAAAGTATATTTAGAATATATTTTTACAATTTAATACAATGTTGGTCATTGGATGTAATTTCACATTTAAACCAGACATAAACAAGTGTCAATCTTTTGATAGTTATTATCTCTTAAGAACACGCTATTTGTTTTGACGACGGGAACTAATTTTTAAATTAATTAATGAAACTGATATGTTTTGAATTTGGTAAAATAGACATTATTTTTGAATTCATAATATCAAATATATCATAGGCCTAATTTTTGATATTTTTCTGGAAACTTTCATTTTTTGATGAATAGTGAAACCTCTAAGTGGTAGTTAAAAAAAACTGAATTTTTCATAAAACATAATTTTATCGCTTCTGTGAGTGGAATTTAGAAAATGACAAAGACATGGTTAATATCAAGGACTAAAATGTGGTTCAATGAGATGAAAATATTTTTTGGTGAATAGTAATTTTTTACATTTTTTTACCACGGTTAAAAGTAAATAGGGTAATTAAGGGTAAAAATGATATTATTATTACCGTCACACATGTACTAATTATATTGGATAAGTGTAATTAGGCCAAAAACAACCTTAGGAATAAAATATGACCATTTAGGCCCACTTGGATTAGATTAGGACATTTATTATTAATTTATTTAAATAAGGGTTAAAATAGTTAAAATCAATGTCTAATAAGTAAATAATTTTTAATATATGGATATACATAAGATAAATTCGACTATAAATATTCTTTAGAAAGAAAAAAATATTTCCTACATAATGATATTTTATTTGTAATTTTTATACTTTAAATAATTTAATTTAATTATAACACAATGATGATGCAGTAAATATCTTATTAATGAAATATTGACATATTTGATGTTATAAATACCCAAAAAAATTAATTTGAGACTTTTTTTGAATTACACTAATTTTATAGGTTAATATGACATGTTAGTATTGATTTAGGTAACTGTTTTCGAACTAATAATTCTGTTATGATTTTCAAAAAAATCAATTACCAAATAGTGTCAAAATTAACATAAAATAGTTTTAAAAAAATATTATATTATTAATTGTTATTATATTCCTAAAAATATAAGGTTTTGCCAAATGACTTAGATAAGGTTACATATATTAATAATAAACAACTTGGGGTTATTTTGGCTTGTTGTAGTAAGTTTATTAACCTTATAGTGTAAGAACACAAAAAGACACGGTAAATGTAAAATTCTCTAACTTAAAGTTAAATCTAAATGATAAAGTTAAAATTGGAACCTAAACTTGTCTAAATTATATTGGATGAGAGGATTTAGACCCCTACCCTCCTTAGCTTCGAAATAAATTAATTTGTAGCCATTTAAAACCGAATATGACTTTATAATAAAATAATATTTTTAGTTTTTCCAAAGGTGCCCCTCTCCTCCCTTATAAAAGGGCACCTCCTCCCTCTCTTCCTCACACCACATTGAGCCTTAATGCTCGGAAAAAAACTGCCAATTTCTTTTCTCCACTTCCCTAGAAACATCCTAGAGGTTCTGGTCTTCTTCAAAGACCAATATTATTACCCTAAGAGGAGGTTTCAAAAAGGCGCTTCAAAGAAGAGATAATGTCCGTTACCGATTCTTTCAACTTTATTTCTTCTTCCACTTCTTCATATTTAGTTGTTTCATTATGAAGTAATAAAATCAGTATCACTAATATACTGATATTTTATTATAATTATGAAACAACCCTATTTCACCATCTATTCATCCTACGGAAAACAAAATCACCACGCGTGCGTACGTACGGAATACCGTCTCCACGTCGGGGTGTAATCTATTTTCCACCACCACCTTACTTGGATGGGTATAATGGTGTAAATAATAACTATATATGATTATTTTAAAGTGATATTTATTCTATAATAGTATACATACACTCCAATAAAATTCCACGATCATGGGAACGATATCATCGCTCGTGCGTACGTACGGAATACCATCTCCACGACGCGATGAGATTCATTCTCAATGATTAACCATTCATAAATGATTATAAATTATATATAATAAGTAATCATGAAATATATGAAATAATAATGATACTGGATTTAGGTATATATATATGTATGTCATCCAATTAAATCCATTCAATTCAATGAGGAAACGAAAACAACGTTCATGCGTACGTACGGCCTACCATCTCCATGAACGGTGTATTTCTTTCCATTTATCGATCTATTATATATATGTATATTCTGAATATATATTATATATAAATCATGTTTTATATTCTAGAATTAAGTAATCATGATCTAGTAATCATATTAATAATTACAAGTCAAAACACGGACGACAAATGAAACGATTTTACCCAAAATGCTCTTTAACATGGAATTTACAAAAGAACGGGTAATATAAAGTCATAAGTGAACCATATATGATATCATAACAATGAATATGATTCTGTAGTATGTAGGTTAAATTATTTAAATAATTATAAAGGAGGTTCGGATACGTATGAAGCTTATCCGACCTAAGGTAAGGGATAATTTTGAAAATCTCATTTTTATCCGAGATTGCATATTCGTAAGTATTTACTAGGGGTTATTGATATCATCCATGTACATGTTTTATAAAAGTGTATTCATGTATTTTTAAATTAATTTTTTCCCATTTTGACTTTTACCCCATGGTATGGAAGGAATCTTTCTTTTATTTACCCTACAAGGTACTTTTTGACTTTTCCGACAAAAGTACGAGAAGAATTTTTTTTTTAAATTATACGGCATGAAATGATTTTTACGCTTTTATAATGCCTTATTTTCATGAATCATCCTCCAAAATATTTCATGACTATTTTCAACAAAATCCTTTTCTTTTAAAATTGGATGATGTTTTTTGAAAAGAAATTGATTTTGAAGAAGAAAGGATATTTTCCTCAAGAATCCATTTCAAGTGTTTTATCAAAATCATTTTCCATCTAAGATGACATTATTTAATATGAGTATGTTTCAAGTATAATGTCTCTATTATTTACACGGTTTCACTATTATTATGATGAAATGATATCCATTTTTTTATATGGATTATGTGATGATGGGATGATGTTTATGAAACCCATGTTATTCGTTGGGTTATTATGAATGATGTATGTTTATTTTGTGGCACAAGTAAGAATGATTTCATTATGAGATGGGTGGGACCTATATCTCCCTCAAATGCATTGGGTAATGATTTATATCTCATGATATAGACATTGCTGGAATGGTAAGATAATCTGGTTCAGTGTTACGGGACTGAAACGAGGAGTGAACTCAATTCAGAAAGGGACTTTGTCCACTAAGATGGTCTTGGCAGAAATGCCTTGGCTACTATGGAAATCATTACATTTGCTTAATGGATTCCACAATTACATGTTTTGTTCCCATGCTATGTTATCATTATTTATGTTCCATTATGATCTATGCCATATGTACTTCCATGTTTTAAGTCGTTGCTCATGATTTTGATTTTTAAACATTATGTTAATGTTTTTAGGTTCAAATGTGTATGGTATGTTTTAGTTCATCCATGCTTACCCTTACTGAGCATTTGAGCTCACCCTTTTTATGTTTTATTTTCCCCCAGGATTAAAAGAAAGGTTTTAGGCAAGGAAACAAAAAGTGGAAGATCTTTATGGGAGATGTTGATGATCTTTCACCATGAATAGAAGATTACGTTCCAAGTTTCCAAAGACACTAAACTATTACGATCCTTGTGTGTCTGTTTTTGTTATGTATTAAGTATTCTGCAAAAGTAATGTAATGTCTATGTATGTCAAGCTTCGGGTCTCTACAGTTGGTATCAGAGGAAAGGTTTAGTCAACCTTTGGAAACTAGGATGCAAAAACGTTAGTGAGATCCCAAGGGATATTTCTAAGGTATGTCTAGGGATGTCCCTAAGGATAAGTATACGTATAGGGTATAGTCCTAGAACTACGGTAACAATCTTAGAATTTAACCTAAGATGTTAGATATTGAGGGAACTCCCCCTTTACTATGTTTTTTCCCTAGCATGATTTTTTCCTCTCAGACTATTATTTTTGGGTTTTAGAAAATGGTTGGAAACAAGAAGATTCACGATAATGGAGGATATGACAGACAATGGAATGATATTATTCATGAGAAACCAAATGAAACGGGATCTGGATGTCCAAACATTGTTATTATGACTAATCAGAAATCTCATAATATGATCAACAATATCAACTTTGGTAAATTTTCTGACTCAGATAATAAAAGAAAGATGGAGTTTCATGATGATGATAGAGGAAAGAAAGTTCAATTTCCCTCATGTAAATCATGTGGGAAGAGGCATCAAGGAGAATGTTTCAAAGGAACTGGAAGATGCTTTGGGTGTGGAAAAGAAGGACACAAAGCCAATAAGTGTAAAGGAAAAGGTTCAGTTGACACTATGGAAGAGGATAATGGTATTTCTACGACATCAACAATGATTAAATGTTTTAAATGTGGAATGTACAGGCATTATGCAAACCAATTCCCTAAGGGAAAGTCTCATGAAGAGAATCAGTATGGTCGTATGGGTAGTATTTATGTTGATGATGATGAAGAGACTAAAAATGATATGTGAGATGAAAAAATTGTTTAAGCTTGGTCAATGGATTAAGAAGGAAGTGGAATTATTACATGTTTATCAAGTGTAATGTTGTATAAGTAATCTCATGGTACTATGGAATAAAGAGACATCTATGGACTATTACACTGTTGCCTTTCCTTATGTTTTGAAAGTATAAGATGAATGGTACTAGTAATCATTAAAGGTTATTCAGATATTTTTGGAAAGTAGATGATATGCGCATAATGAAGGGATACGGAGAAAATTAAATGTTTGATAGTATTCATGAGCTCATTACTGATATAAGGAGAAGGTCATGTCATGGTTTGAGTATATAGAATTTTTGGGTTTTGGTATGTGGAAAGAGTTAACTTTTGACAGCATTCATGTTTTCACTAAGGTTTAATGGGTATTCATTTTTCAAGAGAATACATGATTAAGGTATTTACATGATTGGAATGTGACCAACAAGATATATGGGGGATAAATGATGGTATTCATGTGCTTGGTTGATGACATTTCAAGTAATCGTTTTCTTTATACTATGAGATTGGACATATTTATTTTGGATAAGCCTAAAGATTGGAATGAATTATGTTGGACATAAGTTATTATTGTTTAAGGATAGATCTTTTTTCGATATTATTGAAGGGATGTTATAGTAATATAGTTTTAGAAAAAGGACAACCTACAGGACGGGCTACATCCCATCGCATCGGACAAGGCTGTGGGAATCGAACCTACAACCGAAGTGTGACTGGCCTTTATCACCTACCACTTGCCTACAAGAAGTCCCTGGTTAGTATAAACTAGTTTTATTTTATTAAGTGGTATGATATATGAAGTATAAGTTCATTTATGGAACCATATACGATTAGTCTAACCATAAGATGGACTTATAACTTTTTCTAACCTTTTATTTGAAATAGATGGAATGACCCATAATTCTATCACATGATCTGGTAAGACATCACGAATAACAAATTCAACTTCATTTCCTTAAGGTATTAAGTGGAAATTGTTCAATTCATGAATAACAGTGAGATTTTACCAAAATCATTTAAGTATTTCTTTTAATTCATCAACTTTAGGGAAATGATCTTGAAAACCAAAAATGTTGTCCTAGTAACCTTATATCCGATGAATCAGATGGTACCTTAGATCATCACAAATCTATAGCTTTGTTATTGTTGGCTTTTTCATAGCTATGTTCTCTACCACTCTCCATCAGAACATGATGGATAGGTTTCTCTTCCATATCCATATTTTCACCTATGTTCTCCTATGTGGAAACCCAGTGATTAGTTAATTTGGGTAACCGTTATGTTTCATACTTTAGTTTTTAAATATTAGTTTTGGTATTCATTTTTACGATGTGGGTTTCTATTAAAGAAACTTTCAAGTAGTAAACTATTTATAACCCCGACAAATTTCGAGGGCAAAATTCATTTTAAGGGGGGTAGAATGTAACACCCCGAGATTTTATGAGAAATATTATTTTGAATTTTTGTTGTACATTACAACAAAGGAGTCTTTCACAACACGCAACCCTAGCTTGGCTGCATTACATACAATCACGACCTTCCTCGATAGAATGTTTAGTACGCAATACCAAGTTTCACTAAACGAGATATTATTATAATATTATTATGAACTAGCCGTTATGAATAGTAATACCCAATTTTTGAAATTTTATAAATTTTACCTTTCAAAATAGACTTCATTTTTGGATTATGAATATTGAAATTAGCTTATGGTGAAATTTTGGTACTTTTTGGATAACTTTCATATTCTCATGAATAGTGGAAATTACTAAATTTTAATTAAAAACATCTATTTTTAATCGAAATAATTATTACTGATAAATTATTAATTTGAGTGGTTTTAAAGTATATTTAGAATATATTTTTACAATTTAATACAATGTTGGTCATTGGATGTAATTTCACATTTAAACCAGACATAAACACGTGTCAATCTTTTGACAGTTATTATCTCTTAAGAACACACTATTTGTTTTGACGACGAGAACTAATTTTCAAATTAATTAATGCAACTGATATGTTTTGAATTTGGTAAAATAGACATCATTTTTGAATTTATAATATAAAATATAGCTTAGGCCTAATTTTTTGTATTTTTCTGGAAACTTTCATTTTTTGATGAATACTGAAACAACTAAGTGATAGTTAAAAAAAACAGAATTTTTCATAAAACATAATTTTACAGCTTCTGTGAGTGGAATTTATAAATTATGACAGACACAGTTAATATCAAGGACTAAAATGTGCTCCAATGAGATGAAAATAATTTTTGGTGAATAATAACTTTTTACTTTTTTTTACCACGGTTAAAAGTAAATAGGGTAATTAAGGGTAAAAATGATATTATTTTTACCCTAAAACATGTCATAATTCTATTGGATCAGTTTAATTCGCACAAAAACAACCTTAGGAATAAAATATGACCATTCAGGCCCACTTGGATTAGATTAGGACATTTATTATTAATTTATTTAAACAAGGGTTAAAATAGTTAAAATCAACGTTTAATAAGAAAATTATTTTTAATATAAGGTTATACATAAGATAAATTCGACTATAAATATTCATTATAAATATAAAAATATTTCCTACATAATTATATTTTATTTGTAATTTTTAGACTTTAAATAATTTAATTTATTTATGACACAATGAGGATGTAGTAATTATCTTATTAATGAAATATTGACATAATTGATGTTATAAATACCCAAATAAATGTAATTTGAGACTTTTTATGAATTAAACTAATTTTATAGGTTAATATGACATGTGAGTATTGATTTAGTTATCTT
This sequence comes from Viscum album, assembly GCA_963277665.1. Taxonomy (NCBI): domain Eukaryota; kingdom Viridiplantae; phylum Streptophyta; class Magnoliopsida; order Santalales; family Viscaceae; genus Viscum; species Viscum album. The sequence continues at coordinate 506,900,045 of OY728131.1, read as the reverse complement.
TTTTAGAACTAATAATTCTTTTATGATTTTCACAAAAATGAATTACCAAATAGTTTCAAAATTTACAAAAAATTGTTTTTAAAACAAATATTATATTATTAATTGTGATTATATTACTAAAAATATAAAGTTCTTCCAAATGACTTAGATAAGGTTATATATATTAATAATAAACAACTTGGGGTTCTTTTGGCTTGTTATAGTATGTTTATTAACCTTATTATGTAAGAATAAAAAAATACACGGTAAAAGTAAAATTATCTAACTTAAAGTTAAATCTAAATGATAAGGTTAAAATAGGAACCTTAACTTTTATAAATTCTATTGGATGAGATTATTTCTACCCATCCCCACATTAGCTTATAAATAAATCAATTTGGAGCTATTTAAAACCGAATATGACTTTATAATAAAATAATAATTTTTGTTTTTCCAAAGGTGCCCCTCTCCTCTCTTATAACAGGGCACCTCCTCCCTCTCTTCCTCAAACCACCTTGAGCCTTAAATATCTTCCAACCCCTGACAATTTCTCTTCTCCACTTCCCTAGGAACATCCTAGAGCTTCTGGAATTCTTCAAAGACCAGTATTAGTGCCCTAAGAGGAGGTTTCAAAAAGGCGCTTCGAAAAGGAGGTAATGTCCGTTACCGATTCTTTCAACTTTATTTCTTCTTCCACTTCTTCTCCTTTAGTTGTTTCATTATGAAGTAATAACATAAGTATAAACCATATAATTATATGTTATTATAATTATGAAACAACCCTATTTCACCATCTATCCATCCTACGGAAAACAAAATCACTACGCGTGCGTACGTACGGAATACCGTCTCCACGCCGTGGTATAATCTATTTTCCACCACCACCTTACTTGGATAGATATAATGGTGTAAATAATAACTATATATGATTATTTTAAAGTGATATTGATTCTGTAATAGTATACATACAGTCTAATAAAATTCCACGATCATGGGAACAATATCATCGCTCGTGCGTATGTACAGAATACCGTCTCCACGACGCGATGAGATTCATTCTCAATGATTAACCATTCATAAATGATTATAAAGTATATATAATAAGTAATCATGAAATATATGAAATAATAATGATACTGTATTTATGTATATGTATATTTATTTCATCCAATTAATTCCATTCAATTCAATGAGGAAACAAAAACAACGTTCATGCGTACGTACGGCCTACCATCTCCATGAACGGTGTATTTCTTTAAATTTATAGATCTATTATATATATTTATATTATGAATATATATTATATATAAATCATGTTTTATATTCTGGAATTAAGTAATCATGATCTAAGTAATCATATGAATAATTACAAGTCAAAACACGGACGACAAATGAAACGATTTTACCCAAAACGCTCTTTAACATTGAATTTACAAAAGAACGGGTAATATAAAGTCATAAGTGAACCATATATGATATCATAACAATGAATATTATTTTTTAATAAGTCAATGACATTATTTAAATCATTATACATGAGGTTCAGATACGTATGAAGCATATCGGTCCTAAGGTAAGGGATAATTGTGAAAATCTCATTTTTATCTGAGATTGCATATTCGTAAGTATTTACTGGGGGTTATTGATATCATCCATGTCAATGTTTTATAAAAGTGTATTAATGTATTTTTAATGTATTTTTTACCCATTTTCTGTTTTACCCCATGGTATGGAAGGAATCATTCTTTTATTTACACTACAAGGTACTTTTTGACTTTTCCAACAAAAGTACGAGAAGAATGATTTTTTTAACTTATACGGAATGAAAGGATTTTTACGATTTTATAAATACTTATTTTCATGAAGCTTACTCAAAAATATTTCATGACTATTTTCAACAAAATCCTTTTCTTTTAAAATTGCATGATGTTTTGTGAAAAGAAATTGATTTTGAAGAAGAAAGGATATTTTATTCAAGAATTAATTTCAAGTGTTTTATCAAAAACAAATTCCATCTAAGATGACATTATTTCATATGTGTATGTTTAATGCATAATGTCTCTATGATTTACACAGTTTCACTATTCTTATGATAAAATGATATCCATTTGTTTATATGGATTATGTGATGATGGAATAATGTTTATGAAACCCATTTTATTCGTTGGGTTATTATGAATTATGTATGCTTATTTTGTGGCACAAGTAAGAATGATTTCATTATGAGATGGCTGGGACCTATATCTCCCACCAATTCATTGGGTAAAGTTTTATATCTCATGATATAGACATGGCTGGAATGGTAAGTTAATCCGGTTCAGTGTTACAGGACTGAAACGAGGAGTGAACTCGATTCGGAAAGGGGCTTTGTCCACTAAGATGGTCTTGGCAGCAATGCCTTGGCTACTATTGAAATAATTACATGTGCTTAATGGATGCTAGAATTACATGTTTTATTCCCATGATATGTTATCATTATTTATGTTCCATTATGATCTATGCCTTATGTACTTCCATGTTTTAAGTCGTTTCTCAAGATTTTGATGTTTAAACATTATGTTCATGTTTTTAGGTTCAAATGTGTATGGTATGTTTTATTTTATCCATGCTTACCCTTACTGATCATTTGAGCTCACCCTTTTTATGTTTTATTTTCCACCAGTATTAAAATAAAGTTTTTAGGTAAGGGAAAAAAAGTGGAAGATCTTTATGGGAGATGTTGAAGATCGTTCACCACGATTAGAAGATTACGTTCCATGTTTCCAAAGACGCTAAACTATTATGGTCCTTGTGTGTCTGTTTTTGTTATGTATTAAGTATTCCGAAAAAGTAATGTAATATCTATGTACGTCAAGATTCGGGTATCTACAGTAAGATCGTCCAAACATGAGGAGATAGAAATGGTGATAAAGTGAACTTCTCTTCGAGTCTACGCTACCTACATTATCAGATTCAACTCGTCCAACCATGTGATGCTAGACAAAGAAAGCACGTGGCATACCCCACGTGTCTTCGCCTCTCTTGGAAGGAGAGTAACCAAAGCCCAAGGAGTGGGTACTACAATAAGTTATATATAAATATATATATATATATGATCAACCAAAGGAACCCAAACAAGAGAGTAAGGGGATATCAGTATCACTTGATCAGCCTAGTAAAATAGTCACAAACAGCTCTAGAAGTAAACACCATCGATGACCAACATCCCATACATCTTCCCTGAACTGCATGTCAAAGGGGATCAATCACCTCACCTTGATACTATATGTTTTGGGCAGTTCTTTCTTGCCCACATGATTTTAGTTCACGTCTTAAGGACGCATCTTGGTTATAAAATCCCTCTTCTTTATTGAAAGTCCATAGACATGTCATGTATGTCTCTTCACTATACCGCACAGTCGAGAGATCATGTCAGAAAGTCGTGAACCCTAAATCCAACACTGCTATAGGATATACTTATAAAATTCATCGACGAACCCACTGCCCAGCCTAGTTGGGGGGTAATCTCTGAAAGATTAACTGGAGAACACAACTGCCCAGCCTTGTTGGAGGATAATCCCTGAAAGATATCGGTGAACGTCAATGCCCAACCTCACTGGAGGGTGATCCTGAAATAAAATGGAAAAAACTACTTCCTAGCCTTATGGAGGGTAATCCTTAAAAGATATTGGATAATTCCACTTCCCAACCTCGAGGGATGGTAAGCCCGAAAGAGAATGGTGAACACCACTACCCATCATCGCTGTAGGGTAATCCGGTATTACTATGGTGATTCTAAAAACATAACCACCCTCACTTTCAAAACCAATCATCTTCTCAAATAGGCATCACACTTGCAACATCTCACATCATACCTCAAAGTCCACTATGGATGGCACCATTGTGTCGTATGTGGAGAAACACTCAAGATAATCTACATGCACACCAAAATCCGAGTTTAGAAGAAGTAGATATGAGAGGTAGAAGATTTGTAGTGGTACACGGTGCTTGTGGGGCCCACATGGCCTGTGACCCCACCTCATCGCCTGCCCATGTATCTAACAATTTCTGGGTCCCAAAATGGTGAACAAGTACCACAAGACATGTCAAGCTACTCCCAGAGTACACACTAGATTAGTCACAAATCCGATGAGCGCACGACGCTCGTCGCAAAGACAAAGCGTCGGAATCATAGGTTAGCTGACACGCCTGCTCAAACGGTCCCAAAACATCAACAATATCACTTCACACATCTTCTCCAGTCTCACAAGTGTTAGAGCTAACATAATATGCAGATTCTCTTCAAACATGTCCAAAAGATCATCCATCAATACTCATTTTATGTTTCCACATTTAAAGAGATCGTGAATAAGGCTCTTCACGTCCAAATGGATCACATCGTTGAAATCCTTGCAGAAAAGAATGCAAGATAAACTACTCACTCATCCAAAATGGACTCGTCACGAAGAAGATGTATCTCCCAGCATCATACGCGTACGAGGCCATTTGTGGCCAACACCTCGATTCCAAAACACATCACGCAGAATGTGCCATTGTGAACCTCACTGAAAAACACAGTGGATCAGATATTAATTCATGAAAGATGGACCACCGGTGAGAAATGTGATTTTCACCGTAATGCCTGGACGACACTCGATCACTTCCAATTTCAAAAAATCCATGCACCATTGAATGGATCGCACCATTGCAATCCTTGTATAAAAACACTCTAAAATGAGTACTCAAACACCCCAAGTAGATGTCAGGTGAAAAAGTGGAATGTCACCATAAGGCGTGCCAACCCAAACCTATGGGCCTACACCTTGTCTCAAACCTGAATGCTTCGAAAAGTGTCTCAAAAATTCTGCACAAGGACTGGGGTCATGCTGCTGCTGATGGAGAGTCAATTGGAAATCCCAAACCTGAGTTAGTTCTGATGCTAGAATAATTATTTAAATAATTAATTAATCACATTAAGTATTTCATGCCACCAAGCGATGAATTCAAACATCAAAGGTCCCAAACCAACCTTGGAAGGACTGCCTCAACTCTAGGGTCACAATTCCTCTAACGTCGCGTCAAACAAATGTCCAGTTCACAATATACGTTCATTGAAAGATTTAATAATAATTTTTTATTATTAAATTAAAGCTTTTAGGGACACCCACCTTTGGGAACAAAACATAAAATTCCAGAAGACCATTTCAAATTGTTTTTATTTATGAGACGGACCTATGGCCACATACAGTCTACAATTTTCGGTCCCCTATCAAAAGATTCAGACGTTTAGGGGTTTCAGGCCCAAACTGGCCTGGTCTGGCCCATCCCGGCTGGACCCTTCCACCTGGGCCGGCCTACTCGGTGTGGCACGAGCTGCTTTCTCTAAGCCTAGACCACCTCCCATGGCTAGGTATTCTATATTTACTGGCCATACTGAACTGTCTCCTCCTCGTAGGCTGCGTAAAGGAGGACTCGCAGCACGCGGGTCTCGTTCCTTCAAAGTTGCTTCCTTGGGTTCCTCGTGTCCCCGGTCTACTGCATGTTCACACCACCGAAGCCTTGACCTGCTACACCACCCCCTCCCAGTTCTCCTCTTATCTTATTGAATACGCATCCTCATTGTTCCCTGCTCACCGCACGCCGCGCCGACCCCAATTCCATGCTGCTCCTCCTGACCGGCCTGATGCCGTCCAACCTTGCCTTCTACACTGCGCTAAAGCCCTGACCTGCTCTTCACCTGATCCCTGAGCACCCATTCAAAGACAACTCCACATTCTATCCTCCTCATTCCACCCTCCAAATCCCCATGATGCCGCTTGCCACCTTACCATTGTGCCACCTACCGCGGTTGTCGCACGTCGTCGTCAGCCGCTACTGCTGGCGGTGATCCGACGATCCTTTCAGTGGACCACCGAGAATCCTCCATTTACCCAAAAATTATTATGAGCCCATTCTTCTGATACCTACGATGAGAAAATTTCTTTTCTTGACTCTTATTGAAAAACTGTTGAAGATTTGATGCTTTAAATTTTAAGCACCCAAGAACCTAAACAACGGTTGAAGTTTACGATGAAGAAAATTTGATTTTTAGCATTGGTTGATGGTTGTGTTTCATGTGGCCATAAAAAATATTAACTAAAACAAATAAACAAGGGGAAACAAGGGATTTTCAAATTAAAAATGGAATTGGAACTCAAAAATAGAAGAAATCCTACCTCAATCTGCATGTTTGTCATCGGTGACGCGACCGCTGCTATTTCACTTCGATCGGATGAGGTTTCGGCAAAGATCACTCCTCGATCCGGTGAAGAACAACGAAGAAAGCTGAAGAACGGTAGAGATAGAGAGAGAGAGAGAGAGAGGTAGAGTGATAAGGGAAACCCCTAACTCCGAACTCTTGTTTTTATATTTATAGAAAACCCTACTTAGTGAGGAATCAGAAACAATCGTGCCTTCTCATATTATATCGTGCCTAGGTAAAATTTCCAATTTCACACTCAATGGATGTCTTGGATTTCCATTCCAAGACATTGTTCTAAAGTTATTCGAAAAGAATTCTGGTGATAAAAAATCACTAAGTCATTATTTCAAAATATCGATTTTCCCCTAGGCGGATTTCCTCACAGTGGTCCTGCGCTGACAAAACTTATAACCCTCCTAAGGTAAAACCCATGCTATGAACTCAACTGCGAACTTGTATTTCATTTCTAAGTTTCTGTTTGAGAGTTATTTGGGTTTTAGCTATTAAAGGAATGAATTAATAAATTAACTCATCCATTTACTCCCCACTAATGAGTGAGGGGTCTGAACATCTCATGTAAACATGCATTATTTCATGCCTAGGGTAAACATCGTGTTTTGAACCCAACCCTGGACTCAGATTTCTGATCTGATCAACCATTTAGGATATATTCTATTTATATTGTGTGAATAGTACGAAAACCCTTAATATTTTTGTATAATTTATTCCGGACACACTAGGCCTCTAAATTGCACGTCGACTCATCATCTAGATTTGTAAATACATGTAGAAATATTCCAAAGTCTTACAGGGAAAAATCAATTCTCTACAACTATCGTATACCACCCATGTCTTGTTTCTCTTGATTACCCACAATTTGATTTACATCAACTAGAGAAACTACCAAAATAAAAAAACTAGATTTTGGTACATGGAATACATTTATGAACTCACATAAACATTTTTATCCTAGATAGTTTCCAATTACTACTTCTATATAGTATTTGTGACTATTATCAAATATATAACCCCAATATAGGTGAATATAAATCCATCTCTTTAGATTTAGCATTCTTATGTGGTATGTGGATATGGAACAATTTCTACAAATAATTCTTATGAATTTTATTGTTCATGTTCCAACTTATATTCATATGGAGCCTATATTTCATTGGATTCTAGCCTTCCACCACAATATCAAAAGTTATTGTATACCCTTATATTAATATAGTTAGTCTTGAATAATATCTTTCAATATTGGGCATGTTAATATCTCAAGTATCTATATGATAATTAACTGAGATTCACAATGTGTTTACTTTGATGTATATTTATAGTTATGTCCATTTAAAAAAATATAGTTCCAATAAAATGCCTAAGGTTTTTATATAATAGACACCAATCATATCACATCCTATATCATATTCATTAGTCAATCTAGTTTTTTTGTCCATAGTTGTTACACAGGTCATTTTGAAACAAATATTAAATGACTATAGATGATTAGAAATATATATTAGACTCCATGTTGACCCTCCTCGTACTACTATCACTTCATTGATATGTGTAAGGAAATGTGAATTTAGTGTTACCTCCCCTCTATATTAAAATAATTGAATCATATTTCATAAGGATATTCGCTGAAAATATTTCACAACGGATCCTATTTTTTACCAAGTCTGTTCACTACTTCTATCATAAATTCCTATAATCTATCAAGGGAATCTCATGATGTATTTGAATTTCACTCAATATTCTCCTAAAAATAGTTTACATGGTCTTACTAAACTAACTCTTGAAGCTTTATTGATTACCTTTATTTCAAATGGTTTCTTTGTCTAAAAATTAATATGTATGTATATTGATAATACCTAAGGGTTTAGCTATAATGTTTTTAAACAATATTTTATATATATCTTTAATAACTACTTTTAGATTTACTTGAAAAATAATTATCTTGTCACAATATGTTATAAGTAATATATTTTTATATTAATAATTAATTTCATACATTGGATATTATTATTCAATTATTTATAATCAATTAATTAGGAAGTACCATAACATCATTCATTTCAAAGTGAAAAAATGTTTATTTGTTTCTAACAGATCACTAATTTAAATGTTCTAGTAACACTCAATATAAAACATTATTTTCATGAGAGTCAATCCACTTGGAAACCGTAATTTGCGTACTTCTCTTTGTTGACTCAAGAATGACCCTATCTCGGCTACTTTGATAATTCACCTTACTTTATATAATCTTTAGAAACTTCCTTGGTTATTATTTTTGAATAAAAATATATGATATATATATAGTATTTATAAACTAAGAAGTAAAATAAAAAAAATTACATGTAATGATGAATATACCCAAAGTATAAAATTTTTCTTGCTTCTTCAATCCAGTGGAATTACTCTTTTGTTGACCTTTATTTCCGTATGATAAGGAAATAAAATCTCTTTTACGTGTCTACGTCTAAATATTTTATCACTTTAAAGGTAGGTATAAAGGCACCACTAAATTTTAAATGGTCATGGTATTTTTAACTTGGTCCTTTGCAACATTCACTATAACGGGAGAAGAACCATGGTCACACAAATCCTTATTATCTTGGTGAATAATTTTCAAAACATTCCCAAGAAGCATATTTATATTATTCATCATACACTACAAAAAATAGATTTATTATTTTTTATTTAAGATGGACAACTGGGACATCACAAATAGTATCTGACATCGTCTTATTTTTAATTGACTAGTACATATGTCGCAAATATATTTCTTCACATTTTCTTATGGAAGTATATTCCAATGCAAAAATGTTGGGTGTACTTGAGTGCACGAAAACGTGAATCAACTACGGGCGACAGAATGGAAATTTCATTATAAATTGCTCATTTCAGAAAAATATGGGTGGAAGACTAGTTTGTCTGATGAAAATAACTCTTTTGGATGAGTATGTGAAACAGATCGGTCGTAGATACCAATGTAGGAAAATACTAATGAAGTACTCTTTCAATTGAGTATTTATGGTGGAATTTGTTGAAAAAGGTTATTTGGGACAACTCCATTGCAAATACTCTATCAACGAATTTTTTGAGATGAACCATTTCAATTACAGAAAATATTTAGATTAGTGGGAAAAAATATTTTTAGCTGTGAATTTTTTGCAATGGATATATTTTCCATTACAAATACTTATCATAAATAATCATTCTTTCAAAAATAACCATCACCAATAGTCCAAACAAGAGTCTTTTTATTATGGAATTTACATCACAAAAATTATAATGAACTAAAGTTATCTATAAATATATGTATCCCCCCCCTACACACTTGATTCATGCAACATATGTTTCTCATGATGAAAACCCTCAAATTTTAGATCTAACTTTAAACTCAGTAGATTCTAGACTCGATTTACAAATTTTGTATAAAAGTACCAATTTCAATGTATTCTTTTAAACTTATTTATTATCATTAATGTTTTATATTTAATTATTTTTAAAATTTATACAGTTTCAAAATTATTTTAATTTATTTATGTGGAATTACATATAGTAAAATTTAGCAGAATTTACTAAACATTTGTGTAATTTACAATAAATTGGTATAAATCAATATTAAATTAGTATAAAAAAAAAAATATTATAAATTAGTATTAATTTTTAAAAAATATTATGGATTAATAAGAAATACTGTAAATATATATAAATTAATATAAATATATAAAAATGCTATATAGAATTATAAATTACTATAAATTCATATAAATTATTAAAAATTAATATATTTTATTATAAATTTTCATAAATTAATAGAAAAATAGTATAAATTCATATAAACTACTATAACATGCATTATATAGTATAAAATAAAATAAATTTATTTAAATTAGTATGAAATATTTAAAAATAGTATTAATTATAACATTTATTAAATATTATTATAAATTAATAAAAATAAACAAAAAAATATTAGATATCCATATAAATAAGTATAAATATATATACATTATTAACTAAAGATATAAATTATTGTTAGATTTCATAAAATATGATAAACGATAATAATAGTAACAACAATTAATAAAAATTAGTACATATTATTATAAAATCTTACCAATTAATAAAACCTGTTATGCGTCACTATAAATTAGTATAAATGATTAAAAACTATTATATATTAGTATATATTTGTAAAAAATGATATTATTTTCTATAAATTGATAACATTTATTATAAATTTATATAAATTACTAATAATTAGTATAAATTTATTGCAGATTAGTATAAATTAAAATACATTACTATGAATTCATATAATTTAGTAAACATTCATATAAATTAATTTATATGACTATAAATTCATAGAGTTTGTATAAATTATTATTGAGTATAAATTAATAAAAAAATTGATTCATGAGTATAAATTAGTGTAAATTAATAAATATATTTATACATTACAATAAATTAGTATAAATTAATAAAATGTTGTATAATTATATATAAATTTGTATAAACTTATATAATTTATTATAAACTGAAATAGTGTAATATAATTAAGTATAATTTAGTATGAATTAATATAAATTTCAATAAATTAGTATCATTTCCATTTAATTTAGTATAAATTGATATAAATTATTAAAAAATTGATATAATTTAGAATAAATTACTATAAATTATGGCAAATTGATATAAATGTGTATAAATCACAATAAATTTTCCTCATTTAGTATAAATTAATATAATCTGTTACACATTAGTATAAGTGAGTATAAATTATTCAAAGTAATTATACAATACTATAAATTAGTACAAATTAATAGAATTAGTATGAATTAATATAAATTAGTATAAATTGATATAATTTACTTTAAATTAATATGATTTATATTAATTTTTATAACTTAGTATAAATTTAATATAAATTAGTATAAATTGATATAATTTACTTTAAATTAATATGATTTATATTAATTTTTATAACTTAGTATAAATTTAATATAAATTAGTATAAATTAGTATTACTGCCTTTTGAATTAATATGGAATAATATACAAATCAATAAATTAATATAATTTAGTAAAAATTTATATAAATTAATATAAATTAGTATAAATTCAAAAAAGTTAGTATAAATAATTATAAATTAGTATAATTTAGTATAATTTAGTATAATTTAGTATAAATTAATATAAATTAATATTCATTATTATAAATGATTGTAAATTAATAAAATCTTTTACCAAGTGGTATACATTATTATAAACTAATAAAAATTTGTATTAATTAATATAAATTACTACAAATTGATATAATTATCTATAAATTGATATGATTTACAATAAATTAAAATAATTTAGAAAATATTAATGAAAATTAGTATGAATTCGTCAAAAATTGGTATAAATTTATATCAATTACTTAAAACTGGTTTAAATTTAGAAACTAGTATAACATAATATAAATTATTATAGTTTGGTTTAATTTAGTTTTAATTAATATAAATTAGTTTAGTTTGGTTTAATTTAGTATAATTTATTAAAAATTATTATATATTAGTGTAAATAAGAAAAATTAATATAAATTAATATAAATTGTTTTACATTCATAAAAATTAGTATAAATGAACAAATATTAGTATATATTTGTATAAATTTGACTTAATTTTTTCAATTCACTAAAAAATTATATAATTTAATTTAATTATTTATAATTTATAATAAATTTGAATAATTTAATATAAATTATTAAAAATTGTTATAAATTTTTGTAAATCCATCATAAATTGGTATAAATTAATATGAGTTTCTATAAGTTGATATAATTTATAATAAAATGAAATAATTAGTATAACATGGGATAATTTAGAATAAATTTTTATAAATTAATAAAAATTGTAATGCATTACCATAGATTAATAAAAATTTCTAAAAAAAATGCATATTATTATTATTATTATTATTATTTTAAATTGGCACACATGTGCATAACATAAAAACATTGAGTTGTCATGCTACTTATATTCCCCTTCGTGTATGATTCCATCCTTCCTTTCTAAAATGAGAGGAAAATCCTACCACCCAAAAATAATATTTTGTAAATTATAAATATATAATAATATTTAAAATTAAACATTTTATGAAATATAGTATATAAAATAATTAATTTTTCATGTAGTGAAAATTAATAATACATTGTTAAAAATTTATATTATAAAATAATTAATATTACTTTTTAGAAAACTATGGAATCGAGAATTAGGAAACATTTTTTACTATGAGATCATGACTGGATAAATCGTTAAAAAAATCAAAACAGTTCTGGTATAAATAATATCTATATTAAGGTTGGTGAAGCATTTTATCATTAGAATTACTAAATTTAGAATTTATTTTCGAAGGAAAAATTATGTTCACCTTTAATAATTGTGATCTCAAAAGATTTGAATCTTTTGATAATGATAGGGTTTATTTTTTTATTGGGGTTTTCAGAATGATTATTCCATTTTCTAACAATATAGTGAATGAAATTTATAAGGAAATATACTTTTATTTTCTGGAACCATAAAAAATTCAAAATTTAGTACATGGATTTATTTTACATTCATTCCATGAAATATGAACTCAAGAAATAAGATTCATTTTTCTACTCTTATTGTATATAATATCAAAAATATATCAAAACATACTAAAATGGGTCACAATATAGAACATGTTTATGACGTCAAAAAGCATCTTTCTCTAGTATTTAATCAGTTTGAGCATATTTTATATGGTCATAATTTATTATGTCTTTTAAATGATGATATGTATAGAGCTCATGTATTTATTCTTCTCAATTATAAAAAATGACATAGTTTGTGTTGTAAGTGATATTTTAACTTATAATTTTTAAAATATTTATTATAAGTTAATTTATTTTAATTATTATATATATTATATGATGTTCATATCAATTAAGCAAAAAAATTAAACCACTTTCTCTTAAATAAAATCAATAAAATCATCTTTTCTGTTGGTTTCAAAGACCAACAATTTCAATTAATTATAATCAGATATATGAAAGATATTTTTAATTTGATATATGCTTGATTATATTTTTAATCATTTAGGTGTCTCAACATCAATATAAATTTTATAATAGAATATATGCACTAATTAAGTCACCATAAAACATTGTCAAATCTTTTAAATCTTAGGTTATGATTGGACTTCAATTTCATATACACAGAAATGGTGAAATAAAAAAATTCAATGAAAAGTGGGGTTTTTTATAATGATACTATCACATAGAAAGTAAAGTAGAATTTTATGGAAATATGGATGAAATAATCAAGTTATGTTATCTGGGGTAAAATTACATAACAATATTTAAATGTCATCATTTTGATTCTAATAAAATGGACAATTTTTTCTTTATATCAAGAATATCAAGTTTATTAAGATAACTAATATTCTACATTGAGATATTTAAAATATCATTGGAGTATAATAAAAATGAATTATCTTGAAAATAAGTTTATGAAAAATGAAAGGGGTTCTGTTGAAGTGAAAAATATTGAAATTTTTCATAAAAGATTACTGAATAGATCTCTTAATCAAATATATTCAGATATTGGTGATGAGAAACCACAGTTGAGGGTTGATTTTGGTTATAATATTGTTTATGTAACTAATGAATTGGATATTATAAGAGATAATGAACTTGAATCTCGTATGGTAATTTATGATTATGAGAAGGAGGATGAATAAATCAACACTTATGTTGTTGAAAGTATAGATGAAGATGATACAGTATGTATTATATTTTCTATTTAATATTTATTTGTTTTTTATATTTTATATATGTATTAATAATTAGTCATAGGTAACATTATTTTCACATAGTTTACTTAAAAAAGGGTCTTATATTTTTAAATTATTTATATTTCTATAAAATATAGAATTTTTTATGAAATTAATTATATGTTTCACATGACTTAAGAAAATTATGATAAAAAATAATTTTTATCTTGACTGGGGTTCTACAACCTGGTTATTATCATCTAGATTAATTAGTTAAGGCTTATCGCAAGACACTATCTACTATGAGGGTCAAGGCCTTGTGCGATTGATTATTCTGGATCATGTACCAAAGGGAATTTAATCTCTTGACATTGATCCTCATTAGAATAATTTAGATCAAATATGAATTTTATTTATTTATATTTATGATATTTATATATTAATATTGTTTCTAATTATCTTATTTATATATTTTTTCACAACAACCTTTTGGGGGGATAGTTATATTTTATGGAGTTTCGTTTTGTACCATAGGCTTCAAAGTATCGAGTTACTATCAAGTTTTGTCATTGTATGTTCAAGCACTAGTTGTTATATATAAATAAAAAATCATGTATTTAATTTATATTTTTTATTATAATTTTTTTAATTGATTATGGTCTTATATTGATTATATCATGATACCCTCTATCTGGAAGGCATGATAGGGTTATATGTGTAATCAATTATATTGGTTTTTTCAAACTCTTAAAAGAAGATATATACAGAGGGAATGTAATTAAATATTTTAATTAATCATGTAGACTACATCAAGATAACTATGTCCCTTATTATACTATGGGGATTTTTCACATACTGGATAAGAGAGTATATTTAGAGGAGACATAATTCTTCTCAATATAATTAAGAGATACAGGATGTCACACACATAGCTGTGTGATGAAATTTCAGTATAGACCATCGAAATTTGTAAGTAATTTTATTTAATAATTATATATATTTATTTATTTATATAATTTTAAATATATATGATACTTTTTTCATTATATAATTGTTTTATCCATTAAAAAGGTGATTTTTACAATACGATATACATAGATAGTTATACGGGGTAGATTATTAGAGATAAGAAGCATCATATTTTGGTTTGTATTTTTCTTATTTTTTTAAATTAACTTAATTTAATTTTTTTTCTTTTCAAATTTTATTAATAAAATTGTATAAAACATAGGTTTCATACATGTATGAGAGTTAGAACCAGAAAAATGGTGGGGATAAATTATCATGCCAGTCACATTTTGACAAGGCATAATGGATAAGGTTAACATCAAGTGGTCTTCAAAACGTTTATGTGATCATTGTAGGTTAATGGATAACCCTACCTAAGTATTATTTCATCGAAGTGATGAAATCATATGTCTTGATGGGAAAATATGCATCATAGTAATTTTCTACTATATAGTATGTGGTGAGGCTACAAGATCACAATGCAGTTATATAGATATAGAAAACTGAAAATTAATAGGAACGATAATATAAGAAAGATCATATATGGAAGCAATATGAGTAACACAAGGAGATTGTGGATTATATACATCGAGTTGTGCATAGTTTAAGGATGAATTCCCCTACACCAGTTGGACCTAATCCCCCACTCCATCAGTGTAATTGTTATTAAATTTTTTTAAATGTAACATTAATGTAACATATTAGTTGTTATCTTATGATGAATTTTTGGTTTTTTTATTAATATTTAAATTTTAAATTTTTTTATTTATTATTTATTTATGACAAAATTTGTAGTGCATCGCAAATATTTATAGTGAACATTATTTTAGATGGATTCATTATTCCATTATAATTTATTATTTATTAAGAAATAATTACTAGTTTCTAAAAAAATTCCAAATATTTTTTTAGAGGGAGAAAATAATCTTAAATAAACAATATCTCAATGAGGTTAATTTCCAAAATCCATAATCATTAGATCTTTTTGAAATGAACTTTCCTATAGAAAGCTATTTTCATATATTTTCATCAAAAATAGGTTTCTGTCGTAGAAATATGTCAAAAAGAACCCACCACAAAACACTATTTTCTTATAGTTATATAATTCATGATGAATATGGATAAACTAGAAGGATGATAATATAATATTAATGGATAATTACTTATCTATATAGAATCAAAAATTTTATAACTAGACCAATTATTGGATTTTTTTTAAATAAATTTTACTATATCTGTACTATTCTTACATTTTACATTGATGTAGTGTAGTAAAAATCTCATTTATCATAAGACACATATTCTCTTTATCAATATATAATAGAAGATATATATGATGGTGTATACATTAATCTATTTATATTAGTTATTCAACTCTTTACACAAAGATGATATCATGATGAAATGGATAGTAGAAACATCATTCATATATTTCTTATTTGAATCCTCTTAAACATTACTCTCTTGGTGAGGTTAATGATCAGAAAAAATGGATTATATCACTTATTATAAATTTTCATATAGTATTATAGTGTATAAACCATTTTAAAACTCTAGAAAATTTATATTGGAGAGGGATTGGTTTAATTGCAAAAATTATGAAAGTGTTCCCCCAGTTTCTAAAAAAAATTCTATAATAAATGAAATTATATTTTCATACACTATCTTGATTACCAAGTGTGATGTAAAAAAATTATTTTATTACACTAGTTGTAAAACACCTTTATAGATTGTTGTTTTTTTACTATTAATGTTAGATAAAATGAAATAACAATATATATAATAAAAAATGTAGCACTTTTATTGTTGGTTATTTAAAACCAATATTTGAATCCCTTGTAAAAATTACATATATAAGGATTTGCACGTTAGTTTTATTACAAATGACATTGAAACCATCATACTTAGATTTCTAGATAGATTTTTATTAAAACTGATGTATAAATGTCTTTCATCTCTAGTTTTTATTAAAATCATTGTCAAAATCCCTACATCCAAGGATTTAAAATACATTTTTTCCTAAAATTGATATTTAATGTTAATATTTTAAAAAAATATTTTCTGAAATTAATTTATATATATTTTTACAAAAAAAACTTCAACCCCAAACATGATCAACAAATAGCACAAACTGTAGCAACTAAACTCATCGAAAACATTCACATCATAATTTAAAAGTAATATAAATGTTTTAAAGACTTGGAAATTATGTGGAATTTTTTTACATAAATACATTTTAATTTTACGAGTCCATGAAAATTGATGGTGCATGATTCCGAGACCCGGTGTGCCCAGAATCACTTTCTGACGTTTTGTTCGGGTACGTTCAGTAAATGTGTGAGCGCTATTTTATAAATTTTGAACCAGTTATCAGAATTGAAATATGAGGACACTGTTGAACTCGTACCGCCGATATTCTCTTAAGAAGACTTTCACTTCGATGAAAATGGGTCGTGTTGGACAGTTAGTTTTTGGGTTTTCATAAAAAATAATAAAAATAAAGTGAGCTTCACTTTATTTTTGTTGCACCGCCATGAGTGTGACTGGTGGTTAAAACCTCCTCATGGAGGTTGGAGGTGGGGCCACTGCACCTTAACCTCTAATGAGAGGTTATGGTGGTGGGTCCCAACCAAACATAACCTCCTGCGAGAGGTTATGACGTGGGGACCACACGAGACTAAACCCCCCCAATTAATGGGTGGGTGGAAAATCTCTAAACTACCCTCATTAATGAGGGGGGAGTCCCTTAACCTCCTCTACCATTTATGGTGCCACCACCTCCCATTTAATTAATTGGACAATGCATAATTTATTATTCCAATACTCCAAATTTATTAGATGGAACCAATTAATTTATTCTACCTTTTTTTAATTCTATGCCAACAGAATAATAGATAACCAATCTATTGTTTTTTTTGGAATTATTCATTTTGGTGGGACAGAGGAAGAGGAGAGATAGGGAGAAAAGATCCCAATGAAGAATGAGGAACCTCATCTTCCAACGAAGAATGAATAATGCCAACGATCCTTCTTTTACTTCTTCCTCGGATACCTACTGACAAGGAACATATTCCACAGCCGACGCAACTTGGGATTGGGAGGGAGTGGTGGGCGCAAAAAATGATGAATTTCTACATATTCTTCTAGCGACCTTACCATCGACGCCTGACAATAAAAGTAGGGGTTATTGAATTTTTATGATTTTATTTTCTTCTTCTCATCTTCGAATGAAAGGAATCGTAGAAAAGTGATGTAATTAATAGTTGTTCATCTTCTATTCTTGAAGAAACAATTAATACCACCTTAAAGGAGGAAGATGTTGGACAACCTAACATGGCCCGACATCCTCAATCAATTTTCAATCTTGTGATGTTTTTCAAAGCGGCAACGAGCCGATGAAGGAGGCCTCATCAATGGCCACACTACCTGCGACCTCTGCGAACCACACCTCCCCCGTGACACACTGGTGCTTCCGACCAAACTCTGTCGGCATGCGCCGGCCTGAACCACGCCGAATCGGCATGCCCGGCCACCACCGACCACCAGCCTGCCTGCCCTTGGCCTACTTGCGCACTGCACATGCCCCACCGGCCAACCCATGTGCTTCCCGCACCCCGCTGGCCTCCCCGCGCACTGCCCGTCGCCCTGTGGCCTTCCCGGCTCCCTCTCGTCTGCCCACCGACCTGCCCAGTGACCTCCCGCGCGCCCCGCTGTTTGCCCGGCGCAATGTCGCGGCCTACCCGTGCCCTGCCCGGTTCCTCACAGCCTACCCGGCGCTCTGTCGCGGCCTGCTCGCGCCCTGTCCGGTGCCCCTCGGCCTACCCGGATCCCTCCTTCCGACCTCCCCATGGGCTATCTGGGGCCCCGCCGGCCTACCCCAGCCTCTGTGCACACCCCGCCTACCTCCGGCGAACCGACCCCCGTACGACCTCCCAGTCGAGCCGGTGTCCAGGCCCCCTCAGGGCGACCTGGCCAAACCGGCTCGGTCGCGCCCTCGCGACGCTCTGGGCTGATCTGGCCCCGAGCCCGGGAAAAACCGCCCTCGCAGTCTGATGGGTCGGGCCCAATAGACCGGGCCATACCTAGAAATCTGTCCTTCCCAACAGGCTAGGTCAGACCCAACGGGTCTAACCAGGTCAACCTAGACCGGTTCGTTCTAGACTGTGTTGGGTTGAGTCAGTTCAACCATGTTAGACCAGACCCGGGCCCACTACCGACCCCTTTACTTGTTGTTGGCCATATCTTTTCCACCTGACGTCTGTTTGATTAACCTTAAGTGGAACTGGTAATCTCAATAAGAGACGGTCACTTTGAGTATATCCCACTGGAGTTCAGATTATGGTTGAGATACAATCAGGTCGGATCGTACAAGAATCCAATCGGGCCTCCGAGACTAAATGGATAATAACTAACAGACCGGGCATCCGATTGACGGGCCGTCTGTTGCGTTTAGACCTCTATGACGTGGCAGACCTTTGAGATACTTCTTCGTGGCACATCGTGATAGTTGGACTAACAACCAGTAGCTCGTGGAGTGGATCTTTCTATAGGTGAGCGGACAGAGTATGGGGACCAAGTAGCTGGTTGAGAATTGATGACTTCTTGACCGATCCGACTTAGAGCGATTCGACTAGCCCAGTGGGGAGTGCCTGGTAGTTGGCGGCAGACCTACCGAGGAGGAGCGCCTAGTAGTTGGCGGTAGACACGTGTTACTCGACAGGGAGAGTACCTCTACAGGCTATTAGGGGGAGCACCTGGTAGTTGGCAACAGACCCACAGTGGAGAGTGCCTCTGTGTGAGCGTGGAAGACCCACAGTACTCGAAAAGAGGAGTACCTCACCTGTCCAAGGTTAGTGGGAAGCACAATGGTGTTGCAGCAGACCCACTGTACTCGATAGGGCAAGAGTTCCCCAGCAGTCATGGTTTCGATAATAAAAATCCTGGTTGATTTGTGTCAATGACTTTTTGTGTTTTCCTAATGATTGATACGAGTTACTAGATAACATAGTTATATGTATGGGAATATACCTAAGTAATGGTTATCCGTTGATTTTATACTTTGTGGTTTATTTTAGTTGGATATTGTGAGACCTTGAGGGTGTTAGGGTCCCTACTGAGTATCATTATACTCTCCCCAGCACAGGATATTCCTTCACCTTGATGGGTTGGATGTAGACTACGGGCAGTGCAGACGAAGGATTAGAGCTCTAGGACTAGACAGTACCTGGAGGGGGACCTTACGACGAGTCCGTACATGGAGGATTTTGACGGACGTGGAGTGGTGAGGAGGCTATTTGTGCCTACCCTTGAGGTATGATCTGTTGTGAACGATCTAGGAGCTTCTTTCAACATTAGCTATTTTGTCCCTTTTTCAGTTGTACTTGTACTTTACAATTGGGATTGTATTTCCGGCCCCTTTTACTTTCCAGAACTCTTTTTAATACAGTTTTACTTAGTGTTTTGTTTACAGCTAGTACTATGTTGGGTATTTTTACTCTTATAAAGGCAATGTCTTCCCAGTTTTAGGGATATAAACCTTTGGTTCTAGTCGTCATCCCCTGGCCTATGGAAGGCGGGCTTGGGGTAGTTACGACACGGGCCCCAGGGGACGGGTCATGTAAAATTGGTATCAAAGGAGTCGGTTCTACTACAGAACATAGGACTCTGATATTTCGTTTATATGAAGCAGTAGTGTTAAGGGAACTAAGTGTGGTTTTTATTTTAGGGAGTCTAATGTTGGTGCGGGTGGTTGATTATCCATACACCAAGACCATGACTACTGATCTATGGCTCAGGGCACGAAAACACTGATTGTGTGTGTGTATTCAAAATTTTTCTTTAAGTAAGCTCAACCAGTTCATCTCACCAGGTATAGTCTTTTAACCATGTTGCATCTGTTTATTTCTGGATACCTCCCCATGGGTGACCAGTTAGAGCCATGAGAGTTGTACGCACCGACATCCCACCGAGATACGAGGCCTTAGTGTAGGCACCAGTTGATGCACCAGCGGTACCACTCCCTGTTGGGCCACCAATGCCACCAGCCCCATCAGAAGATGATGCACGGTGCTTGAGCGCGCTTCATGAGTTCCAGTGCCAGAGACGACCCGGGTTAAGGGGCGATACAAACCTTCAGGAAGCTGAGGGTTGGCTGGAGGTTGTGGTGAGAGTCTTCAGACTGGTAGGGACACCATGTGACTTTATGGTGATCCTTGCTGCCAGCCTCCTTTAGGAAGCAGCAGCCAGATGGTGGAGCTTGATGCTCCAGGTGCATGACGAGGTGACGCTACTCTGGGTACACATTGAGAGCGTGTTCCAGGCGGAGTTTGTACTAGCCACAGTCCATGCAGTGCCAATACAGAAGCTACTTCATCTGCATCAGGGTAGCATGACAATAGCACAGTACCTAGTGAGGTTCACCAACGTATCACGCTACTCCACAAATATGGTGTGAGACCTATTCTTCAGGGCCCAGACCTTTGAGTAGGGACTCAGGTGGGGGATCAGAGCTCTGAGGATCTCACTTAGCATCCCGACATAGATGGGGGTGCTAGAGAGAGACCTCTTGGTGGAGAGTTTCCTTCCTGAGCAGTCTCCGGCATCGGGACCCACCACTAGCCGACACGAAGCAGAGTCTTCTGGAACTGGAAGTAGATATATGTCACAGAGGTCCAAAAGGTCCATACCTATAGGTCAATGACCACATGACCTGGGATTGGTTGTGCGGGGCACCCAGAGTGCAGAAAGAGCCAAACATTCCAGGAGTAGACAGTGTTACTCATGCAGCGGGCTTTGTCACATGGCTCATGATTGTTCGACCCATCGCTTTGATGATCAGCAGACAGTTTAGGGACCTCCCAGGAAGAGGTATAGTTTTGATCTAGTCGGTCCGTAGGGAGGAGGCAGACGTGGCAGAGGAGATGTACGTGTAGCTGTAGGTGGACAACATTTCAAGGTGTTTCCACCACCACCAGGAGGTCCACCCCGATAGTAGGGAGCAGGTGGAAAGGGGAGAGCTCAGCTCCATGAAGCTGAGGCTTATAATCACGGTGTTCCAAAGATGATACTAGGTACTATCTGTTTCTATTCCACCTTAGATTTAGATCTTATAGAAATGGGTTCCAGTCACTCTTTCAATGCCACTTCCCTTCTTCAGAGCATAGAGATTCAGAAGGAGCCGTTAGTTCGATCCTTACGGCTAGAGACTCCCACCAGGAATTATTTGATGATTATTCACTGGTGTCTATAGTGTGATCTTACTATAGGGGGCAAGAGCTTCAGCTGGGATCTCCTAGTTGCAGTGACGAGGGCTTACGAAGTCATCTTGGTCATGGACTGGTTATCTATAGTCTCTGCCCAAATCGACTGTATTAGGTGAAAAGTGTGGTGTGTCCACACAGATGGGACCAATTTTACCATAATCGTTAAGAAGTAGACCATTACAACACACGATGGACTTACTCAAAGGCGGGTGCAGCCGATCACTCATCAGTTGGCCTGCCTTACCCTCGAAGCAGTTGATGTGGAGAGTCCGAGCTATCTTGTAGTGGTGGACCAGTATGAGGATGTTTTCCCTGAAGATGTTCTAGGACTACCTCCTTGTAGATAGGTTGACTTATACATTGAATTATACCCCGAGACAGTACTGATATCTACACCGGCATATCGAATGGCTCCTGTTGATCTTTGTGAGCTGCGGGTACAGCTAGAGGACTTGTAGGGAAAGGGATTTATTCGGACCAGTGTTTCTCATTGGTCATCCCTGATTTTGTTCGCTAAGAAGGCGGATGAGATCTTGAAGATGTCTGTTGACTATTGTCGCCTGAACCAGGTGACCATGAAGAAAAAGTATCCACTCCCGAGGATTGACGACCTCTTTGATCAGCTGAAGGGAGAACGGTGGTTCTCGAAGATAGACCTCAAATCAGGTTATCACCAACTCAGATTTTGAGATAAGGATGTGCAGAAGACGGCCTTCTGGTTTTGTTATGGCCACTACGTGTTCTTGGTTATGCCTTTCGGCATAACCAACGCTCCAACATTGTTCATGGGTCTCATTAACAGGATCTTCCAGCCCTACCTCGATCACTTTGTCGTAGTCTTCATCGGTGACATTCTGATCTACTTGACTGTTGGGGTGGAGCATGCCTACCATTTGAAGATAGTACCAGACACACTCCGAGAGCACCATCTTTATGGTAAGCTCTCGATGTGCCAGTTTTGGATTCGAGAGGTTCACTAATTAGGACATGTCATCTCAGAGGTTGGAGTTGCAGTGGATCCAGTGAAGATTGAGGAAGTACTTGGTTGGGAGCCACCTAGGAGTGTGAAGGAGGTACGAAGTTTCCTGGGTTTGGCTGGAAAATATATGAGATTTTTTCCAGACTTCTACAGAGTTACAGCTGCACTTTCATCCTTGATGAAGAAGGGACAACCCTTTGTGTGGTTGGAGAGATTCCAGCAGAGCTTTCAGGAGATGAGGAAGAGGATAACTAGTGCCCCCCATTTTGAGGATTCCAGAGGAAGGAATATGATACGTAGTTTACTACGACGGATCATAGACCGGACTTGGGTGTGTCCTGATGCAATAGAAAGTAGTGATTGCATATGGTTCTCGGAAGGTGAGAAAACATGAGCAGAACTACACTACCCATGAAATGGAGTTAGCATGAGTCATCTTCGCCTTGAATATGTGACGCCACTATCTGATGGGCGAGAATTTTACTGTGTACTTCGATCACATGAGTCTCAGGTATATCTTGTATCATAAGGACATGATCCTGAGACAATGATGTTGGCTTGAGTTCCTCCAGGACTATGACTTCAAGATAGTCTATACTCCTGGGAAGGGGAACGTTGTTGTAGATGCACTCAGCAAGAGGACTAGTATACATCTGCTAGGTGAAGCAACAAAGTAGCTGGATGCTTTACAGATATCCTTTGTGGATAGAGATGGAGTAGCCTTTCTACAGTCTCTTATAGTCACTCCCCCACTTCTTCAGCGAGTTAGGGAGGCACAACAAGGGGATGTTGACTGCGAGACACGATGAGCCCAGATATCCACAGGGTAGGCACCTGATGGATTTTCTGAAGGTGGGGAGCACGTCATCCTCTTCATTGGACATACCTTGGTACTAGTGGAACTTCAAGAGGACGTGTTGACAGAGTTCCACACATCCTCTCTAGTAGTACATCAAGGAGTGGAGAAGATGTACCAGGATCATTGACGACAGAACTGGTGGCCAAGTATGATGAAGGCAGTAGCGAAGTGTGTCTCACGGTACCTCACTTGTCAGCAAGTGAAGGCAGAGCACCAGGTACCAGCAGGCTTGTTTCATACATTAGAGGTCCCAGAGTGGAAATGGGATGGGATATCCATGGACTTCATGATGTGTCTTCCACATATATCCAGGGGTCACGACTCGATTTGGGTAATCATCGACTAACTCACCAAGTCGGCCCACTTCCTACTGATCAGAGAGTAGGGTATAGTAAAGAGATTGGGACACCTCTATATGTAGAAGATAGTGTGACTACATGGAGTACCTTCCTCTATTGTCTCCTACCATGACACACAGTTTACTTCTTATCTATAGAAGGGGTTATTAGAGGCTTTCGGGACACAGCTTCGCTTGAGCACCACCTTCAATCCTCAGACTGATGGTCAGACCGAGAGGACCATCCAGACCCTAGAGGACAAGAAAAGTGAAAGTTTCCTTGACTTCAGTCGCATTTGGGAAGATCACTTACCATTCGTGGAGTTTTCCTACAACAACACCTGTCACTCCACCATAGGGATGACACCTTTTGAGGCGTTGTATAGGTGACCTTTCAGATCACCCTTGTGCTGGAAAGACCCTGGGGAGTCAGCACTAGTGGGACAAGAGATGATGTGAGCTACCACGGAGAAGGTGCAAATCATCCAGGAGTAGATGAAGACTACACAGAGCAGATAGAAGTCGTTTGCTGACAGGATATGGAGACCTCTAGAGTTTGAGGATGGCGACCACGACTTTCTATGGGTCTCACCTCGACGAGGTCTATGGTGTTTTGGATGAGTCGGAAATCTATCTCCGAGATTCATAGGACCTTTTTAGGTCTTTAGTAGAGTGGGTGAGGTGGCTTACCGCTTGGATCTTCCACCTTAGTTTCACCCGGTGCACGATGTCTTCCAAGTATCCCAATTGAGAAGATACGTGCATGAGCCTTCCCACATCATCGACCATGGGGAGCTGGATGTCAACGATGGGCCAACCTTTACGGAGGTTCAAGGGGAAATTGAGGATCGATAAGAGTGGGTCCTACATGGATGGTCGATACCTCTAGTGCTCGTACGCTGGTAGCACGGGAACCTCCAGGAGAGCACATGGGAGCGAGAGGCTCAGATACTTGATCAGTACCCCCATTTGTTCCCTTATTTTGAGTTGTAGATTACCAGGATGTAAATCCCAAAGGTGGGGAGAATGTAAAGACGCAGAAATTCCATAGAAATTTTTTTCTTAAATTCATGGGAATTTTACAAATCTACGAAAATTGACGGCACAAGATTCTGAGGCCCGGTGTTCCCGGAATCAATTTCGGAAGTTTTGTTCAGGTACGTTCAGTAAACATGGAAGCGGGTTTTTATAACTTTTGAACCAGTTTTCGGAATTAAAATATGAGGAAAACATTGAACCTTCAGTGCCGATATTATTTTAATAAGTATTTCACTTCGATGGCAATGGGTCGACTTGGAAAGTTATTTTTTGGGTTTTCATAAAAAATAATAAAAATAAAGTAAGATTCAATTTTTTTTTGTTGAGCCACCATAAGTGTGACTGGTGGTTAAAACCTACTCATGGATGTGTGAGGGGGGTCCACCACACCTTAATCTCTCATGAGAGGTTATGGTGGTGGGGCCCACCCAAAAATAGCCTCTCATGAGAGGTTACGACTTGGGGACTACACAAGACTAAAACCCCCCAATTAATGGGTGGGTGGAAAATCTCTCAACTCCCCTCATTATTGAGGGGGGAGTCCCTTGACCCCCTCTACCATTTATGGTGCCACCACCTACCATTTAATTAATTAGACAACGCATAATTTATTATGCCAATCCTCCATATTTATTAGATAGATCCAATTAATTTATTCTCCCTTTTTTGAATTATATGAAAATGGAATAATAGATAACCAATCTATTATTTATGTTGGAATTATTCATTTTGGCTAAACGAAGGAAGAGGATAGATAGGGAGAAAATCTCCCAATAAAGAATGAGGAAACTCATCTTCCAACGAAGAACGATGAATGTCAATTATCCTTCGTCGACTTCTTCCCCGAATACCTATCGACGAAGAACATCTTCCATAGCCAACACAGCTCGGGATTGGGAGGGTGTGGCAGACGTGACGAACGATGAATTCCTACGTATTCTTCCCACAACCATACATTCGACACCCGGCAATAAAAGAAGGGGGTTATTGCATGTTTATGCTTTTCTTTTCTTATTCTGATCATCTAATTAAAGGAATCGTTGCAAAGTGGTGTAATTAATTGTTGTTCATCATCTATTCTTGATGAAACAATTGATACCACCTTAAACGCGAAGGATGTGGGCCAACGTAACCTGACCCGAAATCCTTCATCAATTTTCATTCTTGTGATGTTTTTTGAAGCGGAAACGAGCCAACGAAGGTGGAGTCATCAAAGGATGCACTACCCATGGCCTCCGCGAACCGCGCCTCCCCGCGGCATACCGGTTCTTCCTGTTGAACACCGCCAGCCCGCGCCGTCACGAGCCATGCCGAACCAGCCTGCCCAGTCACCCATTTCCGCCGGGCCCCCTTCCCGCGGCCTACCCACGTGCTGCCTGTGCCCTGCTAGCCTACTCAAGCACTACCCGTTCCCCGCCTGCCTACCAGCGCGCTGCCCGTCGCCCTGCGTCCTACCCGACGCCCTCTCGGCAGGCCGCTGGCCTACCCGGCGGCCTCCCGAACACCTCGCGGTCTGCCCGACGCACTGATGCGGCCTGCCCGCACCCTACCCTATGCCCCAAGGCCTTCCTAGTGCCCTACCATGGACTGCCTACACCATACCTGGCGCCCTGCGGCCTACCCGGTGCCCTGCAGCCGACCTGACCGCGGGCTGCCCGGCGCCCCCTCAGCCTGCCTCACGACCTCCGCAGACGCCCCGAACTCCTCTGACGAACCGTCCCACTTGTGGCCTTCTGACCGAGCCGACATCCCAGCCCCCTCATGATGCCTTGGTAGAACCGGCCCAGCCGCACCCTCGTGACGCTTCGGGCCAAGCTAGCCCTGAGCTCGGGCCGAACCGCCCTCGTAGTCCGATGGGTCAGGCCCAGCAGACCGAGCCAAACCTAGCGAGTTGTCCTGCCCAACAGGCTGGGTTAGACCAAACGGGTCTGACTAGGTAGGGCCAGACTGGGTCGGGCCAAGTCAGACCGACCAGGTCGAACCGGAACGGGGGCCCACTACAAACCCCTTTACTTTCTATTGGCCATATCTTTGGCGCCAGACATCCGTTTGACGAACCGTCAGAGGCGCTGGTAATCTCGATGACAGAAAGTCACTTTGAGTATATCCCAGTGGAGTTCAGATTATAGATCAGATATAGTCAGTTTGGATCGTACACGAATCCAACTGGTCCCCCGAGACTAAAAGGATAATAACTAATAGACAAGGCGTCTGATTGATGTGTTTTCTATTATGTTGAGACCCATATGATGTAGAAGACCTTTGAGATTCTTCTTCATGGAACTTTGTGATAGTTTCAGAATCAACTAGTAGCTCACTGATCGGATCCTTCCAGAGGTGAGCGGACAGAGTACGGAGACCTAATACCTAGCTAAGACCTAACGACTGCTTGACCGATACAACTCGGAGTGATTCGACTAGCCCGGTGGGCAGCGCCTAGTAGCTGGCAGCAGACCCATGGTGGTGGAGTGTCTGGTAGTTGGTGGAAGACCCATGGTACTCGATAGGAGGAGTACCTATACAGGCTATTAGGAGGAGCTCCTGGTAGTTGGTGACAGACCGACAGTGGGGAGCACCTCTGTGTGAGCACGACAGACCCACAGTACTCGACAGGAGGAGTACCTCAGTAGTCCAAGGTTAGTTGGAAGTGCTATGTTTTCGGGACAGGCCCACTGTACCCGATAGAGCAGGAGTTCTATAGAAGTCGTTGTTTTTATAATAAAAATCCTGGTTGATTTTTCTCAATGGCCTTTTGTGTTTTCCTCATGATTGAGATGGGTTAATAGATAACTTTGGTATATGTATGGGAATATACCTATGTAATGGTTATCTGTTGATTTCATACTTTGTGGTTTATCCTTGTTTGATTCTGTGAGACCCTGAGTGTCTCAGGCTCCCTACTGAGTATCATTATACTCACCCCTTCATGGAATATGCTCACACCTCGTTGTGTTGGATGCAGACGACAGACAATGCCAACGGAGGCTGAGAGCGCCAAGACTGGACGGTACCCAGAGGTGGACCTTACGACGAGTTGGTACACAGAAGAGTATGACAAACGTGGAGTGATGAGGAGGATATATGTACCTACCCTTCAGGTAGGATCCGTGGTGGAAGATCTATGAGCTGCTTTCACCTTCAGTTGTTTTGTCCCTTTTTCAGTTGTACTTGTACTTTATAGTTGGGCTTGTATTTCCAGCCCCTTTTAATTTCCAGCACTCTTTTGTATATAGTTTTACATAGTGTTTTGCTTCCATCAATTACTCTTTTCTGTATGTTTACGCTTATAATGGAAATTCCTTCCCAGTTTTAGGGATATACGCCTTTGGTGCTAGTCGCCAGCCACTGGCCAGTGGAAGGCGGGCTTGGGGTAGTTATGACACGGGCCCCAAGGGACGGTTCACGACACATTTAATTGAAACTACATCTATAAATTATTTAATCATAAAAAATATTCTTCAAATAAATATTTAATGTGTTTCAATTCATTTTTAATATACGATGAAACATCATCAAAATCTATTATATAAATTGTTCTGAATTTAAAAATAAATTTTTAAATTATAAGTGTTATAATGAAAGTAACCTTTCTAAAATATATTTCAGTTCTATTCATGAGTATCTCATAAATGAATAATAAATCTTAATACCCACATTAAATAATCCTTATTTTATCATTACACAATGTTAATGAAATAATATTTTCAAAATAGAAATTCTATATATGTAATAAAAAACAACTATTCACATATAAAAAAGATATCTACTTGAACTTTCACATATTCAATTTTTTATTTTTCAATTAATGAAAATTGATTCGTGTTTAACTAAATCCATTACATATTTTAATTTAAAATAATAATTATCAAAACATATAAAATATGATAATATTAAGATTATTGAAATAAAATAATAGTAAAAATATATTCACATTTAACTACTTTTTAAATCATCTTCGAAGAGAACCTAACATAGTGTTTAATCAATATGTCGTGATTTCATTTGGAAAAAATTTTAAACCATCCAATTTCCACATGAATATTAGAAATCTAGCATTAATAATATTATAATGAATTATGGTTCAGAAAAATTAATGTGTTCTTAGCAGTTAAGGAATAGAAAAAAATTACTATGTGTTTTTAATCTTATATATATATATATATTCAATTTTGAATTCTGAATTCAGGTATTTAATATCTATTGAAATGTATTCTATATCCATAAAACATGAAATATAAGTGTAATGATATAGTATAAAAATAGTGTGGATATAAATGATCATTAAACTAATAAATTATATCAATATAACATATTTTTACTTTACAAAATTTAATTTATAATTGAAATTTACTTACATGGAAATTAATAGAAACATGGTTACGGTGAGAACCACACCTTTTACAACATCATTTTTGTCATTTTTAAATATAATTAACCATTAATCTCTCTATTAAATATCATCACTCATTGGAAAAGTACAATAACTACCAAATATTAAAGAAAACTGTGCCAAAATGTCAACATATCAAGATCCCGAATAGTATAGTAAAGATTTTATATTCCTTTACTTTGAAATAATTCTTTCAATTTTAGATACTTCTATATAAGGTATTTATATGAACAATAGTAATTAGAATTTAATAAAAAATTAAAATGGAAAAAATGCATGACTCATAGTTCAACTGATGAAAAATATTATATATACAATGTTAAAAAATAACCAATACTCTATCAAATTATGGTAATATCCTTAGTTGGAAGTGACACTAGAGTGGTTGAATCAATGATATCATTTATTTCTACTCTTACATGACCCGGATACAATATTTTAGTATAATATGCCATAATATTTACAATTATATATGTCACAACATGTACATGGGGAAACACAACAGGAAACTCAATGTCTATGGCTCAGTCTAAATGAGGAGGTGGAGGATCTGGGTAGGGAGGTTGTGTCTGCCTCATCTCTTCTACAAACATATCCCATATAGATTATTTAATTTTATCATATATTTAACACCCCAAGCTTCTACGGTACGCTTCTCTTTGAATAATGTGATAGCGTGTGTTGTACGCAACACCGAGTTCTAACACACCATAACTAATCAAACTAGCCGTTATGAATAGGAATACCTACTTTTTGAAATTATATATATTTTATATTTGAAAATGGACTTCATTTTTGGATTCAGAATATCGAATTTAGCCTAAGGTGAAATTTTGGTACATTTCGGATAACTTTCATATTTTGATGAATAGTGAAAATTACTAAGTTTTAATTAAAAACAACTTTTTTAATCAAAATAATTAATAGTGATAAATTATGAATTTGAGTGGTTTTAAAGTATATTTAGAATATATTTTTACCATTTAATATAATGTTGGTCATTGGACATAATTTTACAATTAAACCGAACATAAACGAGTGTCAATCTTTTGATAGTTATTATCTCTTAAAAACACGCTTTTTGTTTTGACAGCGGGAATTAATTTTAAATTAATTTCTGCCACTTCTGTGTTTTGAATTTAGGAAAATGGATTCCATATTTGGAATCAGGATTTTCAAATTGTGTAAATAGGTAACTTTTATTTTTAGACATTTTGAATAATTACTGCGGTAAATATTTTATTTACCATGGTTAAGGGTAAATCCGGTAAATAAGGGTTAAAAAATAATATTATAATAATACTAAATTACCCTAAAACGTGTCTTAACCCTATTGGTAGATACATGGTCGACCATGGGAATCTTTGGGTCTATTTTGGGACCCCATGGATCCACTTGTAAGTGATAATGACACTTTATTTTAATTAAGTTAAAATGAATACAAAAATGACACAAGCATATATATTTTAGAAAAACAATTGTTACATAGGGTTATATATGTTGGATTTTAGATTATAAATATTAATTAGAAAGCTAAAATGATTTCCTACATAATGATATTTTATTTATAATTTTTAGACATTAAATAATTTATTTTATTTATGACACAAAGATGATGCATTAATTACTATAATAGTGAAAAATTATAATAATTGATATTATAAATACCAAAATAAATATAACATGAAACTTTTAATGAATTAAACTAATTTTATAGGATAATATGATATATTAGGATTGATTTAATTGACTTTTTTCGAAGTAATCAATCTGTTATGAGTTTCACAAAAATCATCTATTGAATAGTGTCAAAATTGACATAAAAGAGTTCTTAAAACAAATATTATATTATGAATTGATATTAAATTCCTAAAAATCTAAGGTTCGGCCAAGAGACTTATATCATGATAGGTTCATCATTAATGTACAACTTGGGGGACTCTTGGATGTATATAGTAAGTTTATTAACCATATTATATAAAAATACAAAGAGACATTGTAAAAGTGAAACTAATTAACTTAGAGTTAATACTTAAAGATAAGGTTAATATAAGTACCCAAACCTGTCTAAATTATATTGGTTGAGTGGTTTTCGACCTATCCCCACCTTAAACTTTGAATAATAAGCTTTGGAGCCATTAGAAACCTAATATGAATTTATTATAAATTAATATTTCTAGCTTTTCCAAAGGTGCCCCTCACCCCTCTTATAAAAGGGCACTCCTCCTTATCATTTCTTCACACCTTCAAAGCCTTTTGGTTCGGCCAAACTCTGCCCCAATACTCTCCCAACATCCCTCACTACAACCTAGAGGCCTTAGTTTGATCAGAAAGCCAACCTAAGGATCCCTTTTGATCAAATCAAAAGGAAGAACCCGAAGAAGAGGTAATGATTTCACCACCCTTCTCCAAGTTCATTTCTTCTTCCACTTCTTCTTCATTTGTTCTTACCATTCTAAAATAATAACTCTAGTATCTCACATATACTGTGATGTTATTATAAATATGGTACAACCATATTCAGTATTCTATCCACCCTTTGAATAACATGTCACCATACGTGCGTACGTACGGACTACCGTCTCCACGAACGCGATGAGATTCATTCTCCATCGTATCCATTCAAGTATAATTATCATTTGATGATTTAAAAATGATGTTTAAGGACTAGATATCATTCTGGATATGAATAAGATACAACAACCATGGCTTATGTAACAAAACATATAAAAGAAAATGAGTAAGTTAACTCCCGAAACGACGATAATTCTAAGATATTATTAACAAATCAATATTAAAAGATCATATATGATATCATATTATTATATATGATTCTTGTATAATTTAATAACAACTATTTCACCATTATACAGGAGGTTAACCTACCCCAACCAAGGAAAAGTACAAGGTAAGGGTTTACTTTACAACCTCTTCATTATCCAAGGTTGTTTATACGTAATAATCTACTGGGATCTCTTTATCATCCACATCCATGTTTCTTAAAAATGCATTTCAAAACATTTTTACTATTTACTAGAATATGAGTTAAAGTCATTTATACCCTTTTTGACTTTTATAAGTGGTTTATAAAGGAATATTTTGGTCGTTTTCAAAACAAGGTGCTTTTTAACCTTTTCGACAGAATTAAGGTAAGAATGTTTTTTTAACTTATACGGCGGGTGCGGCTATTTTCCGCCGTTATAAAATCTTCAAAGCTTCCCTTACAAGATTATAAGAATATTTTCAAAGAAAATGTTTTATTTTATATGGATCTTAAATTATTTCAAAATAAAAGGAGATATTTCTTTAAAAAGAATTTTGATTTCATCTATGTCAACATCCTTTGATGAATTTTAAGATTATTTGAAGTTGATTTATTATGATACAAAACTTATATATTGTAATGAAGGTTTTGTGATATGTTTTACTGTGGATGTGCTATTTTTATACCATTCATAGTTTATGGTGAAAGTATTGACATTTCATATGCTAGTTTTAATATTAATGTTTATGTTATGTTTAAACCTTTTCATATGAGAATGCATTGGACTTAATATGTGACGGGTGGAGCCCGCTATAGCTCCTCGATGCATCGGTAGGTCTCATGAGACAAACTAGTGTCTTGGCACAAGGCCTTGACAAAATCTTATTTGTAGTCTTGGCACGAGGCCTTGGCTATGTGGTTATGATAGTCTGGCATTATGCATTCCAACATTATGAAAGTGGTTATTGATTTTTGCATGTGATTATTCGATTAGTAGAATATCCATGTGAATAAGTAAATGGCATTATTTCATTTTATTTATGCCATACCATGTTGAAAGTTCATATTTAAAAGGCTTTTGTTTTAGTTATACATTGCCTTAAATGTTTATTCTTATTTATGAAAGTTTCCGCTATATTGTTATCCTTACTGGGCATTTGAGCTCACCCCTTTTCTATGTTTTATTTTTCCCAGGATGTGAAGAAGTAAGTTATGAATGACCTGCAGGGATTTTATGAGGGGTTAATAGTGTGGATTGTGGAAACATTATGTTGTTGTAGTAGTTTTTCATTTTATGATGTAATGTAAAACTTATGAATATATCTAGTGTTTCCAAGGCTACTAAACCAATCGGTCTTTCGAGATTTGATCTTTCTTGTGATCATGCCAATGTTATGTAATAATGCACCGACTCTGGGTAACTGGGGTCGGGGCGTTACAGTTGGTATCAGAGGAAGTTTAGTACAAACCTTAGAAGTTAGATTCAGATAAACTCTGATTAGAGCACGTAGACCTAAGATGAACTTTGAGGATTAGTATAGAAGAACTTCCTAGAATTTTGGTATTGTAGAGATTTTGTGAGTTTTCCAAGAAATACATCCCTATCTGGATACGAGCAGGTAGAGGCGGCTCTGGCACAGATGTACCTAGGGGTAAAACCCGAAAACACCGCTTTGAGCTAGACTCGAACGGGAACTGGTGCACGACAACGGGCCTTGCTGCACTCTTGGTTACGACACTCCTGGGGGATATGCTTAGGATAACTCTCATTTTCTTTACAAATCATTTTGAAGGGATTATGAGTATATACTTCCTCAAAGAAAACATTCTTATGATTATGGATTATATCCATAAATAGTTCAATTTATGTTAAGTGTTTTATAAGTATGGGATTATGTATTTTGATTCATAAACTGATCTAGTTTATTCCATTGTTTAGAAATGGCGCCTAGTGGAAGAAATGGAAACCGTATCAATGCACGCACTCCATGTAGGGATTTCCCTCCTGCTCAAGATAATTATAGTGGGGCTGGTGATGAAACTGGTTCTGATCAGCTAATCACCATACTGGGACAACTTACTCAGGTTATGAATAATAACCTTACCCGTATGGAGCACCCTGATCTGCAGCGTGGAGGATCAATGTTAGATCGATTCATGAGGCAACAACCACCAACGTTCAATGGGAATACAAATCCCTTAGTAGCTGAGCAATGGATATTTTCCCTAGAGAAAATATTTCAGGCTTTGGGGAGCAGTGAAAGGGAAAAAGTTATCATGGCAGTTTACCGCCTCACTGGAGATGCTGATCAATGGTGGTCATTGATTCAAAATACGAAGGAAGATGATGAAGTATCAAATATGGAATGGAGGGAGTTCAAAGATCTATTTTTAGAAAAATACTTCCCTCGCGACCATCGAGCAGATATGGAAAGGCAATTTCTGAGTCTGAGACAAAAGGAGGATGAGAATGTCACAAAGTATGAGGCTAACTTTACAAGGTTAGCGAGGTACGCTGGTGATTATATTCGTAACCCAAGAAGTAAGATTGATCGTTTCTTTGATGGGTTAAAACCATTTCTCCGTCGAGCATTAGTCTCACAATCCTTTTCATCGTACGAAGACATTGTCTCATGTGCTATCAAGACCGAAAAGGAATTCTCTAAGTCTTATGACTTTAAGGAAAAGCAAGAGAAGAAGAGACCTGCTGATCAATCTGGGAATGGAAATAAGGGGAAGAAGGGAAAGGTTGAATATCCATCCTGTGGTAAATGCGGGAAGAAACATCCTGGTACTTGCTTGAAGGGAATGGGAGTCTGTTACAAGTGTGGTGAAAAAGGCCACCAAGCTCATGATTGCAAGGGGAAGAAGGAAGCTACCAACGTTCAGTGCTACAATTGCAGGGAGATGGGGCATTATGAAAATGCATTTCCTAAGCGTCAGGAGAACTTACCTCAGAAAAGGCCAAGGGATCAAGGCCAGGCTTATGCTATCACTACTGCTGAGGTAGAAGCTCCGAAAGACGTGGTGGCAGGTAATTTAATGGTTTCCTCAAGTTTAGAAAATGCATTATTTGATTCTGGATCATCGCATTGTTTCATATCTTCCCAGTTTGCTAAGAAAATTAGATATTTCCAATTTGATTTAATAAGGGAGTTGTCAGTTAAAACTCCTAAGGGAAGTGTTGTTGCAAAAAAGTTTTGTGAATCAGTCCCCATTAGAGCACATAAATTTTCATTATCTGCTGATTTCATCGTCATACCTATGATTGAGTTTGATATAATCCTCGGTATGGACTGGCTTTCGGACTATGATGTGAAGATTTATTGTAAGAAGAAAGAGGTTACGATTCTTGATGATAATGATAAGGAGCACCTTATTTTTAGAGCAGAATCGTCACCACCTAATTCTTATTTAGATCCACCCCCAGTAGCTCAAATTAATTCAATTATTGGGGAGGAAGAGAATGAAATAACTGTCGGTGAGTAAAGGAATGTTCAAATAGAGGATGTACCTGTTGTGAAAGAATTTGTAGATGTATTTCCGGAAGATTTACCTGGACATCCTCCAGAACGAGAAGTTGAGTTTTCTATTGATTTGATTCATGGATCAAGGCCTATATCGAAGAACCTTTATAGAATGGCCACTGTAGAGTTAGTCGAACTAAAGAAACAACTAGAGGAATTGAGTAATAAGGGATTTATTCGCCCTAGTGTTTCTCCATGGGGAGCCCCTGTTCTTTTTGTTAAAAACAAAGATGGATCTATGAGGTTATGTATCGACTACAGGGAGATCAATGCTATAACGATAAAGAACAAGTATCCCCTACCTCGTATTGATGATTTATTTGACCAACTTCATGGAGCTCAATACTTTTCAAAGATTGACCTTCGATCTGGATACCATCAGTTGTGTGTGAAGAAGGAAGACATTCCGAAAACAGCATTTCGAACCAGGTACGGGCATTACGAGTTTACTGTAATGCCGTTTGGATTGACTAATGCACCCTCTGTATTCATGGATCTAATGAATAGAGTTTTCAAGGAGTATCTCGATGAATTTGTGGTGGTATTTATTGATGATATCTTGGTATACTCCAAAACCTACGAAGATCATGAAAATCACTTGCGCATTATCTTGAAGACTCTGAGGAGGCATGAATTATATGGGAAGTTTAGAAAGTGTGAATTCTGGCTTCAAGAGATTTCTTTTCTTGGCCATATTGTCTCTAAAGATGGAATCTCTGTTGATCCTTCTAAGACCAAGGCAATCCAAGAATGGCCAGCACCTACGAGTATAACTGAGGTACGTAGTTTTATTGGTTTGGCAGGTTATTATCGACGTTTCGTCCAGAATTTTGCCCGATTGGCTAACCCATTAACGAAGCTCACACGTAAAGGGGTTAGATTTGTTTGGAAAAAAGAGTGTGAAGAATGTTTCGAAGAACTGAAGAGAAGATTAGTCAATGCTCCTATATTGACACTACCATCGGGGAATGATGGGTTCGTTATTTATAGTGATGCATCGAAGAAAGGACTTGGCTGTGTCCTTATGCAGAATGATAGAGTTATTGCCTATGCATCACGACAGTTGAAAATTCATGAACAAAACTATCCTACTCATGATCTCGAGTTAGCAGCAGTGATCTTTGCTTTGAAGATATGGAGGCACTACCTCTATGGTAAAAAATGTGAGATTTATACTGATCACAAGAGTTTGAAGTATATTTTCTCACAAAAAGAACTC
Source organism: Viscum album (assembly GCA_963277665.1). Classification (NCBI taxonomy): domain Eukaryota; kingdom Viridiplantae; phylum Streptophyta; class Magnoliopsida; order Santalales; family Viscaceae; genus Viscum; species Viscum album. The sequence goes on along the minus strand of OY728131.1, from coordinate 506,862,667 downwards.
AACATGAGGCAAAGGAGATGGCTTGAATTACTCAAGGATTATGATTGTACGATACACTACCACCCAGGGAAGGCAAACAAGGTGGCAGATGCTTTGAGTAGAAAAGACCATGGAGTTTTGAACAATATGAGAATTGAAAGGGATCCAATTTTCATGGATCTAGTGAAGATGGACATGGGAATAACCAGGGAAGGTGAAACATCAATGCTTTTTCAAATGGTTGCCAAACCATCTTTACTAGAAAGGATTAAGAGTTCTCAGACCGATGATGAAGAATTCCAAAAGATGATTAAAGTTGTGAATGATGGGAGATTGAGAGACTTTGTGTATGAAGATGGAATTTTGAAATTCGGGAAGAGACTTTGTGTTCCCAATATACCTGATCTAAAAAGGGAATTGCTGGATGATGCTCATAGTTCCAATTTCTCTATACACCCTGGGAGCACCAAAATGTATAGAGATTTGAAGGAACATTTTTGGTGGGACAACATGAAGAGGGAGATTGCTGATTTTGTGTCAAGATGTATGGTTTGTCAACAAGTGAAAGCTGGAAGGCAACAGCCTGGAGGAGTCATGAAACCTCTTCCCATACCGGAGTGGAAATGGGACAATGTTACGATGGACTTTGTCATGGGGCTACCAAAGACTCCTAGAAGGAACGATGAAATATGGGTTATTGTTGATCGTCTTACCAAGACAGCACATTTTCTTGCTATAAGAGAAGATCTACCCCTGGAACGTCTAGCAAGACTATATATTAATGAAGTTGTGAGACTTCATGGAGTACCCCTATCGATTGTTTCTGATCGTGATCCCCGTTTTGCTTCAAGATTCTGGAAAAGTCTTCAGAAATCCCTGGATACTGAACTTCATTTGAGCACTGCTTACCACCCTCAGACAGACGGACAATCAGAATGGACTATTCAAACCTTAGAAGACATGTTGAGATCTTGCTCACTTGACTTTCAGGGTATGTGGGATCAATATTTACCTTTGGTAGAATTTTCCTATAACAATAGCTTCCATTCGAGTATTCAGATGGCACCATATGAAGCGTTATATGGAAAGAGATGTCGTACACCAACCTGTTGGGATGACGTTGGTGAAAGAAAACTTATAGGCCCAGAACTGGTGGAGGAAACGGTGGAAAAGGTGAAAGTAATCCAAAATCACATCAAAGCAGCTCAAAGTAGGTAGAAGAGCTATGCCGATAATCGAAGGAAGGATTTGGAATTTCAAGTCGGTGATCATGTTTTTCTGAAGGTATCTCCATGGAAGGGAGTCATACGTTTTGGTAAGAAAGGTAAATTGAGTCCCAGGTACATCGGACCTTTCGAAATTCTAGAACGAATTTGGGTTGTATCTTACCGATTGGCAATGCCGCCAAGTCTCTCCAAAGTTCACGATGTGTTCCACGTATCTCTATTGAGGAAATACATGCCTGATCCGACGCATGTACTCACCTATGAGGAATTAGAACTGGAACCCGATCTGTCTTATTGCGAAGAGCCCGTCAAGATTCTTGATACGAGAGAACAAGTGCTGAGAAACCGGACGACGCGTCTGGTAAAAGTTTTCTGGAGAAACCATAAGATGGAAGAGGCAACGTGGGAACCCGAGGAACTTATGATGAAGAACCACCCGAGTCTTTTTATGCAGTAATACCCTAGAAATTGCGAGGACGCAATTATTTAAAGGAGGGGAGAATGTAACACCCCAAGCTTCTACGGTACGCTTCTCTTTGAATAACGTGATAGCGTGTGTTGTACGCAACACCGAGTTCTAACACACCATAACTAATCAAACCAGCCGTTATGAATAGTAATACCTACTTTTTGAAATTATATATATTTTATATTTGAAAATGGACTTCATTTTTGGATTCGGAATATCGAATTTAGCCTAAGGTGAAATTTTGGTACATTTCGGATAACTTTCATATTTTGATGAATAGTGAAAATTACTAAGTTTTAATTAAAAACAACTTTTTTAATCAAAATAATTAATAGTGATAAATTATGAATTTGAGTGGTTTTAAAGTATATTTAGAATATATTTTTACCATTTAATATAATGTTGGTCATTGGACATAATTTTACAATTAAACCGAACATAAACGAGTGTCAATCTTTTGATAGTTATTATCTCTTAAAAACACGCTTTTTGTTTTGACAGCGGGAATTAATTTTAAATTAATTTCTGCCACTTATGTGTTTTGAATTTAGGAAAATGGATTCCATATTTGGAATCAGGATGTTCAAATTGTGTAAATAGGTAACTTTTATTTTTAGACATTTTGAATAATTACTGCGGTAAATATTTTATTTACCATGGTTAAGGGTAAATCCGGTAAATAAGGGTTAAAAAATAATATTATAATAATACTAAATTACCCTAAAACGTGTCTTAACCCTATTGGTAGATACATGGTCGACCATGGGAATCTTTGGGTCTATTTTGGGACCCCATGGATCCACTTGTAAGTGATAATGACACTTTATTTTAATTAAGTTAAAATGAATACAAAAATGACACAAGCATATAGTTTTTAGAAAAACAATTGTTACATAGGGTTATATATGTTGGATTTTAGATTAGAAATATTCATTAGAAAGCTGAGACGATTTCCTACATAAGGATATTTTATTTATAATTTTTAGACATTAAATAATTTATTTTATTTATGACACAAAGATGATGCAGGAATTACTATAATAGTGAAAAATTAAAATAATTGATATTATAAATACCCAAATAAATATAATATGAAACTTTTAATGAATTAAACTAATTTTATAGGATAATATGATATATTAGGATTGATTTAATTGACTTTTTTCGAAGTAATAAATCTGTTATGAGTTTCACAAAAATCAACTATTGAATAGTGTCAAAATTGACATAAAAGAGTTCTTAAAACAAATATTATATTATTAATTGATATTAAATTCCTAAAAATCTAAGGTTCGTCCAAGAGACTTATATAATGATAGGTTCATCATTAATGTACCACTTGGGGGTATCTTGGATGTATATAGTAAGTTTATTAACCATATTATATAAAAATACAAAGAGACATTGTAAAAGTGAAACTAATTAACTTAGAGTTAATACTTAAAGATTAGGTTAATATAAGTACCCAAACCTGTCTAAATTCTATTGGTTGAGTGGTTTTAGACCTATCCCCACCTTAACCTTTTAATAATAAGATTTGGAGCCATTAGAAACCGAATATGAATTTATTATAAATTAATATTTCTAGCTTTTCCAAAGGTGCCCCTCACCCCTCTTATAAAAGGGCACTCCTTCTTCTCATTTCTTCACACCTTCAAAGCCTTTTGGTTCGGCCAAACTCTGCCCAAATACTCTCCCAACATCCCTCACTACAACATAGAGGCCTTAGTTTGATCAGAAAGCCAACCTAAGGAGCCCTTTTGATCAAATCAAAAGGAAGAACCCGAAGAAGAGGTAATGATTTCACCACCCTTCTCCAAGTTCATTTCTTCTTCCACTTCTTCTTCCTTTGTTCTTACCATTCTAAAATAATAAATCCAGTATCTCACATATACTGTGATGTTATTATAAATATGGTACAACCATATTCAGTATTCTATCCACCCTTTGAATAACATGTCACCATACGTGCGTACGTACGGACTACCGTCTCCACGAACACGATGAGATTCATTCTCCATCGTATCCATTCAAGTATAATTATCATTTGATGATTTAAAAATGATGTTTAAGGACTAGATATCATTCTGGATATGAATAAGATACAACAACCATGGCTTATGTAACAAAACATATAAAAGAAAATGAGTAAGTTAACTCCCGAAACGACGATAATTCTAAGATATTATTAACAAATCAATGTTAAAAGATCATATATGATATCATATTATTATATATGATTCTTGTATAATTTAATAACAACTATTTCACCATTATATAGGAGGTTAACCTACCCCAACCAAGGAAAAGTACAAGGTAAGGGTTTACTTTACAACCTCTTCATTATCCAAGGTTGTTTATACGTAATAATCTACTGGGATCTCTTTATCATCCACATCCATGTTTCTTAAAAATGCATTTCAAAACATTTTTACTATGTACTAGAATATGAGTTAAAGTCATTTATACCCTTTTTGACTTTTATAAGTGGTTTATAAAGGAATCTTTCGGTCGTTTTCAAAACAAGGTCCTTTTTTAACCTTTTCGACAGAATTAAGGTAAGAATGTTTTTTTTAACTTATACGGCGGGTGCGGCTATTTTCCACCGTTATAAAATCTTCAAAGCTTCTCTTACAAGCTTATAAGAATATTTTCAAAGAAAATGTTTTATTTTATATGGATCTTAAATTATTTCAAAATAAAAGGAGATATTTCTTTAAAAAGAATTTTGATTTCATCTATGTCAACATCCTTTGATGGATTTTAAGATTATTTGAAGTTGATTTATTATGATACAAAACTTCTATATTGTATTGAAGGTTTTGTGATATGTTTGACTGTGGATGCGCTATTTTTATACCATTCATAGTTTATGGTGAAAGTATTGACATTTCATATGCTAGTTTTAATATGAATGTTTCTGTTATGTTTAAACCTTTTCATATGGGAATGCATTGGACTTAATATGTGACGGGTGGAGCCCGCTATAGCTCCTCGATGCATCGGTAGGTCTCATGAGACAAACTAGTGTCTTGGCACAAGGCCTTGACAAAATCTTATTTGTAGTCTTGGCACGAGGCCTTGGCTATGTGGTTATGATAGTCTGGCATTATGCATTCCAACATTATGAAAGTGGTTATTTATTTTTGCATGTGATTATTCGATTAGTAGAATATCCATGTGAATAAGTAAATGGCATTATTTCATTTTATTTATGCCATACCATGTTGAAAGTTCATATTTAAAAGGCTTTTGTTTTAGTTATACATTGCCTTAAATGTTTATTCTTATTTATGAAAGTTTCCGCTATATTGTTATCCTTACTGGGCATTTGAGCTCACCCCTTTTCTATGTTTTATTTTTCCCAGGATGTGAAGAAGTAAGTTATGAATGACCTGCAGGGATTTTATGAGGGGTTAATAGTGTGGATTGTGGAAACATTATATTGTTGTAGTAGTTTTTCATTTTATGATGTAATGTAAAACTTATGAATATATCTAGTGTTTCCAAGGCTACTAAACCAATCGGTCTTTCGAGATTTGATCTTTCTTGTGATCATGCCAATGTTATGTAATAATGCACCGACTCTGGGTAACTGGGGTCGGGGCGTTACAATATATCAACTCATTAAATTATTTCATGTTTCCCATCAAAGAAATCATTTATATATTGTTTTCCTCCTCTGTTAATGTCATAAAAATGGTGTGGCTATAACATTTCTATATTGATACCATCTTTATACCCAAATATGTTGCTTGGGGGTTTCAACATTCCTACAATAGTTTTAAGAATATCCATCATAACCTTAGAGATAATGGTATCCTATTTCCTTTTCTCATAAATATAATCCTAAAATAATATTTTCAAATTTTATATTAGTTGGATGAATTTACAAAATAGTAACATAAATGATAAATAACAATTAATTACTTATAATCTTATCTGCTACATATTTCTTTAATCATTAATAAGATTCTCTTTTTAATCATCTCCGTTTTCCATTTTCCATGATGAGGGGGAGATGGAGGGGCATATTAATCATCTTTATAGATGCTACTTGACTTGTAAATTAATTCATTATATTTTTTGGTAATCATTTTCTTTTCCAATAAAGGATTCCATTTTCCAGAAAATATATGAAGTTATAAATTCCCGAATTATTTCTATTTGACAGATATCCTATATGCGTATTAAATATAAAAAAATAATAAGCTTTAATGTAATTAATATCAATTTAATAAACAATAATTACATACTATAAAGTCTTCCTCCAGCTAACTAGATAAAAAAATCATGTCTCTATATCTATAAACCAATACTTAAGGAACTAATCTTGATTATCCTTACTCCAAAAAATATAATATGAATTCAATATCAAAGCTATCTATTATGTATCTATATATCATAGAAACAATTTAATAATTAATTTCATCTCATGAATAATAAATGTTACATATAAATTAATAGATTAAATTTTATTCATATGAAATGTAAAATTTTTTCCTATTAAAAAAATTAAATAATTAAGTTTCGAAATTTTACTAATATAGACCTTTCAAGGACTAGTAAATTATGGTCTAATTAGAGAATAATATACTTATCCTACAATTACTCGACCTTTCTAAGTATCTCTTTAACATCTTGGCATGTTGGCCAGTTGGGGATTCATTAACCTTAAACTCAATTATCCATTTCATCTCTCCATGTGCAAGTGTTAGTTTGGTAAACATGTAATCTCATGACTATTATATGTTATGTCTCATCCTATCAGGAGAAGAATAATATATTTATGTAATGTCATGAAATATATGTTTAATTTCATTATATAATTATATTAATATAGATATATTTATAAGAAGAAATGTATATACTTTGGTTCCCCCACCACAATGTATGTCATTTATAAATTGTTATACCACTTCAACAATGGTTGGTGGAAAATTATGTGATTTAAATTAAATAATTCTTTTGATTAAAAAAAATTTAATGTTCATAATTGAAAGAATGAAAATGAATGTTAAAATTTTCAATGAAAAAAATGTGTAAATAAAACTAAAGAGTATAATAATTAATAAAAAATTAATAGAAATGATTATCATTTAATAATTTGTATCTTTTTATTCCTGTATTGTATTAGAAAAAAATAAATGTTATAATAAAAAAATTATTTATTAATAATAGGATAAATATTATAAATATTTTTTGAATAAAATTATATACCAAAAGATAATTATATAAAGAAAATAATCGCAATAAATAATGGAGTAAACATTTTCATCTAGAAAATAGATATCTAAATATACTGAATATAAACATTATTTTAAAAAATTTAGGAATACTCAACATCTATATATGAAAATATAAAATTTTAAAAATAATGTCATTAACTATATAATTTTCACAAAAAATATATTTACTTGGTTAATTAGTATAGAAATAGAGTGTTTTATTATAACCCTTCTATGAGTTCATTTCATATTTCATTGACTATGTCTACATTGTAGGCATTATAATACTTGGTTAATTATTTAATAGATGAAGTAATTTCATATTATCCTTTAACTTTATCAAAATTCTCATCACCTAACTAAATTTTTTCCTTGAAAAAAATGGACCACTTATCATTTAAGGTGACAAAAACAAAAATTAATAAATTTTATGTGTCTCTATGATAAATGATTTATCTTTGAAATTAAATCTTTTCATATCAATAAGTCTAAATTCATACTCATCAATGTTCACATCATTATTACACTCAACCCATTAACACTTAAATAAAAGTACTTGAAATTTAGTGAAATCAACCTCCCATATATCCACCACAACCCCCAAATATATTACTGATATAGAAATTATATTTTTATCTATGTAACTCTAAAAATGTATTACTTTAGTGATTACCATTGCTCAACTGTTTTGAATGGTACACTTGATGTCCTTGTGTTTTCTATAAAATTTGTAATCGTTAATATCAAAACCAATCCATGTGATTACATTAAAAAAAATTCCCCTATTAATCGTTTCAATTATATAATATCGATAAATCAATGTTCACTTTACAAATAAAATGTGAAAAAATGTATTTTTATGTTCATTCATCAACCACTTTTCACTTCTTATTATTTTTTGTACCTTTAATCAAGTAATATTTCATGATATATAAAGTTTAACCTTATCGTTTTTGTTTAAAATGTATAAATTTTCCTGAATTACTTCATTATAGGGAACTAACTCTCCCTTTAAGCCACAGATCCCTTTACCTTTATAATAAAGTATTAAATATTGAGGTATTGGGGGTAAAATACTCTACTTCAAATAAATTACCAGTACATAACTTAATCACCTCTTATAAAATATATATATATATATATATTTAAAAAATATATTCCTCTGGTCAATGTGTATCCTTATCATATCTCTTTAAAATTTTCATATATCTTTTTAAAGGATAAATCCAATGTAAATAAATTGGCCCATAATATTCTTATAGCTAAAACCAAATGAATCAAATGATGAACCATTCTATCTAAACAAATTGTGGAATAAATCAAGTGAAAAAATAATGAGTAATACTTCATTAACCAAGACATCTATCAAATTTTGATCTTTGAATTTTTTATAAACGGAATTGAAAATGAAACACAACCTAATGACAAATTTTATAAAATGTATTATAAATATTCGGAAAAATGTTGCCAATAGAAGGTAATTTATTAATACATAATATCCCTAATATTTAATACCTACTAACATTAAATCCTTCATCATCATAAAAATTTTCAAATTTTAAGAAAACAAATGATGTATTTCAAAACCATACAAACATTAACAAAAAAATATCTTCTTACTCATTCTTAATTTGTGATAACATGGATGTAAATATCTTTTGTTTACTTTCATAGTGGGAGCTCATTAAAATATATTCCCACGGTTTTTTAGTCCATTTATTCATTCAATACATCTGTTTTATTTACTTTTACATTTAACAAAATATTAATTAGATAGTCATAAATGATTTAATTGGAATTCATAACATCAATTTAATTTTTTTTCTCGTTATGTCTATAATAATGTTTCTTGAATAAAATGGAATATTTTTTCTACTTAATATTTTGATGACTAGAATTACCATTATTTCCAAATGTGACATCAATGTACAATTCTTTCTTCCATTATAAAATAAATTATATGAAGTCTCCTATTCAAAAATTGTTCAATATTTATGTCCATTAACACTATATCTTCATAAATTTCCATATATAATAAGGTCGTGTATAGTGAAAATTATTTTATAATGAAAATGAAAATACACTTTATTGTATACATCCAATAATATAACACCTATATTTTATTTATATTTCAAATCATTAATCAATGGTGATAGATAAAAAAATATAATTTCTAGGTTGATTTATTCTAGAAAGCATAAATCTCAACATCAAATATTTCATATCCATACATTAATGTGGGGATAAGTTTTATAAAACCAAAATAATTTCCTAAAAACTATATAGGTCATTGAGACTCCAATATAGAATCATTCTATTTGTTTATATTTTTATTCTGATATTTCAAACATCATTTCCAAAAATTGATTTCTTTTATCAAATCTATTACATTATAGTTAATCAGTCAGTCGACATAAATATCTATCATATATAAACTAATATTTATTTCAGACTAGCCTATTTGAATCAATTGAATATTTAAAGGGATGTTTCCAAATGATTATTTTTTTTGAAGATATCAGATTTCATTATCATGAGATTTGGATTTAGTTCTTTATAATAAAACATTGTTGGTTTTTTCATCTGGTTTATGTCATGATTTCCCACATGTATGAAATTTTTATAAATGTACACATTCCTTTCTATAAATCACCGAGTCTTTACAAAAAACATGTATCTTTTTTTATGCTAATCACATAAAGATAATATTTTTCCCTTATGATTGGAATCTAGAAGTTGGTTTCCTTCTAAAATTAGCTCATTTAAAAGCTCGAGCACTTTAGTAAAACATTTATCACTCCTAAAATTAATTTAATTCAATTAAAATAATATAATCACTACTTATAACATTGTAAATTTAGGTCAACATGAGAATATTTGTTTCAAAACATATCCATATAGTCACTCAACTCTTTTTTTTCATTTGTTCCAACACCAACATCACGACTTAATTATAAAAGATGATACTATGTCTCTTGTCGTACATATTCATCATCATTAGATCTTGACATGTTTTTTATTGTAAAATCCCAGATATAGTTTTTATTATTAATATTAAAATCATAGAAAATCATACAGTATTTTATTTCACTATACACTAATTTTCTCGTATTCATACACTTATCACATATATAGAAATTCGGATTTTTATTTTCATGATTTAATTTTTTAAATTCCCAGAAATTTTAAACCCATTTCTCATATTCATACCTAGGAATTTATGAAATTATAAAAGTACAATCCATTTATTTCCAAAATATATAATATAATAGATGAATAAAATAAAACAATTTACCATTTAAACATATATAAAAAAATGGTAAATTTAAAATATATATGAATATAAATATACAAACACACATAATTTTTTACCAAAAAAAATATATGTAAATAAGAATTTATAACTAAAAACATAAATGAAAAAATTATTTTAACAACAAAAAAATTATAATGATACATAATTTATAAATATAAACAATTATAAATACAAAATATTATAGTAAAAAAATTTATAGCCATATTTTACAATCAAAAAATTTTATAATTAAAAAATAATTATAACCTTAAAATTAGTATAACAAAAAAATTAAAATAGAAAATGATTTACATATAATCAAAGGAATGAATGAAGTAAATTTATAACTAGAAAATAATTCATTATTCATCCAAAAATACAAAATAAAATTTCTTGAAAAATATTGAGGATGATGATGGAAAAGAGCTACTAAATTTTTAAAAATTCACATATGGATTTTTAAATTTCGGTGATCGATGAAATATTGAAGAGAAACATTTTCAAAAATTATTTTCAAAATATATGAAATATAAAACATGGAGTGAGCTCAAGTGTCGATTGAATTAGTGTTTTTGTGGAGTGAATGAATTCTAGGTCCACAAAAAATGGATAAATAATGGAATATTTAGGATAAAATACAATAATAATTATAAAAAAATTGATGGTTTAATATTAAGGACTGGTATGGTGTGTTAGTGAGTTGTGATGAAGAAGGTTTTATAAAGATCATGTTGAAAAATTGGGGAGTGTTTTTGGAATTATATTTTATAAAATATTTTTAAATCAGTTTTAGAAAATACAAATTATGATAAATGATATTTTTAATTAATTTTAACATTATTTTTCTATAAAACCAATTTTAAAATCCATATAATATCAAATTCAACATCAATCATGATAAACCTTATGGTAAAACATTGACATTAAATCGTCGAGTTATACTAGTGTTAGTCTTCGACCATTTTACTAAATATCAATATTTGTAACCAATGGATTTAGAATATATTATATCATGGATATTCTAGTGTAAATTATCGATATTATCCTTCTCATTACATAGAAGTGGACTGGGAAAAATTATGTGATGGTAATTAGGTAGGAGTTCTTACAAACTATATTAAATTTTAGATCCTTGATCCATTTAGTAGATTCCACAATCTTAGAATCCTAAACTCAAATTTCCTCAAAACATGCATCCAAGTTGTTCCATGTATTGTGAAGTAAATAAACCCCAAAGGATAAATTAGTTATTTCAACCAAAACATTCAGTAGAACTCCACTATAGATGACATTTTCCAAAAAAGGACTAAAATAAACACTTTTATCTATAATTTCATTCTATCTTAATATATGGAATGTTATTCTTATATAATATTTCATTTAATGAATTTTATATCTTTTACATAAATATTCTCTATTTTATACCTTTATATGATTGTTAATGTTATGTTAATTTTAGATAATTAATTAACCATTCCCTTATAAAATATCGTTCACATAATTTAGTAATTTTATTTCTTCTTAGATTCTTGTGAATACATTTAATTTTTATGATCATATTTAAACATTAAATAAACATGCATCTCATAAATAAATAATTAACAATGAATAGGAAAATAAATAAATATGTGTCAGGATCATGAGATTATATTTATTAGATTGTTTCTTAAGAAGATGATAAACCAAAACATGACCCTATGGGATTAGTATTTGAGATGATCTTAGATCAAGTTTCATCATTCTTTCCTTAACCTATATATCTTCTTGGTCGTTTTGACCTATAACACGTCTGGGGTCATCTCCTCTCACTTCGAAGCTCCTTTCTTTATATATGATTATTCACATGCAAGTGGAGGGAACTAGGGATTTGAGGTTTTATAAATGAAATTATGGATATTCATGCCCATACATATTATGGTGGAAAATATTACAAGACAATCATCTTATTTAATTTTATAATACATTATAAACCCCCCAATGAATAATATTTAAAATAAATAGAAACACAAAAATACATAAATCATTGGATCTCATGATCATTTGTGAATGAAATGACTACATATTGAAAACAACCTTGGATTACTTTCAATTCATTATTTATTAAAATAAAATTCCAAAATTCCTAAATTATTATCATATTTATTAATAAATTATTACCATGTTTATTAATAAATTTTTTTATAATACTTATTTATCCAAATAGTCCTTGAGATTCAAAACCATTTTAATTTTAAATTAATTAATTACACTAGGTGTACTAGAGGCGGTATGGAATGTACCCTTCTACATCCATTTAAATCAATATCTAGTGTTTAATTATTACATGGTGTGTTCCATCACACGAAATGATATGTGACTAACCCTTTGTATGTTCCATGTCATGTATAATATACTTACCAGACATGTCTATCTATATAGCCTGTCACGATATACAAATCATGTTATTCCATTTTTTAATCTACATTGTCCGCACTGTGTTTATGAGTACATGGAATTCAATGAATATATGATGTTCTTTCTTCTAGTGAATCTTATTAAGTAAAAAATCAAGTATGAAAACCATTAACATCATAAATCTAAGGAAAAGTACAAAATTAAGCATTTACTATCACACATAAACTGTTAAAACTGTCATTAACCAGCCCAAGACATCCCTCTATAAGATGCTATGTTCGGCATGTGACATCCTCGAGGTGCGTTCAAAATTTCCCTAGGGTGGTGAAAAGTATTTTGGGTATCCTATTTTATATAAGGAAATTATTTCTACCAATAAAAAATTTAAATAACAATTATATAAATCTAGCAAAAAATTGGTTTAACCCATCTATATGATAGATTTCCACTACCAATAAAATATTTTGAAATAAATCAACATTTTTAAAGATATTAAATGAGTATACATATTAAAAAACACATCCCTCCACTCAACCCCACTCTCCACCAATTAAATATGAAAAGATGAAAAAACAACCTCTATATGGCATTACTTTAGCCACTAGTGATATCGATGCCATCCATCCATAGAATAAAGAAAAAAACGAAATGGATAGTGTAATAAAAAAAATAAAAATAAAAAAAAATAAACATACCTTTTTGTAATTATGTGAGTCTCCATCCACCACTAATAGCTCAATGTCCAATGGGTAGGAATAAAAGAAAAAAACCCTAAAATTGAAAGATATAGATTGTCATGAGAATATAGCTCAGTGGGATTTCAATGTAATTCATACCCCAATAATAATCCTCAAAATAAATATCCTTTACATGTATTTTTTAAACAAAAATAAAAGGAATGGTTTTCATGAAAAAGAGTTCAAAAAACAAGAAACATATATGTGATCTTTTTATAAAAATTTCAATTAATTTTTCTAAAATATAAAAAATCACTCGAAAAAAATTTACCTCATCTAAATCCTAGTTTATTAATTGATAAATTATAAATATGAATTTTATATCACTTTTTAAATAAGTATTTCAAGACACTTTCAAATAATATCATTTGTTTTAGGATGGTAACAAATTTAATGCATAATAGAAAGATTAGAAGTAAACAAACAAGCATCATGGGATACCCTAGGATATTAAGGTTTGGCCTCATATTAGTATCTACATACTCTTAGTGATCAAACCACATATAACTATTCTCATACATGAGTCAATAGAGAAGTTGAACACAAATCCCCAGTGATAACTAATCCACATCATCATGAATAGTTTAGTTAGTGTTGAAGCATATTCTAAAGGCTAACAAGGGTGTACCTTTTCAGATAATAATTTTCATAGTCTACCCACCAATATACTTGGGTTTCTATTTTTCATTTACCCTTCCATTACACCATGAACCAATTTCATTCAAATGAAACAAAAGCTGTAATAACTAAGCACATGAAAAAAACTCAAAACACCAAATTATGTATCAATTATATTTTAGAAATACTTTAGAACTAAGGAAAATGTATTTAATTTTGAAAAACATTATGTATTATAGGAAGACCTACATTAAAATATTTGAATGGGAATCATAATTGAATTTTGAAAAATCAACTAAAAAACTTGTAAATAACCAGTTTGGGATAGCAAATTTAATTCCCAATATCTTCTTGGTTGTTATTCCCATAAACAATTACATACATAAATACATATATATATATATGTATATATAAAATCTATAACTAAAAAATCATATATCCACATGTTAATTTTTAAATATAAATATATATATGTGTGTGTGTGTTTATGTATATTTATATAACCAGTAATGCATAAAAATTTATTCATAGCCCATATTTTTTTGTAAATCTATTTAAAAAATTATAAATGTTCAAGAACATTGAAAAATAGCTCTTGAAATATTAAAAATATGATAAAAAATAGCATTAAAGTAAAAAAATAAAGTTAAACTTAATTTTTCCTTCTAATACTCGTTAATAATAATAATTAAAAAAAATTGGTAACAAAACATAAAAATTAAAATGCAATCAGTCTTTGTTATTAAATTTAAAAATATATGTGTGGGTCGGCCAACCTGTGATCAAATTCATATATTTTGATGCATTAATTATGGTTTGAACAATACCCACAAAGTAAACTACATACCCTATGTGTAACACCCCAATCTTCCACGGTACGTTTTCCTTTGAATAATACAATAGCTTGTGTTGTACGCAACATGGAGTTGTTAACACACCACGACCAATCAAACTAGTCGTTATGAATAGTAATACCCACTTTTTTAAATTTTGTAAATTTTATTTCTCAAAATGGACTTTATTTTTTTGAATTCGGGATATCGAAATTAGATTAGGGTGAATTTTTGGTATTTTTATAAAATCTTTCAATTTTTGATGAATAGTGAAAAACCCTATGTTGTTGTTTAAAATTGAATTTTTTATTTGAATAATTATTTATTTTATTTAAATTTATTTTATGGAAAAATATATACATATTTCCTATATATTTTAAATGTAATTTGTTGGAGTCATTTAATAATAATATTATATATATATATATACATATAATTTTATTGAACTTTTTACCGTCTTTACCCACCTCCTAAGAGCATTTGCGAATTTTCATAAAACATAATTTTACCGCTTCTGTGAATTGAATTTCAAAAATCCAAGAGATACGGTTGACATCAGTAAGTAAAATGTGGTTCAATAGGATGAAAATAATTTTTGGTGAATAGTAACTTTTGACTTTTATTTACCTCGATTAAAAGTAACAAGGGTAATTAAAGGTAAAAATGATATTATTATTACCCTAAAACATGTCATAATCCTATTGGATAGGTGTATTTCTACCAAAAATAACCTTAGGAATAAAATATGATCCTTTAGGTCCACTTGGATTAAAGTATGACATTTATTATTATTTTATTTAAAGAAAGGTTAAAAGTGTTAAATTCAAATTTTAATAATTTAAAATTTTTAATATAGGGTTATACATAACACAAATTAAACTATAATTATTAATTAGTAATATAAAAATATTTCCTACATAATTGTATTTTATTTATAATTTTGAGACATTAAATAATTTAATTTATTTATGAAACAATGATGATTCAGTAATTTCCTTATTAATGAAATATTAAAATATTTGATATTATAAATACCCAAATAAATGAATATTGAGACTTTTGATGAGTTAAAAAAATAAAGGTTAATATGACATGTTATGGTTTATTAAATTAATTTAGTTCTAAGTAATAATGTTTTTAGGACTATAACAAAAATGATTTACAAAATAGTGTCAAAATTGACATAAATAAATTGTTTAAAAAATTATTATATTATTAATTGATATTATATTCCTAAAAATCTAAGGTTTAGCCAAAGGACTTATATAATGTTATATATATAAATATTTAACCACTTTGGGTCCTCTTGGATGTTTATATTACGTTTATAAACCATATAATATAAAAATACAAAGACACATAGTAAATGTCAAACTATATAACTAAGAGTTAAATAATAAAGTTAAGGTTAATATGGTGACATAAAACAGTATAAAACCTATTTTTTGAGATATTTTAGACCCATCCCCACCTTATCCTAGAAATAAATTATTTTGGATCCATTTGAAAGCGAAAATGATTTTATTATAATATAATATTTCAATCTTTTCCTAAGGTTCCCCGCACCCCTCTTATAAAAGGTCACTTCCACTTATCTCAAATTCACACATTAAAAGCCATTTTTCACGGAAAACCAATTAGCAAATAACCTCTCACCCATCCTACCTTCATCCTAGTGGCCTTACTTAGGTCATAAATCCAACCTAAGGATCCCTTTTGATCAAATCAAAAGGAAGAACACGAAGAAGAGGTAAATATTTCATCACCTATTTCAAGTTCTTTTCTTCTTCCACTTCCTCTTTCATTGTTGTTTACATTATAAAATAATAAATCCAGTATATTCTATATACTGAGTTGTTATTATAAAAATGTTACAACCATATTCATTATTTTTTCCATCATATGAATGAAATAGTTAACATACTTGCGTACATAGGCTTACCGTCTCCACGTCGTGGTGTAGCTTTTATTCAATACTTTATTTTTGGATGGGTATAACAATGATGTATAATTGATGTAAATAATAAATATAAAATTTTAATAATTCTGTATATATGATATACCATCTAGTTACATACAATTTTAATATCAAAAGTATGATAGTGTCTCTCTTGTGTACGTATGGATTACCGTCTCCACGAACACGATGGGATTCATTTCCCCATCGTAACCATTCAATAATAGTTTTCATTTCATGATTAAAAATAATGTTTAAATAAATTAATATCATTCTGTATATGAATCAAATACATCCTATCAATAACAAACATGAATTACATAACAAAACATATAAAGGAAAATGAATCAGTTAACTCCTGAATCAACAATAATTCTAAAATATTATTAACAAAGCAATAATATAAGATCATATCAGGTATCATATTTATTTATATGGTTATTGTATAATTTAATAACAATGATTTAACTATTATACAAGAGGTTAACATACCGTCAACCAAGAAAAAGGACAAGGTAATGGTTAAATTCACAATCTATTTATTATCTGATGTTGTTTTTAAAAAAGTATCTATTGGGACCTCTTTATCATCCACATCCATGTTTCTAAAAATTTATTTCAAAAAAATTACTATTTACTAGGCTATGGGTTAATGCATACATACCCTTATTTTACTTTTTATAAGATATCTATAAAGGAATATTTCTGTCATTTTCCAACCAAGTTACTTTATGATCTTTTTGAAAAAATTATGGAAATAATATTTTTTTAACTTATATGGTGGGTGAGGCTTTTTCCACTATTATAACACCTCTGAAACATCCCTAACAAGATTATAAGAAAATTTCTAAGATAAAGTTTTTCTTTTAAATGGATTCCAAATAGAAATAGGAAATTCATTAAAATAATTTTCATTTCATCTTTGTCAACATCCTTTGATGTATTTTATACTTGTTTGAAGTTGATTTATTATGATACAAATATTCCATATTGTATTGATGGCTTTATGATATGTTTGACTATAGATGTGTTATTTAATACCATTCCTGATTTATAGATAATGTATTAACATTTTTTATGCGAGTTTTAATACCAATGTTTATGTTATGATTAAACCTTTTCATATGAGGAATGCATTTGACATAGTAAGGGACGAGTGGAGCCCCACTATAGCTCCTCGATGATTCGGTTGGTATAATGATACAAACTAGTGTCTTAAAATAAGGCCTTAACAAAATCGTGTTTGTAGTCTTGGCACAAGGCCATGACCATGTGGTTATGAAGTCTGTCATTATGCATTCCGTCATTATGAATTTGGATATTAATATTGCATGTGATTATTCGACTTTTAGATTATCCATGTGAATAAGTAAATGGAATTATTGATTTATATTTTCCATATTATGATGAAGTTTAAGTTTAAAATGATTGTGTTATAGTCTTATACAATACCTTAAAAGTTTATGCTTATTTATGAATGTTTCCGCTATATTGTTATCCTTACTGAGCATCTGAGTTCACCAAATTATATGTTATATTTTTTCCAGGATGTGAAGAACTATTTTATGGTTGACCTGTAGGGATAGGATAAGGGATAAGTGTGTTCAATGTGGACAAGATGTTGTTGTTGTTTTTATTTCATGATGTAATGTAAAACTTATGAATGTATCTAGTACTTCCAAGGCTACTAAACTGAACAGTCATTTGGGATTTGATCCCTTGTGATCATGCCAATGTTATGTAATAATTCACCAACTCTCGGTAACTAGGGTCGGGGAATTATAGTTGGTATCAGAGGAAGTTTGTTATAATCCTTGGAAAGTAGATTTAGAAAAACTCTGATTACAGAACGTTATCCTAAGATATAATTTTAGGATTAGTATAGAAGAACTTCCTAGAATTTTGGTAATGTAGAGATTTTGGGAGTTTTCTAAGAAATACATCCCTTTCTGGATATGATTAGGTAGAGGAAGCTCTAGCATAGATGTACCTAGGTGTAAAACTGGAAAACACCGCTTTAAGTTATACTCGAATGGGAACTGGTGCATGACAACGGGCCTTTCTGCACTCTTGGTTACGACACTCCCGAGGGATATGCTTAGAATAATTCACATTGTATTTACAATCCAATATGAGGGATTTATGAGTATATACCTCTTCCAAGAAAACATTTTTTATGATTATGGATTATATCCATAAACTATTCAATTTATGTTAAGTGTTTTACAAGTTTGGAATTATGTATTTCGATTCATAAAATAATCTAGTGTACGCCATTGTTTAGAAATGGAGCCTATCAGAAGGAATGGAAACCGTATCAATGCACCTAATCCATGTATGGATTTCCCTCATACTCAAGATAATTATAGTAGAGCTAGTGATGCAACTGGTGCTGATCAGCTTATCACCATACTGGGACAACTAACTCAGGATATGAATAATAACCTTACCCGTATAGAGTACCCTGATCCACAACATGGGGGATCAATGTTAGACTGCTTCATGAGGCAACAATCACAAAAATTCAATGGGAGTACAAATCCATTGGTAGCTGAGCAATGCACAAGTTCCTCAAAAAAGAATATTTCATGCTTTTGGGAGTAGTGAAAGGGAAAAGGTTTTCATGGTAGTTTATCGCCTCCCATGAGATGCAGATCAATAGTGGTGATTGATTCAAAACACAATGGAGGATGAACAAGTATAAATTATGGAATAAAGGGAGTTTAAATAACTTTTCATAGATAAATAATTTCCTCGTGACCATCGATTAGATATGGAAATACATTCTCTGAGTCTAAGGCAAAAGTAGGATTCCAATGTCACAAAGTATGAGTCTAACTTTACAAGGTTAGTAAGACATGCATAAGATTATATATGTAACCTAAGGATTAATATTGACTGATTCTTTGATGGGTTAAATCTATTTCTATATAGGGAATTAGTCTCACAACCCTTCTTATCATACGAATATATTTTCTCGTGTGTTATCAAGATAGAAAAGGAATTCTCTAAGTCTTATGGCTTTAAAGAAAAGCGAGAGAAGAAGAGATCTACTGAACACACTAGAAATGGAAATAATGAGATGAAGGGAAAAGTTGAATCTCCATCCTGTAGTAAATGTGGGAAGAAACACCCAGTTACTTGCCTAAAAGAAATGGGAGTATTTTACAAGTGTGGTAGAAAAGGCCACCAAGCTTGTGGTTGCAAGGGGAAGAAACAGGATTTCAATATTGAATTCTAAGGTTGTAATGAAATGGGTCATTATGAAAATAAATTTCCTAAGAATCAAGGAAGCTTACATCAGAAAAGGACAAGGGATCAAGGCCAAGCTTATGCGATCACTACTGTAGAGGTTGATGCTCCGAAAGATGTGTTGGCATGTAATTTGATTGTTTCCTCAAGTTTAGCCAATCCTTTGTTTGATTCTAGATCTTCACATTGTTTCATATCTTCCCAGTTTTCTAAGTAAATTAGATATTTACAATTTTATTTAAAAAGGTATTTTTCAATCAAAACTCATAAGGGAAGTATCATTGCAACAATGTTTTGTGAATCAGTTCTCATTAAGGCATATAAATGTTATTTATCTGCTGATCTCATCGTCATACCCATGATTAAATTTGAAATAATCCTCGGTATGGATTGGATTTTAGATCATGATGCAAAAAATTATTTTAAGAAGAAGGAGGTTACAATTTTCGATGATGATAAGGAGTACCTTATCCTTATAGAAGAAATGTCACCAT
Source organism: Viscum album (assembly GCA_963277665.1). NCBI lineage: Eukaryota > Viridiplantae > Streptophyta > Magnoliopsida > Santalales > Viscaceae > Viscum > Viscum album. The sequence continues at coordinate 506,842,185 of OY728131.1, read as the reverse complement.
CTAATTTTTATCTAGATCCACCGCCAGTAGCTCAAATAATTTCAATTATTGGGGAGGAATAGAATCAAATAACTTTGGGTGAGGAAAGGAATGTTCAACTAAAGGACGTACCTATTGTATAAAAATATGATGATGTGTTTCCAGAGGATTTACCTAGACATTCTCTAGAACGATAATTTGAGTTTTCTATTTATTTATTTCTTGGTTCAAGGCCCATATCAAAGACCCCTTATAGAATAAACACTTTGGAATTAGTGGAACTAAAGAAACATTTAGAGGAATTGGGAAATAAGGGATTCACTCTCCCCGGTGTTTCTCTATGGGGATATCATATTCTTTTTATTAAGAAGAAATATGGATCTATGAGGTTGTACATTGACTATAGGGAGATCAGTGCTATAATATTAAAGAACAAGTATCCCCTACCTCGCATTGTTGATTTATTTGATCAACATCATGGAGCTCAGTATTTTTCAATGATTGACCTTTGATATGGATATCATTAGTTGTGTGTGAAGAAGGAAGACATCCTGAAAACATAATTTCGAACTAGGTACAGGTATTATGAGTTTACAGTAATTCCTTTTGGAATTACTAATGCACCCTCTGTTTTCAAAGATATAATGAACATAGTTTTCAAGGAATATCTTGATGAATTTATAGTGGTATTTATTGATGATATCTTAATACACTCCAAAAGCTATGAAGATCATGAAAATCACTTGCGTATTATCCTAAAGACTCTTAGAAGAAATGAATTATATGGGAAATTTAGAAAGTGTGAATTCTGGCTTCCGGAGATTTATTTTCTTGGTCATATTGTCTCTAAGTATAGAATCTCTGTTGATCCTTCTAAGACAAAGGTAGTCAAAGAATGGCCAGAACTGACAAGTATAACCGAGGTACACAGTTTTATTGGGTTAATAGATTATTATCGACGTTCCGCTCAGAATTTTTCCCAATTGGCTGGCCCATTAACCAAGCTCACACGAAAAGGGGTAAAATTTGTTTGAAAAAAAAAGTGTGAAGAATTTTTTGAAGAACTAAAGAGGAGATTAGTCAATGTTGTTGTCTTGACTCTACTATCGTGGAATGATGGGTTTGTTATTTATAGTGATGCTTCAAAGAAAGGACTTGGTTGTGTTCATATTCAAGATGATAAGGTTATTTCATATGAATAACGACAACTAAAATTCATGAACAAAACTATCTTTCTCATGATCTTTTCATAGAAGCTGTAATATTTTATTTGATGATTTGGAGACACTATCTCTTTGGTGAAAATTTTGATATATATACCGATTACAAGAGTTTTTAAGTATATTTTCTTACAGAAAGAACTCAACATGTGGAAAAGGTGATTGATTGAACTACTCAAGGATTATTATTTCACTATACACTACCACCCGGCGAAGGTAAAAAAGGTGGTATATTCATTGACTAGAAAGGATCATGGATTTTTTTAACAAGATGAGAGTTGAAAATGACCCTATGTACATGGATCTAGTAAAGATGGATATGGGATTAATCATAGAAGGTGAAACATCATTAATTTTTCAAATTCTAGCCAAAACATCTTTACTAGAAAGGATAAAAAGATCTTAGACTGATGATGAGGAATTTAAAATGAAAAATAAAGGTGTGAACGATGGTATATTGATCAAAATCGTATATGAAGAAGAGATTTTCAAATTTGGGAAGAGATATTGTGTTCCCGATATACCTGATCTGAAAAGGGAATTGTTGGATGATGCTCATAGCTCTAATTTCTCTATACACCATAGTGGCACTAAGATGTATAGAGATTTGAAGGAACAATTTTGGTGGGACAACAGGAAGAGGGAGATTGCTGATTATGTGTCAAGATTTATGGATTTTCAACAAGTAAAAGATAGAAGACAACATCTTAGAGGTTTCATTAAACCTCCTCCCATACCTGAGTGAAAATGCTATGATATTACGATGGAATTTGTTATGGGGCTACCAAACACTCCTAGAAGAAATGACTCAATATAGTTCATTGTTGATCGTCTTACCAAGTCAGCACATTTTCTATCTATAAGATAAGATTTACCACTTGAATGTTTATAAGTACTATATATTAATGAAGTTGTAAGACTTCATGGATTACCCTTATCAATTTTTTCTGATCGTGATCCCTATTTTACATCTATATTTTGGAAAACTCTTCAGAAGGCCTTGGATACTGAACATTTTTTGAGCACTTCCTACCACCCTCAAAATGATAGTCAATCAGAACGGACTATTCAAACCTTAGAAGACATGTTTAGATCTTGCTCACTTGACATTAATGGTATGTGGGATCAATATTTACCTTTGATAGAATTTTCCTATAACATAACTTCCATTCAAGTATTCATATGGAACTATATGAAGCGTTATATGGAAAGAGATATCACACACCAACTTATTGGGATGATGTTGGTGAAAGAATACTCATAGGCCCAGAGCTTGTTGAGGAAACAATGGAAAAGGGGAAGGTTTCCAAAACCACATCAAAGCAGCTCAAAGTATGAAAAAGAGCTATTCTGATAACCGAATGAAAGATTTGGAATTTCAAGCAGGATGCCATGTCTTCTTGTAGGTATCTCCATGGAAGGGTGTTAAACATTTCAGTAAGAAGGTTAAATTAGTCCCAAGTACATCAGAGCTTTAAAAATTATAGAACGAATTGGGGTTGTAGCTTATTGTTTGGCTATGCTGCCAAGTCTCTCCAATGTTTATGATGTATTCCACGTATCACTATTATGAAAATACATGTCTGACCTAATGTATGTGCTCACCTATGAAGAAATTTAATTGGAACCCATTCTATGTTATTTTTAAGAGTCTTTAAAAATTATTGTTACTAGAGAACAAGTGTGGAGAGACCGAATGACTCGTCTGGTAAAATCTCCATGGAGAAACCATAACATGGAAGAGGCAACGTGGGAAGCCGAGGAACTTATGATGGAATAACCACCCAAATATTTTGGTGTGGTAGTATTCTAGAAAGTTCAAGGATGACAATATTTGAAGGTGGGAATAATGTAACACCCCAAGCTTCCACGATATGTTTCCCTTTGAATAATGTAACAGCTTGTGTTGTACGGAACATGGAGTTTTAACACACCACAACCAATAAAACTAGACATTATGAATATTAATAACCAATTTCTGAAATTTTATATATTTAATTTTTAAAAATGGACTTCATTTTTGAAATAAAAATATCAAAATTAGCAACGGGTGAATTTTTAGTATATTTCTGAAAACATTCAATTTTTGATGAATAGTGAAAAAAATGCGATATTATTTAAAACCAAATTTTTATTTAAATAATTATTTATTTTATTTAAATTTATTTTATTTAAATTTATTTTAAGTAAAAATAGATACATAATACCTATATATGTTTAATGTAATTAATCGTATTCATTGTTTATTAATATTAGATATATAAAATTTTATTGAACTTTTTACCACCTTTTACCCACCTCCTAGGAGCATTTTCAAATTTTCATAAAATTTTATGTTACCACTTATATGAATTGAATTTAAAAAATCTGAGACACATGATTGAAATCAGTAAATAAAATTTGGTTCAATAATATGAAAATAATTTTTAATAAATACTATCTTTTGACTTTTATTTACCACGGTTAAAAGTAAATAGGGTAATTAAAGGTAAAAATGATATTATTATTACCCTAACACATTCCCTAATTCTATTAGATAAGTTAATTTTGACCCAAAACAACCTTATAAATATAATATGATCTTTTAACCCCACTTGTATTAGATTAGGACATTTATTATTATTTTTAGAGAAGAGTGAAAAGTGTTAAATTTAGAATTTAATAACTAGAACATTTTTAATATAGGGTTATACATAAGATAAATTCGTCTATAAATATTAATTAGAAAGATAAAAATATTTCCTAAATAATTTTATTATATTTATAATTTTTAGACATTAAATTTTTTAATTTATTTATGACACAATGATGACGAGTAATTACTTTATTAATGAAATATTAAAATAATTGATAATATAAATACCCAAATAAATGTAAATTGAGACTTTTGATTACTTACATGAATTTTATAAGTTAATATGACATGTTAGGGTTAATGAAATTAATTTATTTTAGTGTAATTAAGTTTTTTTGACTTCAAAAATAATCATTTACTAAATAGTGTCCAAATTGACATAATTTTTTTTTAAAACATATATTATATTATAAACTGATATAATATTCCGAAAAATATATGGTTTGGAAAAAGGACATAGATAAAGTTTTATATATAAATAAATAACCACTTGGGGTTCTCTAGTAAGTTTACAATAATTTTATTAACCATATAATATAAAAATAGAAAGAGATATTGTAAATGTCAAACTATTTAACTAAGAGTTAAATCTAAAAGATAAGGTTAAGATTGTGACCCAAACCTATATAAAACCAAATGTTTAAGATTTTTTTGACCCATTCCCACCTTAGACTCGAAATATATCATTTTGGTGCCATTAAAAAACTAAATATAATTTATTATAAAATAATATTTCAATATTTTCCCAAGGGTCCCCTCACCCCTCTTATAAAAGGTCACTTCCCCTTCTCTCAAATTCACACCTTCAAATCCATTTTTCACGGCAAAGACCTGACCAAATATCCTCTAAACCATTATAACTTATCCTAGAGGCCTTCCTTTTGTCATAGATCCCACCTAAGGATCCTTTTTTATCAAATAAAAAGGAAGAACCCGAAGAAGAGGCAAATATTTCATCACCGCTTTCAGGTTCTTTTCTTCTTCCACGTCCTCTTTATTTGTTGTTTCCACTCTAAAATAATAATTCTAGTATATAATATATACTGTGATGTTTTTATAAAAATTTTACAACCATATACATTATTTTATCCATCATATTAATGACAAAGTCACCATACGTGTGTACGTACCTCTTACTGTCTCCACGTCGTGGTGTAGTTGTTATTCAATACATTATTTTTTGGATGGGTATAATAATGATGTATAATTGATATAAATAATAAATATAACTTGTTAATTATATATATATATATGATATATCATCTATTTACATACAATTTTAATATCAAAATAATGATATTGTCGCTCATGCGTACGTACAGATTACCGTCTCTATGAACGTGACGGGATTCATTTCCCCATAGTTACCATTCAAGAATAATTTTTATTTTATGATTAAAAATAATGTTTAAAGAACATAATATAATAAAAAAAGAAATATTAGAATATCATATATGAATCAAACATGACTTAAAAATACATCCTATCCATAACAAACATGACTTACATAACAAAACATATAAAGAAAAGACGAATCAATTAACACCCAAAACGACGATAATACAAAAATATAATTAACAAAGAAAAATTAGAATATCATATATGATTTCATATTTATTTATATGGTTCTTGGATAATATAACAATAGTTATTTAACTATTATACCGGAGGTTAACATACCCTTGACGAAGGAAAAGTACAAGGTAAGGGTTAAATTCACAATCTCTTTATTATCTGAGGTTGTTTTTATGTAAGTATATAGTGTGGCCTCTTTATCATCCAAATACATGTTTCTAAAAATGTATTTAAAAACATTTTTAAATTTTACTATGCTATGGGTTAAAGCCATTTATACCCTTATTTGAATTTTTATCAGTTTTTTATAAAGGAATCATTCCATCATTTTTGAAAACAAATTACATTATGACCATTTCGACAAAATTATGGAAAGAATGTTTTTTTAACTTATATGGTGGGTGTAGCTATTTTCTGCTGTTATAAGACCTTCGAATCTACCCTTATAAGCTTATAATAAAATTTCTAAGATAAATTTTTTATTTTAAATGGTTTCAAAATATAAAGAGGTATTTCTTTAAAGTATTTTTCATTTCATCTATGTCAACATCCTTTGATGGATTTTAAACCTATTTGAAGTTGATTTATTATAATAAAAATCATACATATTGTATTAAAGGTTTTGTAATATGTTTGAATGTGGATGTGTTATTTAATACCATTTATGGTTTATTTATAAAGTATTGACATTTAGTATTCTATTTTTAATACAAATGTTTATGTTATGTTCAAACCTTTTCATATAAGGAATGCATTAGACTTAGTAAGTGATGGGTGGATCCCGCTATAGCTCCTCGATGTATCTGTAGGTCTCATGAGAAAAAATAGTGTCTTGGAACAAGTCTTTGAAAAAATATTAATTTTAGTCTTGTGACAAGGCCTTGAAAATGTGGTTATGAAGTCTGGCATTATGCATTCCATCATTATTAATTTGGGTATTGATATTGCATGTGATTATTCGATGATTAGAATATCTATGTGAATAGGTAAATGGAATTATTGATTTATATTTTCCATATTATTCTGAATTTTAGGTTTAGAATGCTTGTGTTAAAGTCTTATACATTGACTTAAATGTTTATTATTATTTATGAAAGTTTCTGCTATATTTTTATCCTTACTGAGTATCTGAGATCAACCCTTTCTGTGTTTTTCGCTTCCTAATATGTGAAGAACTATTTTATGGTTGAACTGTAGGGATTGGATAAGGGATAAGTGTGTTCAAAGGGGATAACATATTGTTTTTTATTTCATTATGTAATATAAAACTTATGAATGTATCTAGTACTTCCAAGGCTACAAAACTGATCGGTCAATCGGTATCTGGTCTGTTGTGATCATGTCAATGTTATGTAATAATGGACTGACTCTAGGTAACTAGGTTCTGTACGTTAGACTATGAAACCAAATTTATAAAACAAAAATGAGAGAAACCTCTGGGGTTCAGTCATAGAACCCACGTCTTAAGGGTGGAACAAGAAAACACAAAGAATATGTAAATTATAAGAGAATAAAATGAAGTAAACCCTTACTAATAAACATTTCACTTGAAATCATTGAACGGATTTCCCAATAAAAAGGTAGATAAAGAGGTGGTTTTCATGTCTTGGACTCCTAGGGATGTTTGGAATATAAATAGAGGGGTTTTACACAATGTTTAAGGGTGATATGGTATTAGTTTAGGTTTCTATTTTTTTTTCAAATTTTACCATCTTATTTTTTTGAAAACTGGAAAACCAAAATAGTTTCGTTTCATTTAACCCAAATTGGTTGTCAATGTTGTACCCCTCACAAGGTAAATTTATGATAAGACATTACTATTACAATAACTATGTTATATTCTTGTAAATAATATCTGTTAAAATTTTTAGTTCCCCTATACTATTAGACTAACCAAGTGGGATAATTGTGCGTTTTATACTGTAATTTTATAATGATAAAAAATTAATAGAATTATAGCACTAAACTCAGTGACCAGACTATTTTTTTATATAAATAATTTAATAAAAATATCAAAGGTCAATGTGTGACAATTTTTTCAACTATAACACTTTATTCCTCCATAAATATATGATATATTTTTTTGGTTGGTAAAGATGATGGAACTTAGTGTCCTAAATATAAAAAATAAGGACCACCATGAACTCACAGAAACCAAAAAAACCCAAAATCAAATGAAATGATCCCCAGTCACAAATAAAACTCAAATTTTACTTTCTGAAGAGCTCAAAAATTTACTACCATAACAATAATTACAACTACCACCACTATCATTGAGTTTTCATCATGTTCTCAACATCATTTTACCGAAATGTATACTAAATAATCAAAGTCAAATTAATAAAAATAATAAGAATTAACCAACCATAAACTAAACTCAATTATCACAAATGAAAAGAAAATAAAATACTCCCATAACAATATGGAATGTTTCATGTTCCCAACAATATCAAAAGGAAAAATAATCGAGGTCCATACAAATTTTCACCCAATGAACTGGGGTAAAATAATATATATTGGCCTCCACACAATATAAATAATTTACTAAGAAAATTTTACATCATGAATCAATAAATGATAAAAACTATCAGGTAGAGGATATACCACAAAAACTGTTATAATTAAGGGATACTTCAAAAAAGATATCAAATCGGTTAAAGACACATTAAATTAGATTGGGGATACATAATCACTTAGAAAAATGAAATAAAAACTAATAAAGGCCTATTGAAATCTCGAAGGATCTACTCTAAACTTTCTAGAACACTACATTATGAATAAATGATAAAAAGAGATACATCATAAAATGGGGAGAATAGTTCAACGAAGATAGCAAAGGAACAAAACACAACTGAGATTTCCTCAACATAATCATGTCACATGAGAGAAACATGGGAAAAGAATTGCATTCAGGTGGTAGTAACATAAGAAACACTCTTAGAACATTGTATCACAGTGAATCCAAAAAAACATATATCATTTATCAAAGTTACCAAAACCACTCACCGAAGTATTTTCATGTTCGAATCATCAAGATTTATAAACTACTACAAAAGTATCATCTCTTAAAACCAAGGACATGAATATTCCTCTAAGGAATGAATATATTTAATGAATTATATATCTCATAATTAATAAACATGGGAAACGCCAAATTAATAGTCTAAATATTAGTAACACCATGGTCATATTCCCTTTATAATGGAATGGTACATTAAAAACCCTAAATAATCCTTCTCGACATCATAAGGAATCTCATCAGTGATTATACCTACTGATAGGTCTCCATATGGTCCATTGAAAAATATCATGGGAAAATAATTAAAATAATATAACACATGGGAACAATGATTCATAACTTCTAATTGAAATCAAACTACTCCATAAAAAACAATTTCCCAACCAAATGCATAAACACCCCCAACAAAACATACCGTAAAATTACATTATCTTTTAGGACCATCATCTTCAAAACTAGTTTTTAAAACTCTCCACATGAAAATATGTATACTTTAAAGTATTCCAAGCATTTGGAAAACAATACCCCACTTAATTTTTTATAGAACTAGTTATCTTCCACCTCAAATTACCCTTCCACTTTTAGAAGGATCTTTACAAAATCCAAATTTATTTTTCCAAAAAATCTATAAAAATCTATTTTTTAAATTTTAAATAGAAAAAGAAACTCCTAAACCATTTAACACATCCATTTTTAGAACATTTATCAAACCAATGGTATCATTTACTCAAACCTCCAAATATAAAATATTAATGTCATTTAATTTTCAAAAAAATAATTGATTGGTTATCCATAAACTCATTCTTTATTACAAAAACTACATTTTACACTCATAACTCTTTTAAATTTATCATTTTAAAATAATAAATACCCATTTTAACATTAAATTATTCCATATGAAATTATTTTATTTAAAATATGAACACCAATATCATTTTCAAAACACCTTATAAATCACATTTACCATTTAAAAAACCAAATAGTATAGTTTGAAACTGAACATTTAAATTTTAAATAATAAATTAAAAATCAAAAGTTTGAACATTCCATAATAAAAATATATATACCTGAATAATATCCAACAAAAATTTTAAATTGTAATAGTATATATTTTCATATTGTCTACATGGATTAAAAAATCATGTTCCAACCACACAACAGTCATATAGAGTCTCATCCAACCATGTACTCAGGCACAATATGAATTTGAAGGCCTTGTGAGATCACTACATAACACTATTTCATCCCACTTTTCATCCCCCAAAATATTAAATAACTAACAACTAAAATATCATGAGTATATAATACTCCCTCAAAATCCATGACGTAAATCTTGATTCCATCTTGTAACTTAGGGATCAAAATGAAAAAGTGATACCTAGAATCTTTTTCTATGTTACTCTTGAGTCCTTATAGAAAAATATTCAATATACCATTACTACCCAAATAAAATAGGGTCCCTCTGATACCATTTTTTCAATGAATTTCATGATTTCTCCCTCTATCAGAAGCTTGAGTCGACATACAACATCTCCAAGTCATGCCCTCAATCATCTTAAGGTGGTGAAAATATCTAGGGGAATTTGATCAATCAAAGGTAATTATTTCACCAAATAAAAAAAGATAAAAAAATAAATATAAATCTAGAGAAAAATATGAATGACTCATCTATATGTTGAACATCGATTCCAAATCAAATATGATAAAATAAATAAACTGAAAATAAGATATAAAATATGTAAAAGATATTATGCAAACACATCCCTCGTTTTATCCCATGTTTCCCTCCACTATATATGCAAAGATGGAAATGCATCCACCAGATAAAATTATATTGAAAACCTACATATATCACTACCCTCCATTTTTAGGAATAAGTAAAAGTCTTCTTTTTTCATTGAAATAAAGGAAATGACATAAAATAAATAAAATAATGAATATACCTCCCGGAGATTATACAAGTATCCATACACTACTAATAAAAAAATTTCCAATTTTTGAAAATAAAGTAACCATAATCTAAAACAAAAAATACTTAGATTAGCATGATAATATACCTTAATATGCATGATATATAACCTACACCCCAATCATACTCTTTAAAATAAATATCCATTTCATGATTGACGAAATAAAAATAAATGGAATATTTTTATTAAAAAGAGATTAAAAAGAAAGCAACATCTCCATAAGAGTTTCTATAAAATTAAATTTATTTTATTGAAATGAAAAAAATCACTATAAATTCATTTATCTTTGTTGAATCCTACCTTATTAAATTATTCATTTAAAATACACATTTTAGAACACTTTTGAGACAATTTTTTCAAGAAAAATTCAATGAAAACGATTCATTGGAATATTCAATAAAATCTAATACCTAGGAGAGAGAGAGAGAGTAAAATTAGAAAAACAAGCACCATGGTAAGCCCTAGGATTCTACGGTTATTATTCATCTTAGTATCCTTTTACTCTCATTATTTGAACTAGAAAAAATTCTTCTCATGCATGAGTCTCTAGGGAGGTCAAATTAAAATTCCTTGTGGTAACCAATCCATATCATCATCGTGTTGTTTAATAATTATTTTTTCCTAGTCCAAAGTCTAGGGATGGAATACCTTTTCCTAACATAGTTTTAATATTCTAAAAACTTATGTACTCGAGGTTACCATGCTCTATTTCTCATTCCCTTTATCTAGGTACAACTTACATTCAAATGAAACAAAATTTCCAACAACCAAGAACATGAAATAATCACTCAAAACACAATTCCACATCTCAATACAATTTATAAAATACTTATATATAAATAAATAATATTTTATTTACAAAAAAATTATGAGTTATGGAACCACCTAAATTTAAGGAAATGAATGGACCTCATGATTGAATTTTGGAAATTTTACTTAATTATTTTTATAAAATCAAGTTTTGATAACAAAATTAAATCCCAATATCTTTTTAGTCATTATACCCATATACAAGTAAACACAAACTAATATATATACTTATATATGTATATATACGTCCCATAATGAAAAAATTAATATATCCTTATGTGAATTTTTATATAGATATGTGTCTGTGTGTGTGTTTGTATACACCCATGTATATTAATAAATTTATACCCATATATATTTTCATAACCACCAATGCATCAAAAAAAATTCACAACCCTTATTTTTTTGAAAACCAATTTGAAATATTCTAGATGTCCAAGTTCATTTAAAATAGTTATGAAATTTTTTAAAATTGATAAAAACCATTGCAATGAAGTGATAATCAAGTAAAACATGATTTTCCCTTATAATATCCTTTAAATGTAATTAATATTTTTATTAGGTAACCAGAATACCAAATTAAAATATAAGATCTCATGGTTATTAAATTTAAAGAGAAATGTTATAGGAAATATACATCAAATAAATTGAGTGTGATCCAAGACTTTAATTATGAGTATCAAAATACTAAAAAGGACACCACATTTCCTAGGAAACAAAAACAATGAGGAAAAAAATAAAACCCCCCTATAGGGTTTTTTCAGGACATGTGAATCAAAATGGAGGAAGAATAGAATATGAAAAAGATCAAAATATAAGAGAACAGAAGGAAGGAAAACCTTACCTATGAATGTCACACTTGAAATAAAGGGAGGAATTGACTAAAAATTATGTTAGTTGAAGAGTGGGGTTGTGTTCCATTCCTCTATAGTTACATAGAAGAGAAATGGGGCGTTTCACATGATGGGTAGTGTAAGAGGGGTATTAGTTTATGTTATATATAAAAATATTCTAAATTAATCCGATTTTTGAAAACTAGATAGCCCACATGGTAGTCACACAGTTTACCCAAACCGTGTGGCAATGGTGCACCCCAAACTATGCATATCTGGGCACACACACTACTAGGCCACATTATTAGATTTACTATATAATGATCGTGAGAATTGGGCTGATTAAAATTTGAAGGTCCCTCGTGTGTTTGAATTGTGTGATATATCCTTGTTACTTGAACTACTTTTTTAGAAAATTATAAAAATTATCAGAATTAAAACTCAAAACTAAATTAGTAGACTAAAAAATACTAAATAAATAAATATAAAATAATCTAAAAGGTTTGGGTGTGAAATAAACCACTCAAAATATATTTCATTTTGAATTCCCTGTCAAATAGAGTGCACATCCAGCTATACATAATGTGGATTAATTTATATTTATTTATTTATGTATTTATTTATTTACCTTCTTGTGTGTAATTACATAAAGTTAAAATATTTGTGTGTTCCCTGTGTGAGTTAGACCAATATATTAAATAATTTTGTTTACATGGAATGAATTCCATCTACATTCGATAAACCCTTTTCACATGGTATTCAAACTGGAGGTTAATACACAATGTGTAATGTAATCTCATAAAATTATCCAACATTATGCATCATTATTGTTTTCTCATGTCCTAGTGTGGTTAACCTTAGGTACACTATGTGTACATTATAGTGATGTATTGTGTATTCATGTCATCAAGCCAGAATCTTCAGCACCTCTATATAGGATCTTTAGACATTCTCCATCAATTATTGGCCTATTATTGGTCATATGAAATTAAATGATCATGTTATCTTAACTTTAGGTTTAAAAAATAATAATTGGGAGTGAAAAAATAACAAAACAAATTCATAATTTGATCAAAAATAATTAATAATTATAAATTGATATAATATTTCTCATATGCCACTCGAAGGTTCTAGGGAAAAGCAGATGTTTTTTACCACACTAGGATGTGAAAAATAATATTGACACAAAATTTCATATAATAGTATGATCTTTCATTAAAAAATTTGTATTGACCTCCATTTTGAATACAGAATGAAAATGGTTTATGGAATGTAGATGGAATTCATGCCATGTAACCCACATTATTTGACCTCATGAGAATCACAAAACCCATGTTATGCAATTATATAGATTTTAAATAATATACACATTGTATTTTAATACATCCAAAAATAGGGTATTTAATGGAAATGGAATGTAAAAAACTATACTTGACATATAATACATAATAAACTATTTGAGAAACATACAAATTCCCTAGGAATATACTACAATTGGCCAATAATGAATTATCTCAACTGGATAATTATTTCCTCAATTACAATTCAATTAACCTACTTGTCATATGGTCATTTAGATGAAGGATCCAAAATATAATCCCACTAATAATATACTCATGTCCTCTAAAAATATTAGTACATTATCATTGAATAATTATCTGGAAACATAGAATAACCAAAAAACGTTTTTCATTCATCATTGATTGCAATAATAATATTTCCATTATTAAAATAATTTATATTCTTCTCTTGATCTTTAGAGGGAGGAACATTATGTTAACATCTTGTTATTGAGATAATTCTCAGGAAATTTTAACTATTCACAAAAAATCTATACTATATTTAGAAATATTATAATTTTTGTTATATACTTTAGTTTAGACAATATTTTATTATGCACAGGAACTTAACTACTTTTTTCTTCTAAGTAAACACCATGTAAATTAATAATAATAATATTATTATTATTTCTATATTATATTACATTCTCTAAGTCACATCTATTTTAATATCATTTCATAAAAAAAATCAATATTCATTTGAATGGTATTAAGTTAACCATATATCCTTCCATCTGGGCCCTTAACATGACCCTTCAATGTTTCTCGACATTTATCAAACCAAGATTAATAAATATTTATTTTATTAAAAATATCACTGTATTATTTATTCAATAAATAAAAAAATAATGTATTTACTAAAAGGTGAATAAATATTTATTTAATATTCATATAAAGAAATAAATAATTATTTCATATCTTACGATTAAACAATAGATGAATATATATTATGAATTAATGTAACTAAATAAATATTTTTTTGTTAACATGTGACTAAATTTTTATTTAATATTGAAATCACATATATTGTTTAGAATAATTAGTTATTGAATTTATGAGATAAAAAACATGAATAATTATTAAACCTAAATCCATGGATAATATCTATTGAAAATGTTAATTTATAATAGAATCAAAATTATGTTCTTGATAAATATAGTGAATATAACCCTTTAGGTCTTCTTTTTTAGAAAGTTCCATTGGCCAAACGGCTGAGGTAATTTTATTAAAAAGAAGGTTAAAAGATATGAAAGTGCAGAGAATCTTTACAACTAACCTCATAAAGAGGTAACAACACCATCTAGGATGGATCTAACCAGCAAAGTAAATCACCCAAAACCATGTTGTCCATCCCATTCACAGTCAGATTCAGCTCCATGTGAACACGATATCTTCGAATCCTTTGTTGTCCAAGCCATTTCCATTAAGCGTCATAAACCAGCCATGAGAAATCTCATGGTGATTTATTTTCCAGATTCTACCATCTCTACAAGATATTCTTTACTCATTATGGGGATATGTTTTGAACTCTTTACCTTTAAAGCGGTATCCGTGATTTTTCCAGCTTTAGGGGGTCTCCCTACTTTCATTTTCGAACTTTGAGGACCTTTGGAGCCTTGAAGCAGGTCATCAATGTTTACAGCTTCAGGTATCCCACTGTCCTTTGAAATTATTTGTGAGCATCTGTGGGGACCAGAATGAGGTGAATGCATTGCAGAAGAAGAAGGGACATGTGTAGAGATATTCAGATCATAAAATTATGAATTAGAGTTCATTTGAGTTCTAGGAGGATTCATCATTCTGCATGAATTTTCAGAATAATAACCCTTTAGGACTCTTTATTAGTGGAATCTGGTGATTGATCCTAATTTACAGGATTGGAATCTATGAACATTTCAATTAAATTTAAGAGAATAAAATTAATTTCATAATGATAATAAACTCATAGTGAAAATCACCATGTAATATAATATCTTTATCTCGATAACTCGTTAATCAAGTTGAATAATTTCTGCCATTAACCTGTATGGTTTCATTATCTTAATTTGAATTTCTATAATTAACCCGTCAATATACGACCATGTCCATGGATTTGTTACACAGTTCCATTTCAATCAAATGTATAAAGAATTCTATTTTAATTTAATACAAATGGAAAATCATATATTGATTTATTCATTAATTCCATATCACTTATGACACATTCAATGTATTTTACCTCACTTTGAACATATATCCTCACATTTCTCATCAATACATCAAAGTATGTAAATTGTGATATACATTAATAATAATTTTAGATATAAGGACCAATACAAACATATATGGATATTAATACTTAATAACACATATAACATGGGGAATTTTTATTGGTGGGTATTTTTTATAGTATCCTCTCTTAGGGATTACCAAGTATGAACTTAGTGAGAAGAAATATCAATTTCTAATCAACCCCCATCACCTTATACTCTAACATTATCTCTTTCTAGTTAGATAGATGTTATCCAAATGTATAATATATTTCTAATAATATTTTCATAACATTAATGGTTTTCATCATAGTACATAACTATTATGACCTTTTGATAGGTCAAATATTCTATGTACATTATCACATTGTTATTAAATATAATAACAATGATTATTTGATAATTTCATTATTAATATTTAATTATTTTAATATAAAGCTAATTAATCTCACAATGTATTATAGTTTTATGTAACCAACTCCAAAAATACTTTATATTAAACTCATCCCAATCAATGACACAAGAGTCTTCATGAAGGTATCAAATATCTATGACAAATAGTAATATTCATGGATTTAATCCATCTATAGAAGAGGAACCAACTAATATTCCACATTTACAACATGCTATAATGCCTCAAGAAGTACTAATGAACCTATAAAATGATATATATTTTTACAAAACCTTCCCTGTCCATGATAAAAAAAATAAACATTTAGAAACCCATAATCCCTAATGTCATGCTCTATATGTACCCTCCTAAAGTATGCATATGAAATTAGATGATTATGATAAATGTTTATCCATTTATGGATCACCTAAACCTTCTCGGTTAGGATCTTACCCAAATTCAATGAAAGGATCTCTAACTCCCAAACCATGGGCCAACATAATGAAGATATGTAAAGAGTTTAATACAATGGTTCAAAACAATTCATATCAATGGATGAATGATAATTATTTTTATAAATAATATCAATATATGGTATATATTTCACGCATTAACCAACAAAATCTAGAACACATTCACAAAAAAATTCCCCCAATGTCAAACCAGTCTCCTTGGTCTGACCATCTAATCAAGGTTAAAATGTTGTGTTACTGCTAAATTGAGATCCAAAAGAAAATTAAATATCTTTTAGAACGTATGAGATAAAATATGGATCATTTTTAAATATTATCATCCCCCAAACCCCATGAATTCAAACAACATCATCTACATGTAGATTGAAAAAAACATCACCTAGGCTCGACTCTTTAACTGATAAAAAATGACCTAAATTCATCAATTAATCCACAATCATGAAGATATCTTCACATTGTCCCTGATATTAAGGTAAAATGATGATGAAATCCTTTGAGATCCCCCTAGTTCAAATTAGGTACATCCAATGGATGATGAAAACCTCTAGGAATGTAATTTACATATTTTACCAATCCGAACACCAAACACCATGAAAAAAACACAACCACTAACCTCTTTATACCCTACCATGAGAATTATCTCATCTAGGAATGATTCATATTGGATATACAAATATTATATTATAAGGATGAGCTATGAAGCTCATGAAGAGTTATCTCACATATTGTCTATTTAATAATGTGCTCCCCAAATAACAACAGTAGATATTTTTAATATTCTAACCATATAATAGGGTCATCTCTATAGATGATACAATAATTACCAGCCTTTACCTCAAGGTATTCAAAATGAGACTCAACCTCCTAGTATATCTGAATAAACTATGTGGTTTTATGATACAAGCAACATATACAATTGGTTTCCACTATATTGAGAAATAATTTAGAAAGATCTGTTATCACTCTCTATACATCTCTAGACTCATCAACAACAACACCATGAGTCGGCCAACTCAGTGCAACAACAACCGCATTACCTTTCCCTAGTGTATAATAGATCTCAAAATCATAATTCACTCGGAACATAATCTACCAATATTAATGAAAACCCAAATCACATTGAGAGAAAATATATCTCAAACTCATGTGATATTTAAAGGAAATAAAGTACTGAAAATTTAGGTAATGTCTCCACTACTTTAGAGTGAACACCACTACTACCAACTCAAGGTCATGGAAAATATAGTTACACTCATAGTTAAATAACTACTAAGACCCATAAGAGATCACTTACCTTTACTAAATCAAAACACACCTTAATCAAATATGGAAATTATCATAGAAAACCTTAGTCAATACCCTTTTCTCTAAAATAATAGAATATGATAATAGATAAAACTATACTTAACATACAAAAATGTTATCTGAAACTGATTTATCTATAATATGTTGAGATAATTTCTCATCATGGTTATCAAAAGAGTCATAATCCAAGAGAAATATACCATGAATCTCTATAATAACTTATTATCCCAAGGATGTAGTGACCAACATTTTTCATGAATGTGACATAGATCAATATTGGGTTTTAGAGTCCCAATAACATTCTAAATGTAAAATAATAAATTTTTTCTTATATACAACCTTTTAATAAAATTTATATAGTTTTATTAATCCTATGATGTGTTATTTTTCCCTGGGATTTTTTTTGATGAATCTACAATGACATTAAATTAGAATAAATTTTTAAATATTTATTAACTAAATATTTATTTATCTTCTGACAAAGGATGGTGATATATTCTAAATTATATATTTTATAAAAAAAATTAAACATTTTATTTCTCTTGAATAAGTAATATTATAGAGGGGTAATGTGGGACTCATTTTTTATTCATAATCTTTTGGATAGCTCATCACGGGTGCACCGATTAATATAATTAATTAATATATAATTAATAATTTTATTATGGTTAATCCCTACAAATCAGCCTTATTAATTTTCATTAAAGTATATCACTATTTCATGTATCTAAAATCCTTAGATATGGATAGAGTGGGTTAGAGGAGGAGTTTATTGGAAGGAATAGAATCAGATCCAAGAAAACATCAATGATCATATCATGTGACGATTGGAAACAAAAAATTGGAATCAAAGATTGATCAAGGCAATGAATGTTTCTCCATGAGGTAGGTATTATTCATATAGATTTATTCCATGCTCTTCATGATAATACAAGCCTGTAAATCCCTTGTTATTATTTATTATTATCATTTCATTTTGATATATTTTTTGTTTTCCAACATCAATGTGATCGTTCTTCAGATGATCTTATTTTAAACCAAGAATCTGTTTGGTGAAAAAAATTATTATGAATTCAACCATTTATTTTCATCACATCATTTTCCAATGTAATTTCTCATTTCCATTCATTAATTTTGGTGAACATTGTATAGTGACATTTGGGTGGTTGGTATTCACACTGAATATCATTCTCAATAATTTTTCATCTCATATGTGGTGTAAAATCACATCCATGATTAAAAATACTCTAGGATTCAATCATTGAAGATAATAGAGGTATATTAATCAGTTTTTCATAGACATGTAATTGGAATGATCATCAAAGTGGTATGAAGGGGAAATTATGGGGTGTCTCAGTAACAGATTGGGTGATAGATTGGGTTGGTTCCATGGTAAATGATATATTGAAAAAATGGACTGTTAGGTAGTTCCCCTTGTGGTCCTAAATGAAAATGTATATTAATAAGGAATGATTGAGGTGAATTCATGTGTTGGAAACCTAAAATATGAAGTGATATTAAATTTTGGGTGAATAACCTAACTACATGGAATGTAGTTTACAGGAATAAAGGTCGTGTACCTCATTGGTTATAGACTTGGAATTTTCTAGATTTATAAATATCACATGCAATGTGTTATGGGTTTACCCTCAATGTGGTTTTGAATTAGGTGGATAAATACATAATCATATGTATGGATTATTGTTTAGGAATATGTTATGTATGGACTGTACGACATGACATAGAATGTGATAGACACCCTGAGTGGAATGGCATACCACACACCATATTTCTAATGAGTTTTGACATGTATACTGGTACTACAAGACATGAATGGATAGAGCTACACTCTGATTACTCTTGTTGGAATCTCACATCTGATACCATCTCAAACATTCTATATACCCCAAAATTACAGGGACCTAAGTATTGGGGATACATTCCAATTTCCATATTTCTCACCCACCTCATGTGCATAAATTACATGTTATATACATTTAATTCAATATCTATGTGAATAGAAATATATGATGAGACTTAGCTAGAGGTATTAATGGGTTTTAACCCTTATGTACATCCAATTTAATTTTTTGGATGAGGTTTATTTTTCATATCTCTTTGCTCAAGACTTGAATTTAGACATATTAGTAGTTTATCATGAGACCTTTTCTATGTATATCTTTATGGTATACTCATCTTTAAAATTTTAATTGAGGTTCATGGAGATAAAATAATTTTAGACTCATTATATGTGTAGGAATGATGACTTGGTCTGGGTATGGAGATCAGAGAATTCTCAGGGATGGTACTTCACATGAGGCATGTTAATGTCATAATGTAGGTCCTTCATACTCCTCATGAAGTTTAGTGATCCTTAACATATGTGGGTAATAGGTCTTACATATCGGAATAAAGTTGATACTACCTCAATATTGAGGAGGTTTGGTTCCCCCACACAGTAGAGATAGAGATTTGTGAACCCCTATATACATGGGGTGTTGGTCCTCAATCTTTGAAGTAAGGTATTAAATAATCTGTTCTATTCAATTTGATAATGAATGGATCTGAAATTATATATTATGTTATGTACATGTGTTTACATGCCTCAGTAGTTATGATATTGGGGATTGGTACTCCTTTAGTCAGCATCTTCGTATGGTCAAGGTGTGAATCCTAATATTATTTTTAGAATTGTGGTTCAGTAATGGTGGGATGAAACTTCTGGTACTCCCACTATTTATTCACATTCTTAAATGGAGGGTGGGTTCCCCATAATGGATCATGGTTTTATTGTGTAATATATTCTAAAAATAATATATTCCATGATACATAAAACTCCCCTAGCAGCCTTGGTTTCCTGCAAGAAGTGGCATATATTTATGTTATCAATTTCATACTTTTTGGGATTTTTAGTACACCAAGAATTATAAGTTAATCATGAAACATATCCTTTTAGTATTAATGATGATATTATTGAAACTTATTTCCATCCTTGATACTTGTATTAATTGAGTATATCTAAAATCATTCCTGGTTATCTTCATTGTTACTCTACCTTACTAGGGGTTTTGAGATAATTTATTTCTCCTTCTTTTCTCTTTGGTTTTGGTTTATTTAACTAAGTATGTTTCTACTCACTCCTACCTAGACTTTTTTCCCACATCTGTTGTGTTTGTGCATGCGATACACAATTCAGAGATGGTCTTAGTGGTTATTAAGCTAGTGTAGCTTGTTTGAAACTGATTTCTTTTGAGACTTACTGATGCATGGTGGAGCATGGTGTTTGATGATGCTGGTGGTGAATTTTGATTCTAGAGAATGATCTTGGAGTCCTGAAATGACTAGGGGATTTCCAATTTTTTATTATTTTCATATTCGGAGGCATTTTGGATGTATAATTCTTTTAATAATTTCCCATGCGGAACTATTATTATATTTAATGTCTCCAGAATTCATTATATATAATTTAACTACTGATTTATATATGATAATTTTTCGAGTTATTTTATTCTTTGGATATATGTGTATTGTATTGGTTGATATATGCTAACGACACCCATATTGTGTGATATGCCTACTCAGTGGTAGTAACTAGCCATTTCCCTGTTGAATGTAGGCTTAGGGTGGAACTATGGACTTAACACTGACCTATGTGGGACTCCAGTTGGTCGGGTCCTGTCAGAGTGGTATTAGAGTAGTTTATCCATAGAGTTTACTGAGAGCTTTAAGATATCATTTTTAGTTACAATAAAGATGGTGTATACATTATATACTGGTCATTTATAACCGTTCGTGACCATTATGTTTAGATTATCTATGTGTGGTCAAATTATTATTGATTTATACTATTAATTGATGTGTGATGGATTCTAATATTTAGTTTATATGTAGAGGTTGGGTCATGGTGAGACCATTCCTATATTTGGACCACTCTTAGTCAATTTTTGGGTGATGAGATGTTTTTTCTAAGTTTCAGTTTATATATGTACTTTTTTGTGAGAAAATTTAATTTGTATCCATTGAATGCATAGTTCATATCTTCTAATATATTTGATGTGATTTCCCAATGAGTTAAAAAATACTAATCATGTACTAGATATTCTATGAATGTTTTAATGATATAGGCCTTATGGGTTGAAAGGATGGAATGATCCAAAGGAAATAATGGATTGGTTGGAGTCTATAACTCTCATTTTTACATGGTTCAGAATCTTGTTGACCATACGATGATTCTTCTATTGAGTCCCCTATATAGATAAGTGAGTCATTAGTAGATGATGTTTTTCCTTAAAATCATTATGGGACTACTGTATAATGTTTATGTTTTGAGAATTGTTTTAGGATGTATATTTATCTAATGATTTTGGGACCTTCCTGGGGCAGCGTGACTATGTCTGAGTACGCGTTGAAGCCCATAGACCAAATGAGGTATTCCTTATACATGCTTCATGGGGTATTTTTTCAAAGAAAAAAATTTGGGTAGGTACTATAGTGGATGAGTTATTGAGCTATGGGTGTGTTCTCACACCACAACAGATATCTCAGATACCCCCAAGGTATCATTGATAGTTGAGTTTCCTTAGTAAGGATATACCCTAGATTTAAGAGAAATCTAGTATTTCGTATAAAGAAAGACATATTGGTGTTGTAGATGGACCTTTATGTTGGGTATATCGTTGACATCATATACCTCCATTTTGTAGGCCTATTTTACTACCGGTATGCAATTTTAAAGAAGAAAAATGGTTCAAGAGCATTATGAGATGGATGATGCATAAATGGATTCCCATAATCACCGCCTTTAGTTATTTTATACCATGCATGTGGTGTTAACAGTCATATTTTTTTGAATTTTTTCATGATGTATGGTTGTGGTTAGATGTCAGTGAATTTAATTTGGAGTACAGTTTTTGGCCTTCAATCTGGAAACCTCAGACTATATAGTATAAGAATAGATTATTCATTCTATAATATATGTTTGGAGTGGGATATTCTAGTTGATTTTCCATCCAACGAATTTTAATATATAAAGTTTCTATTTATGTTAACTATATTTCACTCACCCCTTCTAGTGAAGTGGGTTTATCCTTATTGGTGAAAGATGTATTTTGAGGGAATAACTTATGGATGAGACAAGATCTAGTGGTTCCTACAATAAAATCAATTGTGTTTCAATTCAATAAACCTCTTGGTGACATAAAATTAATTATATATGGGTTTTTCACACTAATATTGAGGCAAATCCCCATAACTTCTGTGAGTAGTGACCACCAACAAGAATTTATAGTAAGATAACAACCATATAGTATGAATGGATTTATGTTTCTTGTTCTTGGATAAGTATTCACCATCTGTGAATGTCAAGGAATTCATAAACACTAGAAAATTGAGATCCATTATTATCCCTCAATGGTATAATAATTCATGCATTTGGATGAATTCAAGATAATGAATTCCAATGTTCTTGATTGGGGGACTAAAACTTATAGTTAATTAATATATCACATGGGATGAACCCATGAATTGATTTCAGAAGGATACTTTTGGGAATTCAAAGAATTTCCATAGTATTATCATATTATTACTAGAATTTTCAGTAATCCTCACTATGTAGGATTTGTATTCCTTAATATGTTTTTGTTAAGAATAGGATGTCGTAGTCAATAAGATCTTAGTGGGACATCAATGGTCTAGTGGATATTACTTTCAGTACAAGAATCAATTTTCAGATGATTGAGGTGGCACATGAGTGTTTAGATTTATACTATTTGATTATTAAATGGGTAGGGAGACCATTATCATATCCATATGATCGTGGTGGCCCCAAACACTTCCCTAGAGTGATAGAGGATCATAGTGTTGATGTCAACTTAGTGGTTGTGTGTGATCAGATGTTCTTAGGTGATGGGCTTGAAGAGATTTCCTAAAGGTGAAGAATATATCTCTCACTTCCCTAAGTAGATAATTTTTTTTCAAATGGTATTTATATTAAAAATTATGTCGGAAATCATGAGTGGATACCTTATTAGTTAATTTCCTACCTTAGTGTAGTATGTCCAATAGAACACTATAGGTGTACCTATCACATGGATGTTCTTTCTATGTAGTGAAGGAGGTGATTTCCTCTAGAGGTTGGGTAAAGTTTTCCCTAAACCTTTGGTTGGTGATATCCTAGGATCTGGATTTGATATAGTATGATCATATGAAAGGAAATGACTATATTCTTAAAAATATGGTAGATTGGGCCCCCTGATGTGAAATGGCGTGATTTTGAGTAACATAATGAGGATGTTGTTATTCTAAAGGTTCTTGTTGATAACTTTCAAAAAAGTGAGATTATAACACAACTATTCTTTCTTAAAAAATGGAAGAAAATTGGTTTTATATTGAGATGATAATAATGGATTCCAGAAAATATTTATATTAGGAAAGATGGAATGTGTCACATTTATGTTGTAAGCTAGTGATTTTAGGTCATGTTCCTTGCAATTAGGAGATGAATAAAGAGTGGCGTAGGTATAAATAGTAATTATATCTTAAAACACAATGGTTATGAGTATTAAATCTTTTTTAAATTAATAGTGACATAGTACAATGTATATGGGTTTTAATCATACAAAACCCATCAAGATATCTCTTTAAAGGTAAGGAAATGATCACTCCCATCAAAGTTAACCTTTTCAACAAACTATTTTTAAATGGATGTCATCGGTTTGTGGATTCACATCATCCCATGTTGAAGTATGTCCATAAAAAAAGAATAGGTTTGTGTGTAGATTCTTAGAAAGACTTATATAGAGTTGATGTGACTTTCAATTTAGGTATTACCCTTAGAGGAGTTAAGCCTAATTTTTTTAAAAAAAATTGGTAATTTTTTTCTTTGGTGGTTCTGTAATGAGTTCCTTTAGGGATTGAACCTCTGAAGATGAAATAATTTCATGTAGAGGTGGTTCTCATCTATATAATGTTTCTTTGGGTTATCTAATACTAAGTAACCCCAATTATTTCTATTTTGAGTATTTAATGGATTAAAGTTATGGTATATATTGTTATCTAGGTTTTTCTTGAAAGAGACTCAACTCAATTTTCAGCTTCAGAGTCTTGGTAACTCCCCAAGGATAAAATAGTAAATTTAACCTACTGAACAACCTCGTAAAAAAAATTATTCTTCCCTTGATCACAGGTTGTAATGTTTTCCCATGGGATGGGTTTTGGTGATTTTCTAAGAACATTGGATTTTAATGGATTTTTTAATATTTATTTATCCAATAAGAATGGATGATGATATCTTATAATTGACAACTCAAATGTAAATTATAACATCATGATTATGTTTATAATAGGGGATTCACTCTAGGGGTGATATGAACATTATTTTTATTTTAGGCATTTAGGATTTCTCTTCATGGGTGCACCAGTTAATGAAATTAATTAATATTTAAAAAGTTATTTAATTAAGAAAAAATAATCAAAATATCCTAGTTTTATTTTTATTTCCCTCTCTATCTATGGTTAATCCCCACAAACCATGTCTAGAGTAATATACAAGGTGATAGGAGGATATTTTTGGAGGAATAATATCGGATATGTGAGGGTATTG
Organism: Viscum album; assembly: GCA_963277665.1. Lineage (NCBI taxonomy): Eukaryota > Viridiplantae > Streptophyta > Magnoliopsida > Santalales > Viscaceae > Viscum > Viscum album. Next base: position 506,816,786 of record OY728131.1, on the reverse strand, counting down.
ATGATAAGATCACATGATGATGATAAATGAAACCATGGTATGAACATCAAATTAAAGCAATAACCATTATAACTTCATTTATATCTTATTATTTTTTATTCATTCTTCATTCTTAATGATTGAAGGTTCTTGGAAATTACTAGTTATTATTTATTTTTTTTGATTGAATTATGATGGGTTTTTTATTATCTAACCTCTTAGTAATCATTATTGGATAACCTTATTTAAAATATGCAATCACTTTAGTGAACAAATTTATTATTATTGTATTATCTATTTATCGAATAACTATTTTTTGATTTAATTTCATGTTTACACATTTTCCTTATAGTGCACACTATGTGTGGACATTCGGGTGGTCAATATTCATAAGGATCATCATTCTCAGACCTTTTTCCTCTCATGTGTGGTAGAATATCACTATTAGCCTTTGCATTAGATGGTTATTTTAATTGGATGATAAGATAGTGTTTTATGGTGGTGAATATACTCTATGCATATTAGCTGCAAGTGGGTGTTATTGGGGTATGACTAAATATTATATTTTTTTATAGACTCTATCCATTTTCGTGGGAGATCTTAGATAGTTTTAGATGGAGTTTCACAGGGAAACACTATTTTTGTAGGATGGTGAGGGATGGAATTAAGGAATGATTGGGTGAATCTTTGGGTTGTGGAGATTTAAAATCATACGATATGTAGAATTCTGGGTGAAGAACTCAATTAAATAGTTTGTAGTTTATAAGAACACATGTTGTGTACCTCCCTTGTGGTGGTTTTAAATTTATAGAATTTATAAATATCGCACAGAAAGTGTTATGGGGAAAATGAAATTTTTTGTTTGGGTACAAGCTCAGATTCATGATGTGTAGTTCGAATACATGTCATGTATAACATACATGATATGGATCTATTAGTGGTACATTCCTAGGAAAACATGATGGAGCAATCTATTTGTGTATGATAAGACACATTGTGTAGATAGGGACTAAAAATATGATTGTTAAGAGGAAAATTTCTAGTACATCAATAGGAATCACATGTCATGTTCCTCTTGGGTATATTTTATACCCCCAAGATGAAAAGGACTCATGTATTAGGGAGACACAAGGAGTGCCCATTTGATCCCACACACGGTGTATATGGAGATCCCAGTTTGGGTTTCTTAATCACTTCTACTTTATATAATAAGTTATATAATTCACTAATAAAACCCAGTAATGGTAAAAATTATTTAAGTATTGTTTATATTCATGAAAATATGTTTCAAAATTAAAAATACCCACCCTATAATTACATTACGATAACATTTTTTGAGGTAGTACTACTTTAAAATATGGTAAATGCTAACATAAACTCAAGAGAGACCATATTGTTTTAGTTATATAATAACATAACTTATTCCATTACTTGGAATATTTTTATTTAATAATGTATTCTATAATGTGATACCATAAAAACATGTTATTTAATGACTTATTCTAATGATAATATCACATATTATGATTATTAAATAACTTAATTTGTGTTGTGTATCGATATTACATTATATCTATAAAATAATATGGATTTTAATGTAGAAAATACATTATATGATAAGGTATACTGTATCCTTTTCCCTAAAATTCACATATTATAAATTTATTACTTGAAATTACATTGTGAGAAAATATATTATGTGGTTCTCTACTTAACATTATGTTGTGATAAAACACAATCTATGACGCATCTTTGCAATAATATGTTATGTGATAACATAGTCTCAAGGATGTCCCTTATGTTACATTTATATGATAATGTATCCCAGGTCTCATTACATGAAATGATTTATAATTATTTATATAAAATTTTTATATCTAAAATAAAAAGATTATTTTATAATGTTTTTATAAATTATAAAATAAGGTCAAAATATAATTTTATTATATTTAAATTAATAATTTTTCAAAATACATAACTTGAGATGGTCAAATTAAGGGGATTATTTGAGTAATTATTTTGACCACATCAAAATATTTTTGATTATTAATATCAACATGTTTTAAAAAAAATTATGTATGTGACATTTGGATTATTAAAAGTTTTTTACATAATAAAAATTAGATTAAAAATTGTTTATAATTCATAAAATATAAAATATTTATTTGAAATTATGAATAATGAATAATATGAACAATTAATATTATGAAATGAATATAAAATTTCTATATTCATGATTTTGTAATGTCTATAATGATAATAAAATTTATTAAATGTTTACAAGTAGTTATTGTTTATGAATTATTTATAAATGATTTTCTCATGATTAAATTTGTGAAATTTTGTTTTATTTAAAGTTTTTTTCCTACATTATTCATAGTTATAAATTATTTATTTGTTGAATATGGATACCCTTTATTTTAATAGGTAAACTACATCTAGGTATTGTCACACATGCTTCTATGTAGATACATACAAGTAATAATAATGGATTTACTATCCAACATCAATTTATTTGGTTTGTAATTAAAATTATTAGCTTGAATCTAGTTATTGAATGTAGTTTAAATATATTAGGTGTTACAACTATGATGAATTGAATTCTATCTTGAGTAATTTACCATTAATAATAGGGACTTTCGGATATACTTCCAACTATGTTAGAATTATATGTCCTAACCTAGAACTATGGGGGTTTGTTATCTATAGATTCGGTCTTACTCATGTGGAATTTCTCAATTTCATATAATTCCAAACTTTAAAAAGAAAATTTCATGTGATTTATTAATAATATTCCTATGAATATGTATAAATATATTTGGATTTAATTTTTGGGTGAGTTACCCAAGCTGTGAGGTGTGTAATTAGTTACACGTCAATATGTATTGAACATATTGATTTGCTGGATGGAATCAGATTTCAATATAAATAACTAGAATCGTACACACATAAAGGGAATCACATGAAATATCATTTTGATATTAAATCCCCTTACAAATACAATGTGTCATATTCCTTCTAAATTGTTACTTTTCAAGACCTTCATCATTCAACCAGGTTGGTCATTCCAGAGAAGGGTTCCCATGGATTATCTTATTACAGTAAATAAAGTAATAGGTGATCTTGTATTATCCAATTATTATTTCATTCCAAAGTTGGGCACCCCTATATTTTCTTATGCATATATTTCCTTGTCATTTTATTTGGTTTACACCTAACTAAAAGAACCTAATAGGATTAAATTGTCATAGAAATTGTTTTTTTATCCACATTATTTATTAGACATAGAGTTTTACACTCGACTATCCATGTGTAATATATGATATGATTAGGATTATACCCTACCTAAATATATAATAAATGATTTAAATTCTAAAATGTACAGTCACTTAGTGAAATATTGATCTTTTCCCACTAATGAATATGATGTAATTTTAATGTGCTCCACATTTCAGTGGGATATTATTTAATAAATGTCAATATAAAATTATAATAAAACATTATACTCATCTAATAAATTCCTTTGATGTAGATAATATCATCATCATATCTATATTACCTATATAATCAATCCTTTAAAGTATATGTTTATTATAATCAACTTTTAAGACTAGTAAATTACAACAAGGTTCTTATGTAAGGAGAAAATATATATGTTAAAGAAAATAAATTCCTAATTAACCTTCTATTAACATTATTTTACATGATAATATTTCTATTTATAAGAAGAATAGAATGATTCACATTGAGCATTAGATGTTAAATGTGACATCCCATGACCCGCACTCTCGGATCTAGTGCTATAATGTGTTGTATATTTTTTTATAAAAATTGAAACCTAAATATGTACAATACATTACACACCCAAGGATCATTTAGTTTTAGGTTTTTAGAGACTAGTAAAAACCATAAAATATATCAAATTTCGACACAAATGTTATAAAAATATATCAATATTCACATGAACTGTATTTTTAAACAAGACCAATCACCTTTGGGACTTCTAAAAATCATATAAAAAACATTTTATAATGTAGGCTGAGAATAAAAATTTTCATTAAGGGGTTATAAAACTACCTCTGAAATCCTTTCTTGTACTATAAAATACCATTTAAAATTATAATTCCATATCAATTACATCTGATAAAACAAATCGTTATTCCCTAAATAGTAATATAGTGTTTTTACTTAAATCCATTATAAAATATTATTTTTAATACCTAAGAAGATAAAATTAATTGTTAAAATACATTTCTCTTTAGAACATAATATCATTTAAAATAAAATCAATATATATCATTGAAATATTAAAACATTAGCTTGAAAATAATATGTTTTTATATAATATAATGAATCCTTGATAAAATTAATAATCCCATCAGGCCATTAGTCATATCACATTTAGGAAAACATCCCATTGAGGTCATGTGTTCACTCTCCATTCATTATCATCACTTTCAATACACAAGTGCTGAATTTTTAAATAAAGTATTTCTTCAAAGGCTTGACATTAAAATTTATAATCTATTAAAAATAACATAAAAATAATACCTATATGTATTTTATTTTCAAAAAAATAAATACATAAATATTAAAATTCTTCTCCTCTAAAGGATAAAATTGTCATTTGTATAAAATTTTAAATATATGGACACTTTATAATTATTGGAAATTTAAAATAGAAACTTTTTTAAGCATGAATGGAATGTAAACGACAAACATAGTTCATGAACATACCTGTTATCATGATCAAAATCCATAAATTCTAATAAATATTTTATACATAAAATTATAATAGAAAACTTTTATAACTAATATATGAATATATAAAGAAATTTATTGAAAATAAAATTTTTTATAAAGAGGCTTGAAAATACATAAAAAAATTTCCCTTTTCTTATTGATTGATGAAAAACGTTTATTTAAATTAAATATCCATTATAATAAGGTTATGAAAATATAGAAAAATGAATTAGTTTTCCTTTGTAGAAGGGTTTTTAAAATCATGTAAAATTAGTTTCAAAATGAATCTACCTTATCTGAAAAGGATTTTGAAAACCACAGATTAGGAGATTTAAAAAAACTTCCATTAGAAAAAAGTGTTTTGAAGAAAAAATGGAAGCATAAAAATTGTTTCTAAAATAGTAGTTTGAAAAATAAATCAACCTTAACTTGAAACTATAAATGATAAAAATGTTACATTTTGGTTATCGGGATTGGAATCCATAATATATAATGAGTGAATAAATAGGTGAAGAGAGAGTATAGGTGTTGGTGTCTTATAAAGAGTTATATGGGGGTTTTATATAGTAGTTTCTTTCATAGTGAACTATGTGTTGTATTATTTGTAAATAGTTTCAATTTAAAATATAGTTGGAACCACAATATTATCCCATATCTCTAGTTTGGAAAAAAATGGTTCTATGATGACTTATTAAAAATACAAATCCTCCTAGAAATATTTATTATATATTAATATATAAAAAATGATTATAACACATATGTATATTTATATATTTAAATATTCTCTTTCATCATTACAACTGGGGGAGAAGTAGATGTGGATATCAACATAAACTTTGGGTTTAAAGTAATATAATCTATACTACTTACATAAAGATTATATATTGATAGAATATATATATATATATATATATATATATATATATATAATCATCTCTACCACGGGTGTAGTCTGAGAAAAAAATGACATACATGGGGAAATCTAATCCATCTATATTTGAACTTCATGAAGGTACTGTACATTCAAAATGATAGAGAATATGTAAATTTGTATAAATTTTCATCTAATGTTCTGTAACTCGAGGGGATCTAAACTAAATAGTTTTTTATCTTCAATGATAGTGGCAATAAATTATTTTTCTTTAGATAACCAAAAGAAACGATGTTGTTAGTGATGATTGTAGGGGAATTCATAATAAACTTCTACTTATGATTATAAATCTATGAATTTTATGGATAGAAGATACAACTATACAAACTAACACCAAGTTATAAGGAGTTTCCTCTACTCATGTAAATTCATGGTGTGGTTTTCATTGTGGAGGAAGAAAAAAACTTCATGTTAGACCGCCTGCTTCTCAGGAATGCAGTGTTGAGAATGAATCATGCATTATAGGAGAAAACGAAGAAGGATTCAGGATACCAACATTATATGGGAGGAGAAATATAATTCTTAGTTTAATCAGATAGCTCATATGAAATCCATTATGAATAGGTAATATAGTTGTACTTTTTTAAATGAGGTTACACCACATGTGTACTGCATCCCACATTGAATCTTTATATTTTTAGGTAGCCACTTATTTTACAACCACTCTCATAGAAGCTCATTACAATGCAGTGAGGGATCATCACCCACAACACACTCTTCACACACCATCGGGAACATGGTCTACATTGACATGCACTATCCCATGCCCATTCACCGAGCTGAGTATGTACCATGCAGTCACTATGAACACATTGGTCTACCTAGTAAGGAATTCTCACCTAATTCTATAATCTGTATAGCTTGGTTGGATCTCCTCATGGTTGAATCATCTCCAACATTGGTGATTATGTTGTCCTATATGGATGTATGGTTGGCCAATTTCTTACACTAATCAGGGAGAAATCTAAAATATAAAGTATATTAACAGATTATTTTAATCATATGTATATATTCATTTCAACATTATCTTTCTTTTATTTACATTGTAATTAATTAGGATACTTATATATTTTCTTATAAAAACATTAATACTAATTTTGTTAATTTTGATACTTACCTTTATTATCATATGTTATATTTTTAATTTTAAAATTAAATTAATATTTTACTACATATTAATGTAAAATATTATTACTATAAATTTAACTAAAGACTATAAATATTTTAAATGTTTCTCATACTTATTGAAATTAAATAATATTTTTAGTTATTATAATATTTATATAAAGGATCATATATCTCATTTCGCTCAAGATATCAATTATATATAAATATTATTACATTTAAAATAATACAAAAGTATTGTTATTTATTTCTTTTATTACATAATTTTTAATATCCAAATTTACATATAACCAAAATTTACTTTAAAAAATATCTAATATTATTCAATTTATAAAAATATCCCTTTAATAAACATTTATTTAATAGAATGTGGTGATTGAATTCATGGGATTTCACTTTATACCCTCTTAAAATAATTATTCCCTCAAAATTATCATCAACTCAACTTCTAATTTCATGATGTAATGTATATCCAGAAATTGGATATTTCAACTCCATGTTCTAATATTTTAAATAAACTATTTTCAAGAATAAAATAAAATTAATTTGTACCTCTACCATCAAATCCACATAACTTCATTATTTATTTATTCACCTATATAGTCAGTCCATGCATCATAAAAATACTTTAGAGATTCTTTAAAGTCCCTTGATTCCTTTTTATAAAATAATCTCATAAAATTTAAGTTGTATCAGTGTTTAAAAATACATAGTTTTAAAAAAAACTTTTTAATGACCTATAGTTTCCAAACATTTGATATAACATAATTTTTATAAAACACTCGGAATGGGTCTATTTTGGAACATTAAATTCAGTGTCCTTTAAAAATACCAAAAGTGTGTCCCAAATGACTACAAGTTCATACAGACTATAAATAGGATTCTTGAGGGCCACCTACTTCCATATCTATACTAAAATCATAATATTCTTCAAATTATTAGGACATAGTAAAATATTTGAAAATTCCTTGATGATGTTTCACTTGTTATGAAAGGTTATAAATATGGGAATTAAGGATTTGAATAAAACCAATCCAGGAGCCATGGTGGTATCAAGGTATATAAGAATTGTTGGATGTTTTGTACAAATACATATTAGAGAGGAGTATCTTTAAAAAAGTTTCAAAATTAAAAGTGTAATACTTTGAAATAAGAATAGAAAAAATGTCAATATGTAGATATGGAAGTGTTAATTTAAATCCTATCCATCCATTTTTTTACTAATTTCACAATCTAGGAAAGATATATAAAATTGATATTTTAGTAAATAAAAATACATAGCCTATTATTAATCAAAACATCAAAATCTATAATTTAATCTAAATTTTTTATTTGATACCACAAGTGATCACATGAGACCCACACTCAAAGATTTTGTGCTAAAAAAATTTGTATATTATTCATATAAAACATAAAAATAATATATATATATATATATATTCCTTTACACAACTAATGATATTTTTGGTTTTGGTTTTATAAGATTTGGAAAAACTATACAATATATGAGAGTTAAAAAAATAAATAAAAATTTATCGAACATTAATCAAACTAGCTCCTTAAATGAAACCAAACAAGTTTTTTAATTCTAAATATACTATGAAAATAAATTTAAAACATTGGGTAATCATAATATTTCCATGTAAGAGGTTTTAAAACCACATTTCAAATCTTTTCTTATACTATAAAGTACCTTGTAAAATGATAATCTCATATCAAATAGATTTAATAAAATAAATTATGATTTCCGAAATAATAATTTATGGTTTTTATTTAAATACATAATAAAATCTTCTTTTCAAAACATTATAAGATATACATAATTTTGAAATAAATTTTAATTTGAATCAAAACATACTTTAAAATGAACTCAATTATTTACATGAAAACATTAACAAAATCATGAAATAATAAATTTTTATGAAATATAATGATACATGGAAAACCAAAAGAAATATAAGATCCCAAAAAGTGTATTAATTTTATGAAAATTTCCAATTTATTTCGTGGGTTTATCACCTATTTCTACTCATCACATTCGATAATCAAGTTTTGAATGTTTAAATAAAACTTTTTCAAATGCTTTCCTTCCACGTTTATAATCCATTAAAACATCCCTTAAAAAAATTCATGTATGTAATTCTTTTTGAAAAAAATAAAATAAAATCATAATTATTAATCTATACCACCATTAAAGGTTAAATTCTCCATTTCCATAAATTTTTAAATATACTAACACTTTTTAATTCTTGATAATTAAGTATAAAAACTTTTATAAACATGAATGAAATGTAAATGAAATACATTGTGCATAGTAATAACTATTATAATAATAAATAGTAATAAATATTAAATAATATTTATGGTATAAAATTATTATATAAACACTTAAAACTAACCTATGGGTTTATAAATAAAATTCTTGAAAATAGACTTTTATAGAAAGAGTATTGAAGAATTAAATAAAAATATTTTCCTATTCTTAGATATTTTTTTAAAAAAGTAAATTTTTTATTAAATATCCCTAATAATAATTACTTAAACGAAAAAGAAAAATAGATAATTTTTCTATTGGATAAGGGTTTTGAAAACATATTAAAAAGGTCTTAAATTGAATATCTGTTAGAAGAAATTTTTTTGGAAGAACATAAAGCTGGATCATTAAAACTATCTCCCTTACAAGTGGTTTTGAAAAAAAAAGATAATCTTAAAAATTGTTTCTAAAATAAAAGTTTGAAATATAAATTACATTTACCAGGAAAATGGAAACAAGCATAGTATTTCCTATTACTTCTAGTATATGAAAAATAGAGTACATAATGAAGATATAAATAGAATAAGACAGAGTTTAGTTCATGGGGTTTTCTAAAGAGTAATATGTGGTCTTTATATAGCATTTTATTTGTGAGTAAACTAATAATTTTATGATTTCTAAATAGTTCTAGTTTCAAATGTTGTTGGCACTAAAATTTTATCTCATATCTCTTATTTGGAAGAAAATTGGGCCCTGAGGATCTTTATGAGATTTGAATGCATCGTATTGTTTGTATTATATAAACATAGAATGAATATAAATATAAATCATGTGTATATATATATATATTATATTTAATTATTGAAACTAGTACCGAAGTTGATGGGAAAAATCTACATTAGCTTTGGGTTTCCATGATTATAATCCTGAAATTATATATATCATATATCAATAAAGAATATGAATATATATATATATATACTCATATCTTCCATTGGTGTGATCTAAGAAAATAATGACACACTTGAGGAATTTTAATCCACATATAGTTGATCTCTTGAAGGTTTGGTATATTAAAAAATATAGACAATATATAAATTTTTATAACTTTTCATCACCTCAGGTGTAACCCACGTCTATTTAAACATAACTCTATTTTATTTTCAAATATATTTACAAAAAAAATTATATATTGAAAAAATTGAAGTAAATTCTACTTTTAATGATGTTGGTATCAAACTTCATCAAAAATGGATGGTTTTGATGACAACTCTGTGAAATTTGTGGTTGAAATAGTAAAATTTTCACACTAACAGTATGGTCCTAGGGGTTTCGTATACTCAGGTTAATGAAATTTGTGGTTTTCACATTGGAGGTAGAAGGTGACATTGAGGTATACAACCTATTGGTCAAGCATGTAAGGTTTAGAACGAGGCTTTTATTTGTGGATAAGGGGAATAAGAATACAAAGAAAAAGGTTTTGTGGCCCCTAGGTTAAATGTGGTGGTCAATTCAATCATCAGTTTAATTAGATGGCTCAAATGAAATCAATATGATAGCAGTGATATAAATATATGTTTTTAAGATTGGATAATAGTGTCACATACCACATCTCACATCAAAGTTTGAGATGTTTAGGTGATTTCTTATATTACTAACACACTCGTAGTAGCTCATGTCAAGGTAGCAGGTGATCGGCACCAAAAAAACCTTCTTCACACACAACTGGGAACACATATCACACTAACATGTATTGTCTCAAGCCCATGTGGTAACCTTATTTCACACTATGTGGGTGTTATGAAACCACCAATCTTCCCAGGAAGGCTCTCTAACCTCATACAATTATTACAATATCCTAGATGGCTCTCCCCATTGTTGATCTTAATCACACATGGGTGATTAAGTTAGCCTATATGGTTGTGTGGTTGGCCATTTTTTTATAATAATCCAAGAGAAATGTAAAATATAAACTATATTAATATATTATTTTATTCATTTTTATATATTTATTTCTAACTTCTCATGCATTTATTTTAGTTGTAATTAAGTTAGATACTTATATATTATTTATAAAAATATTTTAACTAACAATATTTATATTAATACTTATCATTACTAACATAATTTATATTATTAATTTTAATATCGAATTGATATTTCATGACTTATTAATGTAAAATATTATTACTACAAATTTAATTATAGCTTATAAATTTTTAAAAGTTCCATTTACTTACTTAATATAAATTCTATTTTTAGTTATTATAATCATTATATAAAGGATCATATATCCAGTTAGTTTCAAGATATCATTTATATAAAAATATTATTCCTAGAAAAATAATTCAAAATTATTATTATTTATTATGATTATTACATAATTTTGAATATTTGAAAAAATATAAAACCAAATATACTAAGATTTTATAAAAAAGATTCTTTATATTAAAACATTTCATAGTTTATTTAAATTATAAATAAATAAATTTAATACATATTTAATTAATATAAATTTTTACTTGAATTATTGAGATGTTACATTAAATGACCATAGTTATTTTATCCACTACTCAAATATTATATGTGTTTGTGTATGTTATTGACCAGGAGTGACTAAATATTATATATCATGATTATTCCAATAAAAGAATCCGTCCTATTATTATCTATGGAAATGTTCCAATAATATGATTAAATTCAATAAATGTTTACAAAATATTTTAAAATTATTGAGGAAAGAAGAACTAGGTATATAATTTCTAGGTTTTGTTACTGTATAGAAAACGCATAAGGATAAATGTTAAAACTAGTGGGTAAAAATTTAATTAGAGTCTCATAACAATTATTGAGTATCCATTCATGTTCATTTGAAACCTAAAGATACTATCATAAAGGAATGATGTTTTCCAAAAATGTTATTTTTTAGGATTCCTAAATGGTTTAATGAAAATCCATTGAATTTCATGGTCAAGTGTCAATATTAAAGAAATTACTTCTTCAATATTTAAGGGTATATTATATTAAAATATATACATGACAATAATTGGAAGAATACAAGTATTTATAATCAATATAATAATTAATATAGATTTTAGTTTGTGTTAAGTTGACTAAACAAATATTTATTACATAAAAATATTTGAATGTAAATGAATATATCAAACTCATGTGGATCCACATAAAGGATGTGTATCTACATCTCATTTCTCTTATATAATAAGTGAATTTGGTCATTTTTAATGAATTTTTCTAAAACAATGTTATTATTAATTTCATACACATTCTTTATAAATAATTTCTTTTTATAACATGTATAAAAAAATGATAAAGATATAAAATTTTCTTCACTAGAATAAAGTGTTTATCCAAATATTTGTTACAATATGAAGGAATATATTCCTACCGCCCATTAGTTGAATGTCTTGATGAATATACTTCTTTTTAGAGAACAATGGTCCAAACACATCAAAACCATATATTATATGGAGAAAATAATTTATATTATAAATATTTATAATAAAAGGAAATAATTTATATTTCCTTCATTGAATGGGTTTTTGTATATCAGAATCACATTCTGAATAAAATATAGTTTTTAAGAGGCTTAAGGTAGTATGTTTTGAATTAATAAGTTAAAATTTTACAAATAAAAGATTATGTATAACTAAACTTAATGTAATTTCACTTAATATCATAAATAGTTTTGTGTATGGTGGTAAATAAAAATAAAAATATTTTAATTTAGTTACTACAAAAAAATGTTATTTCTACTTTATCCTAAATGAGTTTCGGATGAATTAGTAGGTAATAATGTAAATAGTTACATTATTAAAAAATTTATTTTCAATGATTTTTTTAATATAATTTGTTCTAACAATGATGATTCTAAACATAGAAAAGTTATAAGTAAAAAATAGAAGTTGGTGTCATAAAATTTTATGTTGTGAATTTAAGGGGTTTGAATATTATCATTGGGTTGATTGTTAAGATTATGATTCCTAAATGTCACAATTATTCATACATATTTTCTTTATATATTCCACTCATTAATGATTTTAAGTGAGTTTTTTCTAGGTTATAATATAATAATATAGATGTAATTAAATATACATGAAACGAGTTAAAAAAATTCAAGTAAAACAATAAACGGTTTATCAAGTAGTATTTTATATTGAATATGTAATACATTATATTATATAGGGGTTTTTAAGTATTTTTTAAAGAGTTATAGAGATAAAAATGTATCATATGAAAGGAAATATTTATTCTATCATTATTTGACATTGGATTCATAATACGTATATATATATATATATGTTGAAATAGTTTTCAGGAAATGTAATGATGATTGAACTCTCTAAATACAACATTGAACTTCCATAATTGATGTTTTCCATGTATTATTATAGGTTACAATGAAATGTTAAGGATACCAAGAGTAGGATTGTTATACCAATATATGGAATACAATTATGAGGCACAAAAATATATTTGTGTGAAAGATGACCCACTGAGTATACCACATGAAGTGTCATACTCTATATATTTAGTATACTAGGGATGTGCAGATCAAATTGTCCACATTACCAAAGGTTGTTGAAATACCTATCAGGAGTACCTTTATAATTTAATACCTTTATTTTAAAATCCTTGAGTCTTAGATAATTAGAGTTGGTTGGGAATGTTTTTTTATAAATTCATCCATTAGAGATCATTCAAGATGGGATTCTTCCTCTCATATAAGAGTGTGATATATATTCCCTTATGTGAGATGGAATTTATAGTATGATGGTTTCCCTAGATAATACATATGATTTACTTATCTATTTTGGTGAGTTTCATGTGTTATCTATAACAATAAGGATGAATTACATGTGATGTATTTATCAACTTGGTATGTATTTACTCATAGAATTAAGGAAGTTTTAGTTTTACATAAGGGATATATTTATTCTTAATTACATGTTCAATTTATATATTTGAGAACAGGGACATATGAGATTTCATGATAGCATGTTATTCAACTAGTTGACATATGTATAGAGATACATTTGTTTGATAGTGATCAATCCAAATCCCTTTGTTGAATAAGTATAATTAATGATTTTCTATAGGCTATGTTTTAAATTAATTTATGGATATATAGATTCATATTTGTTTTACCAATAATACTAATTCCTATGAGGTTACAATTTTTTGTTCACTTAATGGGGATTGAGTTCAACATAGATATATTCTATAAAAAAATTAGAGTTAATTTGAAATATTTTTTTGATGGTTATTCACTAGTTATTACAAATTATAGGACACATTATAACGTTAATACTATCTTCACAAAACTATTTTTCATGATTTCAAAAAGTTTTTTATATAAGTTTTCATGAAATATTCTATAAGATAAAATATACTATAAAATTGAATAAATTATTTCAGTTTTTAGTGTAAGTGAGACCCTAAAGGAGTTTATATGACCAAAACCCTATGATTGAGGATATGTATCTACTAATACATCATTAAAAATGGCATGAGAATTCATATATGCCAACTTATCCTTAATAAAATTCTTAAAAGTATAATTATTCCAATTTATTAGGATATACATAAGATATATAACTTTAGAATTCATCGGATCAATTTATGGTAGGATTATAATATGTATAAGGTGTTTTTGTTATCTTTGACCATTGGTGAGTGAATGGTAAATTGATACCAATCAAGTGAGACTCCAAGATATAATATAATTTAAAGAATTATTTCATAAGATGAAACGTTTGGGAGGATATGAATTCATTAATGCGATGAATGAAATAACTATAGAATTTACTCATGTTCTGTAGTTCATGAGTAAATATGACATCACCCATGGAGAATCCTCTAGCAATTTATGGGGAATGTTTCTATTTCATGGTACGGGTGTGTCAATGCATCATGCTAGTCAAAAAAATCCCTAACCCTAAAGCTCTATTTATCTTCCTCCTTTTTAATATGAGATTTTAGCACAACATGGGGAGAAGGTGGGTCCCATATGAGCATAAAATAATTAGGCTTTATCCCATGGATAACTAAAAAGTTGGGACGAAAATTGACTACCACTTTGGTTCTCTTCATCAAAAATAGATTATTAATATGTATTGTATTTTTTCCCCATCGATGAAACTAAAATATATTATTTATAGTGTTGTTTATTTCTAGTTTTATTCATGGTTTTTGAAATATTTCATTGATATCTTGGAGTAGGTTACTTAATAACTTATACATCATCAAATAAGTGTTATTATCCCACTAGAAACTACAATATATTTTTCAAGTTTGTATAGGATAATTCCACCCAAATTTTTTGATATGCCTACTTTGTACTTGTCATTCACCCTTGGCCTATTAGAGGTGGTCTTGGGGTGGCACCCTTGGATTTCGCCATCCAGGATAAGGCACTAGTGGTTTGAGTCATGTTAAAAGAATTTTTTTACCATTATAAGACATTATTAGGTACCAACCAAGAAGAAATTGCCTATATATTTGAATAATCAAATGTTATGACCAACAATGGCACAACATAACCATGAAATGAACCTCTCATATCCAAAACATTCACCTAGAAAACATTACATTGAAATGAAGTTA
This sequence comes from Viscum album, assembly GCA_963277665.1. NCBI lineage: Eukaryota > Viridiplantae > Streptophyta > Magnoliopsida > Santalales > Viscaceae > Viscum > Viscum album. Next base: position 506,801,130 of record OY728131.1, on the reverse strand, counting down.
TTGAATAAAATTAAAAATTGATCTCAAAAGCGCAACATGATCCTATACATTCCTCGAATATAAGGGAATTTTAGTGATGATCAATACGAAGAAATAATCTGGGAACTAACAATATATTTATTTCATCATGACCTTGAAAATAGTGGGTAATTTCATAATGCCAAACAACATAATCACAAACACAATGTTCCTATAATAACACCTAAAATATCTATTGTTAATATATCTATTCATCATCCTCATCTGATGATTCTTGGACTAAATATTTATCTTGAATAACCAACTATATAACTTTAACTAATCAAACAAATTATTTATATTTAGGGGAGGGAAGTAGTTCTTTACTAAAAAAATCACTCATCCTTGGGGGAGGGTAATGGTTCTTCACTATTACCTTGTTTGATCACTGGTTTTATATACACAATATTATTCTATACATAAAATTATACTACCATTATATTTTTTGTAGAACAACATCACATAACCCCAAAGTAACAAAATGGGTTATATAAGACCCATATATAATATAACATCAAAATAAATCCATAACTCCCACAATTATAAGGGATAAATATAATATTGATCCATTGAAATCATATAAACATTATCTTAAAATTCAATCCAATACCCAATATATCATTAAAAAGGTATAATTATAACATATTCAGTGAAATCAGTAATAAACCCTTCAATAACTATTGGAAATATTTCCTTCTAAACCAGCATTAAGAAGAAAACTAACTCTGTAGGATAAAAATAAAGAGGAATCTTACACTCATATCCCATATGATAGTCTTTATCACTAATGAAAATTTCATGCTCGACGTCATGATTATTGAAAAACACATTCCTATAGAAGAATTAAATAATAGCATGCATAGAATATAGACAATCTATTCTGATTATGATATGGTGTGGCTATATCTGAAACAAGAAGAGATCCCCCAATGAATAATGTTTCCCCATCATCATCTAATAACCCTCACCATAATTCAACAAAATTAAACTAACCATATAGTAGTGTTGATAACACCATGGGAAATGAAATCCTATACACCTGGTGTCCTATATATTAGAGTAAAGTAGGAACAGTTATGGACTATGAATTTTTTGAATAAGATAGATTATAATATATGGTAAAAGATAAATATATTGTACCTTTAATGTTCTCTGAACCTCCTTATGTTGGGAACTCCATGGTATAAAATAGATCATTCCCTACTCAACTTCCTCAATATCCCTAATGAAGAAAAATTCTATAGTTTTTCTCCTCCCTATCACCCTAAAGATGAGGGATGCCATTAGGTTTTCCTACAACTACCACATATCTTATTTACTATTCACAAGCCTACTAACTCTATTGTTTCTTATAGTATTGCCTTGTATGAAACTATTGATAAGGTTACATAAGAATCTGATCGCATATCCCATTCTATCCTCTGGTGAAGGTTGGTCACTATAACCGATGATGTCCATAACCTCTATAAGAAAATTTAAATTTAATTTAACAACAAGTAAAATCCAGAGAACATCTAGATCTAAAAAACATGAAAATTAATAAGATGGTTGAGATTGAATCCCTTTTATCCAAAATATACACTAACCAAAAATTTATGATCCTATATCTATAACCCTTCTCTTTTAAATGTTATAATTAATTCCCTCCCAATGTGAACTAGTTCAGGCATGTATCTTCTTCATCAATTATTCCTTCACAAACACTTCATGATATATCTAAAATGTAAATAAGGATACTTTGTTCTAAATATCCTGGAACAGTGGCTCCTCAAAATTAAATGTTGTGGCCTCATCGTCTAGAAGAAGATCAAGAGTGAACAAACCCAACTCTTAAACAAAAATAAAAATTCTCACATGCTCATTCTCCCCTGCCAAGTATAACAAACCTTAGGTTGTCTAGTAACCTTAAATATTGAAGGGAGAAATGTAACATGAAACTACTTCCAAAAAACATCTCATGGTACCTTTGACTCCTCATGATTTCCAAGAAGAATAATATATCACTAATGAGAACCTACCCTGAATAAACTAACTGTAAATCCTAGGGTTTTTGGATCCATTATTATTATCATTATTACAAATTTTGTAAATAATTATATATAATGTTTCCTTATTCTTTCAAATTAATTATACTTCATTAAATATTGGGTCAAACAAGATATGAGCCAAGATAATGACACTTTATTCAATTATAATGGCACACTAAAATTAAGTCCTAATATTCCATGTATCACACACAATAGATTATTTCACATCATGGATGATCACATCCATTAAAACTACAAATATTTAAATGGGGAAATAAATTAAATGGAATAATATATTCAAAACTATAAATTCAAATATAATAACTTCACCTTTAAAAAAACCATTTGGGTAGCACAACCCTACAATGAGAAAAAATACTATGAAATAATAAATCAAGTTGTTTGATCCAAAATGAAAACTAGAAACATGATATGTGTGAACAAAATAGTTTTAGTAAGCCTATATATATATATATATATATGAAATAAATACTACTATTGAAAATATAGTCCTTACAATTATGGTCATTTCAAATATTGTCATTGAAAATATGTTCATTGGTCACATATCTTATAGTTATACTAGAGATGGGTATTATTAAGTGATAAATTTAAAATAATATAACTCACAGTGAAATAAAGAATATGATATTAAAAAATTATATACATATATATATATACATGTTGTATATAAATATTATTACTATTGAAATGTGACATGTTTTATATATAAAATTAAAATATTTATATCAATATAAATTTAGTATTAAAAATTAAATTTGAATATAAATAATTAATTAATGGTATTTATTAATGTATATTTAGTATAAAAGTAATATTTGTTTTTCAAATAATACTTTTATTAAGTATTTTATATTTTTTATCAATAAACTAAATTGAAACATTAAAATATTATTACATATGAAATAATATTTTAACATCACTTAAATTGTAATTCGATATGAAATAATATTATCAACACATAATGTTCAAAAATGACATTTTCCAATTAAAGTAGTTTTATTTATAATGTATAACTTTTTTATTTAAAATATAAATATATAATTTTTTTAATTTTAATTTTATAAAATAAATTTTTTTTTGAATTCAATATGTCAATATTATCCGAAGATGAATTTTTGATGCTTTTTCTGAAATAATCTTTTTTATATGAATAGGAAAATATAACAATTCTGTTACAAAAGTATCCTTCTATAATAAAATAATGACTAAAAATTTTATTAAACCCTATTTATATAAAAATATGTATGTAATAAGTAATATTAACAATTTAAAAAACACAATTTTTAATTTTTAAAAAACTCATTTATCTTTTTGAAAATTATGTAATATTTCACATTAAAACATATATGTGCACACCTATTGAAAATTTAGATATTAATGATTTTAAAAATTATATATAAAAAATGTATTTCTTCCGAGTTAATAATATAAATATTAAATAAAAAGTTCATTTCATCTTTAGGAAAAAAGATAATATTAGTGTGATTACTGTTAATTACCACAATAATGGTGAAACTATCTTTTAAAGAATTGTTTTCTTAATATTAGGTAATTTTTATTTGATAATAAAATTGATAAAAATTAAACATATAACACTAATATAATTTTTAAAACAATATAGAACAATATTAACACACATTCAGTGGGTATTGAATACCAAATAATATTAAAGGACACATATTGGTTTAAAGTCATTTTTCTAAAAAAACTATATATTTTATATTTTAATTTAATAATTGATTTTATAGTATTTATAAATTATTTTAGATTAAATGGATATTAAATTTAGCATCCAAAATTCAGTGTTTTCAATTCTTTTTAACTTATATTTTTATAAAAAATATAAATTACTTAGTTAAAAACTATTTACCAAGTTAAGAAACAAAATGTTAAAATGTAACAAAATCTGGTAAAATACTTTAAAAATGTTTAAAACATGTTTATAAATTATATTTTGGGTATTTATTGACCTCTAGTCAACATAAAATACATTATTTTTAAATTTTGGATTCATTGAATAAGGAACAGTATATTGATATCATGGACGTGTAATGGATATTCCCAAAAGTGACCTTTCATCAAATATAAAAGGGGATCACTTCCACCCATCCATGGTTACACTTCCCATTCAAATTTTTCTAGAAACATTACCCAAAATACCACTCCTATAATTAATTATTTCATCCTTAATTCCCTTTTCTCTCAAATTTAGATTATGTGCTTCACTTCCTAGGAAATCTCAAAGGGAAGATCAACTGTCCTATGTAAGTATTACCTCCTTTATAACTTTTTCTTCTTAATATGTCTATTAAAAATATATTATATTCGTATCTATACATTTAAATCTATATAATTATAATAATAATATGATATTATATTTATGGAATAATCAATATTTACTCATCTTAATCTAATAATAAAAAAAATGTGTCATTGGTGCCTTGTGCGGACTACCACCTCAACAAAGAGTCCCAATCCATTATTAATTTATTACATTAAAGGATTCTCCAAAGGATTTAATTGATGAATAAAAATTTATATCTATAATATAAATATGATTTTGAATTTAGAAATTATAATTTACCTTTTTCCCTCCCATTCATTGGTAAATGGAAACATTAATCATTTGCATGTGCGAACTAAACCTCCAGAAGCAATGAATTTAAAATTTCATCCCCATTCATCATGTTTGGAATTAAAAATATATTTAATATAAATATATGTACATAAAAATATTAATATTCTGGAAATTATGAAACTATTTTACAATGCTTTCTACCATGGTCAATATACATAATGAGTTACAAAAAATTGATTGAACAACCTCAAGTAACTGACATATGGAGAAAAATAATATAATAATTAAATAACCTATCAAAATAAATGGTCTATAGGTAATTAAATAAATAATAACAATTTTATTAATAAGGTATATAATAAAAGTAATTTGATTTTCAGAATGTTAGTGGCATACGCATAATGTATCTAAAACAAAGTAAGGTTTCATCTCAAAAGTTTCTTCTTTGAATCATATATTATTTTATAACCATAATTTCATTTAAATAGTGTAAATGAGGCCAATTTGTTATATAATATATTGAATTAACATTATTAATTGTATTTTAATTTAGACACCACGTTTTATCTGTTTCATGTGGATTTATTATAATGTTTCTTATATCATAAGGGTTTCATCTCAATCACCCTTTATTGATAAATACATTGATAATATGCATAAATATTTCTTTTTTAGGGTGAATATACATCCCCCATGACTTATAATATAATGTATTATTGTTTAAAGTTTTAAATTTATTTCAATTCATGATCTTCTTTTCTTTGGGGAATGATTGATGTCTTCCCTAAAATATAATGGTCTTTCATAACCAAATCTTCTTTGATGATTTCTAATTTTATCTATGAGTTTCATCATTAATTTCATATACTATTACTTATTTATATCATGGGATATCACATTAAATTAAAATATTTCTTATTTATTACCTCTAATCCTTTTTTTAAAATTCATCTATGTTATGAATAATTATTTTCCATTTAAATAATAGTCTCCCCCTCTTTGTCCATAATTACCCTTTCCGCCAATGTCCTACTTTTTAATTGGAAACTAGGTATATTATATATCATGAGAAAATCACATTTATTTTCTAATATTTTCAAAATTGTGTTTTATTATCTTACTTTATTATGGGGTAATGAGATAAAAGTTTTTTAAAATATATTATGGGATCTCCCATACCTCCTTCATGATTTTCTGGTTATATATTCTCGTTCATTTTCTCCATTTTATGAAAAATTATTATCAAGTACCTATTATTTATTTATTTATATTTCCCTTAAATATATATCTACTTAAGTATCACCTTAAATATTAGGGTTATATATTTTATTCAGTTAAAATTTCAACTTTTAAGTTAACTCATTTAAGGGAACTTTTTTATTTCTTATCTCGTGTCAAGAATCACCCAAATAAAATAATTGTTTACCATTAATAGCTTATAAAAACCCTCATTATTATATGTGGAATCCTCTTGGTTCAATTTTCCTTTTATATAAAATAATAAGTTCTTTAATTATGTAAAATTATCCTTTATATATTTCATAAATTGTCACCTAAGTTGTATGTCTTTATTCTTTCTTCTCATATATATTTCTCATGAAATATATATAATGGATCTAAATGGTCATGAACCATGATTAATTTTAAAATATGAACATATAAATGATTTAGTACCTTCATATAATGGGAATAATAATGAATTATAATTTTTTTATGCATTGAATTAGAATTATGAAACCCACTTCATTCTCATGATTCATATCATGGTTGTGATTTATGTATCGATTATTTTCCCCAAGAAGAAAACATTATTTGATTTTAATTTATGTCATAGTTGGGAATAAAATTATATATCCTTCAAATGTATTGGGTAATTCATTATATCTCATAAGATGTAACGTATGGTATTAGGGAGTGAACCTAATCAACCATGGGACTTTGTCCGCTTCATGATGGTGATCTTGGGAGTGACCCTTGAATTATGTTTTTGATATTATGGTTTATCATGTAGCTTCATATTAATTATCTTATGAAATCATTTCCTTATTCCATTTCACCATAAATTGGATCATCCTCTTTACGATGTCATGGTATGCCTCTTGAATCTTTTGTTATGCTATCTTTCCATGTTTATTCAGTTATTGGGATTTTATATCACCCATTTCCTTATGAATTTTTTCTCATGATATCCTATGTTTTTTTAGAAGATCTATGGTAGTTAATAGAACTATGTATAGTATTAAATAATTATGATAATTCTTTTATGTTTAATATAATGTATTGGTATGTATAGTCTTCCAAATAAATTAGACCTCTTCATCTTCTGTGTGTATTTGTTGCAAAATTATATTAAAAATTGTGAAATAATATGTCTTTAACTCTTGCGTCACTATAGTTGGAATCATAGGAATGTATAGTTATTTTTAGAAATATTAATGTTATAAACATAGTGAGAAAACTTAAGGATAAGTTTATATCAACCTAGACATAATATACGTGGATATTATTCTATTTTAGATGAATATTCATCACATTACAAATATACATTCCCAAGGAACATAATAGTTTAGTGTCTTTAGAATCATAGAAATATAATCTTAAATCATGGTGAAATATCTTCAGTATCTCCCACAAATATGTCCCCCATTAGTACTCCTACTTAAAAAAATTCATTATATCCTAGGGAAAGGAAACATAAGAAAAGGGTGAGCTCAATTTCTTAGTGAGGGTAAACTTGGATGATATATAAGAATAGCATTACCATAATGGTATGATAATATGATCATATCATTATAAGATCATAACCTACATATAAAAGATCATAAACATGAATCATGGAATAAATATTAGTAGTTCATAAGACCTAAATCGTAAGGATATCAGATAACATGAGTCATGAGAGCTTAACATTGGCATAAAATATAGACATGGGGTGTACACATAAACTTATAACATTGTGAACATGTGTAAATATAAAAAGTTCAATAATGAAATTATCCCCTCACATAAACTTATAGAAATGAAACTGGGTCCATGAATAACATTGTGAACACGTAATAAGGTTAACGAATAACATTTTGAGCAAGTAATCAGATACATGCCTATACAAATAGACATGAAACCAGGTCCATGCATAACATAGTGAACGTGTAATCTTGTTAACACATAACCTTGTGAACATGTAATCAGTTTCACTCATACATATATAAACATTAAACTGAGTCAATTCATAACATTTTGAACATATAATCAGGTTCATGAATCACATTGTGAACATATAATAAGGTTCACTCATAACACTATGGACATTTAATATGTTTCACTCATAATATATATACACATGAGTAATCCTTCACCACATAATTAAATCGTACATATGTGTACCAAAATATCATAAAAATTAATAATATCATAACCCATGAAATGAAATGGCAATTATAAATACTTCATTATATCATATCTTCTATAAAATACACATTATTCACAATAATCTCATCATATAATAACTCATGAAAGGAAGTGGGATTCATAAACAACATGCCATCATAACACAAACCATTAATAGAAATAATATGAATTATATCCTTGAATCATATCCCTAGTTAAACATAAACTGTATTAAATGATGTCATCTTAGATGAGGGTGGATTTTGAATGATCACATGGATAATTTCTTAATGAAAATAACCTTTATTTTGAAATCATTTATTTAGAAACAAAACATTTTCAAAATCCTCTTCTTTTAAAACCACTTTGAAAACATATGATGTAAGATTTAAAAATAATTTTATATATTTCATGAGAAAATATCCTTTTCTCTATGGAAAAAACTAATTTTAGAACATAAAATATTTTGAAAACATTTTTCATTTAAAATATCATTGAAAATTTAAAAAGAAATATTTGGAAATAATTTAAAAAACATTTTAAACATAATATATTTTTGAAAAATCATTCAATTAAAAATAGATTTAAAAATATATAAAACATTCTTAAAAAAATCATTGAAAACCCTTTTAAAAACATAAATAGTCTATAAAATAATTTTCTATAAAAATTAGAATAAAATATATTTTATAAAAATTTATGAAAACAATTTTAAATATATTATTTTTAGTTAAAATAGATTACTGGCTAATGATCAAAAAATTTGGATTTTCTTAAAAACATTTTCATAATTATCTTAAGTGAAAAAGAGTGTAAAATGGTATCAATAAATAAATATATGTGAACTAAATAGATTATAGTGATAGTCATGTGTTTTCTTGAGTAATATATCATAATATTTCATCAATGGAATAATCACCATAAAGAATCTCGATAAACGATGATATTATAGAAAAAAAAACTATTACCACTTTAGTAACATTGTCTCCTTATATATAATAGAAAATAAAATTCTATTAAGTATAAAATATGATTAAAATAATTATATTCATGATACAACATGCCAAATTTCATTATATACACATCATAAAATAATGTTCGTGTAAAACATAACATTTTTATCAAAGAAGCAAAATGGAGACAAAACTACCTTATCGGTTGTGTATCTTTTGAACCGTAAAACCCATGTAATAGAGATAATTTTTTTTTAAAAATAATAAATTTGTTGATAATAATAATATATTAAATTCATTTGAATTATATATAGTAAACAAAATAAATGAGTGGTGAATAGGGAATAAGTCTGGTAGAAATAAAAGTGAGACTATAAATCCCCTTACCACTTGGGTAGCTTTTAGATCCTGAGATCCATGAAAGAATATCATAAATTTAATATTTCAACAGAATTAAATAAATTAATTTCATGATATAAATTAGTATATGGTATTATATACCCCAGAAAATATGAATTAGTTGCGAATATAGCATATATTTCATAGAAATAAAAGTGAGACGAGAAAACCCTTATCTTAATTTTTGACTTTATTCATGCACCTTCAAAACAATGGTATAATAAATATAATTTTATTATATATCTACCATAGAAAAATATTCGTATATATCATACCATATGTGATTTTATTATGACATTATATTATCTTTAGATTAATAATTTCAAGTTAATGTTACGTTTCGGGAAATAATCACTTTTTTCTGTATATGTATTGACTTGTTTTTCTTGATCCACTTACTTGGATTATGATATAATTATTTAAAAAATGTAAAACAATTAATTAAATATTATATATATTCAGTATATAAGTATTTATAATGTCACGACCCCCTCCCCACAAGGGGTACCCCTCCTGGGCCAGCAATGTGAGAAGGGACATAGTGACTGCCCAAGCCTCATCTTCATTAGCATCAAGGATATAGTAAACAAACAAATGGATGGCATTACCCTCTAAGAGAACACATGTGAAAGATAGGGATAAGATAAACAACAACCAACTCTTTCTCAGATTGCAATATAAAAGAAATCACAAGTACATGTATGTAATGTCATGAAAGAACTACAAAAATTGAAAGGGAAAACCGCGAGTACCAAAAGAAAGTAAAAAACATAAGAAACCATGAAGCCCGAATAGCTCATGTAACCCCAAGATAGTAATAACCAACCTGATCTCCAACAAATTCCAAGCAACCTGAAAACAATTTATATATGCGTAGGGTGAGTATAATAGTATACTCAGGAGGATCCTCCCTGGAGCCTCTCATGCAAAAGAAAAGAAAGCATGATAAGGCACAGTGAACAAAAAGTGAAACTAAATAATCACCTAAACAGATATACTATGTTCCTAGCCTCACCATGGATACTCTCACCAACTATTTCATACAAGATTATATAATATAATAAATAATATCAAGGTTACCCTACTACCACTTCCCCATTGTCTTCCACTTTTCCCCAACATTTCACATCCTAAGCATATCTCCCCAAAAAGTTTTTCCCTCAGACACCTGAGTGAAGAACCACAACATGCACCTCATGCAACACAACCACCATGTCCACAAAACTAAAGTAACTAGGTAGTTTACAGGATCCACCATATCCCGCATAATGTATATCATATGTTGGGTATTAAACCTCAACCCATTATAGTCCATACACTGAGTAAGGATCCTCAATCCATCACAGCCTATGAACGTTATTCCTATAGTAGTCGATAGGAAACTAGATCCAAAATATATGTGTGTGAATAACCACAAGCCATTACAACCCTCTACACACATATATGGGAAAAACTAACCATTTTTCCTACTATCACAAGTAACTACCAAGATAAGAGAGTGGGTCCAAAGAGGATAGTCATCCATCTATCCTCCCACCGTAATGTTAGGGAAAACACCCCTCTAGGGCTCAAAATCCCAGGGGTGTTTGTTGCATTAACTGACAGGGTGGACTAGAATATATAAACTAAATAAGTATATAATATTATATAGCTCCCAACTATACTATGGTCATAACCTAGTATTAGACTAAACTAAAGCTAACGTCTCTCAGACTCTTGGCTGCCACTTCTAAGACTAGGTATCCTATAAGAACACAACCATTTACGGATCTTTATTACATTACTTCATTACTTTTTTATCAATTTCACTTTATGTTTATTAATTCTTTTAAAAATAATTAACCATTAACAATTCCACATTATATTTCATTATCACCACACGCAAGGCATCATGCCATCCAGGCATAACCAAAGAAAGTCCCCAACTTCTCAGAAAATATTACCTCAACATTTCATCCTAGAAAGCTCTAATACCATGGGTTTAAATCATTTATTCTATCATTTATTAATAGTGTTATTACTTTTCCATGTTGCCAGGAATTCTAGAAAAAACATTCTGAGCTATTAAACACAAGGGGGCTCAACATAGTGGGTAATTGAACTACCTGTCAAGTTTTTTCCACATATAGAAAGAGAGTATACCCATCCTCCCTTGCTAAGCTAAACATGGAAAACACTTGGAATACCCCACACATATTCTCCCCCTTTTTAAGGAGGGTAAGAAAGATCAGAAATCTTTAGAATAGGGGAATGTAATGTAGACAAACAACCAAAAATATTTATCAAGCATAAAAACATTAAAATCCAACCTGTTTCATCATCTATGGTGTCCTCCCTAACACCCACATGCATAAACCAACACATCTCTTCACTTTAGGCATTAACTAATACCACAACCAATGGGCCTCCCTACCCCAACATATCACAATAGCTATCCAGGATCACCGCATGACACAAGCAGCACGAAACAAATATCATATCAACTGGGCTCTTGTCCCTTAAACAATGCATTCTTCCTTCACACGCAATGAGATCTCACAGCTCCAAGAAAAAGGCTCTTGGACTTTACAAGAAACTGGGTAGCTCGGAACCCTATGAGGAATTATCTTTTGTCAAAAAACCATTTCATTAATCTATATTTAATTACATTGTTCATTAATAGTATGTTCCAACTATGGGAAACCTAAACCTAAAGTTATCATAAATATCGCAAATTTATACATGATTACTGCACCAATTTGATTAGCTTAAAATTACAACAACAAAAAATGAATTCGTTTACATGCCTCTTTATCTTTATCCAAATAATTATCAATTAATTTTTGGTTTACATTCATTAAAAATTTCATCAAGAATAACATGCTAACAAGAAAATAATATTTATCAAACCTTCTAGAAAAATAATAGGAAATAACATATGATCAATACCAATTTATTTATCCAATTCAAATATTTTTGATCCAGTGGGATGAAATAGGCAAACTCTATAGTTTCATGTAAATGATTATAGAAACAACGAATCTTGTACCTTAAAAGGTTCTTGATGTTATTTTTATGAGAATGATCCATACAATGTATTACAGTATCCTCCCCTATGACAAATACATCCACTCGAGGACGCCGCAGCACGACCGCACTAATCGACACCCAAGAAAAAATCATTAGAAGAATGTAGATAACATAACATAACATGGATAGGAGAAAACTAGGGGAAAAGGATCAAAGAAAACACAATAATAGAGGTAGATCATACCTTCTACCGATAACGGATCGACACTTTCTTCATGCACCAAAATAGGGGGTGCACATGCATTAGGAACAAACTTAAAGGGGAATCTATCCAAGGATTAAGGAAATTTCACACAAATCCTACGGGAAGAGGAAATTATTGATCATCTCACACCAGGGAACAAGAAGGTAGAACAGGGGAGGAAGTTATCTCATCCATTTAGAACATTTAACGAAGAAGCGGTTTCTGATATACTGGATTTCCCATTAAAAGTGGATCACATTAAACCATGCAGTTTGTCCAAGTAAAAGAATCCAAAGTCTTAAGAAATATAATATAGGAGTTATGGGATTTGAATAAGCCTTATATCCCTTAAAAAGGCGTTGAATGTGTTTAAAGTCAATGGAAATGTTAAAGGGGAAAAACTGTAGGAAACTGGAAATATTGTACACCGACCGATGTTGGAAACACTATTCATAGAATGACTCACTGATACTGATGGAACTGTTCACAGAATGAATCACTGATGGCACTGTTGACATCGGTCTCATTGATGGCACTTTTCACATTGGTCTCACTGATGCCAGAGTTCACATCAGTCTTAATGATGCCACTATTCACATCGGTCTCACCGATGCCAAAGTTCACATCAGTCTCACCGATGCCAAATTCAACATCGGTCTCACGGATGGCACTATTCACATCGGTCTCAACAATGGTAATTTTCACATCGGTCTCCCCGATGGCACTGTTCACATTGTTCTCACGTATACCACTGTTCACATCTGTCTCACCGATGCCACTTTTCACGTTGGTCTCACCGATGCCACTATTCACCTTGGTCTCACCGATGCCACTGTTCACATCGGTCTCACCGATGACACTGTTCACATCGGAATCAATGATGACACTATTCAAATCGGTCTCACTGATGGCACTGTTCACATCAGTATCACCGATGGCACTGTTCACATTGGTCTCACCGATGACACTGTACACATCAGTCTCACCGATGGACTGTTCACATTGGTATCATTGATAGAACTGGTCACATCGGTGTAACATCCCAAGGTTTTCTAAAAATAAATTGAAAATTCTTGAAATTTTGTTTAAGGCATATATTTATAAGTATCCTTTAAACATAATTTTATTTCTTCTATGATTTGAATTTCAAGAAACTGTCATCTACAATTGTGTTCAGTATGTTATTTAGAGTCTGATGAAACAAACTTGTTTTTTTGGTGAATAGAAACATGCCCTTATGAATAGTAATATGAATAGTAATATGACCTCATGAATAGTAAATAATATTATTATTTTATTTTCCCATAGCAATAGGATAATGGGATCTTAATTAATTTTCCAATGTCACATAAAACTAATTGCACTTCAATATTGTTATTTTTCGAATTAACTGTGACCTTATTTAAATATTAAATTAATAATATTTAGAAAATTATTTTTGAAAAATGGAGTTCATTTTTGAATTCTACACATCAAAAAATGGTTGGGGTAAATTTTTGGTATTTTTCTGAAACTCTTGAATTTTCAGTGAATAGTGAAATACGATAAAATACCGTATAATCAATTTATCAGTAAAAATGCACTATTTATGACATCATAAGTGATGCCATGCCACTTGATTCGAAATCACATGATATTATCACTATTTAGGGCCACTTTATTTGAGATTATTCATAGTCTTGATAAAAATATTATAATAATAATTAAAATAATCTAAAATACCTCCCCTCCTCCACTATAAATACCACCCTCACTCCCCTCTTCCTCTCACACCTCTCAAGCCTTGAGCATTGTCTAATTTCTGCCAAATTCCCTCCCCAATCTTCTTCCCCACGTCCTAGAGCTTCTGGTCTCACCAAAAGACCAAAATCAAAGCCCTTAAGAAGGATCTCAAGGAGAAGAGATCAAGAGGTAAACATCCTCTTTCATTTTCATTCTTTCCTTCCATTTTATGTTATTCTCTTCCTTTACCTTTGTCTTTTGTTGGGATATTTCATTTAATATTTCCCCTTACTGTCCAAATTTTGTATGAATGATTATATATTCCTTTCCTATCATCAATCTTATTTTTATGAAATTTTAAGAGACGTCGTTAGGCTGCCGAATTTTTGTAAGAAATTTCTCATGTTTTCTTCATTTCAAGATTCCCTTCTCTTCGTTCTTCACCCCTCTTATCCAAGAGGCATCAAATCTCCAGAATCATGTATATTCTGGATGTTTTCATGTTTATGGAAAATTACAAATCATTATTCCTCTCCTCTCTCACTTATTTAAAGAATCAAAAAACATTGTCCATTTGTGTCGAATTATCGATATCGTGAATGATGTATTTTCAATCCCCATTAATTCTTTCAAGTCTGGTCATGAAACCATTTATATGGTTGAACCAGGTTATAATATATGTTTTATGAATCATATAAGGTTCTGGAATTCTTTTGTACTCATGATTCAAACTTATAAGACTAAATGAAATTGTAATTATCAAAGAACCACTTAAATTATCTAAACGAACATAATTAAAATTTTAACTTATAAATCATCATCATATAAAGAACCAAAGTGATAAATGGTATAATTTATGGTACTGGAATTATGTAAATACTACTCCATTCCAATTCTGGAGTTTCACTTCCAATCAACAAGAACGATTCATCATGAACTGATTGTGAAAATCACAAAAGAACTCACCCAAAATAATGCAAGGAACAAAATACTAACAATTAAGGGGTGAAATGAGGTTATGAAATGACCATATAAGATGTTATAAACATTGAAATTTTTCTATAAAATACTAATAACACTCCTTTAACCATTATACAGGAGGTTTAAACAATTTTGAAGTAAGGCAAGCCCAAGGTAAGGGAATTCTTAACCCGATTTCCATTCTTTGGGTTAACATTCTACTATATAATTTATGTGCTGTTTAAATTGTTTGTGTGATGGGTTTTGTTTATATTATGTTTCTTTATGTGTATTTACAGAGTATATACATATTACATCCACTCTATTAATCCTCACTTCAATTATATGATGTTTATAAGGGACTTTTCTTCTAAAATCCTCTTTTAAAATTCTGTTTTATAAGATTCAAAGGCAATGTTTTTATGCTATTGTTTATGTTGTATGATTATGTTTTGGTTATTGGGCATTGTTTATGATGAAGGTTGGGACCTATATTTCCCTCCAATGCATTGGGTATGAGTAAGTTGGAGGTTGGCCGTATGGTTACTCCAAGTGTAACTGTGATGGTTACAAAAAATAAGGTAGTCGTGAGGGTTACAAATTTTAAGGTAGCCAAGATGGTTACATGATTATGTAAGTAATTCCCCAATATACCTCTATGATTATAATTATGTTTGTGTGGATCTTGTGTAAATATCATGTTACGCTAAGTAAGATTTTATGGGTGGAAAGCATGTCTTTTGAAAATGTTTTCATACGTCATGTGTATTCATGGACTAATGTGATTTTTCCTTCTTTTTCATACCTTACTGAGCTTTTGTGATCATCCCTAGTTTTTAAATGATTTTTCACAGGTTAATGATGAGTAATACAAGGAATTAAGACATGTTAAATGTTGAAGATTTGTCAAGGAGTCTTGTTTTGTGTTTTAATGTTTTATATTCTGAGGAAAATGGAAACGGATTTTATGGTATCAACTATGTAACAATGTTTAATGTTATGAATGTTTTGTCTTAATTCTCTAATGCACTAAACTTGAAAATATCCTCAATGTATAATGAAGTGTTTTCTTAAATAAATTCAATATTATGTATGAAATAAGTGCGGGTCCTTATAGTTGGTATCAGAGGATGGTTTAGATAACTTTAGGGGTTAAGGTGATTCTAATAGAATACCATAAATAATTCTCACCCTATGTTTAATTTGTTATAGCATTTAAAGATTACCATGTTGCTTTATCTAAGAAATGTTTGTTTAGAATGGCTGTCCGTAGAGGGAACATGGATGCTGGAGAGGATAGGCACCGACAGAATGACATCCTTCCTGATCAACAGCCTGGAATGGTAGGGATTGGAACCGAGCAGTTTGTGACAGCAATGGCTCAGCTAATGCAGGCAATAAATGGTGGTGGCATCCATGCAAGAGGACAAATAGAGGTACCCCAACGGAACATGACAGTGGTGGAACATTTTATGAGACAACATCCTCCTGCATTCAATGGATCTTCTGACCCAGTGGCAGCAGAAGGATGGATTAAATCTCTTGAAAAGATATTTGATGTTATGGGATGTTCAGACAATCAAAAGGTAAGTCTTTCCATTTATCGTTTTGAAGGGGAAGCTGATCAGTGGTGGTCAATGGTAAGGAATATCAGGGGTAGAGAGGATTTTGATGCCTTAGTGTGGGATGAACTTAAAAGTATTTTTCTTGAAAAATATTTTCCTAAGGTGGTGCGACTTAGAATGGAGAAACAATTCCTTGAATTGAAACAAAAGGAGGAAGATTCAGTGGCTATGTATGAGGCGAACTTCACCTGACTGGCGAGGTATGCTCCAAATCTTATTCTGGATCTCGATAGAAAAATCAACCGCTTTTACTCAGGATTGAAGCCAAGGTTTCGAAGGGCGTTGGCCTCCCGTGAATTCAAAAGTTATGAGAAACTTGTCCGATGTGTTGAGAGGGTAGAG
This sequence comes from Viscum album, assembly GCA_963277665.1. NCBI lineage: Eukaryota > Viridiplantae > Streptophyta > Magnoliopsida > Santalales > Viscaceae > Viscum > Viscum album. The sequence goes on along the minus strand of OY728131.1, from coordinate 506,783,842 downwards.
ATGGAGTTTGCTGACGATCACATGCAATTTGGAAACAAAGAGAAGAAGAGGTCCAATTGGAAAGCAATGGGTAAGAATCAACCAATGAAATCTGGTGGTAAGAAAATACAGTTTCCAGTTTGTGAAAAGTGTGGCAAGAAGCACCCTGGGGAATGTCTTATCAAAACTGGGAAGTGTTTTAAATGTCGTAAGTTTGGACATATGGCCTGAGATTGCAATGAAAATGATCCAAAGACTGATCCTGATAAGCAAACTGTAAAGTGTTTTAAATGTGGTGAGATGGGTCACTATGCAAATGCATGTCCAAAGAGGGATCCAAATGATGCAAAGAAGCCAGACTACAAGCAGAAAGGTGTAGTGAGATTCTTTGCGACTATGTCAGCAGATGTTGGGCCATCCAATGAAGTTGTATCAGGTACTTTGTTTGTTCACTCAGATTTTGCTAAAGTTTTGTTTGATACGGGGTCTACACATTCCTTCATCTCTGAGGAATTTTCTAGTAAATTGGAAATATCACCTCAACAAATGATACCCGAACTTGTTGTTAAAACCCCAGGGGGAAATGTTATAGTAAAGAGGAATTATAAGAATATTTCTATTGTGGTCTGTGGAAAGACTTTACCTGCAAACCTTGTTGTTTTACCCTTAGTCGAGTTTGAAGTTATTCTGGGGATGGACTGGCTTTCTGATTATCATGCTAAGATTGACTGTAGAGCTAAAGAAGATGTTTTTCATAAAGAGTTTCAGTTTGTATACAAGAATGAACCCATACAATTGATAACATATCAAGAAGCTGAGAAACTACTGAAAGATGGAAATGAAAGTTATCTGGATCATATTGTTGAAAACAAGGGAACTATTCAAATTAATGATGTGCCAGTGGTAAATGAATACCTTGATGTTTTTCCTGAGGAGTTACCCAGCATCATACCTAAACGAGAAGTCGAATTCACAATTGACTTAGTTCTTGATGCTAAGCCAATTTCAAAACCCCCATATCGTATGGCTCCAATAGAACTTCTTGAATTGAAAAATTAGTTGCAGGATTTGCTTGTCAAAGGCTTCATTCATCCCAGTACTTCACCATGGGGAGCCCCTGTTTTGTTTGTTAAAAAGAAAGATGGTTCCATGAGACTTTGCATTGATTATAGAGCTTTGAATAACATCACTGTTAAAAACAGGTATCCTTTTCCTCATATTGATGACTTGTTTGATCAGCTCGAGGGAGCTCAGTACTTTTCCAAGATTGACTTGAGATCCGGATACCATCAGCTGAAGGTGAAGGCGGATGACATCCCGAAAACAGCCTTTCGTACTAGATATGGGCATTATGAATTTGTTGTTATGCCATTTGGGTTAACTAATGCACCTTCTGTATTCATGAATCTTATGAATAGAGTATTTCATGAGTTCTTGGATAAGTTTGTGGTTGTATTTATTGATGACATTCTGGTTTTTTCTAAAAATAACTAGGAGCATGAAAAACATCTAAGGGTTGTTTTACAAACTTTAAAAGAAATGAAACTATATGGAAAATTCAGAAAGTGTGATTTTTGGTTGCAACATAATTCTTTTCTTGGGAACATTGTAAATAAGGATGGAATAACAGTTGATCCTGCCAAAACAAAAGTAGTTGATGAATGGCCAAGACACACAAATGTTACAGAGATTCGTAGTTTTCAGGGCTTAGCAAGTTATTACCGACTCTTTATTAAGAACTTTGCACGGTTATCTAGACCAATAACTAAGTTAACACAGAAAGGGGTTAAATTTGTTTGGACAGAGGAATGTGATGTTTTTTTTCAGGAACTAAAGAAGAGATTGGTGAATGCTCCAGTTTTGGCCTTACCTTCCCGGAATGGTGAGTTTGTCATCTACAGTGATGCTTCTTTGAAGGGACTTGGTTGTGTTTTGATGCAGAATGATCAGGTAATTGCCTATGCTTCGAGACAACTTAAACCTAATGAGCTGAATTATCTCACACATGATTTGGAATTGGAAGCTGTGGTTTTTGCTTTGAAAATATGGAGACATCATCTATACGGAACGAAATGCCAAATATATACTGACCATAAAAGTATTAAGTATATATTCACTCAGAAGGAATTAAACATGAGGCAGAGAAGATGGCTAGAACTGATAAAGGATTATGACTGCACTATTAATTACCATCCTGGAAAAGCAAACAAAGTAGCGGATGCCTTAAGTCGGAAAAATCATGCATCATTAACCATGCTACGTTTGGAACATGATCCCTTGATTAATGATTTGATAAATTTTGGCTTAGAAGTTGTTGGTTCAGGGAATATATCTGTTTTGTTTCAGGTTTCATTGCAGTCTTCGTTGTCAGACAGAATTATGAAAGTGCAGAGGGAAGACCGTGAGCTACAGAAAAAGGTAGAATTGGTTAAAATGGGTAAGTTTCCAGAATTTAATCTTGATAAAGATTGTGTTTTAAGGTTTGGAAAAAGGTTGTGTGTGCCTTGTGATTCCCAGCTGAAGAAAGAATTGTTGTGTGAAGCTCATAGTTCTCCATTTTCTGTTCATCCTGGAAGTACTAAGATGTACAGAGACCTTCGGGAGTATTACTGGTGGAATGGGATGAAAAGAGATATTGCTGATTTTACAATGAAATGTTTGACATGTCAGTAGGTTAAAGAAGAGCGACAGTTATCGAAGGGGATACTTCAGCCTTTTCCAGTGCCAGAATGGAAATGGGAGAATATATCCATGGATTTTGTGGTGGGACTACCAAAGACTTCTCTAGGTAACAATGCGATATGGGTTATTGTTGATCGGCTAACAAAGTCTGCTCATTTTATTTCTATTCGAGATACAATGACATTAGATCAGCTTTCTCGATTGTACCTCAAGGAGATTGTCAGGTTACATGGAGTTCCTCTTTCCATTGTGTCTGACCAAGATCCCAGGTTCACTTCAAAATTTTGGAAGGGACTTCAGAAGTCTTTGGGCACAGAGTTGAATTTCAGTACAGCTTTTCATCCTCAATCAGATGGGCAGTCAGAATGAACAATTAAAACTTTGGAGGATATACTTCGATCTTGTTCAATGGAATATCAGGGAAGTTGGGATCAACATCTTTCACTAGTTGATTTTTCTTATAATAACAGTTTCCATTCCAGTATTCAGATGGCACCTTTTGAGGCCTTGTATGGAAAGCAGTGTCGGACTCCTGCGTTTTGGGATGAAGTCGGTGAAAGAAAGTTGATGGGGCCTGAATTAGTAGAAGAAGTGGATGAGAAAGTGAGGATGATCCAGCAACACATGAGGACAGCTCAGAGCAGGAAGAAAAGTTATGCAGATAACAGAAGGAAAGACTTCTCTTTCAAGGTAGGTGACCATGTTTTCCTTAAAATATCTCCTTGGAAAAGTGTGATGCGTTTCAGTAAGAAAGGGAAACTAAGTCCACGGTTCATCGGTCCTTTTGAAATCTTGGATAAAGTTGGAACAGTTGCGTACTGCGTAGCTTTTCCTCCGAGCTTGTTTCAGGTACACAATGCTTTTCATGTTTCAATGTTGAGAAAGTATGTTCCAGATTAATCAAATATCTTGAGGCCGGAAGCAGTTCAGCTGGCAGAGAACCTTTCTTATGAAGAAAAACCGGTTCAGATTCTTGATCGAAGAGAACAGGTATTGCGGAATAAGGTAATCCACCAGGTAAAGGTTTTGTGGAGAACCCACATGGTTGAAGAAGCAATATGGGAGTCTGAAAATGCTATGAGGGAAAAATATCCTCAGTTGTTTAATAAGTAAATAAAATTGCGAGGACGCAATTTCAAGAAGGTGGGGATAATGTAACATCCCAAGGTTTTCTAAAAATAAATTGAAAATGCTTGAAATTTTGTTTACGGTATATATTTATAAGTATCCTTGAAACATAATTTTATTTCTTCTATGTTTTGAATTTCAAGAAACTGTCATCTACAATTGTGTTCAGTATGTTATTTAGAGTCTGATGAAACAAACTTGTTTTTTTGGTGAATAGTAACATGCCCTTATGAATAGTAATATGAATAGTAATATGACCTCAAGAATAGTAAATAATATTATTATTTTATTTTCCCATGGCAATAGGATAATGGGATCTTAATTAATTTTCCAATGTCACATAAAACTAATTGCACTTCAATATTGTTATTTTTCGAATTAACTGTGACCTTATTTAAAAATTAAATTAATAATATTTAGAAAATTATTTTTGAAAAATGGAGTTCATTTTTGAATTCTACACATCAAAAAATGGTTGGGGTAAATTTTTGGTATTTTTCTGAAACTCTTGAATTTTCAGTGAATAGTGAAATACGATAAAATACTGTATAATCAATTTATCAGTAAAAATGCACTATTTATGACATCATAAGTGATGCAAGGCCACTTGCTTCGAAATCACATGATATTATCACTATTTAGGGCCACTTGATTTGATATAATTCATAGTCTTGATAAAAATATTATAATAATAATTAAAATAATCTAAAATACCTCCCCTCCTCCACTATAAATACCACCCTCACTCCCCTCTTCCTCTCACACCTCTCAAGCCTTGAGCATTGTCTAATTTCTTCCAAATTCCCTCCCCAATCTTCTTCCCCACGTCCTAGAGCTGCTGGTCTCACCAAAAGACCAAAATCAAAGCCCTTAAGAAGGATCTCAAGGAGAAGAGATCAAGAGGTAAACATCCTCTTTCATTTTCATTCTTTCCTTTCATTTTATGTTATTCTGTTCCTTTCCCTTTGTCTTTTGTTGGGATATTTCATTTAATATTTCCCCTTACTGTCCAAATTTTGTATGTATTATGATATATTCCATTCCTCTCATCAATTTTATTTTTATGAAATTTTAAGAGACGTCGTTAGGCTGCCGAATTTTTGTAAGAAATTTCTCATGTTTTCTTCATTTCAAGATTCCCTTCTCTTCGTTCTTCACCCCCTCTTATCCAAGAGGCATGAAATCTCCAGAATCATGTATATTCTGGATGTTTTCATTTTTATGGAAAATTACAAATCATTATTCCTCTCCTCTCTCACTTATTTAAAGAATCAAAAAACATTGTCCATTTGTGTCGAATTAACGATATCGTGGACGATGTATTTTCAATCTCCATTAATTCTTTCAAGTATTGTCATGAAACCATTTATATGGTTGAACCAGGTTATAATATATGTTTTATGAATCATATAAGGTTCTGGAATTCTTTTGTACTCATGATTCAAACTTATAAGACTAAATGAAATTGTAATTATCAAAGAACCACTTAAATTATCTAAATGAACATAATTAATGTTTTAACTTATAAATCATCATCATATAAAGCACCAAAGTGATAAATGGTATAATTTATGGTACTGGAATTATGTAAATACTACTCCATTCCAATTCTGGAGTTTCACTTCCAATCAACAAGAACGATTCATCATGAACCGATTGTGAAAATCACAAAAGAACTCACCCAAAATAATGCAAGGAACAAAATACTAACAATTAAGGGGTGAAATGAGGTTATGAAATTACCATATAAGATGTTATAAACATGAAAATTTTTCTATAAAATACTAATAACACTCTTTTAACCATTATACAGGAGGTTTAAACAATTTTTAAGTAAGGCAAGCCCAAGGTAAGGGAATTCTTAACCCGATTTCCATTCTTTGGGTTAACATTCTACTATATAATTTATGTGCTATTTAAATTGTTTGTGTGATGGGTTTTGTTTATATTATGTTTCATTATGTGTATTTACAGAGTATATACATATTACATATACTCTATTAATCCTCACTTCAAGTATATCATGTTTATAAGGGACTTTTCTTCTAAAATCCTCTTTTAAAATTCTGTTTTATAAGATTCAAAGGCAATGTTTTTATGCTATTGTTTATGTTGTATGATTATGTTTTGGTTATTGGGAATTGTTTATGATGAAGGGTGGGACCTATATTTCCCTCAAATGCATTGGGTATGAGTAAGTTGGAGGTCAGCCGTATGGTTACTCCAAGTGTAACTGTGATGGTTACACAAAATAAGGTAGTCGTGAGGGTTACAAATTTTAAGGTAGCCAAGATGGTTACATGATTATGTAAGTAATTCCCCAATATACCTCTATGATTATAATTATGTTTGTGTGGATCTTGTGTAAATCTCATGTTACGCTAAGTAAGATTTTATGGGTGGAAAGCATGTCTTTTGAAAATGTTTTCATACGTCATGTGTATTCATGGACTAATGTGATTTTTCCTTCTTTTTCATACCTTACTGAGCTTTTGTGCTCATACCAAGTTTTTAAATGATTTTTCACAGGTTAATGATGAGTAATACAATGAAGGAAGACATGTTAAATGTTGAAGATTTTTCAAGGAGTCTTATTTTGTGTTTTAATGTTTTATATTCTGAGTAAAATGGAAACTGATTTTATGGTATCCACTATGTAACAATGTGTAATGTTATGAATGTTTTGTCTTAATTCTCTAAAGCACTAAACTTGAAAAGATCCTCAATGTATAATGAAGTGTTTTCTTAAATAAATTCAATATTATGTATGAAATAAGTGAGGGTCCTTATAATCGGTCTCATGGATGACACTGTTCACATCGGTCTCACCGATGGCACTATTCACATTGGTCACACTGATTCGACTGTTCACATCGGTCATACCGATACCAGTGTTCACATCGTTCTCCCTAATGACAATTTTCAGATCGACCTCACTGATGCCACTGTTCACATCGGTCTCACCAATGGCACTGTTCACATCGGTCTCACTGATGACACTGTTCACATCGGTCTCACCAGTGACACTGTTCACATTGATCTCATCGGTGACACATTACACATCAGTCTCACCGTTGACACTTTTCACATCGGTCTCACCGTTGACGTTGTTCACATCTATCTCACTGATGACACTGTTCACAAAACTAGAAACACTATTCACAAAATTGGAAATTTGGAAAAGTTTTGGGGATAAGTCACATTAAAATCCTAGAACACCTCAGACACAAAATTTCAGCAAATGAATAGACCAGAGAGGTCTGTTCTATAACATCAGATACTTGTCAAAACATTATCATCCTCAAAAATATAAAACCTACCTAAAAAGAATTATAAAAGGGGTCCCAAAAACCACCGATCGAGATACCTCTCAAAAGAGAGAAAGCCACAATAAGTAAAAAAAGAAATCCATCTCATAAACATGAATTGTATATAACCACAATGTGAACATTGTTACATGAAAAGAGCCAAAAATTGAAAAAATCAAGGTACTGAGCATGTATCTGCAACTCACGTTCCAAAGCACTCTCCTCCACACCACCGTATCCCCACAAGACATGAATTAAGGGGATAAAATGCACATGAAACACATTCTATTTGCGTTCTTGGTTCTCCATAGGCCGCTCCTTGAAGGTCGCATCATCTTCGACATCGATCTCCACCAAATCAATGGCATGAGAGTCATCATGAATATAACAATAGAGCTATGAAGCATGAAAAATATCATGTATCCAGATCATCTATAGGGGAAGTGATACTCGGTAAGCCATGACTCCAACACGAGCCAACCCCTCAAAAGTCCCAACAAACCAGGGACACATCTTATTACCACAACCAAACCTTCACTGCCCATGAGGGGGATTTACCTTTAGAAACACATGATCCCCATCATCAAACTCCAAAGGTCTCACCCCTTTTATAGGCATATGATTTCTGATGATCCTGTGATGTCTTCATCCTCTCAATAATCACTTAAACCATCTATGAAGTATTCTTCACTAGTTCCAATTTGTGAATTGTTGACTCTATGACCCTAGTATAGCATAACAAATAATAGCTGTAAAACATCCAATGATTTTATTATGTGTTATCTCTTTAATGTAATTCTATAGCTTGCCCTACACACAACACTGTGTTCGAACGCACCACAACTTACCAAATAAGCCATTAAAAAAGTGTTTATGAATATTATTAACTGAATTTTCAATTTTATATACTCCATATAACTTTAACATAAATATTATGTGTTTCTCATACATAATGTCAGAACAAAATTCAATTTTCCAGATAAAAGATGTATTTTTCAAAAAATGCAATTTTACCGCCTTTTAATGGAGACCCCTTTTTAAATCCAATATTTGACACTTTAATATATTAAATATAATGATATTAAATTTATCTTTAGAATCACAGCATAAAAATTTATTTTGGATAAATATTTGGTACTTTTCTGATAACATTCATATTTTGATGAATAGTGAAAAATACTGCTTTTTAATTGAAAAGAACTTTCTAATAGAAAAAATTTAATTTGTAAAATTATTCCGTTGAGTAGTCTTAATGTATGATTAGATTATATTTTTATCATTTTATAAAATTGAGTTCATGGTATGAAATTTCACATTTAAATTGGACATAAACACATGTCAATCTTTTGATAGTTTTTACTTCTTAAAAGCCCACTTTCTAGTATTGACAACGAGAATTAATTTTAATTTAATTAATGAAACCTCTATGTTTTGAAATTGGTAAAATAGACAGAATTCTTTAATTTGGAATGTCAAAATAATATTTGGGTGAAGTTTTGGTATTTTTCTCAAAATATTCAAATTTTTATGAATAGTAAAAAAACACTATGTAATAGATAAAAACCGACATTTTTATTAAAATAATTATTTTGAATTAAAAATTTATATTAAATTAAAAATATATAAATAATACATATATTATAATAATGTAATTCATTGGAGTCATTTTATATTATGATTAGACAAATAATATTTTATTGAACTTTTTTAACGCCTTTTGCCCACCTTTTAGGCACATTTTCAAATTTTCATAAAACGTAATTTTACCACTTAAATAAATTTAATTCCAAAAATATGAGAGAAATAGTTGAAATAATTAAGTAAATTGAGGTTCAATAAGAAGAAAATAATTTTTGGTGAATTGCAACTTTTGAAATTTATTTACTACGGTTAAAAGTAAATAAGGTAATTAAAGGTAAAAATAATTTTAAAATTACCCCAAAACATATATTAATTCTATCTGATAAGTGTATTTCGACCAAAATAAACCTCAGCACAAAAATAAGATCATTTTTATCCATTTGGGTTAGATTAGGACATTTATTTTATTTTATATAAAGAAGATTTAAAAGTCTTAAATTCAAACTTTAATAACTAAACGATTTTTAATATAGCGTTACACATAAGATAAATTAGACTATAAATATTTCATTGAAATATAAAATTATTTTATAAATCATGTTATTTTGTTTATAAATTTTAGATAACAAATAATTAAATTTATTTATGACACAATGATGAGGGAGTAATTACCTTATTAATGAAAGATTAATATAATTTATATTATAAAAAAATGTATATTGAGACTTTTGATGACATCCACAAATTTTCTCGGTGAATATGAAATGTTAGGGTTGATTTAATCTATTTTTTTCTAATTAATAATCTTTTTATTACTTTCACAAAAACAAAATACTAAATAGTGTCAAAATTGACATAAATGAGTTTTAAAAAACAATACTATATTGTTAAATGTTATAATATTCCTAAACATGTAATATTAGGCCAAAGGACATAGATAAGGTTATATATGTCATTAATGAACCACTTTAGGTTCTATTGTAAATTTATTTTATGTTTATTAACCATATAATATAAAAATACAAGGAGACATGGTAAATGTTAAACTATTAAACCAATAGTTAAATATATAAGATCAGGTTATAGGGGTATATATACTTGTCTAAAACCTATTAGTAGAGAATATTTTGACTCATAACCACCTTATCCACAATATAAATCCATTTTTATCCATTATACACCAAAAATTATTTTATAATAAAATAATATTTCAAGCTTTTCCTAAAGTGACCCTCCCCACTCTTATAAAAGGGTACTTAGCCTTCTCTCAAAATCGCACCTCAAAAGCCATTTGGATCGGACAAAACCTACTGAAATATAATTCCAACTACCCTCACTTAAATCTATATGCTTTAAATAGATAATTAAGAAAACCTAAGGATCCATTTTTATCAAATCAAAAAGAAGCAACCAAATAAGAGGTAATTATTTCATCAGCTATTTCAAAGTTATTTTCTTCTTCCACTTCCTATTTCTTTGTTTTTTCCATAAAAATTAATTACTCCAATAACTTCAACATAATATGATTTTATTATAAATATGGTACAACCATATTCATTATTCTATCCTTCCTATGAATGACAAAGTCACTATACGTGCGTACGTATGGTTTATTGTATCCACGTCGTGGAGAAGTTTGTTATTCAACACTTCATTATTTGGATTGGTATAACAATGTGTATAATTGATGTAAATAATAAATATAACATGTTAATGATTCTTTATATATAATATAACTTTCAATTACATTTTATATCACCATCAATATAATGATATTGTCTCTCGTGCGTACGTACGGCTTACCGTCTCCACGACGCGATGAGATTCATCTTCGATGATCACCATTCAAGAATTTTTATTAATATATATATATATATATTGATTAAGTATGAGATATATGAAATAATATTTCTATTTGAAAAATACATATTTATGTAGATAAATATATGTATTTTACTTTCTTTCATACTATACGATAAGAGAACAGAAACAGTGTTCTTGCGTACGTACGGACTACCATCTCCATGAACGGTGTTTCCATTTCATATATATATATATATATATTACATATTTATATTATGAATATATATGATACATAAATCATGTTTTATATTATGTAAGTATTTAAATCATAATCTATGTGATACTATCAAGAATAACAAGTTAAAACACATACGATAAAGAAAATGATTATTACCCAAAATGTTACTTTAACATGGAAATTATTATTAAATGGGTAGTATAAAGTCATAAATGTTTATTATATGATATAATAAATATTAATATGGTTCTGGTATAATTTAATAACATACTATGGTCATTATACAGGAGGTTAAACGTACCCTCGACTAAAGGAAAATACAAAGTAAGGGTTAATTCCTCAATATAATTATTATCCTAGATTTTTTATGTGTAAGTTTTCACTGGGAAATATTTATTATCCATGTACATGTTTCATAAAAGAGTTTTCAAAATGATTCTTTTTAAGGGAATCTTTAACTAAAACAGAAATTTAAATGATTTAAATATTTATTCCTCTAAATCATTCTCATTAATATCCATGTTTTCAAAATACTTTCAAGGATTTATCAATATGGACATGAACATTTTAAAATGTTAATTACTATCAAAAGTTTCAAAGTGGTATGGGACACTTTGATTTAAAAATGTCTTTTAAATGTCTTCCTTTATAAATTGTGTGACTTGTAAATGATTTCATGAAAAAGGCCTATTTCTCTCAAAGAGCTTTACTGATAATTTTCAACTATGTCAACATCTTTTACTGGATATTATTCATGATTGAGGTTTATTTATTATAATACAATGTTCTATATTGTAATGAATTAGTTATGATTTGTTTGACTATGAATATTCTATTTTTATACAATTCATTATTTATGGTTAATGTATTGAAATTTCATATGCACGTTTCAATACAAATGATTATGTTATGTTTCAACATTTTCATATAGGAATTCATTGTAATTAGTATGTCACGAGTGGATCCCTCTATAGCTCATCGATGCATCGGTAGGTCTCATGAGACAACTTAGTTTCTTAGAACAAGGCCATTGTAATATATTAATTTTTAGTATTGGCATGAGGCCTTGAATATGTGGTTATGATGTTTGGAATTATGCATTCCCTCATTACGATATTAGTTATTACATGTGATTATTCGACTAGTATAATATCCATGTGCATGTTTATATGGTAATGTTATATTTATTTTTACCATATTATGTCAAAAATTATGTTTAAAATGGCCTTTTATTTATTACACATATTTCCTTAAAATTTTATAGATTCTTTTAAATTATTTACACTTATGGAGCATCTGATCACATCCATTTATTATGTTTTATTTTCCCAAGATTCAAAGAAGTGTATTATGATTTATAGGAAGGATTAAGATCGAAATGTAATTATCAAAGGATTTATTTATGTTTTTTGTGAATGTGTAATGTAACGTTCCTGTATGTAATATACTTTCCAAAACTGATAAAATAATCGGTCCTTACGGAATTGATTCCTAGTAATCATGCCAATGTAATAAAATAATGCACCATCTCTGGGCTTTTGGGGTCGAGGCGTTATAGTTGGTATCAACAGAAGTTCTGTACAAACCTTGGAAACTAGATTTAGATAAACTCTGAGTAGATACCATTACACTAAGAGAAACTTTGAGGATTAGTATATAATAACATCCAAAAAATTTGGTAGTGTAAATAGTATGTGGGTTTCCAAAAAAATACATCCCTATCTAGATACAAATATGTAGAGGTGGCTATGGAACAAATTTAATGAGGAGTGAAAACTTCGATAAGGAGTTTTGGGATTGACCTAGGGTATCCTGGTACACAATAATGGGACTTACTTCACTCTTGGTATTGACACTTTTAAAGATTTGCTTAGTATAATTCACATTTTCATTACAAACAATTATGATGGATTTATGAGTTAATACTTCCTCAACAAAAACATTTTTATGATTATTAATTATATGCATAAACATTTGAATTAATGTTAGGTATTTTACATGGATGGAATTATGAATTTAGATTCATAAACTAACCTAGTGTATGTCATTGTTTAGAAATGATTCCTAGTAGAAGGAATGATAACTCCAATAATACGCATGATCCAAAGAGTAAGAAGGATCATATATTTCATGGTCTTAAGCCAAAATTTATAAGGGAAATAGTCTCCAATGTATTCTCATAATATAAACAAATAGTATCATGTGTTAATAAGATATGTAAATAATTCTCTGATTACTATGGATTTGAAGGGAATCCAGAGAAGAAAAAGATGGTAGAGGGAAACATGGATAAAGGGAATAAGAGAAGATTCATTTTCCCATATGTGATAACTATGTAAAGAATCGCCTTGGTAAATGTTTGAAGGGAATGGGATTTTGTTATAAGTGTTGAGAAAATAAACACAATGTATGTGATTTCAAGGGTAATAAAAGATTCCAAATGTGCAATGATTCACCTACAAGGAGTTGGGACACTATGTGAATCAATGTCCCAATCATCACAATATACCCCAAATGATGATGTTGGATAATAATGAAGTAATTATACTATAATAGATGAAGATGAATGATTAGTGATCTTATGTCCTTATTAAATAATTGTGCCATTTGAGTATTGTAATAATTATGTACAAGTTATAAGAATTATAGAGTATATAAGGATTGTACTGCAGTAATATTTCATTAAGGATTTGAGATTGTATGGTACCAAGTAAGGTGACACAGTTTCATGTTAAGCATTTTTTAAAATATATGTTTGAGAGAAAGATAAACCTTAATATGGTCCTGATACTGAGGTAGTGATTTTGGAATAAAAGACAATTGTGTTTGATAAAGTATATTGGGTATTATTGACATCCTTGGAACTGATTAATGGTTTGTTTATTCCATCATTGTTGGAGTATTCAAATTTTTTGGATTTAAGGAGTATATCAAGTATTCTATAGGGAACAAAAGAGTATGAATGTATTCAATAAGGTTTTATGGTAATTTAGGGTGTTACCATGTTTTAAGAGAATACATGATTAAGGTATTCACATGATATTATGTGTCAAAAGGAGATCTTCATTATGTTTACCTTCCTTATATATATTGGATAGTGAGTTTGGACCAAAGTATTTTGGATAAGTATAAAGGTTAGAATGGATTAAGTTGGACATTTGATATTATTTTTTAACGTTAAAATATTCCTTAAGATTATTTTTTTATTGTTATAAAAAGGAAAACCCGAAGTTCTGGTGACAACCCATCACGTCCGGAAAGTTTGCGAGACTTGAGCCCGCAACCGAAGGGTGACAAGGGTGCATCATCTAACATGGGCCTATGTGATGTCCTAGTTTGTATAATGTAGTTTTTTTAATGGTATGACAGATGAATTGAAAATTCATTATTTTTGGAACCCTATATGATTAAGATAAATAGAATATTTTTGAGTTCTATTATCTTTTAGAGTGAAAGATGAGTTTGTGGAGGAAATTAGTTAAAGGATGGAACTCTACATGTCAAGTATTATTTTTTATTTCTTATTCTATAAGGAAATTAATTCTTAAACATTAATGGAAGGAACATAAAACCAAAAATGTGTCATCATATTACCTTATGTTTTTTTGAACTGATGATATTTTAATTCATCATAGATTTATGGCTTTGAGGCCCTCAATATTACATTTATTGTTCACTTATTTTTATTGATGACCCCAATAACTCTTTAAAAATATTTACGTTTTAATCTAATTATGTGTCTCTAATTGACACCAATGTTTTCATATTCAATATCATAATTTGGTGGGGACTCCTTCATTTCCCTTTCCCTCTTATTAAGTCTAAATTTTGTTAACACAATTTCAAATGTGGGTTTTCCACAAAGGTATTTTCTATTTTTAACCTTTTATTTTCGAAGAACAAATTTAAATTATGAGGACACAATTTATTAAAGGGTTTTATACTGTAACACCATAGGATTTCATAATACATTATGTATTTAAAGTAATTCAATATCTTGTGTTACACACAACACCGAGTTTGGGTGCACCACAACATATGAAACTAGCCATTCAAAAGGAAGTTATTAATAGTATTAATTTTATTTTGAATTTTATATAATAAATATAATTTTAACATTCATATTATCTGTTAATTAGACAAAATATAAGAAAAAAAATCAATTTTTTAGATAAAAGAAGTATTTTTCAAAAAAATGAAAATTCACCACCTTTTAATGGGAAACCCTCTTTAAATAAAATATTTGACACTTTTATATATTCAATTTAATGAAATTGAATTTTTCTTTTGAATTGGGACATAAAAATTTAGTTTGGATAAATTTTTGGTACTTTTCTAATAACTTTCATATTTTGATGAATAGTAAAAAATACTAATTTTTAATTGAAAACAACTTTTTTAGTCGAAATAATTTAAAGTGTAAAATTATTCAGTTGAGTATTTTTAAAGTGTAATTAGATTAAATTTTTATCATTTAATATAATTTAGTTCATTGTAAGAAATTTCACATTTAAATTGGACATAAACACATGTAAATCTTTTTATAGTTTTTACTTCTTAAAACCCCACTTTCTTGTTTTGACAACGAGAATTAATTTTAAATTAATTAATGAAAATTATATGTTTTTAATTTGGTAAAATTGACATCATTTTTGAAATTATAATATCAAAATTATCTTTGGGGGATTTTTGGTATTTTTCTGAAGACATTCAATTTTTGATGAATATTGAAAAAAAATTGCATTATAGATAAAAAGCGACATTTTCGTTTAAATAATTATTTTTAATTAAAAAATTATCTTAAAGTTTAAAATAGATACAAAATAAATATATTAGACATATAACGTAATTTTTCATAAAATGTAATTTTACCACTTCTATAAATTTAATTTCAAAAATCCTTAAGACACGGTTAACATCAGTGAATAAAATTTAGTTCAATTGGATGAAAATAATATTATGTGAATGGTAAATTTTAATTTTATTTACCACAGTTAAAAGTAAATAAGGTGATTAAAGGTAAAAATAATATTAAAATTACCCCAAAACATGTCCTAATTTTATTGTATAAATGTATTTCGAAAAAAATAAACCTTAGGACAAAAATGAGATACTTTTTATCTATTTGGGTTAGATTATGGCATTTATTATATTTTATTTAAAAAATAGTTAAAAGTGTTAAATTCAATGTTTAATAACTAATCCATTTTTAATGTATGGTTAACCATAAGATAAATTCAACTATAAATATTAATTATAATGATAAAAATATTTCCTACATCATGGTATTTTATTTATAATTTTTAAACATTAAATAATTAAATTTATTTATGAGACAAGGATGATGCAGTAATTACCTTATTAATGAAAGATTAAAATAATTGATATTAGAAATATAAACATCAATGTATATTGAAAATTTTAATTCTATAAATTAATTTTCTAGGTGAATATGACATGATAGGGTTGGTTTAATGTATTTATTTTGAAGTAATAAATTTCATATGACTTTCACAAAAACCAAATACTGAATAGTGTCAAAAATGACATAAATGAGTTTTATAAAAAATACTATATTATTAAATGTTATAATATTACAAAAAATATAATATTCTTTCAAGTGACTTAGATAAGGTTATATATGTCATTAATAAACCACTTTAGGATCTCTTGGGATTTTATAGTATGTTTATTAACCATATTACATAAAAATACAAGGACACATGGTAATTGTTAAACTATTTAACAAAGAGTTAAATCTAAAAATATAAGGTTAATATGGGGACATAAAATCGTATAAAACTTTTTTTTTGAGAATATTTTGAACCATCCCCACCTTATTCTCGAAATAAATCCATTTTTATAAATTAAAAACCAAAAATTATTTTATAATAAAATAATATTTCAAACTTTTCCTAAAGTGACCCTCCCCACTCTTATAAAAGGGTACTTACCCTTCTATCAAAATAACACATCCAAATCCATTTGGATCGGCCAAAACATGCTAACATATACTTAAAACTAACCTCGCATAAACCTAGAGGCCTTAATTTGATCATAAATCCAAACTAATGATCCCTTTTGATCAAATCAAAATCAAACACCTAAAGAAGAGGTAATTATTTCATCACCTCTTTCAAAGTTATTTTTTTCCACATCCTATTTCATTGTTGTTTCAATACCAAAATAATAAATATAGTACCTTGTATATATATTGATGTTATTATAAATATTGTATAACCATATTCATTATTATATCCATCCTATGAATGATAAAGTCATCATAAGTGTGTACGTACGACTTACCATCTCCACGTCGTGGTGAAGTTTGTTATTCAACACTTCATTATTTGGATTGGTATAATAATGAGTATAATTGATTTAAATAAAAAAATATAACATGTTATTATTCTTTATATATAATATACCATCCAATTACATAATATATCACCATCTATAGAATGATATTTTTGATCGTGCGTACGCGCGGCTTGTCGTCTCCGCGACGCGATGAGATTCATCTCCAATGATCACCATTCAAGAATTTTTATAAAATATATATATTTATTAGTTATGAGATATATGAAATAATACTGATACTGTAATAATATAAATTTAAGTAGATAAATATATTTCATTTACTTACTTCCATACTATACGATAAGAGAAAAGAAACAATGTTCATGAGTACGTACGGACTACCATCTCCATGAACGGTGTTTCCATTTCATATATCTATCTATTATAAATATTTATATTCTGGATATATATGATATATGAATAATTTTTTATATGTTGGAAGTTTTTAAATCATTATCTAAGTGATAAAATCGAGAATAACACATATGATAATGAAAACAATTATTACACAAAATGTTACTTTAACATTGAAATTATTATTAAATGGGTAGTATAAATTCATAAATGAGTCATATATGATAACATAAATATTAATATAGTTATTTTATAATTTAATAATATACTATGATCATTATAAAAGACGTTAAATGTACCCTCAACTAAAGGAAAATAAAAGGTAAGGGTTAATTCCTCAATCACATTATTATCCGAGAATGTTTATGTGTATGTTTTTACTGGGAAAAATTTATTATCCATGTCCATATTTCATAAAAGTGTTTTCAAAAGGATTCATTTGAAGGGACTATTTAACTAAAACATCAATTTAAATGATTTATATATTTATTCCTCTAAATCATTCTCATTAATGTCCATGTTTTTTAAATGGTTTTACGGATTTACCTATATGGACATGAATGTTTTAAAATGTTAATTAAATTCAAATGTTTCAAAGTGGTATGGGAAACATTGATTCAAAATTTTTCTATTAAATTTAATCCATTCTAAATTGTGTGACTTTTAAATGATTTCAAAAAAAAGGATATTTCTCTCAAAGAGTTTTACTGATCATTTTCAACTATGTCAACATCTGTTACTAGATATTATTCATGATTGAGGTTTATTTATTATAATAAAATGTTCTATATTGTATTTAATGAGTTATGATATGTTTGAATATAAATGTGCTATTTTTATACAATTTAGGATTTATGGTTAAAGTATTGACATTTCATATGGTTGTTTTAATACAAATGTTTATGTTATGTTTCAACATTTTCATGAGGAAAGCATTGGACTGAGTAAGTGATGGGAGGAGCCCGCTATATCTCCTTGATGCATAGGTAGGTCTCATGAGACAAATTAGTGTCCTGGAACAAGGCCTTGGAAAAAATTTTATTTCTATTCTTGGAACGAGGCATTGAATATGTGGTTATGATGTCCGACATTATGTATTCCATCATTATGAAATCAGTTATTACATGTGATTATTCGACTAGTAGAATATCCATGTGAATTTTTATATGGTAATGTTGGATTTATTTTTTCCATATTATGTTCAAGATTATGTTTAAAAAGGATTTATTTTTATTATACATCTTGCCTTAAAATTTTATAGCTTCCGCTAAATTATTTACCCTTAGTGTGCATTTGAGCTCACCCATTTCTTATGTTTTATTTTACCAAGATTCCAAGAACTGTATTATGATTTATATGAAGGATTAATGTAGAAGAATAATGGAATTATCAAAGGATTTTTTTATGTTGTTTGTGAATGTGTAATGTAACATTCATATAAGTAATTTATTTTCCAAGACTGATAAAATGATCGGTCCTTCAGGACATCATTCCTTGTAATCATTCTAATGTACTAAAATAATGAACCACCTTCGGGCTTCTGGGGTTAAGGAATTACAACAGCAATGTCGGCCATTAAAATATTCAAACGGTTCCATACTGATGGTGTAGAGAAAACTATTTTTGTAAGTGAACTCTGGTAAGTTTAAGTTCCTCACCCAAAAACCTCTAAAATCCATGACATAAGAGCACAACATGTCTTCAAGATTCTGGATGGTCCACCCTATCTAACCATCCATCTATGGATAAAAAGTATTGGTAAGTCATAATTGAGAAACAAAATAATGTTGCAGACCTGTCCACACCCTAGAGGTAAAATGAGGATCTTGATCAGAAATGATTGTCCTTAGGACTCCGTGGAGTCTCACCACCTCTCCCAGTTACTTCCTTGACAAAACGTCCATTAATATTGACTCCTTGATCACTATAAAGTGGGATAATTTTTTCAAACAATCCACTACCACCCAAATAGTGACATGTCATCCCTGTGATCGAGGTTAACCAGTAATAAAGTCCATTGAGATATCTTCTCACTTCCACATAGGAATATCTAACGTCTAGAGAAAACCACTAGGGACACGGTTCTCGACCTTCACCTTCTGATAGACCAAAGACTAAGACACTACCTCTGCAACTGTAGGATTATACCCAGTCCACAAAAAATGACTCCTAAATGTTCAGTACATCTTTGTCACGCGATTATGTACCGCTAAAGCAAAATAATGGAACTCTCTAATAATCGACTCATGCATCACCAAAGGACCAAAAATCCTTCACTGATACAACACTCAGTGTTGTTAATCCTCAGTCCAACCATCATGGGACTCACCATAAACAACTTGGGGTCTCCAAACCTCGACCTCTATGTCTCCCAACTGGGACTCTTCCACCTACTACACAAAATATGATTGCATGGTCATCTAAAAAACACAACCTATTTCCCCCAACTTCTCCCATATAGAGATGTAATTCTTAATGTTATTTTATCACTCTCCATGAATCACCAGATTCATGTACTTCATAACTACGTGACTTCTTACTCATTGCATCAGCCACAACATTCTTTTTTCTAGGTGTATATGATATTTCGAAGTCATATTCCTATATTAACTCCATCCATTAGCATTGTTTCATGTTCAAGTCATTCTTGGAAAAAAATACCTCAGGCTCTTATGATCTGTGAAAACCCCAAAGCACTCAACAATGAGGTAATCTCCCCACAACTTCAAAGACAGCACTGTGGCTTCCAACTCAATATATTGGGTGTAATAGTTACATTTATGTGGATGAAACTGCCGAGACCCATAAGAAACAACTGATCTCTACAGTATCAGAACACAGCTTAACCCAAGATGTGATGCGTTGAAGAAAACATAAAACTAAACTCCCTCTGCCAGAAGGCGAAGAACTAGAGTACATACTAACTTCTCCTTCAGATACATGAATGATTCATGACACTAATCAGTCCACATGAATGCCTGATATTTCCTGGTCAAGGATGTGAGAGGATTCACGACCCAAGAGAAAGCTGCTACGAACCTCCTGTAGTAGCATGCGAGAATAAGGAAATGTTGCACCTCTCCCACTATCTTTGGGGTATCCCAAGACACAAATACTTATATCATTGATAGATCCATAGATACTCCATGATAGGTCACCATGTTCCCCAAGAAAAGAACTTCTCTAGCCCAAAACTCACACTTCAAAAACCTCCCAAAAAGCTATTGTTGGCGTAGAACTCCCAAAATGGAATGCAGATGATCTTAATGATCCTTCTCAAATTCATAGAAAAGAGGGATGTTGTCTATGAAAACCACTTGGAACTTATCCAAGATCTCAATGAACATATAATTCATCAATCCCATGAACACAGTTGGATCTTTCTTCAGGCCGAAAGACATTACATTGAACCTTTAATGACCATGACGACAATAAAAATCAACCATCAGGATATCCTCATCCTTTACATGAATCTGATGATATCATAAGCACAAGTTGATATTTAAGAACTAACTTTCACCCTTCATTTGACCAAATAAATCATCAATCCATGGAAGAGAATAGCGATTATTCACTGTCACTTTGTTTAAGTGATGATAATCGATACACAACTGAAAACTTCCATCATCCTTCTTTACGAAAAAAATAGTGCACCCCATGCTAACACACTCATCCGAATAAAACTACATTTTAACATACCATCATGCTATATACGTATCTCTCGTAACTCATAAGTTTCCATCTTATATGGATACATAGAGATAGGAGACACTCATGGATGTAGCCCGATCCCAAACTCAATCTCTTGTTGAGGGGGTAGTGCTACATCCTCTTTTAGAAAGACATCAAGGTACTCTTCTATGAACCTGTGGAATTAAAACTTCTAAGCCTTCTAAAAACTATCCATCAGCTCAAACATCAAGAATGATTAGGACAGAACATGCCTTTGACCCATCTGAGGGTCTCACTCTCTGACAAACACAACTGCCTCTCCATTAGAATTTAATAACACCACCTTCCTCCTAAATAAATCCACGATATAATTCATAGAATAAAACCAATCCATGTTGATGATGACATCATATGGTTGTATCTATAAACATAGGAAATCTCCCAAAGAGCGGTGTTTCCCTAGAACTAGCTCATAGTCTCTACATACTTCAAAGAAGTTAGGTCGACCTCCAACAAGCATAGTCAACACCAAGGTAAATGGAATCCCCTCTACCAAAAGTCCCAAAGCATGGAAAATGGTATACGATATGAAGTCTTGAATTACTCTTGAATCAAAAAAGTAATACACCCAAGTAGAAAACAAGAAAAGGGTACCTCGAATGATGTCTATCTCCCCTGGTTCTGGAAACTCTATAGAATGAATCTAACCATGACCTCCTCCATGACCTCTCTAACCCTATTGAAGACCACCGCCATAGTTGTTATCCTATCTCTGAGGTTGGGGAGTGTAATAAGGTTTTCCTCCGCTTGCCACATATGCTCTTAGCTGATCCAAAGCTGGTGAAACCTACTACTACAAACTTGGGTGGAACTTCTTTAATGGTGGAAATTATATATGTACACCTGGTGCACAATGATTGCTCTGAAAGGTCAGGAACTCAATATACTGATTACCAAGACCTCCAAAAGAAAAAAAGTTCATGATCCCTTGTTATAGACCTGAGATCCACTGCCCCTGATGAAACGAGATGCTGAGGGCTAGGACCTTCCCCCACCCGAACATAAACTCTTCTCCCCAAAAACCGGGAACCCCGGACCACAACTCTACTTTGTGAGGAATCAGGAATACTCCCCTATTCTGATGATTTGGTTTTTTAAAATTTCCTATCAATGACCTCTACCCTCTCTAACACCTCAAAATATGTCATCAGCATAAACAGGGTGACCTAACACTAGATCTCTTGACACAAAGCCTACTTGAAATGCCTCGCCATGGCCTCCTCATATAGAAATAGGTCCGAAGCATATCTGAAAAGGTTCCGGAAATGGATTCCAAAATCTTTCACACTGGAGCACACTTGTTGAAGGGTAAGAAGCTCTTGGATACTAGACTCCTTCATGGTCTATGAAGGAAACTAAACTATGAACTTTTCTAAAAAATCCTCCCATGAGATCACCGAATCCTCGCGATCCCTGGGGAACAAGAACCACTACTGCCTCACTTCTCCATGCAGCATCGTCACAAACAAATACAACAAATTCTCTTTCCAAGCATGGATCGAACTGATGGTTATCTCAACCTCCTCCAACTAGTCATTGGTGACTACATCTAAAATGGATCCCTCTTAGTTATGCAGACTCTAGCGCTAAAACTCACGGAGTTTCCTCCTCCTTGTGTCGTCGTCTTCATCCTATACCATGTGTTGAACTATTGGCATGGACTTATAGAAATATTCTATGTGAACCTAATAAGGAATTATACCTGGAGACATACCTGGAAAATAGAAAACTATCAGAGCTCCTAAACCTGGAATATGGAAGACTCAACATTAAGTAATTATATTTTATCTTTTATTCATGTTAGGTTAACAGATCCCAAGTTCTACCCATTCAAACACATGAACAAAGAAGAATGATGCATGATCCTTTCCTAGGTATCTACCTTGCAACCAGTATCACCACATCTAGTTTCCAATGTAAACTTAAAGGTTTGTGCATCAGATCACAGGGGTCCCTAAATGCCTATTTGTCATCTGTTGTCCAGTGTTCACATCACTTACAAAACATAACTGACATTGTTTCCCTACCAACCCGTGAAACCTCACATGTGGCTAACACAAAAATCCATCCTTTCCCTAAACTAGACATCTGATACCACTTTTCACGACCCCCACCCCACAAGGGGTACCCCTCCTGGGCAGGAAGTGTGATAAGGGAGATAGTGACCCCTAGGTCCTGCCTCCAGTATGCACCGGGTTGGTGACTATCACCGAGGGTATAGTACACACAAAAAAGAAAGGTGTTACCCTCTATAAGAACACATGAAAAAGATAGAGATAAGACAGAAAACAACCAAATCCAACTCATAATGAAATATAAAATAAATCCCATGTACACGTGTGTAATTTCATGCAATAACTCCTACAATTGAAAGGGAAAACTGTGAGTACCAATAGAAAGTAAAAACATCAGCAACCATGACGCCCAAAAAACTCTTATACCCCCAAGCTAGTAGTAACCAGGATAATATCCTTCCTACTCCAAGTGACCTAAAAACAATTTATATATATGTAGGGTGAGTAAAATAGTATACTAGTAGGATACTCCTCAGAGCGTCTCGTGCATAGTTAAAGAAATCATGATAAAGAACAGTGAACAATAAGTGAAACTACCTTGTCGCCTAAATAGGTATACTAAGTTCCCAGTCTCACCATGGCTACTCTCACCAAGTATCTCATACAAAAGTATATAATATAATATATAATATCAAGGGTACCCTGCTTCCACCCCCACTAGTTTTCCACTTTCTCCAACGTCGCACATCCTAAGAATCTCTCTCAAAAAAGTCATGCCCACAGACAACTGGGCGAAGCACCACAACATGCACCCCATGCCCCCCATGCAGCACAACCACCACATCTACATAACCAAAGTAACCAGGAAGTTTCTGGGAGCCACCATAGCTCACATAACTTGTATCATATGTTGGGTATTAAATCTCAATCCATTATAGCCCATACACTGAGTAAGAATCCTCAAGCCATCACAACCTATACACGTTACAACTATAGTACTCTATACGAAAATATATCCAGAATATATTTGTTTGAATAACCACAATACATTATAGCCCTCTACACACATATATGGGGAAAATAACCACTATGACTACCAGTACATGTAACTACCAATAGAAGAGAGTGGGGCCAAATGGGGCAGTCAGTCATCCATCCTCCCACCACAATGTTGGGGAAAACACCCCCCATGTCTCAGAATCCCTAGGTATCAGTTTTTCTACCTTATGGGGTGAATTAGTGTATAGATACACAAAAAATACATAATATATTATAGCTCACAACCACACTATGGGAATAACCTAGTCTTAGACTCAACTGCAACTAATGTCTCTTGAACTCCTGGCATACTCTTCTAATATTAGGTATCCTATAATAACACAACCATTTAAAGATATGTATTACATTACTCAATTCCATTTTTATCAGTTTCACTTTATGTTAATTAATTCTTCAAAAATTAATTAACCATTAAAAATTCCACATTATATTTCATTAGAATCACACCCAAAGTTTCATTCCCTATAGGAAAAACAAAACCAAGTCCACATCTTATCAGAAAATATTACCTCAACATTGCATCCCAACAGGTTCCAATCCCATAGGTTAACATCTTTTATTCAATCGTTTATTAACAAATTTATTAATTTCCTATATTCCCTGGAATTCTAGAAAAACATTCTATGTTAATAAACACAAGGGGTCTCAACATGGTGGGTATTAGAACTACCCATCAAGTCTTTTCAACATATATAAAGAGTGCAGTCCTATCCTACCTCGAGAATATAAACACAAAAAGCACTTAGAATACCCTGCACATTTTCGCCCCTTTTGGAAAGAGGGTATGAAAGACTATATATCTTGAGAAGTGGGGAAAGTAATGTAGATAAACAACCAAAAATATTTAGAAAGAATCCAAACATTGACATCAAACCTGTCTCATCATCTCTGGTATCCTCCCTGACACCCACATGCATAAACTGATGCATGTCGCCACTCTAGGCATCAACTTCTTCCACAATAAATGGGCCTCCATACCCCCACATATCACAACATCCATCCATGCACACATCACCGAATGAGAATTACGAAACATAAAACATATCAACTAGGATCTTGTATTTTAAACAAGGAATTATTCCTTCACACTCAATGAGCTCTCACAGCTCTAAGAATAAGGCTCTTGGCCTTTATAAGCAAGAGGGAAACTCAAAACCCTATAAGGAATTGTCCTTTGTCAAACAATAAGATATTAAATACATATTGAATTAATGAGTTCATTAATAGTAGGTTCCAACTATGGGAAATCTAAAGAGAAAGATATCATAACTATCACAAATTTATACATTCTTACTGCACCAATTTTATTAACATAAAATTACAACAACAATGACCAAATTCATTTACATGTCTCTTTATCTTTTGCTAAATAATTATCAATTAATTCTGGATTTATGTTCTTTACCAATTTCATCAAGAAGGGAATGATAACAAGAAAAGAATATGTATCAAACTAGTTAGAAAAAAATAGGAAATAACATACGATCTATACAAGTTTATTTATATAGTTAAAATATGTATTATGTCAATTCTATTGTGATCCAGTGGGATAAAACATACTTACTCTATAGTTTTATGTAAAAGAATATAGAATCAATGAATCCCCTACCTAAAAATATTCATGAAATTATTTATATGAGAAAGATCCACACAATGGATTATGATCTCCTCCCTCATGAAAACTGCATCCACCCGAGGATTCCACGACATTCTCGCACCAACCAACACCCTAGAAAATTCCATTAGAAGCATATAGATCACATTCCATAACATGTCAAGGAGAAAATGGGGGAAGAAAATCTAATAAAACACAATAATTGAGTTATATCGAACCTTCTATCGATGACAGATCAACACTTTCTGCTTTCACCAAAACATGGGGTGCACATACAATAGGAAGAAACGTCACAAGGAAACGATCCAAGGATTAAGGTGCTTTATCACCACTCCTATTGGACGAATGAATGGTTTGAGAATCTCAAAACAGGGAATAAGAAAGTAGAACAAGGGAGGAATATATCTCATCCCTTTATAATATTTAATGGAGCAATAGTTTAAGATACGCTGGATTTTCTGTTAAAAGAGGATCGCATTAAACCATGTAGTTTGACCAAGAAAAGGCATCTCCAGCCTTAGGAAAACTAATATAGGAGTTATGGTATTTGAATCAGCCTTAAATCCCCAAAAACAAAGCCTTGAACGTGTTTAAAACCAATGAAAATGTTAAAGGGGTGACTGTAGAAATATGGACACATTGTACATCTACCGATGTTGGAAACACTGTTAACTGAATGGATCAACGATATCAATGGCACTATTCACAAAATGACTCAATGATGGTACTATTCACATCGGGCTTATAGATGGAACTATTCACATCGGCCAAACAGATTCCACTATTCACATCAGTCTCACTGATGCCACTGTTCAAATCGGTATCACCGATGACACTGTTCGTATCAGTCTCATTGATGGAACTATTACCATTAGTCTCACCCATGACATTATTCCCATCAGTCTCACCGATGGCACTGTTCACATCGGTCTCACAGATGGCACTGTTCACATCAGTCTCACTGATGGAACTGTTCACATTGGTCTCAACAAAGTAACTTTTCACATCGGTCACACTGAGGCCACCGTCCACATTGTTCCCACAGATTCCACTATTCACATCAGTCCCACCAATGCCACTATTCACATTAGTCCCTCAAATGAAACTGTTCACATTAGTCTCACCGATGGAACTGTTGACATCGGTCTCACTGATGGAACTATTCACATCAGTCTCACTGATGCCACTATTCACATCAGTCTCACTGATGCAACTGTTCAGATCATTCTCACTGAGGACATTGTTCACATATATCTCACCAATGACGATGTTCACAAAACTGGAAGCACTATTTATAGAACTGGAAATTTGGAAATGTTTTTGGGATAAGTCACCTTAACCTCCTAGAACACCTCAGACAACATTTTTATGCAAAGGAATAGACTAGAGAGGTTTAGTCCATTACATATAATCATTTATAAAATAATGAAAATTAAATTGAATATGTTGTTCATGGAGATGATAGGTCATACATAAGCATGATCACAGTTCCCATTTTCTTATCATATTAAAAGAATGTAATTAATAGAAATATATATATATATATATATATATTATAATTGTAGTAGAATAAATATTTCATATATATCAAATAAATTTATAAAAAATATTCATTAATAAATTTAATATAAATTTAAAATGAACCACATCGCTACGAGGAGGTGGTAGTCCACACGTCCACCAACGAAGTTATCGAATTCCCACAAAATATAAATCAGGAAGGTGTATATTATATAATATTTATAGAAGCATAAATACATATTTAATATCATATAAATCATATGTAAGAATTAATTTAATCATTATTATCATCTTTAAAAGGTGGTAATGGAAGAGAAAATGACATTAGTTCATGAGGCGGTAGTCCATAGTACACATGAACAATGATTGTGTATCCCATTCGAAGGAAGTGTGTGTAGGTGTAGGTATAACCCTTAACATAACAACATATAAGTATATATATAATACTGATGTTATTATATAATCTTTTAATAATAATAATTAAGGGGTGGAGAAATAAATTAAATAAAAGCATTTTTGGAATGGTGTTACCTATTCTTTGGGTAACTCTTTTTAGTTCGCACTAAAGGGATTTCTTGATTTTCTTTATACAAAATGTTAACATTATAGGTTTATTTTAGGTAATTTGGGAGATTATTTTCTTTTTTATGATCTAAATTTCTTGATAATTTTAATGATTTATGGTTGTGAGTGACCTTTTATAGTGGAGGGGAAGTGGAATTCTTGTAAATATAAAAAGCTAAACACTATTGAGTGGTCTCCCTTACATCATGTGCCCACAATAATGGTCCATTTTTTTGAAAAATGGATTATATGGTCTAAATATTTCTATAAAATTGTTTTCTACAGGTTTTATGGTTATTCTTTCCCTTATGTTAATTATTATTCACTAATTATACTTGTTTTTACCTTAATCACTATAATTATTTTTAATTATTTTCACTAATATTTTAGGTAAAAACAATGATTAATTTACCAGAAATTATAAATTATTATGATTAAAGATATAAAACACATTTTTAAAAATTATAAGCATAGAATTTTCATAAATGAATTTAAAATTAATCTGATATGCAGGATGAGAAAATGGGTTTTTAAAGTAAAACGGTTCAAAATTTTGAAATGTTTTTATATCAATTTCAATGTGAAATTGATTCCAATTGAAAAAAATTTATTAATTTATGTATAATTTATCTAATTATAGTTTTAAACCAAATTAAAATATAATTTTACAATATAAATAAATTAGACAAAAACACTGTTTTCAATTAAAATTCATCATTTTCACTATTCATTTAAAAATAAATCTTCTCAATAAAATTTGAAAATTCCCCCAAAGATAATTTTTACATTAACTTTTAAAAAATGAAGTCCATTTTTTAGTTAATAGTTAAAAAAATTAAAATATTATATTTAAAATAGGTTCACCATTAATAGGAGGTAAAATTACCTTCTAGAAAGAAACATTTCTTTATGCATAAATTTGGTTTTATTCTTATCCCTTGTCTAGAAAACACAGAAGAGGAAAATTAAATAGTTGATCAAATATAATATATATATATATATCATTAAAATAATTTATCTACTGTTTTTAAGTTTATTTATTGAAGTAAAATGTGTTTTATTGGATAAATATAGTTTTCCTGTAAAAGACTTCTTATATTTTCAAAATGGTTTTATTCTCATTTCTAGTTTATTGGTCACAAAATAATTGTTCATATATATTTAAACCTATATTTTCAAAATTTTATTGATCTTATTCATAAGTTCCACTCCAAATGCATGGTGTAAACTATAATAATATTTTAATAATATTATTAACAGTAAAATTGTAGTTTTGTAAAACTAGGTCGTGTGTGTCATGTAAGTAATCAAAGAAACTCTAAATTTCAAGTAACTCAAGACAAACATAGTGTTGATTGTACCACAAGATAACCAAAGTATTTCTTATATCACAATATATACATGTTGTTATGTATAAAGCAATAATAACATAGTTATTTAATATAACATTGGAAATATTCCGTGTTGTGTGAAATGAAAAATATAACAAATTTTAAATTAATTCGGAAACAAATCACACAATATTAGGGTGTTACATTCTACCCCCATTAAAATGAATTTTTCCATCAAAATTCATCTGGGTTATCATAGGTTTTATACTTTAAATTTCCATTCACAGAAACCCACATCATAAAAATGAATATTGAAACTTTCGTTTAAAAAGGGAAACTTGAAAACATAATAGTTTCCTAATGTTACTCATAACTAGTTTTACACATAGAATAACATTGGTGAAAAATAAAAACAATGACATCGAAGAGAAATCTAACTATGAAGCTCTAATAGATAGTGATAAAGCATAAATTCCAAAGAATGATAATGATCACAAATTCATAAACCAATGTGGCTTAAAAAGGTGATCAGTATCACTAATGATGATGAAAATGAAATTTTTTTTATTTCAATAAATTTTTCCTAAGTCTGATGAATTTTCTTTGATGATATACTTACTTGATTTAATTCCCTTTCAAATGTAAAATCTCACCCATTGATTGTCCCTCGATTAATTTCCACTTCATCTCTTACTCTAATAAAATAATGTAAATTTGTTATACTTGAAGCACTAATGGATCATAAGACCCACATATAGATTGAAAATTCATGATATCTATCTTCAGGTATCATCAAAACAAAAATGGTTATAATAATTTAGTAAATTTTCATAAATCCTTATATGTTATATAGTAATTTAATCTCTAAACCCATATCCAAAGTTTAACTTAAACCATTTGATAAATGGTCAACCTTATAATCCTTACAAAAGTTGAGAATCCAAAACAGTATAAATAAGTTCACTATATTTATTAAAATAATCTTAACATTGATCCCCTATATAGCATAAAGTATCTCTTGGTTTTCACAAACTAAACATGGGAAGACTATTATCATGTTTTATATTTAAACATGGTAATAACCATAATTACCATAAAAACGTTTTGAAAAAAAAAATTTCTTATTCAAAAGTTCACTGGATATATTCCTTAAATCTAAATAAGTTGTAAACATTATCCATGATAACACATGCCACTCTTTCAAAAAATCAATAATCAACTCTACGATAATTAATACTGTCCAATTTCAATTATCCTAATCAATCACCTCTTTATCCAAGTTAAATACAATTTTCTAAACATTAGGAATAAATTAAGGGTTACCTTCCCTTAATAAAATTATCACCTTTCCATTAAATTAATATTCTAATTCATCAAAACCATTCAACATATCCCTTTAAATTATTATTTAAAAATATATACTAAAAATAATTATATATTTTATGAATCTTATAACATAATATTTGAATTCAAAGACATATAAAATTCAATTATCCATCTTTATTCTTATGCAATTACTCATGATTCATCATCTTATTCCATAATACCCATTTACTAGAATATGAAATATGAATCATGTCTTATGTTTCATCAAACTCTATATAATTTTTCTTCTTACGTTTAACATAAACAATACTTGTTAGAACATCCCATACCTTTCACATGTAGTTTGTGATCCTTTTATCTTTAGCAGTATAATTGATACTCATACCACCTTCCTAATTCTATTCATGATATTTCCAATTAATAAATTGATTTTGTATAATACTCATACTTCCAACATTTGAAACATTCAATGTTAACCAAGTTACTTTTAGTTCCCACTATTGACTAAGACCAGAAATAATAGTGTGAGAAAAACTAATCATTTTATAAATCAACATAATATTGAAAAATCATTTATATGAATTATTTTTTCCTAGGATTAACATACATGAATATTGAATCAATTTAGATAAATTTTCATCATATTAAAAAAGTACGCACCTGAGGACCGTACTAGTTTAGTGTCCTTGGAAACATGGAAAAAAATATTCTAAATTGGTGAATGATCTTCAATGTTCCCAAAAATATCTTCCCTAATAGTAATTATAATTAAAACCTAGCTTCATAACATATGGAAAGGAAACATAATAAATGGGTGAGCTTAGAGGATCAACAATGGTAAATAAAGGAGATACATAAGCATGAAATGAATATAGGGTATTAGAACATTAGAGTAAAATTTGAGGATCATAATCTGATTATCAAATATAATAATTAGGACACATGTAATAAAGATTGTCACTTCATAACACAATAATCATATGGGTGATAAATCATCGTAAATATTTCATGAACCATAAACTCGTGTCAAATAAGTGTTTTACCATTATAAATATAGAAAATCATTTCATGTGTCAAGGTTAACAACCAATAACATCAACATAGTGGGTTAGGACACACCTATTTACCTATTTTGTATTAGTACACACATGTTTCTTATAGTATATAAGGACACACTAGTTTCCCAAAGTGGATCTTGACACACCTGTTTCCCATTTTGGATCAGGACAAACATGTTTCCCATTATGGATTAGGACACACCTATTTCCCCTTATGAATCAATTCCATAAGCATATTTCTAATCATTATCTCATGAGATGTAAATATTTACCCAATGCACTAGAATGAGACATAGATCCCACCCATCACAAAATGGAATCATACATACATGAGCCACAAGATAATAAAACATTCATTATATCATGACCCATAAAAAAGATATGGAATTCATAAACCTCACAAAATAACCCATGAATGAATGGGTATCATAAAAATTTCATCATATAATAACCTGTGGAAAAGATATATATTTCATAATCATTTCATTATAGAATAACCTATGAAAGGAAGTAGCTTTCATAAGTGTTTTATTATATTATAACCTATGGAAGAGAAAAATGATTCATAAACAACATTCAATATTAATAACAAAACATTAAAATAAATGATACTAATTTTTTCCTTGGATAATAACCCTATTCATGCATAAAAATTATCAAATGATATCATCTTATATAGAGAATGATTTTTAAAGATCACATGGAACACAAATTCTCTTTGTAAATCACTTTTTAAAACAAATAACATTTTTCAAATATTTTTCATTGAAACCACATTGAAAACTCATATAGTAATAATAAAAAATCATTTAAAACATTTATTGAGTAAAATATCCTTTCCAATTATAGAAACACATTTTAAAATAAAAAAATTGAAAACATTTTCCATTTAAAATAACCATAAACAAATAAACAATTTTTTAAAAACTATAAAAATCATTTTTGAAAAAATATTATTTGAAAAAAACATTAAAAAATTAATTTTTAGAATATTAGGGAAAAAATTTAATTTAATAACAACCTTGTATTATTTTAAATGAATCCTAAAGTAAATAATGGTAGGTAAATCTGTACGTGATAAACATTCCATTTTCACTGTAAAAAGTTTAGAAAAGTTCCTTCATCAAAAAATGACAAGGAGATTAATTTTAAAACATTTTTTATATAAAATTTATTACATGGTTAAAAATGTATTTTACTCATCATATTAAATAATTTTTGAAATAATTTTTGGAAAACCTGCTTCTTTTAATAAAACAAATTTCTGACTGAAGAGAGATATAAAGTTAGATTTTCATAAAAACACATTCATAATTATCTTAAGAAACAAAGAATGTAACAATGTAACCAATACAAGGATACATCATGGATTACCATAGTATAATAAAATTAATGAGTGTTCATGAAATATGGATAATAGTATTTCATCAATGGAAGTAAAATCATTAATAATCTCGATAAATGGTGAAATTGCTGCAATAAACAGTTACCACTTTTATGACTTCAAATCATAATTCTAGGGGAAAAATAGAATTACATGAATCTTAAAATAACATGAAAATAATTAGGTAAACAATATAACATGTCCAAGTTTACTGTATACACCTTTTAGAAAAATATAGGTGCATAACAAGCATGTGTCTCAAAGAAAGGAAAATTGAGAGAAAATTATATTATGGATTGGGTAACTTTTGAACAACATACCCCATGAAAGAGAGATCATAAAATTGAAATGTAAATACCAATAAATATAAGGATAATAATCTTATAATATATTAATGGGAATTACAAACATAAAAAATAAAAAATTAGTGGTGAATAAGGCATGAATTTCAAAATAATAAAGTGAGATGGAAAAACCCTTACCTTAAGTATTTACTTTCTTTGTACACATTCAAATATTATGTATAGTAAGAATAATTTTATTATAAATATAAAAAATAAACATATTATTATATATCATATCTTAATTTATTTTATTATAAATTTATATTACCCATTTATTAACAACTTCAAGTTAACATTACGTTTTGGATAATATCTCCTTTGTTTTTCATATATGTTTTATCTTTTTATTCTTAATCCTATTACATATATCATTGTTTACTTACATAAAGAATGTAACTCATGAATTAAATATAAAATATATTTGGTATATAAATATTTACACTAATTTATAAAATATCAAAAAATGAAATGCAATACATCGTTCTTGGAGATGGTATGTCTTACGTACGTAAGAACGTTTCTTCCATTTTTTTAGTATTGAAATAAAGAATGTAAATGAAATATTTTTATATTTATGTATATATATAATATCATTAAAGTAGAATTATTATTTCCTATATATCATATAATTTTTCTAATCCCTTCGTTAATATATTCCATGTAAAGTGTGAACAAATCACATCGCTTTGAGGAGGCGGTAGTCCACATATCGACAAATGATGTTATCATATTTACAAAAAATTTAAAGCATGAATGTTTGTTTTATATAATAACTATATAATAATAAATAAAGAATAGATATCATAAATATCATAAATATCATATAAAAATATAAATTCCATCAATATTTCTAACATTGAAAGGTGTCAATGGAAGAACAAGTGACATCAGTTCGTAGGGTTTTTGTCTATAATACCCATGAATGATTAATGTGCATCCCATTTGATGGAATTGTGTGTGAGTATAGGTAAAACCCTTAACAAAAACACATATACTTATATTTATTATACTAAGATTATTATATAATAATTAAATTTGAATAACTAAGGGTGTTGAGAATGAAAATAAAACAAAATACCTTATGGAAGGATGTAACCACTTCTCTGGGTAACTCCATTTGGTTTTCCCCAAAGGGAATACATGGTTGGATTTATTACCAATGAGAGGCTTATAATATTAATGTAGAATTTTTGGGATGTGATTTTTTTTGGGTCTGTCTGAGGAAATTTTCTTGAGTGGTGTGAATAAGTGAGGGGGTGAGTACCCTTTCATAATGGAGGAGTGTAATTCTTGTAAATATAAAAAGATAAACATTGTCGAGAGGTCACCATTATGAAATTTGCCTATAATAGTTATAAATTTTCAATAGAATAGGGTAATTGTTTTTAAATATTTCCACACAATGGATTTTGTTTAAGTGTCCAGGTCAGTTTTCCATATAAGATTAAAAATTAACCACCAAGTAAACTCATTTATACCTTAATTGCTATAATTAATTTTAATTAAATTATCTAATCACTTGGGTAAAAAAATAATTTGAAGTTATTATAAATTATAATTTTTTATTATTAGAAATATTTAATCCTTTTTTCAAATTTCTAATCACATAATTGGATGAAATTAATTTAAAATTAATCCTGAAAATGAGCCAAGATAACAGATTTTTAAATAAAAAAGGTCCCAAAGTTTAAAATTTTTTATATTTAATTTCAAAGATAAATTGGCTAAAATGACCTAAATTGGATTAATTAATTTATAGTATATCTAATTATACATTAAATCCAAATTAAAATATAATTTAACTATATAAATAAATTAGATCAAAATGATGTTTGGAATTAAAATTTTTTGTTTTCCACTTTTCATCAAAATAATGAAACTTCTTATAAAAACTGAAAAAAGCACTCAATGTAAATTATGATATTAAGATTTCAAAAATTAATTATAATTTTTCATATAAAAATTATAAATGTTTCAAAAATTATATTCAAAATAGGTTAATTATTAAAAGGAAATAAAATTTCCTATTAGAAAAATGCATCTTTCTATTTATAAAAAGGGATTTATTCTAATATTATTCTTATCAAATATAAAAAAATTATTGAATATATAATATATACACTTTATTAGAAAAATTCATCAATATTGGTTTTTTTAATTTATTGAAATAAAATTGGTGTTTGACATAGTGAAATAGTTTTACTAGAAAATGAATTTCTTTATTTCCAAATAGTTCTTACTTTCATTTCTAACTAATTGATAAATAGAATACACATTTTATATCCATGTGTAAATAATATTTTCACACTTTAGTTGATCTTATTTTCAATTTTATTACAGTTTCTAGGTTGTAGCTATAATAATATTTTAATAATATTATTAATATTATATTTTAGTTTGGTAAAACTCAACCTTGCATGTAATGCAAGATATCAAAGGGATTTAGTATTTTGTGTAGCACAAGGCAAAATTAGTTTTGTGTGAACTGAAATATAATATAAGTGCTTCATGTGGTGAAATGTTAACTTGGTTTTGTGTATAGTCCAATACAAACTTAGTCCATTCTTATAACAAAAGCTATATTCATTGTTGTGTGAAATGAAAAATATAAAAAAAATTAAATTAATTCAAAAAATCACAAAATCTATGGATATTACATTACACCCCCATTAAAATTAATTTCTCCCTCTAAATTTGTCAGGGTTATCCGTGGTTTAATACATGAAATTTCTATTCATAGAAAACCACATCGTAAATATGAATAATATGACTTCCTTTAAAAAGGGAAATTTAGAAACATATTGGTTACTCAAAGTAACTCATAACTAGGTTTACACATATATGGAAAGTGAAAACATTTACATAGAAAAGAAATATAAATACAATTTTATGATGGAGAGTGATAGAGAACATGTTTAGGAGAAAGCTAATATTCAAAAATTCATATCGTACGGAGGCATGAAAAAGGTTATTGATATCATTAAAAATGATTATAACAGGAAAACATTTTATTTCAATTTATTTTTTACTAAAGTTAAATAATTTTCATAAGAAGATATACTTACATGATTTTTGGAAAAACACAAAATTTTTGTGACTTGATCAGTTTACAATTCATATATTATTCTATGAAATTAAATTCAATTTTTTATTCAGGAATCTTTTTCCAATCATGAGATCCAGAAATATAATTATAGGTTATTACATCTGCCTTTATCACAACAAAAATGCTATAATAGGTTATCTAATATGAATAAATCCTCACATGCATAGATAATACTTTAATCTATAATACATCATCTGAGTTTTAAACTAAACCATTCCAAAAATGGTTAACCTTATAACCCTTGGAAAAGATGAAATTTGAAAACATTATAAAATAAGGTCACTAAATTTCTCAAAATCATCTTAACATTGAACTACCAAATATCATAATATTTCTCTTTATTATCTCTTGAAAAACATATGATAACTTCATCGTGTATTATCTTAAAACATAAAAATAGCCTGAATTTCCATAAATCATTACTACATGCATGTTTTTTTATTCCAATTATTATTGGTCACATTCCTTAAATACAAAAAAAATTAAACTTCATCAATGATATCACAAAAAACATTTCAAAAAATAATTACTTAGTTCTAAAGTGATCAGTACCATCAAATTTAGTTATTAATATCCAACATATCTCTATATAAACATCATTTTCTTAACATAAGAAAAATATTAGTAGTTATATTTACCTTAATATTGTGTTTCCCATGAACATTATCCATCCATTAAATCACTTTAGTCTTTAGAACCATTCAACATATCATTTTTGATCCATAATGAGAAAATTATCCAAAAAATACTTAGAAATTTCATAACCATTGAATTCTAAAACATATACACTTCAATAATACATTTTTATTCTTAAACCATTACTCAGGATTCATCATCTTATTCCTTAATCCTGCTTTCCAGGAATAAAAAATATTAACTATATCCTAAGGTTCCTCAACCTTAATCTAATCATGCATCATATGTTTAATAAATATAATACTGTTATAACCTCCCATACCTTTCGAATGTCAATTTTTATTCGTTTCTCTCCAGGGGTATAAAAAATACTTATATCACATTCCTAATTCTCTTTATGACATTGTCACTTTGGATATAGATTTTTATAATCCACATACCTTCCACATATAAAAAATTAAATGTTAAAAAAGTTCCTTCTAATTCCCACCATTGATTAAAACCATAAATCATAGGGTAAGAAACACATATCATACATAATCATGAAAAATTACATATAGGATACCTAAATCATGACACCTACATTTAGATATATGTCACATTAGGCTTATTCTTAGAGACATCCATAGAAATATCATTATAAATATACCTGGGAATATAATTAATGTTTTCTAATCTTAGTTTCCAAAGGTTGACTAAACCTTTCCCTTAATACCAACTATAAGGACTCAGGATTAACATACTTGGATATTTCATCAAATTACATAAATATTCATAACATTACAAATGTACATATCTCTGAATCGCAATAGTTTAGTGTATTTTAAACTTGGAAAAAGTATTCTAACTTAGTAAAAGATATTCAATGTTTCCCACAAATATCACCCCTATTAGTACTTCTACTTAAAAACATTGTTCATAACATAGGGAAAGAAACCATAAGAAAGGGATGAGATTAGATTCTTAGTAAGGGTAAATAAAGTAGATACATAATAATTCCATGAAATTTACGGTATGATAACATGAGGATAAAATTTTAGGATCATTCCATGCATATCAAAGATCATAATCCTGAGACATGTCATAAATATTGGTAGTTCATAATACATGAATTTAATGGGTGATTAAACATCATAAATCAATCGCGAACCATATGCTCATGTCTTATAAATGCGTCACCATTATAACTATAGAAAATCGATTCATGTGTAAAGGTTAACTACCAATACCATCAACGTAGTGGATCATGACACACCTATTTTCCATTGTGGATCGGTACACAACTGTTTCTCATAGTGTATCAGGACACACATTTTTCCCACTTTGGATTAGGACACACTTGTTTCCCACTTTGGACCAAGACATACCTATTTCCCCTTTTGGATCAAGACCATTGACTTGTTTCCCATAATTATGTTATGATATATAAATCTTTACCCAATTCATTAGAAGTACATATAAGTCCCACCCATCACATAATGAAATCATACATACATGTGTCATGAGATAATAAAACCTACATCATATCATGACCCATAAAAAAGAGATTAGTTTTATAAATATCATATGATAACACAATAAATAAAATTGCTATCATAAACATTTATTCATATTATAACCTATGTAAAAGATACATACTTTATAATCATTTCATCATAGAATAACATGTTAAAGGAAGTGGGTTTCATAAGTGTTTTATCTTGGTATAACCCATGAAAGAAAAACGGTTTTCATAAAAAACATGTTATATTATTCATAAACCATTCAAAAGAATAATAATAATGGTTTCCTTGTATCATAACCATAATAAATCATAAATTATATCAAAGGCTATATATTTAGATGGAGAATGAGTTTGATAGATTACTTGGAAAATAAATTTTCATTGAGAATAAATTTATAAAACATAAAACATTTTCAAAATAAATTTCTTTGAAAACACTTTGAAAAATATATAAGAATCAGGAAAAATCATTTCAAGCATTTCTTGGGGAAAATATCCTTTCAACGTTGAAAAATTATTTTTAAAGAATGAACATTTAGAAAAAAATTTCCTTTGAAAATTACCATTAAAACATATAAAATAAGCTTTGAAAACCATATAAAATATTTATGAAAACATTTTTCATTGAAAACCACTATAAAAAAAATTAAATTATATCAAGAACAAAATTTTATTTTAAAAATAACCTTGTATCCATTTAAAGGACATTTCAAGGAAATATTTTCAGGTAAATCTATACATGTAGGCCATTACTTTTGCTTCATAAAAAAGTTTAGAAAAGTTCTTTCATTGGAAAATTACAAGGAGATTATTTTTTATAAGAAAATTATTAAGAAATGTTAAATATGGTTAAAAATATCTCTTACACATCAGAGTAAAAAAAATTGAAAACATTTTTTTAAAACATGGTTTTCTGAATAAAAAAAATTCTAACCGAAGAGATAAATACAATCATATTTTCTTAAAAACAATTTTTTAATTATATTAAGTAAAAAAGAGTGAGAAAAAAGGAACCAATACATGGATATATCATGGAATATTATAGGATAAAAAATTTCATAAGATTTATTGAGGAATATATTATAATATTTCATCAATAGTAGCATAATCATAAATAATATTAATAAATGATGAGGTTTTAGCAATAAATTGTTACCACTTTGGGAATATGGAATCACAATACTATGGAAAGAATAATATTACATGAAGCTTAAAATATCATTAAAGGAATGAGATTAATGAAATAATATTTCAAATATTATTTTATACACCTCGTAGAATAATATAGGTTCATAATATGTCATGTGTCTTCAAGAATGTAAATTGAGACAAAATTACATTACCGATTTGGTAGCTTTTGAAGGGAAACCCCAATGAAATAGAGATCATAAAATGTATATGTAAATACCAATAAATTTAAGGATAATAATCATAAAATATATTCTTATTAATTATATAAAACACACAAAATAAATGGGTGGTGAATATTCTATAAATGCCATGGAAATAAAAGTGAGATGAGAAACCCCTTACCTTAAGACTTGAATTTCTTCATACACATTAAAACCTCTTGTATAATAAGTATAAGGATAGATCCATTTAGGAATGCATATTTCGTGCCTTTGATTGTGTTAATAGCTTGAATAAGGCTATCATAAGAGGTAATACTGCTATTAAACTTGACATTATAAAAACTTTTGACACCATGGATTTGAGATTTATTTTCATGGTTGTTCGAGGATTTCGTTTTAGTGCTTATTTTATCACTGCAATAATAACTCTGTTCAAATCAGCTTCTACATCTATTTTTATCAATGGCTCTCCCATGGGATACTTTAAATTCACCCAAGGTGTTAGGAAAGGTTACCACCTCTCTACCATTCTTTTCTCAATACCATAAGACTATCTTAGTCACCTGATCACCCGTCTGGTGGATCAGAATAAGCTGAAGCACATCCATGTCTCTAGGAACGTGATTGCTCTTACCCCCACTTTTTTATGCTGATGATATCATAATTTTTCTTCATGGTGACAAAATTAACATTAATAACCTCAATACAACTCTCTCACACTATGAAGAGGTTTCTGGTCAAAAAATTAGTTACAACAAATCTGGCATATTATTTGGGATTATCTTTCCTCCTAGTAGAAAATGTAACATTATTAGTGACATAGGTTTGAAAGAAGGTATGATCCCTTTAACTTATCTTGGTGTTCCTATCTTTTGGGGTAGTCCTAATTCTTACCACTTTGAGACTATATTTTACTGAATCCTA
Source organism: Viscum album (assembly GCA_963277665.1). NCBI lineage: Eukaryota > Viridiplantae > Streptophyta > Magnoliopsida > Santalales > Viscaceae > Viscum > Viscum album. The sequence continues at coordinate 506,742,938 of OY728131.1, read as the reverse complement.
AACGAGCTCTCTTTTTGGAAAGGTAAATCTCTCTCTATGGTAGGTAAGAATTTCCTTGTTAAATATACTATTGTATCCAAGATGTTCTTCTTCATGATGGTCTATAAATTTCATGTTGGATTTATCAAAAAAATGAACACATCTATAATGAATTTCATCTCTACTGGTAGTATTCTAGAAATAAACTTAGGATTATCCCCTAGTCAACTTGTTACAAGACCATTGAGAAAGGTGGTGTAGGGATTAAAAATATAAAGTAATTTAATGTATCCCTTCAAGAAAGACTCACTTGGATCCCTTTTTGCAATACTTTTAAAGATATTACCTTCCTCAAAAATAGATTTATTGTCAAACATAATATGGGAAATTCAAATTTCATTAACTCCTCCATATATCCATCCATCAAACAAATATTTCTCCAATATCATGAATAATTCAGATGGATATTCTCTAGAGAATCCTCCATGAAATTCTAGTCTGATAACTAGACTAGAACGCCATTAATTTCTATGTTATCTCCTTATCAAACCCTTGAGAATACCAACTAATCTATTATAGAAATTCTAAACTCTCAACTTGACCACATCCCTGATAATATTTTGAATGTCATTGAAAACTACTCTTTCACATACACTAAGGATTTCTTATTTTTGGAATCTACTCACAATGGTCTACCTAACTCAAATAATTTCTACAATCCTTATTTTTGTAACTCTTGAAATGATTACAGTTGGTTAAAACATTTCAACAAGCCTTGGATAAAGTATTCAAGATTTAATCTCGTCTGGCGTCTTTCTCAAAACAGAGTTCCCAAATATATTTTCCTTCAATCTTTTGGAATCCATATCTACTCTAAGTTAAAAATTTGTAATCAACACATATAAGATGAAAACCACCTCTTTATTTCTTGTGTTACTACTTTTTCCCTTTTGAACTTTATTCTTGAAATTTTTTATAGTATATGGTTGATTCATGGCTCTATTAAAACTCAAGTAAATAAATGTGTATAAATGGAAGGATTTCAACAAATCAAGAACCTTTTCTTAGCTGTAGTTTCTGAGCTACACCATTTGATATGGTATGATCAGAATTATATTCTTCATAACAATTACTCTTCCAATAAAAATACAGGTTGGATGTGGATCCTTATTTCCATATATGAAGCCACTTTGATGCAAAAGGTACATCGCCACAACACTGCAAATAAATTTCTAATCATGCGACGTATACGAATTAATCGAAATTTCTATTAACCTTGTTACACTTTGGAGGTATTTTAGAGAGATCCTCTTCCTGGATGGTTCAAAATTAATATTGATGGTGCCTTTAAAGGCAATATGGTCCCTACGAGATGTGGTTCTATCTTTAGGAATCACCTCATTCAGATCCTTGGTTTTTTCAAGGGTAGTTATGTAATTTCCACCTCCCATGAAGCAGATATGATGAGATTAATTTGTGTTACTTCTTTCACCATGCTCTTTGGTTAGAACAACCTCTAGAATGAATGTGACTCAACAACCATTGTACAAGCGATTTGGAATGGAATTACACATTGTGCTTTCCCGATTACTACCCATTGGATTGAATTAACATGTTCTCTTATAAATATCAACTACGTCATCACATATGTTTATCAAGAGGCATATATAGTTAAATATGGCCCTCCAACGTGGGAGTAAATCAAGACATCACTTGGTTTGAAGTTCTCCTTGCTGATCTTATTTTCATACATGAAAAATATTTTAACATGATCCTGTATTTTAGACTCTTGTAAAAATTCTTTTTTTAATAATTTTGCTTTGGTCATTTTGGTTCGAGGCATCATCATTAAAAAAATCAAAATGTTACGTTTTTGGGTATTATCCATGTGTTTTTCATATCTATTTTGACTTGTAATTATTGATCCTCTTACTTAGATCATTATTCACATACTTCCATAATTTAAAAAATGATGTAAATATCTTGTATATTCAGTATATAAATATTTATAATAATCTATAAAATATATAAATATGAAGTGGAATAAATCGTTCATGGTGACGATACGTCGTACGTACGCATGAATGCTATTTCAGTTTTATAATCGTATTGAAAGAAATAAAGTAAATGAAATATATATATATATATATATATATATATATATTATCATTCCATTATAATTATAATTTGTTATATATCATATAATTTTACTAAACCCATCCTTAATACATTCCATGTAAACAGTGAATGAATCACATCACTTTAATGAGGTGGTAGTCCACACGTCTACAAACGAAGATATCATATTTTCAAAAAATAGAAATCATGAAGGTATGTTTTATATAATAATTCCAGAATCATAAAGTCATCATAAATATCATATATATATATATAATAAAAATAGAATGAACATCATTATTTCCAACCTTGAAATATGACAATGGAAGAATGAGAAACATTAGTTTGCAATGTGGTAGTATTCCGTACACATGAATGATGATTGTGTATCCCATTTAATGGAAGTGTGAGTGATAGTAGTTGAAACCCCTAAAATAACAACATATTAGTATATATTGGGTACCGCGGTTATTATATAATAATGTAATAATAATAATTGAAAGGGTGGAGAATAAAAATAAAACAAGATCTTGTGGAAGGATGTTACCTCTTATTTGGGTAAATCCTTATGGATTGAAACAATGGGATTCCTTGGATGGATTTATTACCAAAGGAAGGATTTTGGGAGGAAGTTTGGGATTTTCTTATGATAATTGTGTCACAAACCAGACCAGGATTCCATCTAACCCGGCACCTAACCTGGCCCTTTACATGGCCCGAACGACGTTCCTGATCCCCATAGGCTAGTAACAAGTGCCCAGGTATCATCAATACACTTTGGGAAATATTTCAACCATGGTAAACACCGTTTAAAATTTATAAAAATAAAACATCACACCAATATCAATATCCATAACCAAAAGAGATAAAACACTACTAAGTTCAACATTTTACAACTTTAACCAAAACACCAAAATAGTGAGGGGGTAACATCTACATAAAATACCAAATCCACCATGAAGTATAAGGGACATCACCCTTAATCCACCTCCACCAACACCTAAAAGAGGGGAACACTAGAAACCGGATCCACCATCACAACTACAGAACATCTTTCCTTTACCTAGGATATAGATAACATATTCTACATGCAACCAATGGTGTTTGTGCAGTTTGACCCATAGTATAATAGGATTCCACCTAAAATAAAGATTCAATGCCATAATAGTAGAATAAAATTAACCATTAATCTTTTAATAATGAACTTATAAACAATTTTAATGTAAAAAATTATAGGGGAAACATTTTCAAACTAATGTTATTTTCAAACCAATATAATAGTAACATCTAATATATGTCACTCATAAGAATAAAATCACAGGAGAGCATTGTGTCACAACAAATCCCTATATGTACTAGCACTACTAGGATCCTAGGAACCTCGTATCTCGGTGAAATATGGTATAACATCCATAACGCACAGTTTCCTTGTGCATGATCCACTATAAAGGAATCAATCAAAAGTTTTATTTGTATCCAATCATCATAATAGTTTAGTTAGTGTTGAAGAATCAATATTGTTAGAAGAAACCGAGCCTCAACCTCAGCAATCAAACTTGTATACTTGTCCTAGTCTTCCCACCAAGATACCTAGGATTCTCTTTATGCTTAATTTCCATTTCACATATCACACTCGTCACCACTTTCGCATACAAACATCAATTATATGAATACACATGAAAACTCACTATTTATCATAAAAAACTCTTTTAATTCAAACACGCCAAATCTATTTTTGAAACATGCTTCTCACCACATTTACAATTCATAGAACACATTTATAAAAAAAACATGAAAGCATGCCTAAAAAAATTCATTCTCTTTGAAACTCCATTTTTTTACACATAAAAACCTCAAATACTTTTTAAAACACATTCATCACCTTTAAAATAATATATTTTAAATATTCAACATTAAAATAAATCTTAATAATGTCATCTAATACTGCTAAAACATGGAATAACCTACCTTAATATTGGAGATTTCTAGAATCTGGTGGAAAATCACAATCGCACAAAAAAGAAACCCTATAAATGAAATAAAAAATAAAAAACAATATTATTTCACCCAAAAAACAAGATAAAACCATTATTTTTTCACACAACCTACTAGAAATGAAGAAACTAATAAAGAGGGAAGAACCCCCTTGATGAAAGAAGAAATCAAGATCAAAAGAGACTTACTTGATGATTCTTGAATATCCCACACCAAATCCAACCAAAAAATAATGTCCTATTAGAGCCACAAATCGGGGACGAGAAACCTAGGACTATAAATCCTAAGTGGGAGAAGAAATGTGGTAAAACTGGGTTAAATAATGAGATAGTAGAAAGGAAAATTTAAAATTTTTAATGACCTGGATAGCCCCCATGGTTAGCCTACATGGTTTTCCAAACTGTATAGTCTCCTCTATTCAAGAGGAAAACATCCACATAGTTTACTAGGGAAGGGATCATACCTGTGTGGAAAGTTGTGTGTCCTAGACACTTCCACTTTCCAAGGAACAAGATTACTCTTGGACTAAAACATGGTTTCCCCTAACCATTCACTAACCATGCATCACCTACTATTTTTTCCAAAAAAAACTATATTTCTCTCTAAAAACTCTATCAGAAACCAAGGGATAAATAAACAAGAAAAGTAATAATTAAAAATAAAATCATTAATGTGATAATTCTCCCAACCATGAAAACAATCCATACCCAAAAAGTCAACTTGAAATTTGATCCAAGAATCAAAAATGGATACTTCTTATCAACCCATGAAATTCTATCCCACATATCCTATTCATAGTTTTCATGCTACCAAAGGAATTAGACCAATAGTATGGGATTTCCCCCACACAGTTTCTCTTGGGAATCTACATTATATGTTGGCTACTCAAACATGGACATATATAATTACAATTCTAGTTCTTCCTAATTCAACATATGAGTTGGATCTAGGTTATACTATTTCATCTATGAAACATAAAACATGTCAATAATTATAGTCAACGGAGATGGAAAAGATAAATGGTATACCAATTTACCAATACACTCAGTAATCTCAACTGTTCTGGTATTCCTCGGTGTTAGCTTCCATTTCTTACCAAAACAATGGTAACTGAGTGAGGTTACACTTTCATTATCCACTAAAAATTCTAACACTTGACACCTATGATAGACATAAAACTTTTGGTGAATTTGAGCTAAAAAAATGATGCATGATCAACATGACTTTTTTAGACATCTCCTACATAGGTATTGGTCCATAAAATAAGGTTTCACCCTCCTCTGGCAAGCATAATGGGGGCCATCATGGTTGACCAAAAAGCACCTAAATGTGTTCCATTTTTTATTGAGGATTGGTAACTATTATTATATAAAATCTAGACCAACCCCAAATGGATATCCCATGATCCTATGAAATCTAACACACATTCCATAAGCATGTATTCCAATATATTATTTTCCCACTCTATTTGGCAATATATTTGATGATGGTATGTCATACTCAACTAAATCTATTACCCCATTACATTCTAAAGGACTTCCCAAAACTGCTAGGTAAACTGTGGATCCCTATTTGAAAAAATAGCTTATGGAACACCATTAATCCTCACTATCTCTTGAATATAGAATTGACCCAACTTATCCACATTTGATGAATCCTTGGATAGAATAAAATGGTCAGATTTAGTCAGATGGTCAATCACTACCCAAAAATTATTCCATCTATGAGTTTTCTGATGTAAACCAATAATGAAATTAATGTAAACCTATTCCAACATCAAGTTAGGGATGGGTAACATATGAAGCAAAATGGAGGGCCCCTAGTGCTCTGTATTTACTTACTAACATGTATAACATTTATATACAAATTCAGCTATGTCTCGCCTAATACCTGGCCACCAGAACTAACGACGCACATCCTATAAGATTTTGGTGGTACCAAGATGAATGGACCAATGAGACTAGTGTATATCCTACATCACCACCTTTTGAAAATAAAATGGAACCCCGATGAAACCTTTAAATCAAAAACCTCCCTCAAGATACAATGGCCATTAACTAGGCACCTCCCCACCATTTAGGAAAAATATAAAATGTTGGAACATATCATCATTGGTCTTATCCTATCAAATCAACATCAAAAGAGAATACTTCTGCTAAATACTGGACAAGAATGCCCCTCCAGTATGTTCCTTGGATTCTAGGTGAACTTATGAAAAAATAATCCCTCAATATCCACTCATCATTGGACTCCTTCAATGCTTGCATCAACACTTTCCTACTCAAAGCATCTGCTACTACATTACCATTAACTGGGGTGTAGATGATACCAAAATCGAACACCTGAAGGTACTCCACCTAATGATGTTACCTTAGATTCATATCCTTTTGGGATAATATTTAATCAAAACTATTATGATCTGAATAAACTCTATAATTCATCTTGAAAATATAATGACATAATGTATTCAAGGCATGCATCACCATTTCTAATTCCATGTCCTTGGTAGGGTAATTCAATTAATTTAATCCACTATATCCTCATCTTGCATCATCAAACATTGAAGAACCATACATGAAGTATAAAATTTGATCAGTTATCCCTTCCCAGATTCCAAAAAATCAAAATATGGTCGTGGTCAACCACCACTAGGATTCTAAAAAGATGATTAACACTATAAACTCCCTTAAAACATCACCCCCTTCCATGTGATAACTTTCATGGGTGAATAAAGCTAAGATAAATCACAACAAAATTGTCAGTAATAACTTTTTAGGCTCAAGAAAACTAATTATTTCAAATAAATTCCTCTGTTTTTCCCATGACATCACTACACAAGGATTCTTAGGGTCTAATGAATACCCTCATTCTGAGATCACATGACCTAGAAACATAACCTTCCAAATCCAGAATGTGAACCTAGAAAAATTCACATAAAAATGATGATCATGAGTATTTCTTATCACAATCCTTAAATGTAGCTCATGATACTCTTCAGTACCAGAATAGACTAGGCTGTCATCCAAAAATACAATGAAAGATGAGTCAACATTATGGTGGATCACCCAGTTCATAAGTTTCATAAAGTATGCTGAAGAATTTGTTAATCCAAATGCAATGAACAATTACTAAAAATGGGTTTACCTACTTCAGAAAGCTATTTTTGGGATATCCACCTCTCTAAATCAGACCTAGTGATACCCAAAACAAAGGAAGATCTTGGAGAACCACCTCTCTCCATTAAGCAGATCAACAAGGTCATTGTGTAGGGGAAAGTGTACTTATTCTTTATCATCACCTTATTCAACATTCAGTAATAAATACACGATCAGAGAGATCCATTGACCTTTTTCACAAATAGAACTTGGGTGGCCCGAGGTGAGATTATTGGGTGAATGAATCCTTTGGATTCCAAATATTCTAGTTGTACCTTTAATTTCCCTCAACTCGGTGGGGGTATATTGTATGAGGTAAGAGGTATCATCTATATTATTGGTTTCAAATCAGTAGTGAACTTCACATCATTCTCTAGAGGAAATCTTGAAAAGTCATCTGGAAAAACCTCTGGGAACTCATCCACCACAGGTGTTATCCACCAGTAAGTGGGATGAATTCTAAAAAAATAAAAGATAACAAATATTTGGAAGTGGAGGTCTACCAAGACCTAACTATGGATACCATTCACCCTGAAAAACATGGGTACTTCCATTAGGTTCTGTAAAAGTCACCCACCAACTGTAACAATCGATGTGATCCTAGAAATATATCATCCAATACATACCAAGGATAATTTCCAAGATTTCCGTATTCAAAACCATGAAATCTCATTCTAGCTAGACCCTTGATGTGGTGAGCATACAAGACAGACACATGAAACCCTGACCTTACTTCTTACCAAGTGGTGTCACAAGATCCATTATATACAATATAATATTAGAATAAAACTAAGAAACCCCACAATATTGATCGAAATAAAATAAATAGATCAACTACGATAAATGACGAAATAAGGATAATACATTGAACTATGGTGGGTCCTGCATCTGATTCTACTAGCACCTGATTCTTAGAAATGAAGATTATTTCCTTGTATCTACCTGAGAAAAAGAATGACCACTCACATGTGGATCTACCCCAAAATGACTCTACATAGATAAAGATCCATCCCTACCATCATGAACACCAAACTAGGAACCTACTATCCTGGTTTGATCTAACTGAGCTGACATTCCCTCAAAAGTTTTTTAAGATAAACTAGCCTAGTATTAACGTGTGTCTTTGAAAAACCACTAAAAGTGCCTCATATTTCAAAACCGATGGAATGATCTAGGTGGAATTTAATTATAGACTGCATATTCCCAACCTTTTGACATTATTTATGCAAGACTAATACAATATATAAAACCATAGAATAAGACAACCATGAAGGATGGAATAATCTAACACCTTCATACTTCTCATACTCTTTTTGATTCTTCTTCTTATCATATAAACTACCACTAAATTATCCCACTACTGACACAAATCTAAAGAAACTATAATTTCCACTACGATCAATATCCAACATCAAAGCATGATCAACCACCTCAGCATAAGTCTTCAAATTAAAACAGAAGACTTGGAATAGGTTATCTGATCGTATCCCCAATAAAAAAATTTGATCCTTTAGCTTCTCATTGGAAACCACCTCGGATGAAAACCAAACTAATTGTGCAAAGAGATTGGCATACTCCATCCCAGCCTAATCCCCATGTTGAATATCCAAAATCTCCCTAGTCTTGGTGAAGTATAAGGTCTCTAAGAAATATATCTAATTATATATGTATTTAAATCCTTCTAAACCATCTTATTTTCCTTCCCATATTGAACCACAGAGTCACACCACATACAATTGGGAACTTATAATAGAAACAGAGCACATTTCACTTTTATTCCATCAAGAGTGTCAAGAAACCTAAACATCCTCTCAATCTTCTCATGAAACTCCTCTACCTTTGAGGGATTTCTGTTACCCTAAATGGAAGGGGGATTGTTCTTTGGGAACTCCTGATCTTTTTCCTTTACAAGACATGGTTTAGCTTCCCCAATATAAGGAGGACCAGAGCTCTCCCCTTGACCCAAATCTTGGATATCCTAAACCACAACATTCACTAGTCTCTGATAAATAAGTGGAAGGATAAATATCTATAAATTCTTCTTGCATCTTCATAAGAAGAATCTGTGGAGTCATATTACTACAAAAAGAATCACCCACAAAGAAGAACCATCAACACACCATTCTAAAAACTTTCATCAAAAAAAATTAAAACACTTTCATAGATAAATAAAAAAAAAAATTCATCTCAATAACAATACAAACCAATTAACCTCTGCCCAGTTTCCATGCATATTCTCTATCATGTTCATCTCATCTAGAAAAGACATCAACAATATCCCAAAAATCTATATAGTCTCAAGTAATCTCAAGAGGTGTGTCGGCCAAACACCCCACTCACAACCATAACATTTATCGATAAAAATCCAATATCTAGTCTATCTAGACTTTTCCTAAGTAACAAGACCCAAAGAAATAGTAAAAACCTCCTTTGATACCATTTTTCCTAAACCAAACCGGTATTCCATCCAAATCGACACCGAACCCATCCCTTGACATGGAACAAAGAACATTATCAAATACTACATGCTAGAAACTAGATCCTAGGAATCAACAATACACTTTGGTAAAGATTTCATCGATGATAAATAGAAATGAAAAATTATCAAAATAAAACATCACACCAAGATCAATATCTATAACAAATAGAGATACAACACTACCAAGTTCATCATTTTAAAAATTTAAGCAAAGCCCACAACTCCAAAATAGGGAGGGGTACCAGCTACATGAAAACCCAAGAACCACCATGAAACATGAGTTCCATCACCCTCAATCGACCTCCTACAACAACAGCAAGATAGGTACACTAGAAACTGGATCCACTATCACCACCACAGAACATACTTCCTTTAATTGGGTTATACGTAAAAAATTATACATACACCCAATGGTGTATGTTGGGTGTGAGATAAATCCCAATAGGATTCCAGCTCATATAAATATTCAATTTTATAACATTGGAATAGAAATAACCATGTAATTTTTAAGAAATATTTTATAAACACGTTTAATGAAAAAAAATGTAAGAAAATTTTTTCATAGAAACATAATTTTTAAACTAATATATGATTAAGGTCCATTGTATGTCTATGGTAAGAATAAAATCACAAGATAACATTGTGTAATAGGGAATCCCTATTGGTATTAACACTAGTGTGACCCTTGGAACCTTGTATCTCAGTGAAAAATGTTATAACAACTATAACCCACAACATCCCAAAGTACAAGAAACTATAGAGGAATCCTTCCAAAGTGAAAGAGGTATACAAACATCATCATAGATTAGTTAGTGTTGTAGCATAAATCATTCTAGAATAAACCAAGCCTCATCCCTGCAGATCTAACTAGCATACTTGTCCTAGTCCACCCACCAAGATACCTAGGACTTCCTTTGTGCTCAATTTACATTCCACATGTAATATACATCACCAAATTCACATACACATATCATCCACCATGAATACACATGAAAAACTATAATTTATGATAAGAAAAATTTATTTCAATTCACACACATAGCAAATATATTTTTGAAACTTGCTTCACACCACTTACAGAATTCATACAACATATTTATAAAGCACAAAATGAAATCACACTTAAAATACAATCTTTTTCCTATGAAAACCACATATTTGAACACATTTCACCTCAAATCCCTTGGAAACACATTGAAAACTTTGTACGTAATCCATAAAACACATTCAATAAGTAAAGAGAGCATACCAAAATCAAATAATAATGCTAAAATATGGATTCACCGACCACAAGCTTTGAAACTTCCAGAATCCAATGGAAAACCATAACTCTTCCATAATGAAACCTTATAATAGAAATATCAAACCAAAAAAATCAATATATAACAAAAAAATCAACATTGAACCCTTATTTGGTTACCCAAACCACTGGAAAAGATAATTCCTAGAATGAGGTAATAAAATCCCTAGAAGAAATAAGAAATTAATAGAAAGGGATACTTGATGATTATTAAAGATCACACAAAAAATCCAACAACAAATTCAATGTCTAAGGGAACCAAAAATATGGAAGGAGGCACTTAAAGATATCAATCTTGAGTGGGAGGATAAATTTAGGGTAATGGGGTTTAATCTGGGGAGTATATAAATGTAAATTTCAAATTTTTAATGACATGGACATACCACCTAGTTTTCGTGCACGATTTTCCAAACAATGTGTAAACTATGTAGTCTCCTCTATCCAAGAGGAAATGGGTTTCATGCTTTCCTAGGGGAGGGAACATTCCAATGTGACAAACTATAAAACCTAGATAGTGTCACTATCTTGGGTGCACGGTTTCTCCTAGGCTAGTGCGTGGTTTCCCCTAACTGTACACCAACTGTGCTCACCTGCTATCGAGTCCAAGAACTCCATTTTTGTATAAAAAATTCCCAATAATACCAATTGATAAATAAAAGAATAAAAATAAAAAAATGAATAACTCAAAATAAAATCAAGAATGTATCAATTTGGATATGGTTTTTACATTCCAAAGGTCTTGACACGTGTGAATTAGTGAGGGGTGGGATCCCTTTTATCATGGAGGAGTGTCATTCTTGTAAACATAAAAAGGTAAGAATTATTAAGAGGTCTCCCATACATAATGTTCCTCATATAATTTTCCACTTTCAATATAATAGGGTACCTGTCGAAATATATCCATCCAATGGATTTTGAAAAAATGTATTGGTCATTTAGCCCTTTATGATTAAATATTAACCACTATGTAAAATCATTTTTACCTTAGTCACTGTAATTAATTTTAATTACATTCACTAATACCTTTGGGAAAAAATTTAAGTTGGCCTTATTAGATATTATATGTTATGATTACGGAAAACATGGAATCCATTTTTCAAAATTTCAATCCTAGAAGCATTATAAATTTATTTAAAATTCACCTCACAAATGGGATGAGAAGACTATGTTTTAAAGAGAAAATTTCCCAAAGTTTGAAATGTTTTCATATCCAATTTTGAAGTGAAATTGGTTCTAATAACCTAAATTGGATTAATTAAAGTGTAATTTATCTAATTATTCTTTAAAAATAGATTAATATTTTATATGAATATATAAATAAATTAGATGAAAATGTAGTTTTGAATTAAATTTTATTTTTTCACTATTCATCAAAAAATGAAACTTCTCTGAGAAATATCAAAAAAATCACCGAACATAAATAATTATATTAAACTATATAAAATGAAGTTTATTTTTAAATATAAAAATTTTACAAATTTTAAATTTTATATTTAAAATAGGTTATCCGTTAAATAGCAGGAAAATTTCCTTTTGGAAAAATATATCTCTTTATTCAGAAAATTTGATTTATTCTTATCTTATGTATATCAAATATATTGTATGATTAGAAAAAAAAATTATATAATATATAATATTTAAATTTTAATATAAACATTAATAAAAGTGGTTTGTTTAATTTTTTAATATAAAATGGTGTTTTTCTATAGAGAAATAGTTTTCTGAGAAAAGGAACCACTTTATTTCAAAATAGTTATTAGTTTCATTTATAACTAGTTGGTAACCAATGAAATATTTTATATAAATTTGAAAAATTATATTTTCAAACTTTAGTAAATATTATTCATAAATTCTATTCCTACGGCTATGTGGTAGCAATAATAATATTTTAATTATAATATTAATAGTATATTGTGCTTCACTAAAACTCACCCTTTTATGTGAGACAAGATATCAAAGGGACTCGATATTATGTCTAACACAAGACAAAAATAGTATTGCATGTACCTCATGAAAATCTATGTGTCGTGTGTAGTGAAATGTTAACTTGGTGTAGTGTGCAACATAATCCAAACATAGTACTTTCATATAAAAAAATGTATTTAGTGTTATATGAAATGAGAAATATAAAAAATATTGAATTAATTCAAAAAAGATCAGGGTATTACAATATTACAAAATCATGAAAACATATTTTAAATATAATACACTTTTTGATTATCCATAGCGACATCCCTATAAAAATCCTTATAAATATCCCTACAGATCTTACTAAATTTTCTCATCAATGTTTCCAAAGGTTGAACAAACCTTTACTTTGATACCAACTATAGATACCCAGGTATAAAATACATGGATATTACATCTTTTTAGATGAATATTCATCATATTACATGTAATACCCTAATCTTCCATGGTACGCTTCTCTTTGAATAATAAAATAGCGTGTGTTGTATGAAACTTCAAGTTCTAACACACCACAACCATTCAAATTAGCCATTATGAATAGTAATACCAACTTTTTGAAATTTTATAAATTTTATCTTTCAAAATGGACTTCATTTTTGGATTTGGAATATTGAAATTATCTTAGGGTGAATTTTTGGTATTTTTCTAAAAACATTCAATTTTTGATGAATAGTGAAAAAACATTGAGTTATAGTTTAAAACCAAATTTGTAGTTAAATAAGTATTTATTTTATTTAAATTTATTTTTGGTCAAAAAAGATACATAATACCTATATTAGTTCAATTTAATTCATTGGAGTCAGTTTATAATAATTTTAGATATATAAAAATTTTATTAAACTTTTTACCATCTTTTACCCACCTCCTAGGAGCATTTGAAAATTTACATAAAACATAATTTTACCTATTCTATGTGTTTAATTTAAAAAATTCTATGGACACACCTGATATCAGTAAGTAAAATTTGGTTCAATAAGATTAAAATAATTTTTTTTGGGAATAGTAACTTTTTACTTTTATTTACCACGGTTAAAAGTAAATATGGTAATTAAGGGTTAAAATGATATTAGTATTATTAACCTAAAATAGGACCTAATTCTATTGGATATGTATAATTAGACCAAAAACACCCTTAGGAATAAAATATGAACCTCTTTGGTCCACTTGGATTATATTAGGACATTTATTATTATTTTATTTAAAGAAGAGTTAAAAGAGTTAAATTCAAAGTCTAATAACTAAACCATTTTTAATATAGGGTTACACAAAATATAAATTCGACTATAAATATTAATTAGAAATATAAAAATATTTCCTATATAATGGTATCTTATTTATAATTTTTAGACATTAAATAATTAAATTTACAAATGACACAATGATGATGCAGGAATTACAATATTAATGAATGATTAATATAATTGATATTATAAATACCAAAATAAATGTAAATTAAGACTTTTTATGAATTAAAAGAATTTTATAGGTTAATATGACATGTTATATTTTATTTATTTAACTTTTTTATAAGTAATCATGCTTTTTGATTTTCACAAAAATCAATTACCAAATAGTGTCAAAATTGAAATAAAAGAGTTTTAAAAACAAATATTATATTATTAATTGATATTCTATTCTTCAAAATCTATGGTTCAGCTAAAGGACATAGATAATGTTATATATATTAATAATGAACCACTTGGGGTTCTCTTGTCTTGTTATAGTATGTTTATTAACCATATAATATAAAAATACAAAGAGACATGGTAAATGTGAAACTATTTAACTAAGAGTTAAATATACATGATAAGGTTAATATGGTGATCTAAACCTATATAAAATATATTTATTGAAATTATTTCAACTCATACCCACCCTAGACTCTAAATAAGTCACTAAGGAATCATTATAAACTGAATATGAATTTATTATAAAATAATATTTTATGTTTTCCTAAGGTACCCCTCACCCCTCTTATAAAACGGAACTTCCCCTTCTCTCAAATTCACACCACAAAAGCCTTTTGGATCGGCCAAACCCTACCCAAATATCCTATAAACTTCCATAAATTCATTATAGAGGCCTTACTTTAGTCATCAATCCTATTTATGGAGGCCTTTTGATCAAATCAAAAGGAAGGACCTGAAGAAGAGATAAATATTTCATCACCTCTTTCAAGTTTGTTTCTTCTTCCACTCCCTCTTTCTTTGTTGTTTCCATTATAAAATAATAACTCGAGTATATTCTATATACAGTGATATTATTATAAAAATGTTACAACCATATTAGTATTTTATCCATCCTATTAATGAAAAAGTCACCACACGTGCGTACGTACGGCTTACTGTCTCCATGTCGTGGTGTAGTTTGTTATTCAAACATTTCATCATTTGGATAGGTATAATAATGAGAATAAATGATGTAAATAGTAAATATAAAATTATAATTATTTATTATATGTGATATAACATCCAATTATATACCATTTTAATATCAATACAATGATATTGTGGCTCATGCGTACGTACGGATTATTGTCTCCATGAACGTGATGAGATTCATTCCCCATCGTATCCATTAAAGACTAATTTTAATTTGATTTTTAAAAATAATGTTTAAATACATATTATAATTCTTTATAAAAATCAATTATATCCTATTCATAACAATCATGTCTTACGTAACTAAGAATATAAAGGGGAACGAATCAGTTAACACTCGAAACAGCGATAATACTAAAATATTATTAACAAAAAAATATTAAAAGGTCATATATGATATCATATTAATGTATATGATTCTTGTATAAATTAATAACAATTATTTCACCATAATACAAGAGTTTAACCTACCCTTTACCATGTAAAATTACAAGGTAAGGGTTATTTTTACAATCTCTTTATTAACCGAGGTTGTTTTTACTTAAGTATCTACCAGGACATCTTTATAACCCACATCCATGTTTCTTAAAAATGTATTTAAAAACATATTTGCTATTTATATACAATGGGATAAAGTCATTTATACTCTTATTTGACCTTATAAGTTTTTGAATGTAATTTTTCTGTCACTTTCCAAACAAGGTACTTTTTGACCTTTTTCAACAAATTTAATGTAAGAATGATTTATTAACTTATACGGTGGGTGTGGCTATTTTCCACGATTATAACATCATCGAAACTTCCCTTACAAGATTATTAGAATATTTTTAAACTAAATTTTTTCTTCTAAAAATATATGTCTTTTAAATGATTTCAAAATATAAAGATATGTTTCTCTCAAATAGTTTTGATTTCATCTATGTCAACATCCTTTGATGGATTTTAAGCTTATTTGATGATGATTTATTATGATAAAAAACTTCCGTATTGTATTTAAGTTTTTGTGATATGTTTGAATGTGGATGTTTTATTTTTACACCATTCATGGTTTATGGATAAAGTATTGACATTTCATACACTAGTTTTAATACGAATGTTTATGTTATTTTTAAACCTTTTCATTTGAGGAATGCATTAGACTTAGTAAGTGACGGGTGGAGCCCGCTATATCTCCTATATGGATAGTTAGGTATCATTAGACAGACTAGTGTCTTGTAATAAGGCCTTGACATAATTTTATTTATAGTCTTGGCACAAGGCCTCGACTATGTGGTTATGAAGTCTGCAATTAGGCATTCCATCATTATATAAGTGGTTGATGATATTACATGTGATAATTCGACTAGTAGAATATCCATGTGAATAAGTAATTGGAATTACTTGATTTTATCTTTTCCATATTATGATTAAGTTCATGTTTAAAAGGATTGTGTTTTAGTCTAATACATTGCCCTAAATGTTTATGCTTATTTATGAATGTTTCCGCTATATTGTTATCCTTACTCAGCATCTGTGCTCACCCCTTCCTATGTTTTATTTCTCCCAGGATGTGAAGAAGTATTTTATGACTAACCTGCAGAGATAGTTTGAGGGAATATGAGGGTGTTCTATGGATAAAATGTTGTTGTTGTTATTCATTTTATAATGCAATGTAAAACTTATTAATGTATCTAGTGTTTCCAAAGCTACTAAACTAATTGGTCATTTGAGACACGATCTTTTGTGATCATGCCAATGATATGTAATAATGCTCTAAATTTGGGTGTCTGGGGTCAGGGTATTACAACTGGTATTAGAGGAAGTTTAGTACAAACCTTGGAATCTAGTTTTAGATAAACTATTATTAGAGCACATTTCCCTAAGATAGAATTTGAAGATTAGTATAGAAGAACTTCCTAGAATTTTGGTAATTTAGAGATTTTGTGAGTTTTCCAAGAAATACACCCCTGTTTGGATACAAGCAGGTAGAGGCGGCTCTGGCACAGATGTACCTAGGGGTGAAACCCAAAAACACCGCTTTGAGCTAGACTCAAACGGGAACTGGTGCATGACAACAGGACTTGCTGCACTCTTGGTTACGACACTTCTGATGGATATGCTTAGGATAATTCTCATTTTCATTAAAACCCATTATGAAGGGTTTATAAGTATATACATTCTCAATGAAAACATTTTTATTACTATATATTATATCTATAAACTGTTCAATTTATGTCAAGTGTTTTAAAAGTCTGTAATTATGTATTTCAATTCATAAACTAATCTAGATTATTCCATTTTTTAGAAATTAAGTTTAGTGGAAGGAATGGAAACTGTATCAATGCATGAACTCCATGTAGGGATTTTCCACCTTCTCAAGATAATTATAGTGGAGCTGGTGATACAACTGGTGCTGATCATTTTATCACTATACTGGGACAACTCGCTCAGGTTATGAATAATAACCTTACCCATATGGAGCACCCGAATCTACAGCGTGAAGGATCAATGTTAGATCACTTAATGAGGAAACAACCACCAACATTCAATGAGGGTACAAATCCATTATTAGTAGAGAAACAGATAAGTTCCTTAGAGAAAATATTTCGTGCATTAGGGAGTAGCGAATGAGAAAAATTTGTCATTACAGTTTATCACCTCACGGGAGATGCTGATCAATGGTGGTCATTGATTCAAAATACAAAGGAAGATGAATAATTATCAAATATGGATTGGAGGGAGCTTAAAGATATTTTAATAGAAAAATTTTTTCCTCGTGACCATCGAGCGGATATTGAAAGACAATTTCTGAGTCTGAGGAAAAAGGAGGATGATAATGTCGCAAAGTATGAGGCTTTCTTTACAATGTTAGCGAGGCATGCTGTAGATTATATATGTAACCCAAGAAGTAAGATTGATCATTTCTTTGATGGGTTAAAACCATTTCTCTGTTGAGAATTAGTCTCCCAATCCTTCTCGTCGTACAAAGATATTCTCTCATGTGCTATCAAGACAGAAAAATTATTTTCTAAGTATTAAGAATTTAAAGCAAACCAAGAGAAGAAGAGATGTTTTGAACAATTTGGAAATGGAAATAAGTGGAAAATGGAAAAGTTTAATATCTATCCTATAATAAGTGTGGGAAGAAACACCCTAGTACTTGTCTGAAGGGAATGTGAGTCTGTTACAAGTGTGGTGAAAAATTCCACCAAACTCGTGATTGCAAGGGGAAGAAAGAGGTTTTTAATGTTGAATTCTCAATTGTAGAGAAATGGGACATTTTGAAAATGAATTTCCTAAGCGTCAAGGGAACTTACCTCAGAAAAGTACAAGGTATCAAGACCAAGCTTATGATATCACTACTGCTGAGGTCAGTCTCCGAAAGATGTAGTGTCAGGTAATTTAATCGTTTTCTGACGTTTAGCCAATGCTTTATTTGATTCTGGATCATTTCATTGTTTCATATCTTCCCAGTTTTCTAAGAAAATTAGATATTTACAATTTGATTTAACAAGGGATTTTTCAGTCAAAACTATTAAGGGAAGTATCATTGCAAAAAAAAATTGTGAATAAATTCCTATTAAAACATATAAACATTATTTATATGTTGATCTCATCATCAAACCCATGATTTAATTTGATATAATCCTTGGTATGGATTGGATTTCGGACCATGATATGAAAATTTATTGTAAGAAGAAGGAGGCTATAATTTTTGATGATGATAAGGAGTACCTTATCTTTAGAGAAGAAACGTCACCACCTAATTCTTTTCTAGATCTACCCCCAGTAGCTCAATAAAATTCAATTATTGTAGAGGAATAGAATGAAATAACTATGGGTGAGGAATGGAATGTTAAAATATGGGATGTACCTATTGTGAAATAATATGTTGATTTGTTTCCATAGGATTTAACTGGACATCCTCTAGAATGAGAAATTGAGTTTTCCATTGACTTAATTCCTGGTTCAAGGCCCATGTCGAAGACCCCTTATAGAATGTCCACTTTGGAATTAGTGGAACTAATGAAACAGCTAGAGGAATTTAGTAAATAAATATTTATTCTCCCTAGTGTTTCTCCTTGTGGAGCCCCTGTTCTTTTTGTTAAGAAGAAAGACGGATCTATGAGGTTGTTCATTGACTACCGGAAGATCAATGCTATAAAAATAAAGAACAAGTATCCCCTACCTCGCATTGATTATGTATTCGACCAAATTCATGGAGATCAAAACTTTTCAAATATTGACCTTCGATTTGGATATCATCAGTTGTGTGTAAAGAAGGAAGACATTCTGAAAATAGCATTTCGAACTACGTACGGGCATTACAAGTTTACAGTAATGCCTTTTGGATTGACTAATGCACCCTCTGTATTCATAGATATAATGAATAGATTTTTCATGGAATATTTTGATGTCTTTGTAGTGGTATTTATTGATGATATCATGGTGTACTCTAAAAGCTATGAAGATCATGAAAATCACTTGTCCATTATTCTAAAGAATCTTATAAGACATGAATTATATGGGATGTTTAGAAAGTGTGAATTCTGGCTTCAGGAGATTTATTTTCTTCACCATATTGTCTCTAAGGATGGAATCTCTGTTGATACTTCTAATACAAGAGAAATCCAAGATTGTCCAGCACCAATGAGTATAACTGAGGTACACAATTTTATTGGTTTAGCAGGTTATTATCGATTTTTAATCCAAAATTTTTCCCGGTTGGCTAACCCATTAACAAAGCTCCCATGAAAAGGGGTTAAATTTGTTTGGACAAAAGAGTGTGAAGAATGTTTTGAATAATTGAATAGAAGATTAGTCAATGCCCATATCTTGAATCTACAGTCGGGGAATGACGGTTTTGTTATTTATAGTGATGCATCAAAGAAATGACTTGGTTGTGTCATGATGCAGAATGATAGGGTTATTTCTTATGCATCATGACAGCTAAAAATTCATTAGCAAAACTACCCTACTCATGATATTGAGTTAGAATATGTAATATTTTCTTTTAATATATGGAAACATTATCTCTATGGTAAAAATTGTGAGATATATAACGATCACAAGAGTTTGAAGTATATTTTATCACAGAAAGAAATCAACATGAGGAAAAGGATATGGCTAGAACTACTCAAGGATTATTATTTCACCATACACTACCACCCAAGGAAGAAAAATAAGGTGTTAGATTCTTTGAGAAGAAAGGATCATGGAGTTATGAAGAAAATGATATTTGAAAAGGATCATATATACAAGGTTCTAGTAAAGTTGGACATGGATATAACCATGGAAGGTGAAGCATAAATACTTTTTTAAATGGTTTCTAAACCATCCTTACTAGAAAGGATAAATAGTTCTCAGACCTATGATGAAGAGTTTCCAAAGAATATGAAAGTTGTGAATGATGGGAGATTGAGTGACTTTGTGTATGAAGATGGATGTTTGATATTTGGGAAGAGAATTTGTGTTCTCGATATACCTAATCTAAAAAGGGAATTGTTGGATGATTCCCATAGCTCCAATTTTTCTATACACCCTGGTAGCACTAAGATGTATATAGATTTGAAGGAACATTTTTGGTGAGACAACATGAAGTTGGAGATTACTGATTTTGTGTCAAGATATATGGTTTGTCAACTAGTGAAAGCTGGAAGGAAATAGCCTGGACGAGTCATGAAACCTCTTCCCATACCTGAGTGGAAATGGGATAATATTACGATGGACTTTTTCATGGGACTACCAATGACTCCATGAAGGAACGATGTAATATGGGTCATTGTTGATCGTCTTACCAAGTCAGCACATTTTATTCTATAAGAGAAGATTTACCACTTGAACATCTAGAAAGACTATATATTAATGAATATGTGAGACTTCATGGAGTACCCCTATCGATTGTTTCTGATCATGATCCACATTTTACATCAAGATTCTAGATAAGTTTTTAGAAATCCATGGATACTGAACTTCATTTGAGGACTGACTACCACCCCCAAACTGAGGGACAATCATAACAGACTATTCAAATCTTCGAAGACATGTTGAGACTATTCTCACTTGACTTTCCAGGTATGTGGTATAAATATTTACCTCTGGTAGAATTTTCCTATAAAAATAGATTTCATTCAAGTATTCAGATGGCACCATATAGAGAGTTATATGGAAAAAGATGTTTCACACCAACCTGTTGGGATGAGGTTGGTGAAAGAAAACTCATAGGCCCAGAACATGTAGAGGAAACGATGGAAAAGGTGAAGGTAATCCAAACCCACAGCAAAGTAGCTCAAAGTAGGAATAATATCTATGCTAATAACCGAAGGAAGGATTTGGAATTTCAGGTAGTAGATCATGTTTTCTTGAAGATATCTCCATGGAAGAGTGTTATAAGTTTCGGTAAGAAAAGAAAATTAAGTCCCAGGTACATCGGAAAAATTTGAAATTCTAGAATGAATTGGGGTTGAAGATTACCATCTGGCAATGCCTCCAAGTCTCTCCAAAGTTCATGATGTGTTCCACATATCACTATTGAAAAAACACATGCTTGGATCAATTCATATACTCGCATATGAAGAATTATAACTGGAACCTGATCTATATTATTGTGAAGATCCTGTCAAGATTCCTGATACTAGAGAAGAAGTGTTGAGACACCGGACGACATGTCTGGAAACATTTATATGGAGAAACCATAAGATGGAAGAGGCAACGTGGGAACTTGAGGAACTTATAATTAAGAACCACCGTAGTATTTTTATGTTGTAATATTCTAGACATTTTGAGGATAAAATTATTTGAAGTATGGGAGAATGTAACACCCCAAGCTTCCACGACACGCTTCTCTTTGAATAATATAATAGTGTGGGTTGTATGAAACTTTGAGTTCTAACACACCACAACCAATCAAACTAGCCGTTATAAGTAGTAATACCTAATTTTTGAAATTTTATCTTTAAAATGGAGTTTATTTTTATATTCGGAAAAGAAAAATTATCTTAGGGTGACTTTTTGGTATTTTTCTAAAAACATTCAATTTTTTATGAATGGTGAAAAAACACTAAGTTATATTTTATAAATTAATTTTTATTTAAATAATTATTTATTTTATATAAATTTATTTTATGTTAAAATAGATACATAATACTTATATAAGTTCAATTTAATTCATTGGAGTCATTTTATCATTATTTTAGATATATAAAAATTTTATTGAACTATTTTCCATCTTTTACCCACCTCCTAGGAGCAATTGAAAATTTACATAAAACTTAATTTTACTGGTTCTATGAGCTTAATTTCAAAAATAAAAGAGACATAGTTGATATCAGTAACAAAAAATTGGTTCAATAATATTAAAATAATTTTTTGTGAAATGTAACTTTTTACTTTTACTTACCACGGTTAAAAATAAATAGGGTAATTAAGGTTAAAAATGATATTATTATTACCCTAACACATGTACTAATTCTATTGGATAAGTATAATTCGAGCAAAAACAGATTTAGGAATTAAATATGAACCTATTTGTTCCACTTGGATTCGATTAAGGAATTTATTATTATGTTATTTAAAGAAGAGTTAAAAGAGTTAAATTAAAAGTTTAATAACTAAACCATTTTGAATATAGGGTTACACAAAATATAAATTTGGAAATAAATATTAATTATAAATCTATGAATATTTCTAACATAATGGTATTTTTTTAATTTTTAGACATTGTATAATTAAATTTATTTATGACACAATGATGATGCAGTAATTTCTGTATTAAAGAAAGATTAAAATAATTGATATTATAAATACCCAAATAATTGTAAATTAATACTTTTTTTGAATTATAATAATTTTATAGGTGAGTATGACATGTTAGAATTGATTTAATTAACATTTTGTTAAGTAATCATGTTGTTATGGTTTTCACAAAAAATCTATTACCAAATAGTGTCAATATTGACGTAAAAGAGTTTTTAAACCAAATATTATATTATTAATTGAGATATTATTCATAAAAATATAAGGTTCATTTAAATGACCTAGATAAGGTTATATATATTAATAATCAACCACTTGGGGTTCTCTTGGATTGTTATAGTATGTTTATTAACCATTTAATATAAAAATACAAAGAGACGTGGTAAATTTCAAACTATTTAACAAGAGTTAAATATAAATGATAAGGTTAATGTGGGGACATAAACCTGTCTAAAATCCTTTTGCTGAAAGGATTTCGACCCATCCCCACCCTATTCTCTAAATAAGTCACTTTAGAACCATTATATACCAAATATGAATTTATTATTAAATAATGTTTTATGTTTTCTTAAGGTGCCCCTCACCCCTATTATAAAAGGGCACTTCCCCTTCTCTCAAATTCATAAGTTCAAAGCCTTTTGGATCTTACAAACCCTTCTAAAATATCATCTAAAAATCATTTGATTCATCCTAGAGGCCTTATTTAGTCATAAATCCATCCTAATGAGCCCTTTAAATCAAATCAAAAGGAAGAACCCGAAGAAGAGGTAAATAGTTCATCACCTCTTTTAAGTTATTTTCTTCTTCCACTTCCTATTTCTTTGTTGTTTCAATTCTAAAATAATAACTCTAGTATCTTCTATATAATTAGATGATATTATAAAAATGGTACAACCATATTAGTATTTTATTCGTCCTATAAATGAAAAAGTCACCACATGTGTGTACGTATGACTTACCATCTCCACGTCGTGGTGTTGTTTGTTATTCAAACATTTCATCATTTGGATGGGTATAATAATTAGTATAAATGATGTAAATAATAAATATAACATTATAATTATTCTTTATATATGATATAAAATCCAATTAAATACAATTTTAATATCAAAATAATGATATTGTCGCTCATGCATTCGTACGGATTATCGTCTCCACGAATGTGATGAGATTCATTCCCCATCATATCCATTCAAGACTAATTTTAATTTTATGGTTAAAAATAATTTTTAAAGACATGATATCAGTCTGTATGTAAATAAAATATATCTTATTGATAAAAAACATGGCTTTTGTAACGAAGTATATAAAAAAGAATGAATCAGTTAACACCCGAAAGGATAATAATATTAAAATATTATTAACAAAGCAATATTAAAAGATCATATGTGATATCTTATTAATGTATATGATTCATGTATAATTTAATAAAAATTATTTAACCATTATATAGGAGTTTAACCTACCCTATACCAAGGAAAATTACAAGTTAAGGGTTAATTTTACAATCTCATTATTATATGAGGTTCTTTTTACGTAATTATCTACTGGGTCCTATTTATCATCCACATCCATGTTTCTTAAAAATTTATTTCATAAAAAAATTACTATTTAATAGATAATGGGATAAAGTTATTTATACCCTTATTTTACCTTATATGTTTTTGAAAGGAATCTTTCTGTCGTTTTCCAAACATGGTACTTTTTGACCTTTTCGATAAATTTAAGGTATGAATATTTTTTTAACTTATATAGCGGGTTCTGATATTTTCCACCATTATAAATTCTTCAAATCTTCCCTTAAAATATTATAATAATATTTTCAAAATAAATGTTTTCTTCTAAAATATGTGACTTTTAAATTATTTCAAAATAAAAAGATATGTTTCTCTCAAATAGTTTTGATTTCATCTATGTCAACATCCATTGATGGATCTTAAGCTTATTTGAAGTTGATTTATTATGATACAAAACTTCCATATTGTATACAAGGTTTTGTGATATGTTTAACTGTGGATGTGTTATTTTTAACCCATTCATGGTTTAAGTTTAAAAGGATTTTGTTTTAGTCTTATAAATTTCCTTAAATGGTTATACTTATTTATGAAAGTTTCCACTATATTTTTATCCTTACTGAGCATCTTAGATCACCCCTTTTTATGTTTTATTTTTCCCAGGATATGAAGAAGTATTTTATGACTGACTTGCAGGGATAGTCTGAGGGGATATGAGTGTGGTCTATAGAGACGATGTTGTTTTAGTTTTTCATTTTATAATGTAATGTAAAATTGATGAATGTATCTAGTGATTCCAAGGATATTAAACTAATCGGTCATTAAAGACTTGATATTTTGTGATCATGCCAATGATACGTAATAATGCACTGACTCTGGGATTCTTGGGTCGGGGTGTTAGATTACGAAAATATTGTTTCTTGGACAGTAATATTTTAGTGTCTTTGGAACATGGAAACATAATATTATATCTTGGTGAAATATCTTCAGTGTCTCCCATAATGATATTCTCCTTTTGTACTTTTACTTAAAACCATTCTTAATAACTTGGGGAAATGAATCAAGATTATGGGGTGAGATCAGATTCTCAGTAAGGGTAAATAAGATAGATATGTATGGATAAAATGATCATAAGTGTATGAAAACATGATTGTATCATTAGAAGATCATACCCTGCATATCAAAGATCATAAACATGAATCATGTAATATATATTGGTAATTCATTAGATGTGAATCATATGGAAATAAAATAACATGATTCATGAGAGTATAAAATTAGCATAAAACATAAAATTTTAGCATACACATCAACCAATAACATTGTGAACATGTGTAAATATAAATAGTTTCTCTCATGAAATAATTTCCTCACATAAACTTATGTACATAAATCTAAGTCCACACATAACATGTGAACATGTAATTAGGTTCCGGCGTAACATTGTTAACATGTAATCAGGTCCGTGCATAAACTTATGGACATGAAATATGGTCCATCCATAACATTTTTACCATGTAATCAGGTTCACACATAACATTATGAACATGTAATTTGGTTCTCACATAGACATATAGACATGAAATCAAGTCTATGCATAACATGGTGAACATGTAATCAAGTTCACACATAAAATTTTGAATATGTAATCATGTTCATGCATAAAATTGTGAACATGTAATCAGGTTTACAGATAACATATATACTCAGGAGTTATCCATTATCTCCCAATTGAATGGAGGGATATATAGGTCCCAACCGTCACATAATGAAATCATACATACATGTGCCAAAAGATCGTAAACAATCATAATATAATAACCCATGAAATTAAATTGGTGTTATGGTAATAACTCAGGTATACATAAAATGATTTGTTTTCATATTTATTAGTATTCTTTAACTAAATAGTTAAAATTTCTTATGTTAATTAATTCTTAAAATAAATATATTTTAAATGAATATCTTATATAGTTATATATGAAAGATTAATTTTAAAATTATATAATTTTAATTCCAAAAAACTAATATCATTTGTTTAATTAATCATGTAAAAATTATATTATAATGAATTTTTGATAATTTTATAAAAATGCTATATTTTTCATGAAATTAAAAAAAATACATTTTTATATAAATATGATACATTCTGTGATATCTTCAAAGTGTAATATTTGATATAAAAATTTTTAAAATTGTGAATTGAATAAATTATTATATTATAATATAAATATTGTAAAAAAATTATTCATATCATTTAAATTATAATTTATTTCATGACAAGTATAAAAATCTTGGTCAGTGTCGACGCAGTGCCTATACAATGTTGAAAAAGTAAAATATTGGTTCCTTATATATAATAATTGAGTTATAAATATTATTTTCATTCTTTTTATATTAATTATTATGTTAAATTTAATTTTTTCAGTTAATTTTTAATTTTAGTGTTATATAACATGAGCCTTAACAAAATGTACGATCAATGCTTGTGCAAGGCCATGAAAGAAAAATTAAAAATTAATGAAGTTTTATTTACATGGATATGATTAGATATAAATAATTAAAGAATATAAAAGGTTATATTGAACCTAATTAAGTTATTTTTATGATTGTAATTTATTTTTTACTTTTATATATGAAAAAAATAAATTAAATTCCTATGAAATGTTGGTGTAGTACTGGTTCAAGCAAAAGAAAAATAAATAAAATAATTTTAATTAAAACTATGAGAACATTTAAATGACATAAAAATATGAGTGAATTATTTTTATGTGTAATTTTAGAAAAATATCATTTTTTGATTAAAATTTCGGACATTTTTGGACCCACATTATTTTCATTAATTCCTTTATAGTATTTTAGTTAAAAGGAATTCATGTTGTTCACAGTATAGTTTTAAATTAGTATAATATTTCCAAATGGGGTTTTCTAGAAATATTTGTCAACAATATTTATTAATTTTAATAATAATAAATTTATATTATTCATTAAAATTTATTTTTAATTTTTATGCAAAAATTAAATACCATAAAGTATTTCACAATAATGATGCAGTAATTATTAAATAAATGAAAAAAAATAAAAAATAAAAAATAAAAAATATTAAAATCAATATAATTTGATATTTTTATGGTAGTTAATGTTTTCCCTATAATAATGTAATATTTTTAGGATATTAAAAAAAATCTAGAATTTGAAACTTTTTTTTGATGTTCTTAAAATCATATTTGATGAATACTGTTTAATTTGGAAGAAATTATTTTTCATGAATAAAATATTTTTTAAATTTATTTTTAAATCAAAATAAACTTTTAAAATGAAAAAAATATTATATTCTATAAAAATGATATTCTCATATGATTTTTAGGCCTTTTAATGTCCTTACCCCTATATTAGACTTTTTATATTTTAATATTTTAAGTAATTCATAATTTCCCCCTCGCATCAATTATAAAAGGAGTCTCATCACTTCATAAAATTTCCTCACCATGAGACATATTGTTTTAATATCCTCTTCCAAATTATCTTATCCCCATGTCTTTCTACAGTCAAGTGATTCTGGTCTCACAAAAATACCACTTACAAGATCCTACATAGGTTCTCAAGGAGAAATATCCGACAGGTAAATTCCTTCTTCTTCTCTTTTAAATTATTTCTAAATTATACCTTATCCTCACCCCTATCAAAAGATTCACTATAAATCTAGTGTCATATATATATATATATTTATTGAAATTTCTTTAATGGTATATTCAACATTAGGTCACTTACTTTATTCTTTTATTCTTAAAAACTAAATCATCATTCGTGGTGTGTCAATTCACCACCTGTGTGGACGATGAGCTTTCATTTCCTGATAACACATTCATGGAATTTCTAAATTAACTTATAATTATTAAAAATTTCACATATATATATATTTTCACTTAAAAAGTATTATTTACATTTTAAAATAAAAATCTATAACGGACCAACCAAGGAAACCATGAAAAGAACGCATCTGAAATAATGTAAATAACAAAATATTATAAACAAAGGGGTGGAATGTTATTATAAAAATATTATATAATGTATTATAGATATCAATATAGTTCTTTAATATATTTATAACACTTTTTAAACCATTATACATGAGTTTTGGACATGTTTTATGTAAGATTAACCTGAGTTAAGGGGTTTTTCTTTTAAAATCCTCTTTAATGTTTTATTCAAAATTCCAAACGATTATTTTTTACTTAAAAATCATGAGAATATTTTAATGACTTCATTATGCGTTATTTTTATGATGTTATATATATAATTTTAAATATTTATTTTCAAATAAAATGATTTCCTTTGTATTTTTGCAATATTCATTTAAAATAAGTTTTTTTCTTCAAGAAATGATTTTATGATGCAAGTTTTCATGTTTTATGATTATGTTAGGGTTATTAGTAATTTTTTTATGATGAATAGTGGGACCTATATCTCCCTATAATTGATTTGGTAAGTTTATGTTGAAATTTGACCTTAATGGTTATTACAAGTGTAACTGTGATGGTTACACCATAAGGTAGTCATTAGAGTTACACCATAAGGTAGTAATAGGTGATACATTGTAAGGTAGCCGTGGGGGATACAAAGCATATGGTAGTTGTGAGGGTTAAAATATTATTTAATTAATTCCACAAGTTACCTTTGTAGTTTTATTTATGTTTTCTATGTTTTATAGAAATATGTTATTTTCAAAAAGTAATTATATGATACTTTATGGGTGATAAGTATGCCATTTTGAAAATGATTTCATAAGTTTATAAGAATTCATTGACTAATGGTTACTTTTTTCTATATACGTTACTAATATATTTTTTTAATCCCTTGTTTAAAAAAATTCATAGGGTTTAAGAATGGGTAAGAGAAAAGAAGAAGCTAAGATGAATTTCGTGAAGATTTTTCATGAAAATATTTCAGATTTCACTAAAAAATTTATGGAAGAAATGGATAATTTTTTAGTAAAATCCACCTTTTATTCTTATGTGTTGGTATGTATGAATTATGTCCAAATTATCTAAAACTCAAAACCGAAAATCTCTTTATAAATGTAAGAAAGTTAATTCTTAAAGAATTTACTAGATTATGAAATGTTTGATGTTGGGTTCTTATAGTCAGTATCAGAGCACAGTTTAGATAAATTTAGGGGGTAGGATGTTGTTAATAGAATAATATAAATTCTTTTTACTTTATAGTTAATTCAAAAGGATATATAATTTAAATATTACCGTGTCGCTTCATCTAGGATATGTCTATTCAAAATTCTATTTTGTAGAAGAAACAAGGAAGCTAATGTAGGAAGGCACCGACAGAATGATATACTTCTGAAACTACAGCTTGGAATGGTGGGAATTGAAACTGAGCAATTTGTGATAGTAATGGCTCTATTGAAGAAAGTTATAAATGGTGGTGTAATCTATGCAAGGGAACATCAATAGCATCTGTAAAGGAACGTGAAAATAGTGCAACATTGTATGA
Organism: Viscum album; assembly: GCA_963277665.1. NCBI lineage: Eukaryota > Viridiplantae > Streptophyta > Magnoliopsida > Santalales > Viscaceae > Viscum > Viscum album. The sequence goes on along the minus strand of OY728131.1, from coordinate 506,712,807 downwards.
GGTAACACCCTCCTACTTTCAGTGGATCTTCAGACCTGATGGTGAATAATGGGTGGATTGAAGCCATTGAAAAGATATTAAACATCATGGAGTGTTCATATAATCAAAATATTAGTATCTGTATTTACCCTTTTGAAGGTGATATCGACCAGTTATGGTAAATGGTTAAGACTATCAGTAATAGAACGGATATTCATGCCTTGCAATGGGACGAATTTATGAAAATGTTCCTTGAAAAATATTTTCCAAAGTTGGTTAATAATAGGATGGAAAATAAATTCCATGAATTGAAACAAAAGGAGGAATATTCAGTGGTCATTTATGAATAAAACTTCACAATTTTGTAAATGTACTCTCCAAATCCGATTTGAGATCTTGATAGTAAAAAAAATCATTTATACTTAGTATTTATGCCATGATATCGATATTTTTTGGCATCCCCTAAATTAAAAATATATGAGAAACATGTTTGATATGCTGAGAGGGTAGAAATGGAGTTTTTTGACGATCATGTGTACATTAACAACATGAAAAATGAAGGGTCTAAATGGAAGTAAATGGGTAAGAATCAATCAAAGATATATGAAGGTAAGAAAATCCAATTTCTAGTTTGTGAAAAGTGTGGAAAAACAATCCCTGGGGAATTCCTCAATAAATCAAAGAAGTGTTTTCAATGTGTTAAGTTTGGATATATAGCCTGAGATTTTAATGAAAATGATCTTAAGTTTAATTATGATAAGAAAACATTAAAGTGTTTTAAATCTGGTGGGATGCAACATTATGAAAATACCTTCTCAAAGAAAGATCTGAATGAGAGAAAGAAGCCAGATTATAAGAAGAAAGGTGCAGTAAAATCCTTTGCAACTATTTCAGCAGATGTAGGGTCATCCAATGAAGTGGTATGAGGTACTTTATTTTTTTAATCATATTTTTCTAATATTTTGTTTGATATGGGTTATACACATTCCTTTGTTTCTGAAAGATTTTTCTGTAAATTATAAATTCACCTCAAGAAATGAAACCATAACTTATGGTTAAAACACCATAGGGAAATATTAAATCAAAAAAGAGTTGTAAGAATATTCCTATTTTTGTATGTGGAAAGAAATTACATGAAATCCTTGTTGTTTTTCCTTATTAGAGTTTTATGTTATTCTGAACATGGATTTGTTTTCAGTTTACAATGCTATGATTGATTGTAGATCTAAATAACTTGTTTTTCAAAAATAGTTTTAGTTGATATTCATGAATGAACCCATACCATTGATAATATATCAGGAAGCTGAAAAACTATTAAAATATGGAAATGAAAGTTATCTTTCACACATTTTTGAAAATAAGGGAACTATTTGGATTACTGATCATCCAGTGGTAAATGAATACTTGTATGTTTTTTCTGATGAGTTTTCCAATGTTATACCTGATTAGGAAGTTAAATTTATTATTAAATTAGTTCCTTATGCTAATCAAATTTCAATACCCCCTTATCTAAATGATCAAGTGCAACTTCATTAATTGTAAAATAATGTACATGAGTTTCTTGATTACGGTTTCATTCATCCTAATACTTCACTATTGGGTGCTCATGTTTTTTATTAAAAATAAAGTTGGTTCCATGAGGCTTTTCATTGATAATAGAGATTTTAATAACATTGGTATTATGAATATGTATCCACTACAACATATCAATGACTATTTGGATCACCTCTAGCGAGCTGAGTATTTTTCCTAGATTAAATTGAGATCTAGGTACCATTAGCTAAAGGGGAAGGAGAATAAAATTCCAAAAATAGCATTCCATAATAGATATGGGTATTATCATTTTTTATACCATTTTGTTTGAAAAACTCTCCTTCGGTATTTATGGATCTAATTAATAGAATATTTTTTCAATACATGGATAAATTTTATTTTTATATTGATGATATTATGGTTTTTAATGATGTTATGAAGATCATGAAAAATATTTAAGGATTTTATTAAAAAAATAAAGATAATAATTCATACAGAATACTGAGAAAATTTTATTTTTGGTTATAACAAATTTCTTTCCTTGGGAACACTGTCAATAAAAATCTCATAATATTTTATCATATCAAAACATAATAGGTTGAAGAATGTCCAAGACCATAAAATTTTATTGAAATTTATATTTTTCTAGGACTGGTATTCTATTACCAACAGTTTGCTAAAAAAATTTCATGATTATCTAGCCATTTAACTAAGTTAAAATGAATAGGGGATAAATTTAATTGGACATAATAATGTGATTTTTGTTTTTAGAAACTAAAAAAGATATTTATGAATGCTCTATATTTTGACCTGCCATCTAGAAATGGTTATTTTTCATCTAAAGTGATGCTTTTTTGACGGGACATGATTTCATTCTGATGCAGAATGATCAAGTAATTTATTATTCTTCAAGAGAACTAAAACCTCAAGAGTTAAATTTTCCCACACTTTATTTAGAATTAACATATTTGGTTTTTTGCTTAAACTTTTAGTGGAATCATTTATATTGAGCCAGTTTTGGAATATATACTAACCATAAAAGTTTTAAGTGTAAATTTACATGGAAGGAATAGAACATGGGGTAGAGAAGATGGTATGAACTGATAGAGGATTGTGATTGAACAATAAATTACCATCTAAGATAAGAAAACTAAGTGTAGGATTTCTTGATTTGAAAACACCATGCATCATTAACCATGTTAATTTGTATTTGACTCTTTGATTAAGGATTTGATGAATTTTGGACTAGAAGTTATTGGTGCAGGAAAGTCCTCTTTTTTTGTTTTCAATGCCAGTGAATTCATCTCTTTCAGAATGAATTAAAAAAGTGTATAATGGATACCATGAGTTACAGAAAAAGGTAGATTTGGATGAAAAAGATAAGTTTCCAAAATTTAAGTTTGATAAGTATTATGTCTTGAGATTTGGAAAGTGATATTGTATTACTTACGATTTAAATTTGAAGAAATAATTATTAGGTGAATCTCACAGTTCTCCATTTTTAGTTCATCCTATAAGCACTAAGATATATAGAGACCATCAAGAATTTTACTGGTGGGATATAATGAAAAGATATATTACTAATTTTAACACAGAATTCTTGACATGTTAATAGGTTAATGAAGAGAAGAGACTAAAAAAGTATGATTAATCCTTTTCCAATACCATATAGGAAATAGGAAAATATATCCTTTGACTTCATGGTGGGACTACCAATGATTATAAAGTTAACAATGCGATTTGGGTTATTATTGATTGGTATAAGAAATATTTAAATTTTTTCCTATTTTAGACACTCTTACTCTAGATCATCTTTCTAGAATTTATATTAAAGTTATTTTCAGGTTACATGGAGTTCCTCTCTTCATTTTATCTGACCATGATCTCATGTTCATGTATATCTTTTGGAAAGGCCTTCAGAAGTTATTGGGAGATGAATTCAATTTCAGCAGATCCTTTCATCCTCAATATGGTAGACAACCAAAGTGATCAATAAAGACATTATAAGATATTTTAGGTTCTTTTTCGATGGATTATATTGAAAATTGGGATCAAAATATTTTTTTTGTTCAGTTTTATTATAATAAAAAAATTCAATCTATTATACAGATGACACATTTTGATGAATTATATAGAATGCGGTGTCAAATTCCAGAATTTTGGGATGAATTCAGTGAATGGAAGATGATGGGACCAGAATTATTAGAGTAAGTGGATGAAAAAGTAATGATGATTTAGAATCACATAAAGACATCTTACAGTAGGTAGAACAATTATGTAGATAACAGGAGGAAAAACCTTTCTTTCACGGTAGGATATCATGTTTTCTATAAATATCTCTATATAAAAGTTTTATGTGTTTTTTAAGAAATGAAAGCTAAATACATGGTTAATTGAACCTTATTAAATCCTAGATAAGGTTGGACCATTTTCCTGCTGATTTTCTTTTCCTCTGAGTTTATCTCCAGAACACAATGTTTTTCTTGTTTAGATTACAAGAAAGTATGTGCTAGATCTATCTCATGTTTTGTGACCATAAGTAGTTTAGCTATAAGAGAAACATTCATATGAGTAAAATTTTCTTCATTATCTTTATTATATAGAGAATTTATTATGGAATAAGGTAATTCACCAGGTTAAGGTTTGGTGGGAAAACCACATTGGTGGAGAAGCAACATTAGAATACAAAAATGTTCTGAGGAAAATATATCAAAATTTGTCCGACTAGTGAAAAAATTGTGAGGATACAATTTCAAAAATGGGGGAGGGATGTAACAACTCCGGTATGGATGGAATAATTTGTTTTCATATTTATTATTATTGTTAAACTAAATTATTAAATTCCTTATGTTATGTAATTCTTAAAAAAATATAATTTAAACTAATTTCTTATATGGTTACATTTAAAAGATTAATTTTAAAATTATTGAATTTTAGTTCTACAAAACTCATTTAATTTTAGTAATCATAAACTCAAAATTATCTTACTATTAATTTTTTACAATTTTTTGAGAAATTTAAATTTTTCTTCATTAGTAAAAAATATATTTTTTTATATGATACATTTTTTGATATTTTCAATAAAAAAAAATTTATAAAAAATTTATTAAACATACAGATTGAATAAATTATGATATTATAATACAAATATAGTACAAAAATAATTCAGAACATGTAAATTATAATTTATTTCATAATAAGTATTTAAATTATTGTCAGTGTTGACGTAGTGTCTATACAACATTGAAAAAGTCAAATATTGGTTCTTTAGATAATAATTGAGGGCTAAAAATTGTTTTCATGACTTTTTTAATTGATTATTATGTATAATTTAATTTTTTTGGATTTTAATTTCTAATTATAAAGTTATATAACATGATTCTTATACAGATGATTCTATAATACTTGCGCATTAAAAGAAAAGAAAAATTAAGAAATAAAAGACGATATCTACAAATGTATATGAGTAAATATATATAGTTAATTAATAAAAAATTTTATCATGAACTTATTTTATTTATTTTTATTATATTAAATTATTTTTAAATTTTTATACGTAAAATTATTAACTTTAATTAAAATGCAATTTTGATGCAATGTTTGTTTTAAGAGAAGAAAAATAAATAAAATAATTTTAATTAAAATTATAAGAACCATTAAATGACCCAAAAATATAAATAAATCTATATTTATGAGTAATTTTAGAATCATAATTTATTTTGATTTTAAATTTTTACCTTTTTGACCCACATTATTTGCTTTAATACAATTATAATATTTTACTTAAAAGAATGTCATGTTTATCACACTATAGTTTTTAAATAGTATAATATTTTAATATATGATTTTCTAGAAGTTTTTTTTCAAACATAATTAGTAATTTTGAATATAATAAATTTTTATTCATTATGAATATTTATTTTAAATTTTTATGCCACAAATAAATAACATAAAGGATTGCACAAAAATGATGCAGTAATTATCAATTTAATAGAAAAATCAAATAAATGATATTAAAAATAATAAAATAAATATAGTTTGAGATTTTTAATGAAATTAATGAGTTCCCTAGATGAATATTATATTTATAGGATATAAAAATTTTGTTTGAAATTTGAAACATAGTTTTGATGTTTTTAAAGTCATAGTTATGAATAGTGTTTAATTTGAAGAAAAAAATTTCTAAGAATAAAATATTTTTAAAAATTATTTAAATGTAAAATAATATATTGAAAATGAAAAAAAATTATAATATTTATTCCTAAAAGTTTATCATATGATTTTTAGTCCTTTTTAAAGTCTTAAAAACTATATTAAACTTATTATATTTTAATATTTTAAGTAATTCCTAATTTTTCCCTCACCTCAATTATAAAAGGAGGATCATCCCTTAAAAACAATTCATCAAGTTAATATTTATTTCATAACTATCCAATACAAAATTATATTATCCATGTAAATTTCCATAATATAGTTTTTCTATTCTCACATAAATACCACTTCAAAGAGCATATGGAGGTTCTCAAGTAGAAATATTTGATATGTAAATTCCTTCTTCTTCTCTTTTAAATTATTTCCCACTTATACCTTATCTTAAACCCCTATAAAATGTTTCATGACAACTCTAGTATCATATATATACTATAATTTTATTTTTTTAATGTAATATTCCTTATCAACTATGTTATTTTCTTCTATTATTCTTAAAAATGAGATCATCGTATGTGGTGTGTCAATTCCTCGCCTTCATGGATAATGTGTTTTTATTTATCAAAACATCATTCATGGAAAGATTAAATAACTTATCATAATTCAAAATGATATAAATATATATATTTTCTCCTTTATGGTGTATTATTACCATTTGAAAAGAGAAATCCATAATGAACTGACCATGGAAACCATGAAAAGAATGCAACTGAAGCAATGGAAATAATAAAATATTATTAATAAATGGGTGAAAATTTGTTATAAAAAGATCATATAAGGAATTATATATATGAATATAGTTCTTTAATATATTAATAATTCTTTTTAAACCTTTATAAATGAGGGTTTAATATGTTTTAAGTAATTTGAACCTGATGTAAGGGATTATTCTTTTATAATCCACTTTAATGTTTTTTTTTCAAAATTCAAAAACAATGTTCTTCTACCTATAAAACATGATAGTAGTTTCCATATTTCATGAATCATTAATTTTTTCAGGTTTTATTTATAATATTACAAGTTTAATTACAAATAAAATTATTTTCTTGGTATTTGCACAATATTCTTTTAAAATAAGTGATTTTCTTTAAGAAATGTTTTAATGATGCGAGTGTTCGAGTTTTATGTTTATATTTTGGTTCTTTATAATTTTTTATAATGAAGTGTGGGACCTATATATCCCTTCAATTAATTTGGTTTTTTATATTAGAAATATACCATAATGGTTATTCCATGTTTAATTGTGATGGTTACACTATAGGGTATCCGTGAGGGCTACACAATAAGGTAGTTGTGAAGGATACATCTTAAGGTCACTGTGAGGGTTACATTGTAATGTAGCAATGATTGTTATAAGTTATATAGTATTCATGAGGTTAAAAATAATAATTAATTAATTCCCCAAGTTACATTTGTTTATTTATTTATGTTTTTCATGTTTTTGATAAATCACTTGTTTTCAAAAATTAAGTATATGATACATTATAGGTGAGAATTATGTCATTGTGAAAATGATTTAATAAGTTTATAAGTATTCATTAACTAATGGCTCCTTTATTTTATGTCTATTACTGAGATTTCATTATCATCCCAAGTATAAAAATTATTTTCATAGGGTTTAAGGATGGGTAAGAGAAAAGAAGAAGCCAATAATAATTATGTGAGTATTTTTCATGACAAGATTTTACATTTCATTAAAAATTTAGTATTATTCAATAAATGAATTATATTATAGTATTACCCACTTTGTATTCTTATGGGTTGATATGTATGAATTATTTCTGAATTATCTAAAACTCTAAACCAAAAAGATCTTTAGGAATGAAGGAAATTGAATTCTAAAAAAAATTCTAGATTATGAAATTTTTAAGACTCTGTTCATATAATTATAAACACTTCATTATATCATAACCTATAATATATATATATATATATCACAATAATTTAATAAGAAAATAACCCATCAAAGTAAGTGGGTTTCATAAATATCATTCATCAAAACATATACCATTCAACGAAATAATATTAATGGTATCCTTGGATCATATTCCTAGTAAAGTATAAATTCAATATAAAGATGTCTTATTATATGGGGATATATTATGAAATATCACTTGGAATATTTCTTAATGAATATAATATCTTTTTGAAAATCATTTTTTAGAAATAAAACATTTTCAAAATACTTTTCTTTGAAAAAAAATTAAAACTTATTAAGTACGCTTTAAAAATAATTTTAAACATTTATTGATGAAAATTTAATTTTCACATTGAAAAAAAAAACTTTTTTTAGAACATAAAACCTTTTTAAAACCTTTTTTGGTGAAAATAAATTTTACAAATTATAAATCAATTGTTGAAAATTATTTTAAAAAATTAAATGTAAACCATTTTTGAAAACATTTTTCTTTGAAAATAGTTCGGAAAACATATAAATAAAGATTAGAAAATCATTTAAAATACCTTCTAAAACATAAAACAAATTTTTAAAACTTTTAAATGAAAATAAGGTTAAAATATCATTTAAAAAGAGTTTTTAACCCCTTTTTTAAAACATTATTTTGGGAAAAAATAGATTTTTGACTGAAGAGAAATAAAGTCAAATTTTCATAAAACCAGTTTCTTAATTATCATAAGAACCAAATAATTGAAAAATGGTAACAATACATAAATATATAATGAATAAATATATTATAATAAAATTCATTAGTGTTATCTATATATGGATCATAATATTTCATCAATGGAAGAAAAATCAGAAACAATCCCAATAAATGGCGAGATTGTAGAAATAAACTATTACAAATTTTCTAACATTGACTCATAATTCACATGACAGAATTAATTTACTTGAATATTATAATATAATTAAAATAGTGACATTCATTATAAAATATTTCAAAGGTCTTTATTTACACCTCTTAAATGAATGTAGGTTTATAACATAACATGTGTCTCAAAGAAAGAAAATGGATACCAAAATTACCTTTCTGATTTGGTAACTTTTGAAACGTAAACCCAATGAAATAAAGATAATCAAATAGATATGTAAATACTAACGAATTTAATGATATTATTAATATAATACATTCATGTTACTTTTATAAACCACATAAAATTAACGAGTGGGGAATAATGTTTTAGTCCCGCAGATATAAAACAGGGACTAAAAATCCCCTTATTACTTGAGAAAATTTTGAATCGTTAGATATTTGAATGAATAATGTAAATTCATTCTTTTAGTATAATTAAATAAATAAAATTCATGATATAATTTTTTATAGGGACATATATACACTACACTATAATAATAAGTTTTTAATATATCATATTTCTCATTGTAATAAAAATTGAGACGAAAAACCCCTTACTTTAAGTCTTTCTTCGTACACGTTAAAACCTCATGTATAATAAATATAATTTTGTTATATATCTAACATAGAACAAAATTATTATATATAATAACATATTTTATTTTATTGTGACTTTATATTAAACTTCTAATAATAATTTCATGTTATAACTATGTTATGGATAATAACTACTTTGCTTTTTTTCTATATTTTTTGAATTTTTATTCTTGATCCTATCACTTAGATCATTAATTACTTATTTATAAAGTATAAAACATTATATAAATATAATATATATTCAGTATATTATTATTTATAGTAATATATACAATATATAAATATTAAATGAAATACACCATTCATGGAGATGGTAGGTTGTATGTACGCATGAATACGGTTTCTATTTTTTATTCGTTTTGAAAGAAAGTAAAAAAAATAAGATATATGTATGTATATTTATATTATAATTAGAGTATAATTATTATTTAATATTTATCATATAATTTTACTAAACACATTCTTAATACATTCCATGTGGAGTGTGAATGAATCACATCGCTTTTAGGAGGCGGTAGTCTGCACGTCCACAAATGAAGTTATCTTATTCCCAAAAACAAGAAAGAATAAATATATGGGTTATATAATAATTACCTAAGAATAAAAATATTATATATATCATATATATCATATTAAAATATGAATTCTGTCATTATTACAAACCTTCAAATGTGGTAATGGAAGAATGAACAACATCGGTTCATGAGGTGGTTGTCCTCTATAGACACGAACGATAATTGGATATCCTATTTGAAGTAAGTGTGTGTAAGTCTAGGTTAAACTATTAACATAACATAATATAAGAAAAGTTATGATACTTGTTTTATTATATAATATTTTATTTATAAGATTTTTTTGTTTGTAAATAAATAAAACAAAAGTGTTTGTTGAAGGATGTTGCCTCTTATTAGGGTAAATTCTTTTGGTTTGAACGAAAGGGATTCATTAGATTTCTTTATATACAAAGTGAGTGTTATAGTATGATAGGAGGGAAGTTTTGAGATTATTATGGTAGGTTTTTTACTATCCAAATGGAATTAGATGTGTGAATAAGTATGTGGGTGAGTGCCCTATTATAGTGGAGGAGAAGTGGCATTCTTGTAAATATAAAAAGGCAAATACTATTGAGAGGTATGCATTACATCATGTTCTTCCAATAGTGGTAAATTTTCTTTAAAAAGGATTATATGGTATATATATTTCAATATAATTAATTTTGTACATGTTTCTAGTTTATTTGGCGCCTTAAGATATATTTAACCACTAAGTAAACTCATTTTACTTTAATCACTATGATTAATTTTTATTATATTCACTACTATTTTTGGTCAAAATGTAAGATTATTTTAATAAAAATAAAAAATTATGTTTTTTAAAAATAAATAATATTTGTTTAGAAATTTTAAACCCAAAATTGATAAAAATCAATTTAAAATTAATCCCACATAAAGGATGAGAAAATTGGTTTTCAAATTTAAAATGTTCAAAAGTTTGAAATATTTTTATATCCAATTTCAATGTGAAATTGATTCCAATGATCTAAATTATAATAATGGACTTATAATTTATTTAATTGTTAACAAAATTCAAATATAATTTAACTATATAATTAAATTATATGAGAAATCAATTTTCAATTAAAATTCATTATTTTTCATTATTCATCCAAATATGAAACTTCTCAGAAAAATATCATAATTTCACAAAGATATAATATTGATGTTCCTATTTCAAAAATGGAGTTTATTTTTTTCAAATAAAATATTTAAATAATTAAAAATTATATTTAAAATATGCAATCTATTAGAAGATAGTAAAATTACCTTTTAAAAAAATATATATCTTCATGCAAAAAATTGCTTTTATTCTTTTCTCTTGTCTAGAAAGCACATAAGATTAATGTTAAATAGTTGATTGAATAATATATATATATATATATATAATGATTTATCAAAATTTATTTAATTAAATTATTACGGTAAAATGTGTTTGATTTCATAAATATAGTTTTCCAGCAAAACATTTCCTATATTTTCAAAAAGGGTTTTATTTTCATTTATAGTCAATTGGTAACCAAATAATTATTCTTATTTATATTTGTCAAACATATTTTCATAATTTATCAAATATTATTCATGACCTATATTATAATTTCTAGGTAAAAACCAAAATAATATATTAATAATATTATTAATAATATGGTGTATTTTTTTTAAAACAGGGTCTTGCATGTAATGAAAGTTACCCAAGGAACTCGGAATTGTGGGTAACAAAAGACCAATATAGTGTTGTGTATACCAAAATATAATCTAAGTAATCTATGTAAATAAATATTGACTTGTTTTTATATATAAATAAATAATAACTTTGTGCTTTCATATAACACAAGATATATTTAGTGTTACATGAAATGAAAAATAAAAAAATAAATTAATTAAAAAAATTCACAAAATCATTGGGTGTTATAAATTATAAAAGATAAGCCTATGTATTGGAGAACATACAAAAATTTTGGTAATATAGAAATCATTAGGCTTTCCTTGAAATTAAACCCATGTCTAGATACTAGAATGTTGATATAGGATCTGGAAAAACATTACCTTGGATTAATAACCCAAAACAGAGTGTGTTGGGTGTTAACTCAACTATGAATTAGTACATGACAAATAAACCTAAATAAAAACTTTTCTACATGCTATTATGGGATATTATTTGGTTTATTATATTCTTTTTATGAACTGCTAATAATGAATAACTTTTTTTTCTTTAAGGGACTCTATTCAGAAATATAAGATAACCCAAATTAAACTATCATAAGTTAAACTAAGATTGATATTGGTCATACTAAAGAGATTAAGATCTTACATGATGATGTAAAAGGGTAAATGGTTTTATGTTTGAATCCATTTAAGGTTTTTTATTATGATAATCCCCCTATGATGTTAAATGTTTATTAGTCACGTTAAAACTTGTGGTTTTAGTTATAGCTGAAGGAAGAAAGAATTCAGTTAACCTTGGTTTTGAGGAACAACGTGATGATTACCTTAATGATAAAACCTTTATAATTTGATATAAAAAGATAAATCTAGTAATTATATCAAACTATATTTCATGAAACATTATTAATAATGTAACAATATTTGAAAACATGAGTTCATCAAAAAAAATATAATGATCGAGGCTCATGGAAATTTAGGTAATGGAGATGTTGAAAATGGGGTATTCAACCACCTATATGTCAAAATGTGGGAAGAGTGACCCTGTAAATTTTTCCAAGGGGATTGAATGATGATTTACTTGTGGATTATGGGGTCATCAAGTATCAAACTAACATGGGAATATGAAGAGCCTAATTAGCACAATGAGATTTGAAATATTGCATCAAAAATAACCATTAACATTCCAATTCCCTTACGTGTGGAAAACATGGTCATTATCCAAGTCGATTCCATAATATAAATTCTATCAATTATGATAAGTATCAAAAACATCTAAGGTCATGGGAATAATAGAAAGTCTATGAAATCACAACTATAGAAGTGAGATTCGAAAATGATATGGAATGAGGAATGGATTGGTTCTCTCCACTTGTTTGAGAATTTTAGTTAGGATAAAGAGATTGCATTTTAAATCATCCAATGATATTATATGCATGGATTATTATGAACACTCATTATAATAAAATTTTACAACATGAGTCTTGATACCAAATAATGATACTCATGCATCAAATATTTAGAGAAAAATAAATATAATGGATAATCCTATTCTATTGAAAAATATGGATTTCTTAATTTTTTTTAGGTTGATATCACTCTATAAATCAAATATCGATTCACCTTATAGATATGCATGGTTAAATTCATTATTAAGTAATAATTTAAATTTTTATGATGCAATTTATTTAAGGTGTGGATAATGTAATGCACTACGTTTTAGGATCCATTATTATTACTATTATTATTATTAATCTTAAAATTATTATTATTATTATTATTATGACTACAATTATGAAGAATTTATCTCTATTTCATTTGAATAATTAATATATAATTATTAATTGATACAAACAAGATATGAACCAAGTTAATGACACTTTATTCAATTATAGTGGAAAATTAAAATGACATTATATGATACCATGTAATTCATATAATTGAATAATACACATCATTAATGATTTCATATATAAAAAATACAAAAATAAAAAATAAAAAATAAATTAAAAATAATAATATATTTAGAACTAGAAACTCCCATGGACCACTATCACCTTTATGAATCACCACTACTATAAAAAATCCTACAAGGAGAAGTAATAACATTGAAAGTGAAATGATGTTGTTTAATCAAAAATGAAAATAATGGAAATGAGAAGTTTGAAGGGAATACATTAAGAAAGATTAGGTATTTTTGGAATGAAATTTGGTTATTTCAATTATGTAAATTGAAAATATGATTATTGTAATTATTTTCTCTGGCCACATATCCTATATGTATACTAAATATGGGTGTTACTAATTGGTAAATTTAAAATTATATAACTCACAATGAAATAAAAATATGATATTAAAATTTTATATATATATATATATAAATTATATATAAATATTATTGTTATTAAAATTTTATACGTTTTATACATAAAATTCAAATATATATTTAAATATCAATGGAGTATTAAAAACTAAATTTTAATATAATTCATTAATTAATAGTATTTGTCAAATCGTATTTTTTAAAAAAAATAAGATTTATTTTCAAAGAATTTTTTCATTAAGTATCAGATATTTTTTTCAAATAAAATAATTTTACACTTTAAAATATTATTATATATTAACTAATGTGTTAAAATTTCATTAATTATAAAGTTATATGAAATAATATTAAAACCCTAATGTTTAAAAACACCTTTTTCCAATAAATTTTTTTCTATTTATAATATATTTATTTTTTCTTTGAAAGATAAATATAAAAATTTTATAATTTTAATTTTATGAAATAAAAATAATTTTTTAATTGATTATAGAAATGTTAGATATATTTTGAAGTAACAGATTTTTAGGTGAATTGAAAAAATACGAATTTTACTAAAAACTATCACTTTTATAATACAAGAATGAATTAAAAGTTTAAGAAACCATTTTAATATAAATATATATTTAGTTAGTAATTAATATAAAACATTAAAAATTAATATACTGATTTTTTAAAATAAATATTTTATATTTTCGAAACTCAATTAATATTTTTCACTAAAAATTATTTTTGCATGCTTATAATAAAAATTAGATTTTATCACTTTTATAAATTAAATGTAAAAAAAATATATTACCTACTTGAGTTCAAAATTTAAATATTATCCAAAAATTTCAATTTAATTATTATAAATAAATATAATATTATTATGATTAGTGTTAATTACCATGATAATGGTAAAACAGTTTTTCAATGAATTATTTTAATAATATCATGTAATTTTTTTCATTAATAAAATTGACATAAATTAAATTATGAAATTTATATACTATTAATAAACCTACATATAACTATATTAACACCCAATAAATGGGTAATAAATAATAAATATCTTTAAATAATTATTAATGATTAGAACTCATTATTGTACAAAAATTATTTCAAAATAAAGTATATATATTAATTTAAAAGTTGATTTTGTCATATTTATAAATTTATTTATATTAAATTTTGATTAAATTTTGGTTTGTAACATTAAAATTTGGTAAAAGGGGGTTACATTATATTTTTAGATAAAATATAAATTACTTATTTAAAAACTAGTTACAAATTAAACAAAATGTAAAAAAATGAAAAACCCTATTATAAAAGGAATAAAACAAATTAAAAACATGTTGGGAATTATTTTTCAGGATTTATCGACCCAATGTAACCCTAAAATATACTATTCAGAAGTTTTGGAGGCATTTACCAAGGAATATTGTATATATATCTAGAGAGTGTAAACGGTATTCTTAAAATTGTCATTTTAATCACTTATAAGAGGGGTTCACTTCCACCCCACCATGGTTACATTTAAAATTCAAATTTTCCTTGAAACTATACTTAAACTATCTCTACTAGAATTAATTTTATTTTCCTTAATACCTTGGTCCCTAGAAGTTTTATTAAGGCCTTCACTTCCAAGGAAAACTCTAAGAGATTATCAAGCCACTAATGTAATTATTACCTTCTTAGTAGATTTTTATCGTTAATATTTCTCCCCCACGTTACATATATCGGTAAAAATATAATAAAATTATTATCATTATTATTCTTAAATTTTATTATATTAATATAATAACCCTTATCTATTCCATTCCATCCAATTAAAAAATCATTATTAGTGCGTCATGCAGACCTCAACCTCTTTAAAGTGATGTCTTCTATTTTTAGTTACTACCATTTGTGGATGAGAAAAAAGAATTCATGGATTGATAAATATTATATATATAATAAAAATATGATTTTGATATTTCAAATTTTCATTTACCTTGTTTCCCTATCATTCATTAAGAAATGGAAACATTAATCGTGCGTTCGTGAGAACTACCAACAAAAGCAATAAGATAATTTTTCATCACCACCCATAATAGTTGGCCATAAAAATATAATTAATGTATATAAATTATTTCAATAAAACTATTTATATTCATTACATTATTAAACAGTTTTAGAGATATTTATATCATGATCAACATATGTAAGGAGTTATGAATAATTGACCAAATAACCTCAAGTAATTGGTGTAGGAAAGAAAACTATATAATAAACAAATATAATATTAGAATAAATAGCATATATTAAATTAAATAAATAATAATAATGATCCTAATAAGTTACATAATAAACAAAATTTTACTATTTATAATGTTATATGTATGCGAAAAATGAACCTCGAATAAGGTAAGGGTTTATTTTAAAATTTTCCACCTTTGAGAAATATTTTCTTGTTTGCACCTAATGTCATTTAAATGGTGTATATACTAAAAATTTTCTATATAATAGTGTTAATGAACTTTATTTAAGGTATTTTAACATTAAAATCAATATTTTTATCTTTCAAGCAGATTTATTTGAATGTTTCTTAAGTCATACATGATTCGTTTCAAACAGCCTTCGTTGAGAAATACTTTGATGTTATGAACCAAAATTCATTTTATGGTGTCACAAGTACCCCCTTGACTTATAGTATCATAAAATATTATTTAAATTTAAAACATAACAACCAATAATACTATTAGTTGCTTTGGGGTTTGATTTATTCTATCTATAAAATGTGAGTGTCTTTTATAACTACATTTTCTTTCTAGATTTAGAATTTTCTACTTCAGTTTTATCTTTCATTTCATATGGAATTAACTATTTATATCATTTTATATATCATTTTATTAAAATTTTATTTATTTATTATTTATAATCCTTTTTGACAATTAAACTATGATAAGAATAATTCCCATATATTTAAATGATGGTTTCCCCTCATTGTCCATAATTACCCTTCCCACCAATGTTCACTTTTTTATTAGAAAAATAATTAAGTGTTATCTCATGAAATTTTCTTATTTTCCTATTTTAAAAATTAAGTATTGTTCTTATATTATGATGTGTGATTAAAAAAAAGGAAATTTGATATACATAAAGAGATATTTTGAACCACCTTTATAACTAGTCAGTTACACATTCTCTTTATTTTTCTATATTTTATGAAATATTCTTATAATGCACTTATTCTATTTTTTTCATATATTTCATTATTATATATATCTAGTTTAATATTTTTTTTCATTTTTTGGGTTATACACATTTTTATTTGACTTAAAAATTCCCACTTTTAAATAAACCATGTTAAGGTAACTTTTATATTTCTTGTCTTGTGTTTATAATCACCTCCATACAATTCCTTAAAACCATAAAACGAATATAAAAACCCTCATTATTTAATGTAGAACCATATTGGTTCATTTTTTATGGAAAAATGTAATTTCACTCCTTATTTAAAAATATATTTTACTTATTTCATAAAACTTCACCCAAGTGGTGTGTTTTTATTATTACTTCTCTCATATCTTTCTCATGAAATGTCTTTATTGGATCTCAATAATAAATAATACCTCTGTATAATTTTTAAATATGAAAAAAATGATTATAGTTCCTTATTCTATTTGGAATAATTATTATTTTTCCTTTTTTATCCCTTGAATCAGGATTATAAAACCACTTCCTTCTAATGGGTTCGATCGTGATTTTGTTTTATATTTGGCTTATTTACCTCATGTTGCATGCATATGCATGATTTTCATTTATGTGATGTTGGGTCTAGAATTATACACCCTTAAAATATTTTTTTTTAATGTTCTTTATCTCATGAGATGTTATTTAAGGGGTTAGTTATTGGACATAATCAACAATGGGACATTATTTACTTTATGATGAGGGTCTTAGGAGTGACCCTTGATTTATGAATACGATATCATGTTTTATGGTTTTTCAACATGTTTATGATCTTAGGATATAATTTTCTGATATCATGCTTCCATGAATATGATATTCTTCTTTATGATATCATTTTATACCATTTGAATCTCATGTTATTCTATATTTTCAGGTTTATTCCCTTATTGATCTTTCTAAATCATGTTTTTCTCATTTATTTTTCACAATGATATATTATGAAGTTTTATAAGATCTATGGGAGTAGAAAGAAATATTTGCAGTATTAAGTAAATATTATTTTTTTATATTTAAAATGATTTATTTCTATTACGATTCTTTGAACTACATTATACCTCTCATTCCTCGGTGTGTATTTGTTGGAAAAGTTTGTCAATAATTATGAAATATTTTTTATTTAAGGCTTAGGTCACCATACTAATAAAAAAAGGAATCCAATGATCCATACATTCATAAATAAAATTAATAGAAATATCAAGTTCCTCTAACCACTTATCTTCCTCATGATAAAGAAAATTCCCCTCATACTTTTCAAAAAATTAACACTAAAACTCATATGACACCATCCTCTAAGAATCATCCTCCTTAGTTTAGTCAACACTCCTATGGTTGACCAGAGAATCCTTTTACACCTCCTTATATTGAACAATATACAAATGACTCAAACCACTCATGTCTATAATATGTATCATATAAACTTCTAATCATAGGAATATAAAATTCATTTAAGATAGTTTAATTAAATTCACTTTAGTTTCTCCAAATCACAACATTTTTAACAGAGGTACAAGAATGTATGATGCATGTACCATAACTAGTTCTCTATCCTATTTTCAATATCATCTCACTTAGGATGTTTAGTAGAATTAGGGTACATACATAAAATCTCAAGTGGGCCTAAATTAATATTTCATATTCAATGTCCATTTATATGAAACAGGATATGTTTGATTAATATTGTTTTCCATCCAACCACATATAGTGTTCACTAGTGAATTACTCTAAACTACATCCTAACTCTCAACTGTTTATCTAATACCACTCTGATATTACCCACCCCCAATGGAACCCCTCATTGGCATGTAGTGAATATTAGAGTGACCCTTCAATCATTCCTCTAATATTTCATGGTTTGGGGAATAGTACTAACTCTATACAAAACATATATTAGAGGAATTTCTCCCATAATCGTAGAATCATATGATAAAAACACCAATCAATTCAGTAAAACGTAAAATATAACCCAATATAAAATTCATTTAATGGAATACATAAATAATAATATTCAATATAAAATACCAAATACAAATCTAATGGAAGTGACAATAACATTGCTCATGATCTACACATGCTAGTAAGGTCTATCTTTATTCCTGGATCCCTCTTAGAAACTTGTAATATAAAACATTATAAGGTATCGTATAATAACCCACGCTAGGAATGGATTTATCTTATAATATTTCTATAAGGTAAAAATTACATCTCATAAATAATCAAAAAATCACAAGAAAATAAGTTTTATTTTCTTTTAAGACTACTAAAATATGTAATTTATTGAACAAAATTTTTGAAAATTTATCAATAATTGAGCCACACTAGACTGAATCTTCTATTATTTATAAATTATACTAATCTTCATGACCTGGTGAAATTGAAACATAAGAAAGGGTTAAACTTATATACATGGAAATGGTAAACATAATATATAAAATTATAATAAAATAAGTTAAAATAAGATGACAAATCGGTATAATCATGTTACATAAGAAAATTAATAACTTGAAAATCATAGATCCTAAATCATAGCATGTGACTTTGAATAACATAAGACATGAATAAAATGAGTGTGAGAATATGAGTCAATAAACCCGATTCTTTATATCTTATCACAATAATGAGAATAAGAAAAAAATTGAGATATCTTCCAAATTTGGTACAAACTCTACTATAGGGAATATTATATTCATGAGCCACTAAATTAGTGACTATACTTACAATAACCTAAAATATACTCATGAATAATTATCTCAGGAGATATAAAACATAAATTAATGCATTTGAGGGGAAATAGGACCCACCCGTGAACATCCATACTTCTGAGTTCCACTTGAAATAAATCACTTATCAAATCATAAGTAACCCATGGCAATAAAATGGGTTTCATATAAATTTATAAATTAAAATCATTCACTTTTATATCATAAACAACCAATGGAATGAAAATGGGTTTCATTCAACATATTTTAAGGAACCCATCAAATGAAAATTTGTTTCATATAGATTCACAAAAGGAAATTATTGATAATTCTATAAATAATCATAAAATGAATAACCCATATAAAATAAATGGGTATGCAAGGAAATCAAGTAACTTTATAGGTAAATAACTTTCAGTGAAGATAATAAATCATATGGTATTTCTGCTCTATATGAGAATGGTATATGGTTAATTTAATAATTTCTACAAATCAATTGATGTATGGAATCTAGTTTAACACCCCTAAATAAAATGAATTGAAAATATTATATTCAAAAAGGAATATAATTGGGTGAAAAGTTGGGATCATAACTAATTATTGATTATGCAAGGTAAAGGTAGCGATAGATCATTCCTCAAAAATAGAAAGATATTACATAATACATCCATAAAAATAATTTGGATAGATAAAATAAAATTATACACTTTATCAAGCCTAATGTATTTCAAATAAGGTGAGTTTTGTTGAGAACCATTTTTAAGAGAATTAAGAAATTTACTTGGGAAATAATTAGCATTCATGATGTTTTTTAAAAAATTTCTAATATACATATTTTATAAATAAAGGACTATAGGATTTTATTTTAGAAAACTATTAAATCATAGAAATGAATTATCATAGAAAATGAAAATGTGGCACAAAAATGTGTTTACATGGGAAACATTAAAAATATATTCTTTTTACACATTTATGAAAATGAACAAATCCAAATATATTAGAAATTTCTTGATTTTTTTGAATAAGATAAAGTAGTAGAAAATTTCATTAATAAATTACATATTCATATATAATGGAATTTTTAAATTCATCTAATGAATTGTTCTATGGAAAGAAGGGAGTTTATTGACTAAAAAGGAGAAACTTGGTTGATTTCACTTACAAGAAACACTTCAGTTAAAATATGAATCAAAGGAAAATGAAATATTCAGGGAACATATAAAAACACCATTGATATAAAAAGGAAATTAAGAAGGGTTTTATAAAGAATATAAATTATCTAGATGGAATATATTTTAAAAAAAAATCTTTATTTTAAAATCACATTAGTGAGGAATCCCCTACACACTATGGCAAAATGCGTATTTAGCAGCGGTTTTTTTTCATTTTGCGGCGGTTTAAAACCCCACTAAATCGTTTGATGGAGGTTTTGAAAACCCTCTGCTAAATTGTGCGTTGGGAAACTATTAGCGGTGGTTTTCAAAACCTCCATCAAACGTTTCACGGCATTGTTTTAGCGGCGGTTGTTTGGAATTTTTTTTGAATTTTATTACTAATTTTGTATTTAAATTTTTATAATTTTTTATTTTTTTAATTAATTAATTATTATTATTTATTTATTTATTTATTTTTTTTAATTATTTATTTATTTATTTCGTATTTATTTATATATTTAGTATTTATTTTATTTATTTCTTATTACCTTATTCCCATACACATTCCCATGCCCATGCAATATAAAGAATTTATGCGTTTGGTGAGATTTGAACCCCTAATCTCTTGCATATTTTCCAAAGACTTTACCACTCCAGAAGGCTCGTCATGTGGTTAATAAAAAGAATTTAATATAATTATATATACTAATTGAAAAAAATACATAAATAATAGATATAAACTCAATAATAATTACACAATAAGCAATAATCAATAATTAATAATTAATAATTATTGATTTATTAGTCATTTATTGAGTTATTTATTTATTATTATTTACTATTTATTATAGTAAATAACAAATAAATTATAATAATAAATATATAAATTGTAAAATTATGAAAATAAAATAATAAAATAATAAAATTAAGAAATTAAAATAATAATATAATAAAATAATAATACAATAAATAATAAACAATAAATAGTAAACAATAAAAGATCAAAAAATAAATAATGAATAAATAACAATAAAAAAAATAATAAACAATAAACAATAAACAATAAATAATAAATAATAAATAATAAATAATAATAAACAAATAATAAATAATAAATTATAAATTATAAATAATAAACAATAAATAATAATAAATAATAAATAATAAATAATAAACAATAAATAATAACAAATAACAAATAACAAATAGTAAATAATAACAAGTATTAAATAATATTAAATATTAAATATTAAATATTAAATATTAAATATTAAATAATCAATAATCAATAATAAATAACGCATAATAAATAATTTATAATAAATAAATTATAAATAAATAATAAAACATATAAAATATGAAATAAAAAACAGTAAATAAAAAATAAAAAATAAAAAATAAAAAATAATAATAATAATAAATAACACATAAATAAATTATAAAGTGTCAGTAACCACCTATATGGTTTTTTTCTGGTATAGCTTTAAATTACATCTAGTATAACAAAACCAAATTTTTGTAGTCCCTTGATATGGATCACTAAAAGTGATTCCATAATAAATTTGTTGACTAAAGATAATGTGAACAAATATTGGTTGACTCTCATATGAGGAGGCCTAGCAAGGATCGATATGATATTTGGGATTCATGATGGGGTAGAAATGTATGTGGTAACCCTATGAAAATTAGTATCCTCATAGGTGGTTATTTGAAATTTGATGCCTGATACTTTTATAAGAGGCCCTAGCGTGGATCCTTATGAACCATGAGTTATCATGTGTCTTTTTAAATGTTAAAATAGAGTTATTTACCATTAGAAATGTTTTAATGATACATGGTCAATGAGTTAGGTGGGACAGCCTTGTACTTTGAGATAGGGCTATTGGCGTAAGTGGGATGAGTGTTATGGTTGATGAGTATGATTATTTTTTCATACTATTATCAAGATATGTCGTGTTAGGGTAATCGTCATGAGGGTTTATCCAAAGATTGAGAGTTCCCTAGAAGTGGAAATGCATGGGTGCCTTAGGTTTGTGGCTGATGTACGGGGGGTGATATCGAGGTTATAGAAAGGCATAGTTATGTTACAGTATTTCTTATTGTGTAGTACCATGAGTGCTTACGATTTTGGTTTGAGGCTGGTTTTGAGGGAAGGTCCAATTGGGGGCCTAGCCTTATTAACTTGGGTTCTAATTTTACATTGTAGAGAGAGTGAGGGTGCACACCTAAGACTTTTAATAACACCAAATAGAGAATAAGAGTCTGGTTATCTTTTAAAAATGACATATTTTCGAGTATAGTTAGTGATTATATCACATCGTTCTAGTTCTGTGGTGTGAAACTCATGGGATCATGAGTCTGGTGATGTGATCGGTTGGTATGGGATTGTACACATGCTATATTGGATGATAATGAAATGGTATATACCAATGGCACAACATATCCTTTTTAATATTGTATTGGTGAGAATATGAGTGCAAGCTGATGAATGATGGGATTGATGAAACACTGATAGACATTGTGTCTTGGGGATTAAATGAAATTGAATATATCCCACTATGGTAGAGGAGAAATTTGGAATGGATCAATTGTGGTAACCAGTTTGAAAAAGGAGTTAATCCCAGACATATTTTTCCTTGGATAAATGAGTGTGGCTCGGGATTTGTGATATGTTTTTCATAATGAAACATGTTGAGGTGATTCTTAAGGAGCGGTATAATAGATTTCATATGGAGGGAGACTGCCATATAATGTTAGATGATTACCCTCATACAAAAGGGTTGTTGGAATGGTTGGAATGATCATTGGATAGTTACGGTGGTGCTGGGAATTCGGTAAGCTATAAAGACTGATTTGGTCCTATTTTAAATACCATATTTGGGTTCTAGATGATGTATTAAATGAACCCAGTGCATTAGCATTAGTCTTAGGATGATCTTATTGTGATCCAAGGGTAATTTATGATGTGAACCCCATTTTGTGAAATGGTTCATGGGGAATCCTTTTTCTTCACATGGTTCAACGGGTAAACTAGTGATTCATGACATGGTTCATGGGGTGAATGTAACACTATATGATTTTAAAAGAATAACATAATGTTTAATAGTTTATGTGGCACACAACACCAAGCTTAAATGACCTAGGAAATATATTTCCATTATAACCTATCCATTAAATTGGTGGGTATGAATATTATTAACTACTTATTAAATATATATAAATTTCCTACTCTAAATAAATTTATTGACAAATTCTTAATAAATAATCACTCATGTAACATCCTAGACCTGGATTCTACTAAACAGTTCCCTGAGACTAGTTGGTCACATGGCCTCAAGAGCAACTTCCCAACTGTAAGAGGCTACTAACATGTAGTGAAGTCCTAGGTGTCTCTGTGGGGTGACTATGTCCTCATCACCTGTGGGTAGCACAACAGAAATATAATAATAGTAAATCAGTTAAAGTAGTCAAATATATAGATAATAAATCGACAATAAGAATAGATAAAAACAAAATGAAGCTCATAAAAATGATGATGATGATGATGATACATGTCATATGTCAATAAAAATTCATTCAAAACATGTATACATAGTATGTGTACAACAAATAGAAAAAAAATATAAATGTACCAAAAGTTTCAATCTGGTATCATGATCCTTAGCTCAGTCCCATACTCCCCAAATCCCATGAAATCATAAATAAACTATAGTAGGGTTGTTTCCCTTATCATACCTTCAATCATATTGTCTGTTTGGGTAACTAAAGGATTCCAAATAGGGTGTGAGAAATTATCCAAGTAGGCAACCACCATAGGTCTGTGTCGTCCAGTTAGTGAATATATATAACAATAGTGTGGATATAAAATATAACAAGTAAAGGTATTACACCCATGTAAACATCCTATAAGTCTAGGTTTTCATTTCATAACCAATTCATTTAACCAATTCCATTTAATCAATGAGTCACTAATTTATTAGTCAGGTCAATGTCATTATAAGAATTTTAAATTAACCATAACTTCTCATTTGAATATTAAATCTCAAGACTCAGCATGTAACCCAACATCCCTTGTGATAACATGAGAAAGTATGCCTAAACAGGCTATCAATAAAGTTTAAATATGACCAAATCCAATATTGTTCCTTTGATTTTCAGATGCAACATATAAACCATTTAATTCCATTAGTCAATTTAGAACATGATCCTATCCATAAAATTCCTAATTTGGAATCAGAGTATCACTCCAGGTATAATATAAACCAACACCTGACAAATTCATCCATGTAGAACCTCTCAATAATCCATATATCTCACTATATGTGGTATAATTTCACTTCCATTCAAGACCTTCCTTCACAGTCTACTAATGGATCCCAAGTATCACCCATGGAAAATATGATCAATGTTCTTTGAGTTCATCCATGGGTTTCTTATATAAATCCATGTATCACTCAACATATAATTCAAGCCTTAGAGTTTGTTCATTGAAGTCCTCTAGGGAGTACATGTACCAATCATGCATAAGAATGGGTTAAGTCAATTGAGTTAGTACAAGTCATTCTCATTCGAATCCATGTATCACAAAAGGAATATAATCATTTCACTGATTAAAAAATCACTTAATCAATTAAATTATATGAAGGGTCAACACCCTAAAAAATTCAATATAAACTCAACTCAAAAGGTGACTTAGGAATTTGGAAATCATAGAATGTTTGGCTACAAACTAGTCATGTGGACAATTAATTTCAGAATAACATATCATGATTAAAAATCTATTACATGTAATAACCTCTATTTAACCCACAGGGGAACATCAAAATAAAGTTAAATTATGCTTAATCAAGAAATTTCACAATAAGGTCCAAGGGTCATGGTTATCCCATCCCTTAACCTTAATGCATTTCATTTACAATTAATAACACCAATAAATATTCAATTATCAATTTAATTTAAAAATCCCATGATGAGGGAAAAAGGAACACCCAATGGATTCCATTTCCAATAGCCACCCATGGTGGTCTATTAATATAACCAACACACCCAAAGGGGTAGTTCCATTTAATTCAAGGATCCCAATATATAGAAAATCTTTAACAAGCCACTTTAATAGTATTGTTCATTCCTAGAAACTCAAGGATTTAATTTCATTTTATAGTGAGACCTGGAAATTGGGATCATGGAATAATGACATATATAAACACCTTGAATTTTAACTAAAGGCATGAGACCACCTACCTTAGGATAGTAGTTGATAGATTTTCCAAAATCATATCCTAATTCAGTTCAGATTGGTAAAAAATTGAAGAACAGATAGAGAACCTAACAATAGGGAAAATTATCATTCACCTAACTATAACATTTGATATTTAAAAGACTTAAGAACAGATAAAAAATAATCTATTACTCGACTATGTAGATCCAACAAGATGAGCGATGCTTGAATCATAGATCAGATGGAGGAGGTATATCTATTCTAGGAATAGTCTTTAAAGTGCTTTCCAAATTTTTCCTTATTATATTAGAGTGGAGAATAGGATTTAGGTTTTATTTAAAATTAATTTAATGGAAAAATACCCTCTTTTCCCAAAATATATAGTTCGTACTATTTAGGAACATGGTTAGATATATGTAAGAGAACCTCACACGGTTTACCCACATGGTTTTACTAGCCATGAGCAAAATGTGCCAAAATCCACTGTTAAAATTGGAAACCTGGGCATATGGTCATACATCCTAAATGTCAAGGTTTGTACTAATTGTGTGCTAGTCTATTTTACCCCAAAACAAGGTTTTTGGGATCCGAACCGGCCTCCAACACACTCGTTGCCTCCATGATCTCAAAGGGCATTCACATTATGCCATATTTAGTCATTTAAAATAATAATTGATGAAAATAAATGGATTTTTATCTCAAAGATGAACTGGGTTCTTACATGGTTTCCCACTTAAAGTAATTCATCCATGAATTTCCATTTCAAGGGTGGTGAATCATTATCAGTGAATAATGTTGGACACTGTGATTGTACATCAACCTCTCACTCCCAGGTCTCATCCTACACTCTATCGTGATTCCATATCACCCATACTAAAGGAACATATCGGCATTAGCCAACCGAATTTTTATTACGCACAATATGTATAGGATGATCCATAAAGGATGCATCAACCAGAAACTCAAACTCCATGGACTGAAAGGCACGAGATGGATCTGAATAGTAATGTTGCAGCTGAGAAACATGGAAGATGTAATGCATGGATCAGTACCTCTAAGGTAACTTAAAATGATAGGCTACCTGAATGAATCTCTCTAGAATATAAAACAATCTGACATAACACAGTTAAATCTTACCCTATCTCTTGATTCGCCTTTTTCCCAACCTCAGTAAAACACATATGAAAACCAGATCCCTGACCTCAAACTCTATAGGTTATCTCTGGTGATCGACATATGATATTTCAAGATACTAAGCAGTAGCCATCTTCTTCTGAATCAACTGCACCTGCTCTATTCTCTCCTAAACAAGACAATGTTTCAGTATAGCTATCTCTCCTACCTTTAACCGATACAGGAGGTATCTTCATAGACAACCATACAAATCCTCATACGTTTCCATCTGTATAATATCCTGAAATATATTTTTGTAAGTTAATTCATCTATGGGTATATGCCTCCCCCAAGAGCCCCCAAAATCTAGGACACATGCATGTATCATATTCTAAAGCACCAGAATCATGCACTGTAATTGGACATATGTTTGGGGTGGAATTTTGTGCTCAATAGAAACTATGTACTCAATTCCCATTGTATCCCTTTCAATAACTAACACACTCCTGTCTTAGGGCATGGAAAAAACAATTAAATTTTCCTAGTGCAGTATAGTGGCTGACCAAGGTCATCTCACATGAAGAGCTTTTTCAGTTCATTCACTCACTTAATCTAATTCAACGAAATTACATCTTTTAATTGTATTATATTTTATGAAATAAATAGAATTTATAAAAATAAAATAAAATGCAAAAAGTCAATTCAAATTAATTTAAAATGGTAAACAAAATGGAATTAGTGAAGAAAGAATGTTCTCCCGAGAGAACTTTCAGGGAGCACCTTCGTTGACCAGCTTCAAATATTCTTAGTGAACACACTCCATCGTATATGTGAACCCCTTAGTCTATCCTAGTTATGAATGAAAAGTCTACTTAGAGATCGCCAAGCACAACCTCTATCTACCTCCTCAATTGAGGGAAAATGGTTGTAGATTAAGAAGTTAAACTTTAGACAACCATAGTGAGGATTACACCCACTATAAATTATCCTTAGAATTAACTCAGATAATATCAAAAACATTTTATTGAGTTCAATAACCTGATTAATCACCCATGATATTCCTCAGATTAGTTACTCATGATCATGAGTATTATAGTTCACAATGGTAATATGAGAAGAAGAAAAGATGTGGATGGGTGGTCACAGAA
Organism: Viscum album; assembly: GCA_963277665.1. Taxonomy (NCBI): domain Eukaryota; kingdom Viridiplantae; phylum Streptophyta; class Magnoliopsida; order Santalales; family Viscaceae; genus Viscum; species Viscum album. The sequence continues at coordinate 506,684,595 of OY728131.1, read as the reverse complement.
ATAAAATCAATGCATGAATTATATTAGAAATCTAAATTATAATTGAAAACTAATAATAAAGAAAATAAATAAATTAAAAGTAAAGGGGAAGATTTTTCTTTTTCCTCCCTTGTTGGAGATCTCCTCTTTGGTTCCATGAAGTAATCGATAGAGAATGGTATGATTTGGGAAGGAGGCGAGGGCCTCCTTTTATAGGCGTAATTCTGTCCTCCAAACTTTTTTTCGTTTTTGACCCCCCAAATGGCTATTTCACGTTTGGATATCTTCTCTAACATTGTTCATAAATGTGTTTTCCGTTCACCCTCCAAATTTCAGCCCATTAGGAAACCGTTTGTAGGATTTATGGATTTTTCATTGGCGGTTTCTGTTTTTGGACGAAGGATCCAGGCAGCTTCCTTCAACAATATGTCATTCAATGGCCACCTTAATGGATTTAAAACTCAATTTAATTTATTTTGTGAACTTACCTATTATTACTATTTAATTTCCAACTATAATCAATGCATTTGGAGCTGTGTAGGCTGAGATGGATGTTCGTTATGGTGGTGGGGTCCACACTGTCTGCCCAGAAAAACCATAAACTTCATTGATTTTTTAATCCCTTTAGATGGATGAATCAGCTCTTGGTATAGAAGAAAAATCTGATGGAAATAAAATCTGGATTCTAAAACAAATATTCACTTAATTTTGACATATATTTTTCATAAAATGACTAAACTACACTTGATGTAAAAAACTGTCTAAAATCCAGAATTAGGCATTTTTCACCATTTAGCTCAAAACACATCATAAATCCAAAATGGAACTTCTTCTATCATTCATTCAAGCTTCTAAATTCATTATTATTAAGCATGCGACATCATGATTTACCTCACCTTTGAATTTTTCCTCTCATCTCTCATGATACAATTCAGGTAGAGTTATTCTCATATCATAAGAACATTATCTTTATCTATAGGCTTATAAATGAACTATTTTCTCCACTTTGTAATGATAAAAGACACATAAAATCATGAGGACTTTCAATAAAGGTTCAAATGACTCTAAGGCTTATGTTTGGTGGGATTTGAAGTTTTAAAAATTAAGGCTCAAGGGGGAGGCTAATCTATTAAGTAAAATGCATGATATCAAAAGTAAATGTTTAATGAAATTATCATCTTCAATTTAGCAACACCTACTTCCCAAAACTCAATGTAAAGGTTATGATCAAGTTATGCATAATGAATGATTTGTGCACATCTTGAATTTTTTTTTTACTTTTGTACTTTTTTTATTTTCTTGAAATTTATGATTAGGTAAAACCTCAAATCCATCACCTAACCACATACAATCATAAGATCATCATTCTGGAAAATAGTGATTTCTGGTTCCCTCAAATCACATACCATTTTTTTCTTTTTTTTTCGGATCTTTATGTCATTTATTTATTTTTTTTTCAATTCAAGAGGGGAAAAGAATAGATTATAACGAATGATTTCACAACCTTTTATAATTCCCAAAATAACACCCCCACACTTCTTCCTTACATTGTGTATCATCCAGTCCACTATGACTTCCTTTACCCCCACACTTATATTTAAAATATCATTCAAATACCTATAGTAGGGTAGGAATGGATAAAAATGGCTTGAAAATGGCTCATCCCTATAAAGGTCATTCATGGTCTCTATGGGCTAAAAGAAGGATTGATATAAATGTGGTTTTTTAAGGGAAATTAGATTTTCAAAGGATACCTCAATCATTTAAAATATGTTTTTGTAGTGTCATAGCTTTGAAAAGTTTCAAAACATGTTCAGTTTGTTTACATGTCCCAGGATCACTCAAGAAATATGCTTTAGAGTAAATAGGAATTACTTGGTCTATAAAGCTTCTCAGGAATGAGACATATGATACTGGACAATCACTGAAGGAATAATCAAAAATAACAAATTAATTCACATGAATTTCAGAAATTAAAAGTATGAAAAATTGTTGGGAAATTTCATTTACATAAATCAACTAATTCCCTTAAATCATGAGTTATCATTACAATATCCATGCTTCACTTTAAACATTCAATTTCCCATTTTACTTATTCAATATCATTACCATTAAAATATAAAACCTGGAATCTCTGGATTACTAAGAAACTCATATCTCCTATATAAGTGAGGTTAATCATTAATTCAAGTGTGGGTGTGCAATTATTATATTTAAATATAAAATCATGTTTTGGACAAAAAAATGTAAGGAGTTTCAGAGATAATCATAAAATATGAACTCCCTTTTGAAATAATGCTTTGGTTATATTCATCAAATTCTTTTGGTTTCCTTCTGCCATCATGAACCTATAAAATTAAATAACTCAATTAAGCACAAATATCATGTCAATAAAGCTAAAAAAGATAAGAAGGAGTGGTCTGTATGCTAGGCTAATTCATAATACTGAATTTGAAATTTAAATTCCTAAAATTGAAAATGAATGTACTAAAAATCTTGTAAACTAAAAATATTTGTATGATCCTCCAAGTGGGCCCTGGCATCTCTTAATGCCTCCAGAGGGCAGTACCAGCTTTTATCCATAATCTGTCGGCGGATGAAGCTTCTTTGATTTGAACCACCACATGTGGCTCTTCCCAACATACAGTTATTTGTTCTTATTAAGGAGGACTCCATGGATAGAGTATACTAGATTCTCCCCCTTCTCAATTTGGTATATCGTGCATGGAAGAGGTAGGATGAAGTAGGTAACCTCCTCTTCTTTTGTTACTACCTGTGCAACCATCTTTTCTTCCAGTGCTGGATTCATGGGGGCTTCAACCTCTTTTCTAATTTCATCAGTCTGAGAAACATTGATATCTTCATGATGGGGCTTCTCTAGTAGATATTAAATTTCTTCATGGAGATCCATGTGTTCTTCAATAGGAGCGTCATTTTTCAAATCATCCTCTAAGACATCGTATGGGTTTACCAAATCTGAAAATTCAATATATTTAAGAGACATACTCAAATTATTTTCAACAAAATTAAAATAATTTGATTTCAAGAATGTATCATATCCCTGAGTTGGTTTATCATTAATACCCTCTTCAATTGAATGTGCCTCTTGGATTCGATCTTCCCTAGATGGAGGTAGGTAGTCGGGCTCCTCCATTTTTACTTCAAATTCCACCATTCTGGTGGTTTCTTCCTTTAGAACTTCTGGCTCTTATTTTTTGCAAGACTTGGGGATATCAAGTAGTTCCTCAAATTCATTCCAAAATTATCCAGTTCATGTTGATCCCCCCCATGTATCTCAGTAGGTAATTATTCCTCCCTTTCCTCCTCACATTATTCAATTTAAAATATTTGTGGTGAAATTTCTTCCACCACTACCTCAGGTTCTTACTCTGGCTCACGGTCGGGTTGCTCTTGGGTAGTATGGACACATTCTGTTATCCTTTCTATTTTAATATTTAGTTCTTCTATGGCCTCTTTATGTTCATTCACTTGAGCTCTGGTGTACTCTAAAGCAGTTTACTCTTGTTTTTTTCACCTATGAGTAGTCATTCCATTCATAGTAATTGTAGTTTGGAAACATCATAGAAATTTTACTTTTTTTGGTTTTTTTAAAAAATGAAAATCTATCTACAATGTGATAATTGAAAGAGATAAGTAAACTACTGATTGGATACCTAGAAATGATGCTAGTTTTGATGCACGCCTCACGTAGGGCGTGTCAAAAGAAATGTAATTTTTTAATGCAGCACAGTGGTAAACTAGGGTCGTCTCACTTAAGGAGATTTTTCAGTTCGTTCACCCACATAATCTAATTCACATAAATTACTTAATTTTTTAGTTTTATATTTTATGAAAATAAAATAAAATGAAAAAATTAAAATCAAATTTATATGAAATGCTAAAAAATAGAATTAATGAAGAAAGTAAGTTCTCAAAAGAGAACATTCAGGGAGCACCTTCATTGACCAACTTCAAATATTCTTAGTGAACACACTCCATCGTATATGTTAACACCTTAGTCTACCCTGGTTATGAATCTAAAGTCTACTTAGTGATCACCAAGCACACCCTCCATCCACCTCGTGAATCGAGGGAAAATTATTATAGATTAAGAAGATAAACTTTAGACAACCACAGTGAGGATTACACCCACTATAAATTATCCTTAGAATTAACTCAAAGAATATTAAAAACATGGTCTTGGGTTCAAGAACCGATTAATCCCTCAGGATATTCCTCGGATTAGTTAATCATGATCATGAGTATTATATTTCACGATGGTAATATGAGAAGAAAAAAAGATGGTGGATGGGTGGGAACAGAAATAAAAACAATGCATAAATTACATTATAAATCTAAATTATAATTGAAAACTAAAAAAAGAAAACAAATAAATAAAAAATAAAATTAAAATATTTTCGGTCGGCCTCCCTCAGTGGAGATTTCTTCCTAATTTCCATGAAGAAATGGATGGATAATGGGATGATTTGGGAACAAGGTGAGGGACTCCTTTTATAGGTAGAATTTTGTCCTCCGAAATATTTTGTGTTTTTTGGCCCATTAAATGGTCAATTCAAGTGTGGATCCATTATTAAAAGTTATTCATAGATGTGTAGTCCATTCACCTTCCAAATTTAAGCACATTTGGACATAGGTTGTATAAGTTATGGATTTTTTATTGGCAGTTTCTGTTTCTGGATGAAGGATTCAGGAATCTTCCTTCAACAATATGTCATTTAATGGATGCCTTAATGGATTCCAAACTCCATGTAATTTATTAGGTTAACTCCCCTATTATTCATATTTCAACCCCAATGGGAATCAGAGCATTTGGATATGTTTAGGATGAGATGGATTTCCGTTACGGTGTTGGGGTCAACAATGTTTGCCCGAAAAAATCATAAACTTCATTGATTTTTTAATAAATTTATATTGATTAATCAACATGGTATATAAGACAAAGTTGAAAGAAATAAAATCATCATTCTAAAAAAATATTCACTCAATTTGGACTTAAAGTTTTCATAAAATTACTAAACTACCCTTGATGTAAAAATCTGTCTAAAATATTGAATTAGGCGTTTTTTCACAATTTTACTCAAAACACATCATAAATCCAAAATTGATTCATATAAGATAAAATTGATAATTTGGGATAATTAAAACAATTTAAATTCATAGAAAAAATGTGGAAAATATTATCTCTATCAATTCCCCCACACTTAAACTGCGTTTTTCCTCAAGCATTAAATCTCAACATGAAATTTAGAGGACACCAGGGTTACCAATATTCAAATTCCAATGTAAGAAAATTTTACAATTTTAAATGTCAAATTAAACATTCAAAAATCAACATAAAATATCAGTTCAATTTCCCATTTTTCATAGAAACAATTAATATATGTATTTTAATATTCCCTTTTGAAAAAATGGAACTTCTTCTATCTTTCATTCATGCTGCTCAATTCATTATTATTAAGCATGCCACATCATTATTTACATCACCTTTGAATTTTGCCTCTCATATCTCATTATACAATTCAAGTAGATTTATGATCCTATCATAAGAACATTTTCCTTATCCATAGTCTTGTAAATGAACTACTTTCTCCACTTTGTAAATACAAAAGACACATAAAATCATGAGGACTTGTAATAAAGGTTCGAATGACTCTGAGGCTTAAGTTTGGTGGGATTTGATGTTTTAAAAATTAAGTCCCAAAGAGGAGGATAATCTCTTAAGTACAATTTATGATATCAAAAGTAAAAGTTTAAGGAAATTATCCCCTTCAATGAAGCAACACCTACTTACAAAAACTCAAAGTAAAGGTTATGATCAAATTATGCATAATGAATGATTTTCACACCCTCTTGAATATTTTTTTTTTAATTTTGTAATTTTTTTATTTTTTCAAAAGTTATGATTAGATAAAACCTTACATCCATTCCCTAACCACATATGATCATAATATCGTTGGTCTAGAAAATAGTGATTTTTGGTTCTCTCAAACCACAAACCATTTTTTTATTTTATTTTTGATTTTTTTTCCTTTTTCTCTTTTTTTTAATTCATGAGGGGAAAACAATAGAGTATAATGAATGATTTCACAACCTTTTACAATTCCCACAATAACACCCCAACACTTCTTCCTTATAATGTTGATCGTCCAATCCACCATGATTTTTTTAACCCCCACACATAAACTTTAAAATATCATGAAAATACCAATATTAAGGTAGGAATGGATAAAAATGGATTGAAACATGGTTCATCCCAATAAAGGTCATTCATGGTCTCTATGGGATAAAATAAGGATTTATATAAAGGTGGGTTTTTAAAGAATATTAGCTTTTCAAAGGATTCATCAATCATTCTAAATGTGTTTTTGCACATTTATAGCTTTGACAAGTTTCAATACAAGTTCTGGTCGGTTACATGTCCCAAGATCACTCAAGAAATATGCTCAAGAATAAATTGGAAGTACTTGGTCTATAAATCTTATTAGAAATGAGACATATGATATTGTACAATCATTCAAGGCCTGATCAAAAATAATAAATGAATTCACATGAATTTGATAAATTCAAAGTATGAAAAATGGTAGGGAAATTTAATTTACAGAAATCAACTAATTCCCTTAAATCACGAGTCATCATTTCAATATCCATTCCTCACTTTAAACATTAAATTTTTCATTTTACTCATTCAATCTCATTAATATTGAAATCTAAAACAAGGAATCACTAGATTCCTAAGAAACTCATGTCTCCTAGATAAGCCAGGTTAAGCATTAATTCGAGGGTGGGTGTGAAAATCTTATATTTAAATATCAAATCATGTTTTGGACCAAAAAATGAAAGGAGTTTAAGAGATAATCAAAAAATACGGACTCCCTTTTGAAATAATCCTTTGTTCCTCTTCATCCAATTATTTGGTTTTCCTTCTTCCATCAAGAACCTATAAAAGGAAATAAATCAATTGAGCACAAAGATCATGTCATTAATGCTCATAAAGATCAGAGGAAGTGGACTGCATGCTAGACTAATTCCTAGTACTGAATTTGAAATTTAAATTCCTAATATTGAAAAAGAATATACAAAAAATCATGTACCTGAAAAATCATTGTATAATCCCCCAAGTGGGACCTGAAATCTTTTACTACCTCCAGAGGTCAATACCATCATTTATCCATAATCTTTCGGTGGATGAAGCTTCTTTGATTTGAACCACCAAATGTGGCTCTTCCTAGCTTGCAATTCCTTGTTCTCATTGAGGAGGAATCCATGTATAGAGTATACTAGATCCACCCCCTTTTCAATTTGGTATATCTTGTATGGAGTTGGTAGGATTAAAAGGTAACCTCCTCTTATTTTGTTGATACTTGTGCAACCATCTTGTCTTTGAGTGCTGGCTTCATCCGGGCTTCTGCCTCTTTTCTAATTTCCTCAGTCTCAGCAACAAGGATATCTTCATGATGGGGCCCCTCCAGTATAAATTCAATGTCTTTAGGGAGCTCCATGTGTTCCTCAATAAGAGTTTCATTTTTCAAATCATCCTCCAAGATGTAGTATGAGTTTTACGAATATGAAAATTCAATATGTTTAGAAGACATACCCAAATTAGTTTAAAAAAATTAAAATAATTTGAGTTCAAGAATGTATCGTCTCCCTGAGTTGGTTTATCATAAATATCCTCTTAAATTTAATGTTCCTCTTGGATTTGATCTTCACTGGATGGAGGAAGGTAGTCGTGCTCCTCCATTTTTACTTCAAATTCCACCATTCTGGTGGTTTCTTCCTTCAGTTCTTATGGATCTTCTTTTTTTCAAGACTTGGGGAGATCAAGTAGTTCCTCACATTAATTCAAAAATTAATACATTTCTTGTTGATCCTCCCATGTAGCTCAGTAGGTAAGTATTCCTCCCTTTCCTTCTATGGTTCATCAATTTCAATGATGTGTGGTAAAATTACTTCCACCACTACCTCAGGTTCTTGCTCTGGCTCAGGGTTGGGTTGGTCTTGGATAGTATGGACATATTCTGTTAGCCTTTATATTTGAATCATTAGTCCTTCTATGGCCTCTTTAATTTCATTAGCTTTAGTTATGTTATACTCTAAAGCAGGTTCCTATAGTTGTTTTTGCACATGTGAGTAGTCATTACATTCATAGTAATTGTAGTTCGGATACATCATGGAAAATTTACTTTTGTTTGGATTTTTTTTGGTTTTTTTAAAAAATATGAAAATATATCTACAATTTGAAAATTAAAGAAGATATGTAAAATAATAATTGGCTCCCTGACAACAGTTCCAATTTTGACACATGCCTGTCGTAGGGCGTGGAATAACCTATTTAATTCTCCTAGTGCAGTAGAGTGGATGGCCCAGGTCATCTCACTTGAGAAGATTTTTTAGTTCGTTCACTAACTTAATCGAATTCATCCAAATTACTTCTTTTTATTGTTTTATATTTTATGAAATAAATTTAATTTATGAAATTAAAATAAAATGAAAAAAATAAATTTAAATTAATATGAAATTCTAAACAAAATGGAATAGTGAAGAAAGGAAGTTCTATCGAGAAAACATTCAAGGAGCACCTTCATTAAACAGCTTCAAATATTCTTAGTGAACACACTTCATCGTATGTGTGGACACCTTAGTCTACCATGGTTATGAATGAAAAGTCTACTTAGCAATCTTTAAGCACACCCTCCATCCACCTCCTCAATCGAAGGAAAATGGTTGTAGATTAAGAAGTTAAACTTTAGACAACCACAGTGAGGATTACGCCCACTATAAATTATCCTTAGAATAAACTCAAAGAATATTAAAAACATGGTCTTATGTTAAATAACCTTATTACTCCCTCGGGATATTCCTCGGATTAGTTACTCATGATCATGATTATTATAGTTCACGATGGTAATATGAGAAGAAGAAAAGATGGTGGATGGGTGGGCACATAAATAAAAACAATGCATGAATTATATGAGAAATATAAATTATAATTGAAAACTAAAAATAAAGAAAAGAAATAAATTAAAAATAAAGGGGGAAGATTTGTGGCCAGCCGCCCTTGGTGGAGATCTCCTCTTTAGTGCCTTGAATGAATGGATGGAGAATGGGATGATTTGGGAAGGAGGCGAGGGACTCCTTTTATATGCAGAATTCTATCCTCTGAAATTTTCACATTATTGGACCATTACAAGGCTGATTAACCTATGTATCCCTTCTTCACAGTTTTTCATAATTGTGTTTGTCTTTCACCCTCCAAATTTCAGCTCAATTGGACACAGGTTGTAGGAGTTATGGTTTTTTCATTGGCGGTTTCTGTTTCTTTACGAAGGATCCAGGAAGCTTCCTTAAACAATATGTCATCCAATGGACACCTTAATGGATTCCAAAATCCATTTAATTTATTGTGTGAATGACCCTCTTATTCATATTTCATCACCAACTAGAATCAATGCATTTTGAGATGTGTAGGCCGAGATGGATGTCTGTTACGGCGGTGGGGTCCACACTATCTGCCTAGAAAAATCATAAACTTCATTTATTTTTTAATCCCCTTAGATGGGAGAATAAACTCCTAATATAGAATAAAAAGTTAAAGGAAATTAAATCCGGATTCTAAAAAAAGATTCACTCAATTTGGACTTATATTTTTTATAAAATTACTAAACAACCCTTGATATAAAAATCTGTCAGTAATCCATAATTAGGCATTTTTCACCATTTTTATCAAAACACATCATAAATCCAAAATTGATTCATATAAGCTAAAATTGATAATTTGGTATTATTAAAAAATTAAATGCATAAAAAATGTGGAAAATATTATCTCTATCAATTTCCCCACACTTAAATTGTGCTTGTCCTCAAGCATGAAATCTTCACATGTAATTCACAGAACACCAATGTCACCAATATTAGAATTCCAAAATAATAAAATTTAACAATTTTTAATGTCAAGTAAAACATTAAAAAATCAACATAAAATATCAATTTAATTTCCGATTTTCAATGAAACGATTAATATATGTATTTTAATTTTCCCTTTAAAAAAAATGGAACTTCTTCTATCTTTCATTCAAGATTCTCAGTTCATTGTTAATAATCATGCCACGTCATGATTTACCTCACCTTTGAATTTTTCCTCTCATATCTCATGATATAATTCATGTATAGTTATGCTCATATAATAACAATATTCTCCTTATCCATAGGCTTGTAAATGAACAACTTTCACGAATTTGTAAAGACAAAAACACATAAAATCATAAGGAATTTCAATAAAGGTTCAAATGACTCTGAGGATTATGGTTGGTGGGATTTGATGTTTTAAAAATTAAGGCTCAAGGAGGTGTATAATCTCATAAGTACAATGCATGATATCAAAAGTAAAATTTTAAGGAAATTCTCCCCGTCAATGTAGCAGCGCCTTCTTCCCAAAACTCAAAGTAAAGGTTATCATCAAATTATGCATAATGAATGATTTGTGCACCCTCTTGAATATATTTTTTTACTTTTGTAGTTTTTTTTATTTTTTCGAAATTTATGATTAGATAAAACCTAACATTCATCACCTAACCACATATGATCATAAGATCATCAATCTGGAAAATGGTGATTTTTTGGTTCTCTCAAATCACAAACCATTTTTTTCTATTTTTTTGGATATTTTGTCATTTTTTCATTTTTTTCCATTCAAGCGGAGAATAAAATATAGTATAATGAATGATTTCACATCCTTTGACAATTCCCACAATAACACCCCCACACTTCTTCCTTAAAATTTGTATCGTCCAGTCCACCATGATTTCCTTTACCTGCATACATAAACATTAAAATATCATGAAAATATCAAGAGTAGGGTAGAAATGGATAACAATGGCTTGAAACATGCCTCATCCCTATAAATTTCATTAATGGTCTCTTTGGGAAAAAAGAAGGATTGATATAAAGGTGGTTTTTTAAGGAAAATTATATTTTAAAAGGATGCATCAATCATTTTAAATGTGTTTTTGGATAGTCATAGCTTTGACAAGTTTCTATACATGTTCTGGTCGGTTACATGTCCCAAGATCACTCAAGAAATATTCTCAAGAATAAATAGTAATTACTTGGTCTAGAAAGCATCTCCTGAATGAGACATATAATTTTGGACAATCACTCAAGGAATGATAAAAAATAACAAATTAATTCACATGAATTTCATAAATTCAATGTATGAAAAATGGTAGAGAGATTTCATTTACCAAAATCAACTAATTCTCTTAAATCACACGTCATAATTTCAATATCCATGCTTCGAGTTAATAATTTAATTTTCCATTTTACTCATTCAATATCATTAACATTGAAATCTAAAAAATGGAATCACTATATTCCTATGAAACTCATGTCTCCTAGATAAGTCAGGTTAAGCATTAATTCGATTGTGGGTGTGCAATTTTTATATTTAAATATCAAATAATGTTTTGGACTAAAAATGTAAGGAGTATAAGAGATAATCATAAAATGTGAACTCCCTTATGAAATAATGCTTTGGTCCTCTTCATCCAATTCTTTGGGTTTCCATCTACCATCATAAACCTATAAAATCAAATAACTCAATTAAGAACCAAGATCATGTCATTAATGCTCAAAAAAATATAGGAGGGAGTGGGCCGCATGCTAGACTAATTCCTAATACTGATTTTGAAATTCAAATTCCTAATATGGAAAATGAATGTACTAAAAATCATGTAAATAATAAGTCATGGAATGACCCCCCAAGTGGGCCCAGGCATCTTTTACTGCCTGTAGAGGGCAATATGAGATTTTATCCATCATCTGTCGGTGGATGAAGCTTCTTTGATTTGAACCACCATATGTGTCTCTTCCCACCTTGCAGTTATTTTTTCTTATTGGGGAGGACTCCATGGAAAGAGTATACTAGGTCCTCCCCCTTCACAATTTGTTATAGCTTGAATGGAGAGGGTAGGATGAAGTAGGGAACCTCCTCTTATTTTGTTTCCACTTGTGAAACCATCTTGTCTTCCAGTTCTGGATTCATGGGGGCTTCATCCTCTTGTCTAATTTCCTCAGTCTCAGCAACACAAATATCGTCATCGTGGGTCTCCTCTAGTAGATATTAAATGTCTTCAGGGAGATCGATGTTTACCTCAATAGAAGCGTCATTTTTCAAATCATCCTCCAAGACGTAGTGTGAGTTTACCGAATCTGAAAATTAAATATATTTAGGGGAAACACTCAAATTAGATTCAAAAAAATTAAAATAATTTGAGTTCAAGAATGTATCATCTCTTTGAGTTGGTTCAGAATTAGTATCCTCTTCAATTAAAAGTTCCTCTTGGATTCTGTCTTCACTCGATGGATAAACGTAGTCGGGATCCTATATTTTAACTTCAAATTTCACCATTCTGGTGGTTTCTTCCTTCAGTTCTTCTGTCTCTTCTTTTTTTCAAGACTTGGGGAGATCGAGTAGTTCCTAAAATTTATTCCAAAATTCTTCTATTTCTTGTTGATCCCCCAACCATGTAGCTCAACAGGTAAGTATTCCTCCCTTTCCTCCTTAGATTCTTCAATATCAAATATGTTTGGTGAAATTTATTCCACCACAACCTCAGGTTTTTTCTCTTGATCAGGTTCAGGTTGCTGTTGGGTAGTATGGACATATTCTGTTAGCCTTTATATTTGAATCTTTATTCCATCTATGGACTCTTTAAGTTCATCCACTTGATCTCTGTTGTACTCTAAAGAAGATTCCACTTATTGTTTTGCACCTATGAGTAGTCATTACATGAATAGTAATTTTAGTTTGGATACATCGTGGAAATTTTACTTTTTTAGATCTTTTTAGCTTAAAAAAAATTAAAATCTATCTAAAATGTGAAAATTGAAAAATAAAAGTAAACTAATTATTGGATCCCTAGAAACGATGACAGTTTTGACACACGCATATCATAGGGAATGGAAAAAGTAATTTAATTTTTCTAGTGTAGCACAGTGGCTGACCAAGGTCGTCTCACTTGAGGAGATTTTTCAGTTCGTTCACTCACATAATCTAATTCACCTAAATTACTTCTTTTTTTGTTTTATATATTATGAAATAAATGCAATTTATGAAAATAAAATTAAATTAAAAAATTCAATTCAAATCAATATGAAATACTAAACAAAATGGAATTAGTGAAGAAAGGAAGTTCTCCTGAGAGAACTTCCAGGGTGCACCTTCATTGACCAGCTTCAAATATTCTTAGTGAACAAACTCCATCATATGTGTGAACACCTTAGTATACCCCGATTATGAATGAAAAGTCTACTTAGATATCACAAAGCACACCCTCTATCCAAATCCTCAATTGAGGGAAAATGGTTGTAGATTAAGAAGTTAAACTTTTGACAACCATAGTGAGGATTACACCCACTATAAATTATCCTTAGAATTAACTCAAATAATATTAAAAACATGGTATTAGGTTCAATAATCTGATTACTCCCTCAGGGTATTCCTCATATTAGTTACTCATTATCATGAGTATTATAGTTCAAGATGGTAATATGATAAGAAGAAAAGATGGTGGGTGGGTGGGCACAGAAATGAAAACAATGCATGCATTATATTTGAAATCTAGATAATAATTGAAAACTAAAAATAAAGAAAATAAATAAATTACAAATAATGGGGGAATATTTTCAGTCGGCCTCCCTAGGTGGAGATCTTCTCCTTGGTGCATTGAAGAAATGGATGGAGAATGGGATGATTTGGGAAGGAGGCGATGGCCTCCTTTTATAGGTAGAATTCTGTCCTCCAAAGGATTTCGTGATTTTGGACCATTAAATTGCCGATTCATGTGTGGATCTCTTCTTAAAATTTGTTCATCAATGTGTTGGACGTTCACCGTAGAAATTTCAGCTCATTTGGACACTGTTTTTAGGAGTTATTGTTTTTTCATTGGCGGTTTCTTTTTCTGGATGAAGGATCCAAACATCCTCTTTCAAAAATATATCATTTAATGGTCACCTTAATGGATTCCAACCTCCTTGTAATTTATTGTGTGAACGACCCTATTACTTCTATTTAATCCACGACTAGAATGAACGAATTTGGAGCTATGTAGGCCGAGATGGATGTCCGTTACGGTGGTGGGTCCACACTTTCCGCCCGGAAAAATCATAAACATTATTGATTTTTTAATCCATTTAGATGGCCGAATCAGTTACTGGTATATAAGAAAAAGTTGAAGGGAATATAATCAGGATTATAAAAGAAGATTCACTCAATTTGGACTTCTATTTTTCAGAAAATTACTAAACTACCCTTGATGTAAAAATCTGTCTAAAATCTAGATTTAGGTGTTTTTCACCATTTTGCTCAAAACACATCATAAATCCAAAATTGATTCAAATAAGCTAAAATTGATAATTTGGGATGATTATAACTATTTAAATGAATACAAAAAATTTGGAAAATATTAGCTCTATCAATTACCCCACACGTAAACTGTGATTGTCCTCAAGCATGAAATCTCAACATGGAATTCAAAGGACACCAATGTTACCATTATTCAAATTCCAAAGTAATAAAATTTATCAACTTTCAATTTCAAATAAAACATTCAAAAATAAACATAAAATATCAATTTAATTTCCCATTTTTTCAAGAAACGATTAATATATATTTTTTACTTTTCCCTTTTGAAACAAAATGCAACTTCTTCTATCTTTCATTCAAGCTTCTCAATTCATTATTTTTAAGCATGCCACATCATGATTTCCCTCACTGTTGAATTTTTCCTATCATCTCTCATGATTAAATTCAAGTAGATTTATTCTCATATCATAAGAACATGGTCCTTATCCATAGGCTTGAAAATGAACTACTTTATCCACTTTGTAAAGACAAAAGACACACAAAATCATGAGGACTTGCAATAAAGGTTCAAATGACTATCAGGTTTACGGTTGGTGGGATTTGATGTTTTAAAAATTAAGTCTCAAGGAGGAGGCTAATATCTTAAGTACAATGCATGATACCAAAAGTAAAATTTTAATGAAATTATCCCCTTCAATGTAGCAACACCTACTTCCCAAAACACAAAGTAAAGGTTATGATCAAATTATGAATAATGAATGATTTGTGCACCCTCTTGAATATTTTTTTACTTATGTACTTTATTTTATATTTTTTAAAGTTATTATTACATAAAACCTCACATCCATCACCTAACCACATATGATCATAAGATCGTCAATCTGTAAAATGGTGATTTTTTGTTCTCTCAAATCACATACCATTTTTTTCTCATTTTTTATCATTTTGTCATTTTTTTAATTTTTTTTCAATTCAAGAGGGGAAAACAATAGAGTATAATTAATGATTTCACAACCTTTTACAATTCCCACAATAACACCCCCACACTTCTTCCTTACAATATGTATTGTCCAATCCACCATGATTTCCTTTACCCACACACTAAATCATTAAAATATCATGCAAATACCAAGATTAGGATAGGAATGGATAAAAATTTGTTGAAACATGGCTCATCCCTATAAAGGTATGGTCTAAAATAAGAATTGATATAAATGTGGTTTATTAAGGAAAATTATCTTTTCAAAGGATGCCTCAATCATATTAAATGTGTTTTTGCACAGTCATAGCATTGAAAATTTTTAATACAAGTTCTGGTCGGTTACATGTCCCAAGATCACTCATGAAATATGCTAAAGAATAAATATGAAGTACTTGGTCTAGAAATCTTCTCTGGAATGAGCTATATGATATGGGAAAATAACTCAAGGCATGATAAAAAAGAACCAATTAATTCACATGAATTTTAGAATTTCAAAGGATGAGAAATGGTAGGGAAATTTTATTTACATAAATCAACTAATTCCCTTAAATCAGGAGTCAACATTTCAATATACATACTTCACTTTAAACATTAAATTTTACATTTTACTCATTCAATCTCATTAATATTGAAATCTAAAACAAGGCATCACTGGATTCCTAAGAAACTCATGTCTTTTAGATAAGTTAGGTTAAGAATTAATTCGAGTGTTGGTGTGCAATTATTATAATTAAATATCAAATCATGTTTTGGACCAAAAATGTAAGGATTTTAAGATATAATCATAAAATTTGAACTCCCTTTTGAAAAAATGCTTTGGTTTTATTCATCCAATTGTTTGGGTTTCCTTCTACCATCATGAACCTATTAAAGGAAATAACTCAATTAAGCACAAAGATCATGTCATTAAAGCTCAATAAGATAAGAGGGAGTGGGCCACATGTTAGACTAATTCCTAATACTGATTTTGAAATTTACATTCCTAATATTAAATATGAATGTATTAAAAATCATGTAAATGATAAATCTTGGTATAATCTCCCAAGTGGGTCCTGGCATATTTTACTATCTCCATAGGGTAGTACTAGATTTTATCCATAATCTGTCGGTGGATGATGCTTCTTTGATTTGAACCACCACATGTGGATCTTCCTAGATTTTAGTTCTTTGTTATTATTGAGGAGGACTCCATAGACATATTATAACAGATCCACCCCCTTAGAAATTTGGTATAGCTTGCATGGCAGGGGTAGCATGAAATAGGTAACCTCCTCTTCTTTTGTTTCTACTTGTGAAACCATCTTGTCTTCCAGTACAGGCTTCATGGGGGCTTCAACCTCTTATCTAATTTCTCAGTCTCAGAAACATGGATATCTTCATTATGGGTCTCTTCCAGTAGATATTCAATGTCTTCAGGGAGCTCCATGAGTTCCTCAATATGAATTTCATTTTTGAAATCATCCTACAAGATGTAGTATGAGTTTACTGAATCTGAAAATTCAATATATTTAGGATACATACTCAAATTACTTTCATCAAAAATAAAATTTTTTGAGTTCAAGAATATATTATCTCCATAATTTGGTTCAGGATTAATATCCTCTTCAATTGAAAGTGCCTCTTCGATTCGATATTCACTGGATGGAGGAAGGTAGTCGAGCCTCTCCATTTTTTCTTCAAATTCCACCATTCTGGTGGTTTCTTCCTTTTGTTATTCTTGCTCTTATTTTTTGAAAAACTAGGGTAGATCAAGTAGTTCCTCACATTCATTCCAAAATTAATCTTGTTCTTGTTGATCCCCACAATTTAGCTCAATAGGTAAGTATTCCTCCCTTTCCTCTTCATTTTCTTCAATTTCCAAGATGTGGGGTGAAATTTCTTCCACCACTACCTCAAGTTCTTGCTCTGGATTAGGGTCGGGTAGCTCTTGAGTAGTGTGGTCATATTATTTTAGCCTTTATATTTGAATCTTTAGTCCTTATATGGCCTGATTATGTTCATTCACTTGATCTCTGTTGTACTCTAAATCAGCTTCCACTTGTTGTTTTTTCTCTTGTGAGTAGTCATTCCATGCATAGTAACTGTAGTTTGGATACATCATGGAAATTTTGAATTTTTTGTTTTTTTGTTTTTTTAATGAAATAAAAATCTATATAAAATGTGAAAATTGAAAAAGATAAGTAAAATACTGGTTGGATCCCCGGAAAAGGCACCAGTTTTGATGCATGCCTGTTGTAGGTTGTGGCAAAAGCAATTTAACTTTCCTAGTGCAGCACAGTGGCTGACCAGGGTTGTCTCACTTGAGGATCTTTTTTAGTTCATTCACTCACTTAATCTAATTCACATAAATTACGTCTTTTGGTTTATTTATATTTTACGAAATAAATGGAATTTGTGAAAATAAATTAAAATTCAAAAAATCAATTCAAATTAATATGAAATGCTAAATGAAATGGAATTAGTGAAGAAAGGATGTTCTCCCAAGAGAAATTTCATGGATCACCTTCATTGACCAGCATTAAATATTCTTAGTGAACACACTCCATCGTATGTGTAAACACATTAGTCTACCCCAGTTATGAATGAAAAGTCTCCTTAGTGATTTCCAAGCACACTCTCCATCTACCTCCTCCATCGAGGGAAATGGTTGTAGATTGACAAGTTAAAATTTAGAAAACCACAGTGAGGGTTACACCCACTATAAATTATCCTTATAATTAACTCAAAGAATATTAAAAACATCGTCTTGGGTTTAATAACCTGATTAATCCCTCAAGATATTCCTCGGATTAGTTACTCATGATCATGAGTATTATAGTTCACGATGGTAATATGAGAAGAAGAAAATATGGTGGATGGGTGGGCACATAAATAAAATTAATGCATTAATTACATTAAAAATATAAATTATAATTGAAAAATAATAATAAAGAAAAGAAATAAATTAAAAATAAATGGGGAAGATTTTAGGCTGGCCTCCCTCAGTGGAGATCTCCTCCTTGGTTCCTTGAAGGAATGGATAGAGAATGGGATGATTTGGGAAGGAGGTGAGGGCCTCCTTTTATAGGTAGAATTATGTTCTCTGAAAGTTTTCACATTCTTGGCCCACTAAATGGATGATTCATGTTTATATCCATTATTCAAAGTTTTTCATAAATATGCTGGCCGTTCCCCTCCAAATTTCATCACATTTGGACACCATTTGTAGGATTTAAAGATTTTTCATTGGTAGTTTCTGTTTCTGGACGAAGGATCCAGGCAGCTTCCTTTAAGAATATGTCATTCAATGGCCACATTAATAGATTCCAAACTTCATTTAATTTATTTTATGAACGCCCCTATTAATCCTTTTTCACCCCCAACTAGAATCAATACATTTGGAGATGTTTAGGCCAAGGTGGATGTTCGTTACGGTGGTGGGATCCACACTGTCCTCCCAGAAAAATCATAAACTTCATTTATTTTTTAATCCCTTTAGATAGCCGAATCATCTCCTGGTATAGTAGACAAAGTTGAAGGAAATAAAATCAGTATTCTAACAACAAGAGATTCACTCAATTTGGACTTATATTTTTCATAAAATTACTAAACTACCTTTGATGTAAAAATCTGTCTAAAATTCAGAATTAGGCGTTTTTCACCATTTTGCTCAAAACACATCATAAATCAAAAATTGATTCCTATAAGCTAAAATTTATAATTTTGGATTTTTAAAAAAATTTAAATTCATACAAAAATTTGTAAAATATTATCTCTATCATTTCCCCAACACTTAAACTATGCTTGTCCTCAAGCATGAAATCTCAACATGGAATTCCGAGGACACCAATGTTACCAATATTCAAATTCCAATGTAATAATATTTAACAATTTTCAATATCAAATAAAGCATTCAAAAATAAACATAAAATATCAATTACCATTTTTCAAAGAAATAATTAATATACATATTTTACTTTTCCCTTTTGAAAAAAATGGAACCTCTTCTATCTTTCATTCAAGATTCTCAATATATTATTATTAAGCATGCCACATCATGATTTACCTCACCTTTGAATTTTGCCTCTCATATATCATGATAAAATTAAAGTAGAGTTATGCCCATATCATAATAACATGCTCCTTATCCATCGTCTTGTAAATGAACTAATTTCTCCACATTGTAAAGAAAAGTGACAAATAAAATCATGAGGACTTGCAATAAATGTTCAAATGACTATAAGGTGTAAGGATTGTGGGATTTGATGTTATCAAAATTAGGGCTCAAGGAGGAGGCTAATCTCTTTAGTATAATGCATGATATCAAAACTAAAAGTTTAAGTAAATTCTACCCTTCAATGTATCAATACCTACTTCCCAAAACTCAAAGTAATGGTTATGATCAAATTGTGCATAATGAATTATTTGTGCACCCTCTTGAATATAATTTTATTTAATTTTGTACTTTTAAAAAAATATGATTAGATAAAACCTCACATCCATCACCTAACCACATACAATCATAATTTCTTCAGTCTGAAAAATGGTGATTATTGGTTCTCTCAAATCACAAACCATTTTTACTCTTTTTTTTAATATTTTTGTAATTTTTTTTTTTTTTTCAATTCAAGAGGGGAAAAAATAGAGTATAATGAATGATTTCACAACCTTTTATAATTCCCACAATAAAACCCCACACTTTTTCTTACAATGTGTATCGTCCAATCCACCATGATTTCCTTTACCCCCACACTTAAACTTTAAAATATCATGAAAATACCAAGAGTAGTGTAGGAATGGTTAAAAATGGCTTGAAACATGGCCCGTCCCTATAAAGGTCATACATGGTCTCTATTGGATAAAATAAGAATTGATATAAAGGTGCGTTTTTATGGAAAAGTTTCTTTTCAAAGGATGCCTCAATCATTTTATATGTGTTTTGTACAATCATATCTTTAACTAGTTTAAATACAAGTTCTGGTTGGTTACATATCCCAAGATCTCTCCAAAAATATGCCCAATATTAAATAGGAAGAATATAGTCTAGAAATCTTCTCAGGAAGGACAAATATGATATTGGACAATCACTCAAGGCATGATCAAAAATAAAAAATTAATTCACAAGAATTTCAGAAATTAATTGTATGAGAAATGGTAGGGAAATTTCATTTACATAAATCAACTAATTCCCTTAAATCATGAGTCATCATTTCAATATCCATGATTCATTTTAAACATTCAATTTTACATTTTACTCATTCAATCTCATTAACATTGAAATATAAAACATGGCATCACTGGATTCCTTGGAAACTCATGTCTCCTAGAAGAGTCAGGTTAAGCATTAATTCGAGTGTTGGTGTGCAATTATTATATTTAAATATAAAATATTTTTTTTGGACCAAAAAATTTAAGGAGTTTAAGAGATAATTATAAAATGTGAACTCCATTTTGAAATAATTCTTTGGTCCCCTTCATCCAATTCTTTGGGTTTCTTTCTTCCATCATGAACCTATAAAAGGAAATAATTCAATTAAGCACAAAGATCATATCATTAAAGCACAAAAAGATAAGAGGGAGTGGGATGCATGCTGACTAATTCCTAATACTAAATTTGATATTTAAATTCCTAATATTGGAAATTAATGTACTAAAAATCATGTAAATGTTAAATCTTGGTATGATCCCCCAAGTGGGCCCTGGATTCTTCTACTACCTCCAGAGGGCAGTACCAGCTTTTATCTATAATCTGTTAGTGGATGAAGCTTCTTTGAGTTGAACCACCACATGTGGATCTTCCCAACATGCGGTTCTTTGTTCTTATTGAGGAGGAATCCATGGATAGAGTATACCAGATCCCCCCCCCCCGTTCACAATTTGGTACAACTTTCATGGATGGGGATAGAAGAAGTAGGGAACCTCCTCTTCTTTTGTTGCTACTTGTGCAACCATCTTTTCTTCCAGGAGCTCCATTCATTCCTCAACTGGAGCGTCATTTTTCAAATCATCCTCCAAAACGCAGTATGACTTTACCGAATCTGAAAATTCAATATATTTAGGATGCATACTCAAATTAGTTTCAACAAAATTTAAATAATTTGTTTTCAAGAATGTATCATATCATTGAGTTGGTTCAGAAATAATATCTTGTTCAATTGAATGTGCCTCTTGGGTTCAATCTTCACTAGATGGAGGAAGTTAGTCGGGATCCTCCATTTTTACCTCTAATTCCACCATTCTTGAGGTTTCTTCCTTTAGTTTGTCAAGATCTTATTTTTTGAAAGACATGGGGAGATCAAGTGGTTCCTCACATTCATTCCAAAATTCATCCAGTTCTTTTTTATCCCCCCCCCATGTATCTCATCATGTATGTATTACTCCCTTTCCTCCTTAGGTTCTTCAATTTAAAAGATTTGTGGTGAAATTTATTCCACCACTACCTGAGGTTCTTGCTCTGGCTCAGGGTTGGGTTGCTCTTAGGTAGTATGAACATATTATGTTAGACATTCTATTGAATCATTAGTCCTTTTATGGCCTCCTTTAGTTCATTCACTCGAGCTCTATTGTACTCTAAAGCAGTTTCCTCAGGTTTTTTTGCACCTGTGAGTATTCATTCCATGAATTGTAATTGTAGTTTGGATACGTCATGGAAATTTTACTTTTTTGGGGTTTTTTGGGTTTTTTTGAAAATTAAAATCTGTCTATAATGTGAAAATTAAAAAAGATAATTAAACTAAAAATTGGATCATCAGAAACAGTGCCAGTTTTGACGCACGCCTGTTGTAGGGTGTGGAAAAAGTAATTTAATTTTCCTAGTGCAGCACAGTGGCTGAACAGGGTCGTCTCACTTGAGTATCTTTTTCAGTTCGTTCACTCACTTAATCTAGTTCACCTAAATTATATATTTTTGTTGTTTTATATTTTATTAAATAAATTTAATTTATGAAAATAAAATAAAATGGAAAAAGTCAACTCAAATTAATATGAAATTCTAAACAAAATGGAATTAGTGAAGAAAGAAAGTTCTCCCAAGAGAAATTTCAGGGAGCACCTTCATTGTCCAGCTTCAAATATTCTTAGTGAACACACTCCATAATATGTGTGAACACATTAGTCTACCCTGGTTATGAATGAAAACTCTACTTAGAGATTGCTAAGAACACCCTCTATCCACCTCCTCAATCGAGGGAAAATGGTTGTAGATTAAGAAGTTAAAATTTAGACAACCACAGGGAGGAATACAGCCACTATAAATTATCCTTATAATTAACTCATATAATATTAAAAACATTGTCTTGTGTTCAAGAACCTGATTACTCCCTCGGGATATTCTGTGGATTAGTTACTCATGACCAGAGTATTATAGTTCACAATGGTAATATGAGAAGAAGAAAAGACGGTGGATGGGTGGGCACAAAAATAAAAACAATGCATGAGTTATATTAGAAACCTAAATTATAATTGAAAACTAAAAATAAAGAAAAGAAATAAATTAAAAAGTAAGGGGGAAGATTTTAGGCCGGCCTCCCATAGTGGAGATCTCCTCCTTGGTGCCTTAAAGTAATGGATGGAGAATGGGATGATTTGGGAAGGAGGCGAGGGACTCCATTTATAGGCAGAATTATAGACTCTGAAGATGTTCTATTTTTTGGACCATTAAATGGAAAATTCACGTTTGGATACCTTCTTCAAAGTTTTTTAAAAATATTTTTTCCTTTCACCCTCCAAATTTCCGCTCATTTGGACAACAATTGTAGGAGTTATGGATTTTTCATTGGAATTTTCTATTTCTGGATGAAGAATCCAAGTAGCTTCCTTCACCTTTATGTCATTCAATGGCCGCCTTAATGGATTCCAAACTCCATGTAATTTATTTTTGGAATGCCTCTAGTAGTCCTCTTTCATCCCCAACTACAATCAATGCACTCGGATATGTGTATGCCGAGATGGATGTCTATTACGGTGGTGGGGTCCACACTCTCCAATTGGAAAAATCATAAACTTCATTGGTTTTTTAATCCCTTTAGATGGCCAAATAAGATCCTGGTATAGAAGAAAAATTTGATGGAAATAAAATCCGACTTCTAAAAAAAATTATTCACTCAATTTGGACTTATATTTTACATAAAATGACTAAACTACCCTTGATGTAAAAATCTATCTAAAATCTAGAATTATGCGTTTTTCACCATTTTGCTCAAAACACATCATGAATCCAAAATTGATTCATATAAGCTAAAATTTATCATTTGGGATGATTAAAACATTTTAAATTCATACAAAAAATGAGTAAAATATTAGTTCTATCAATAACCATGATGTAAACTGGACATCCGTACGATAGTATTGGGTACCCTGTGAAGTCATACTATCTCATAAATATACAACCTCCCAAGATCATCCAAACTGAAGGTCTCCCTGATCCATAGGAAATTTCAAACCATCATGAGCATATCAACAAAAACCCCTACAACATCAATACCTTATGTTGTCCTCAGTAAACCAATCACAAAATCCATCGTGACATTGTTCTATTTCCACTTAGGAATGGGTAACTTCTATAAAATTCAAGTTGTTCATCGGTGTACCACCATCATCTGCTGATAGGTGGAACATCTCATGAAAAAACTAGAAACATATCTTTTCATACCTGGCCACCAATATTGGAAATGTAGATCCTGATATATTTGTGTGACACCTGGATACAATTCCCAAACTAAATCATGAGAATCCCACATCATCTCCTTGTGTGTGTATACTAAAACCCATATGTGACCATGTACTCATTGAATTTCATCGTAACCTATAGTCTAACAAGGAGAAGGGTCATCACCTACCACACTCTCCCATAGAAATATTCCTTCTGATTTTGATAGGTAAATCATCCTAACTCTATAAAGAAGGGTATAGGTAATAGATACGGATCAAAGAAAATTTTACCCCTGACTATTGTGCACCTCCAAGTTCATCTCAAGGAACAAGGCCATGAGTATCCACTTGCTACTGCCATACTGAACTACATGTATCTGAGTCTTCCTGCTCAATGCATCGACCACTGCATTACCTTTACTAGGTGTGTTCGAATGCTCAAAATTTAAAGAATATAGGTATTTAATCCACCTATACTACCTCAAGTTCATATCATGCTATATAAATATGTACTTTAGGATATTGTGGACCATGTACACCAAAAAACACTCTCCAAGTATGTAATGTATCCAACAGTGTAGTTCATGAACAACTACTTCCAACTTGATATTAGTCATTGGTTAATTCGTCTCATGTGAACTCAACTACTGAGACCCATACACCATGAACCTATCCCCCTATATAATAATTACTCCTAGCCTGATATATAATGCCTAAAAGTATATAGTGTAACTCTTTCCTGGATCTGGTAATGTTATCATTAGTGATAAATTCAATATCCCTTTCAACTCATGAAAGGATCTCTCATGGGAATATAACCATACAAACATCACACACTTCTTAGTCAAGACCATAAGTGGCACTTATAGGCATGAAAATTAAAGTATGAAATTCCTATAGTAACCATCCACCCCTATGAAATGTTTTACCAAAAATACATTCATGGTATTCTCTTAGGAAACCGCAGATCTCACCTTCTCTGTGTCAACTGATACTCTTGTTTCAAATACGATGTGACCCATGAATTGAATTTGATCCATTTAAAAGTTTTACTTTATGGGCTTAGAATATAATTGATACTCTCGCAGTGTATTAAAAACGATCTCTGGATGTTTTTAATGGTTTTGTAGATTGTGAAAATACACCAAGATATCATCCATGAAAACCATCAAAAGCAAATCAAGATAAGTATGGAACACTCATTCCATTAGTGACATGAATATTGATGGAATGTTCATGAGGATGAACAGCATAAACTAATACTCATATAGAAAATACCTACTATGAAAATATGTGTGAGTTATGTTTGATAGCCTAACATTCGCCTCATGATAACTGAATTTAAAATGAATATTCTAGAAATCATGAGATTCTTAGTGATGTTCCAAAAGATCATCTGTCTATGGTAGAGGATAGTGATTATTAACCATAAATTGGTTCAATTTACAATAATATACACATAGATTGAGGGTTATATTTTCTTTTTTTTTAAAAATAGTATTCGTGAACCCCATAGATAAGTACTGCGTCAGATAAATCCAGTTGCCTATAAATCATTTAGCTTCCTCTTGAGCTCTTCCATCTCAGTAATAGACATCATGTGAGGATGAATGGATACCACTATAGGTCCTAGAACTAGATCAATAGAGAACTCCACCTCTCTCACCCAATGCAGTCCTAAAAAGTTATATAGTAATGTATCCATTAAAAAATCAACAACTAGAGGAAACTTTTCCTCATAAGGTCCCAAATAATATAGACAAAAACTCACAATCTATTTTTTCATCCTATCCATACCAAAATGCTTGGCTCTAGCTCAACTATCTTGGAAATATCATTCACCATTGTGAATAAATACCCCACCCTCTGAATATTTGAAGTTCACCATACAGATATAAAAATAAACAAAACCATGAAAGGGGACCAACTGGTCCATCCCTAGAATGATTTCAAATCATTTCGCTTCATGTAAAAAGAGGTACCATAAAACTTGACACCCACCAATCTCAAGGTGGAACTCCCTGCACTAATGTAAATCCTCTATTATAAGCCTCAATAGAGTGTCAAGATTCATGAAGCCCCCAGAAGTATAACCACTGAGCCCAAGGCTCTCCACAATTGGAAAAAATATAAATCTATGAGAATACCTTTTATCAAAAAGTGAAAAAGATAAAGTAAATGATACTATAATATTACCTCTGGCGGTAGAAGGTCTGGGATCATGCTTCTCAAGGGTCGGTTTCACTGTATAAATCTATCCTGAATAGTGTCCATGTGATACTTCTTAGCTACACTAAGTAGATCCACCCATTTTTCACTGTATAATTGGGGTCTGACTACTAATACCATGACCACCACATCATCTTGATTAACCAGTTTCACTCCAACTCCCTATATGATGAGAGTATACAAAACCATATCCTGAAAATGGAGCCGGTGCAGACCATATCTCACTAGTCATCGGAGGGAACGTTTTACAAAAGCGATGTAGATATCCGATCTTGCCTCCGGATCAAAACTAGAACGGGTCCCTCGTACACTGTGGCCTCATATTTCCTGACCTACTCCACTGGTAGAACCTCACATGGCTACCTGGTTATGTCATCTAACTACTAATATCACCTTGTAGAATCTCCATAGGAATCTTCCTACTACTACTCAATGCAAAACCAGATAGATATGTTGAACTACCCTTGCTCTCACCTCTATCATATCTCGGGTTATGATCTATGATAAGTACCTAATTCATCATTATAGAAATGATAGTAAAGAAAAATATATTCATCTATGATTGAATGTCATGCCTGAGACCATCTTCTTAAACTCTTAGATTTAGATAGATCATCACCCATTAGAATAGGTGTGAATTAGTGGAGATCAGCAAAATGGGCCAAATATTCCATAACGTTTAATGTTCCCTACTCTATATTCATGAACACTCATGCTCTATCAAACCTTAACATCTCAAGAGATAATTAATCATTGAAGGAAATATGAAAATCCCTCCAGGCCATCTGTCGATGACATTCCGCCTGAGTAATAAAATCCCACATCTCTTGGTAGAATCTTGTAGCATATACGTGTTTAGATTTACCCTCCTCTAAGGAGGCATCTCAATATTTTAAAAGATAAATTTCATGGACTCTCTCTATTAATACATAGCCTATGGTCCTCCATCTCTTGAAAATGAGAGGGGCATTGCTTTTGGAACTCACAAGTCAACTCTTCCATTGTTGGGGAAGGTTTTGATGATCCCTAAATAGTCTTCATGAATTGTAAGAAACCCTAGTGGAACTATGTATCAAAACCTATGTCTAGTACTACTTCTGTTGTTGGTGCTATCATGATTGGTGGATCCATTAGTATCCCATATCCCACCACCTATGGTGTGTGTTAATCGACAACCTCCTGGCGTACGACCGGAGGACGTCGCGGTGGCATAGATCTCCAACTTCCAATCCCAAACCTCATATCAAGAACATTATAAAAGTTTGCATATCAAAAACTCAGATATAGATATAGGATAGGTAAAATTAATCCTATATAAGAACAAAAAACACTTCCCTCCTTTAGATTTAGGTATGGGTGACATACATATCATGTATAATCATGAGACACTACATGTAGGCCACTAATAAGGTTGAGTATGGTCAAGTTCTCTTCCACAAGCAACTCAATTTTCCATTTTTATTTTCATTTATATATTTAATTTTTATATTTCATTTTCACTTTATCAGAATTCATTTCCCATTTATATCTCATTAAATTTATATAGGTCCAACCAAAGGGTTTTCCAAATTTTAATCCATGAGTGCCCATACTCCTTACGAACCAAAGTATGACATCCACTTGATTCATACCATAAAACATTCCATAATAACTATCAGAGATTTAGGTATATCTATCATGGAACCTATCAAAATATCATACAATAAGTAATGCATCCTAAATGGTGGGGCATAGTGAATGTCATGTGATTCCTATAAAGTGGATAACATGATGTATGAGATAGTATACCCTTGTCTCATCAGGTTGTAACACAACAGAACCTATAATCATGTCAACAATAACATCATAATACAAGTTCATCACCCAATGGTGGAATCAAATAATCTATAATTGCTAACATCCAGAAAATAACAATTTAATTTGAGAAAATTTGGTTTTTTATTATATGTGGGTTAGCTAATCTTGGGAACACATCATTACCAAATTATATTTCTTTCTATCTATTTCTATAATTTCCAAAAAATTATGAAGAATAAAATAGAAATATTTGATACAAATTTGTAACATCCCAGACCCTGATGTCACACAACTGTGTCCCAGGGCCGATTGGTCACACAGCCTCAAGCGCATCTCCCCAACTTCCAAAGGTTACTGATTAGCAGTGAGGTCCTAGGTATGTCCCTAGGGAGACTATGACTGCATCACCAGAGTGTAGCATAATATAAATAGAATAATAGAAAAGTAGCATAAGTAGTAAAACATACAAAAAATAGATCAATAAGATGAATAGATGAAAAATCAAATGAAGATCATAAATAATGATTATGATGATGACGATGATATATCTCCTATGACTATAATAAATATTCAAAAACACGTATACATAGTAGGTTTAAAACACATGGAACAGAATTTCAAAAATACCAATAGTGTCTTGCTAGCATCATGAACCTCAAATATGTCCCATGCTCCCCTACTCCAAAGATTTCATCAAGAACCTATAGTAGGGTTCATTCCCTTATTAATACTTACAATCATAGTCTTTTTGGGTACCCAAAGGTTTCCCAAATAGGGTGTGAGATATAATACCAATAGGAACCACCAAAGGTATATTCCATCTAGTCATTGAATATATATAAAAATAGTGTGGAGGAAAAATATAACAAGTAAATAAATTAATTAAAAGAAAACATCATATAAGACCAGGATCTCCTTTTCGAGCCAATTAATTTAATCATTTGCCGTTAATCAATAAGTCTTCGATTTAGTAGTAAAGGCCATGTCATTATAATCATGTTTAATTGACCATTCATTATCACTTTAATATTAAATATTGAGACTCAGCATGTAGCTCAGTGTCCCACATGATAACATGATCAAGGATGGAAAAATAGGTCATCTATAATGTAAATAAAATACTGAATCAAAGATTATTCTTTGAATTTTTAAATGTATCATATAGACCATACCATTCTATTAATGGATTAATGACCTTAGCCCATCCCTAGAATTCTTAATCTGGAATCTGGGTATCTCTCCAAGTATAATATAAACCAACACTCTAGAAGTCCATCTAAATAGATCCTCTCATGAACCCATGTATCTCTCTTTATGTGGAATAACATCATATCTACTTTAATCCTTCCTTGGTGGTCCACTAAGGTATCCCAAGTATCACCCATAGAAAATTTGATCAATTCCCATTGATTATATCCATGTAATTCTCATATGAAACCATGTATCACTCAGCATATAATTCAACCCTAAGATTCTGTCCTTGGAAGTCTGTTATAGAGTCCAAGTATCACTTTGGTATAAGAAATGTTCAATCCAATTGAGTTTGTACATGGAATTCTCATTTTAATCCATGAAACCCAAGGAATATAATAATTTAACCAATTCAAAACCACTTAATCAATTCAATTATACCAAGGGTAATCACCCTAAACAATTCAATTCAAACTCACCTAAAAAAGGTGAATCAAGCATTGGTCAAGATTAAAAGGCTTAATCTCAAACTAATCACATGGTAAATTCATTAAAATCTTGAATCTCATGATTAAAAAATATTATATAGAATAATATCCATTTAAATCACAAGGTCACATTAAATAATTGTAAATTTTGATTAATCAAGAAATGTAATAACAATGTCCAAGGGTTAAGGTCATCCCATCCCTTACCTTTAATCCATTTCAATTTCAATTGATAACACTAATTAATTTAAAATTATCAATTTAATTTAAAAATACCCTGACAGGGGAAAAAGGCACACCCAAATAATTACATTTCCAAGAGACACCCACATTGGTCTATTAATATAACCAACACATCAAAAGGGGTGGATCTATTTAATTCAGGTTTCTCAACCAATATAAAATATTTAACAATCCTCTTTAATTATATAGGTCATTCCTAGAAACTCAAAAATTTAATTTAATTTCAAAGAAACACCTAAATATTAGGTGTGTAACACTGTGAAATATATAAAAACCTGAACATTTAATCAAATTGATAAGACCACCTACCTTTGGTCCATATTTGATATCTCATCTAGTATCAGGTTTTGATTCGGCTCAAATCTGGAGCAATCAATGAACCGGTGAAGAAACTGATAACATGGCATATTATCTTGCACATAAATACCAAAGAAGATATCCAGAAGAATGAAGAAAGACTAAAAAGGAATTGAGGAATCACTTATGTGGATCCAACGAGATGAGTGTCCCTTGAATCATAGATCAGATGGAGGAGGTATCTCAATTCTAGTAATTGTCTCCAAAGATCTCTCCTAATGTGTTCTTACTATGTGGGGAGCTATAATAGGATTTAGGTTTAATTTAAAAAACAATTAAACAGGAAAATGGTCTTTTACCCAAAATATCTAGGTCACCTAGTTTAGGAACATGGTTTGACAACCCATTTTCCAATCATGCATGATTTGATATATGGAAGGTCACCTCCCATGGTTTACCCATACAGTTTGACTATAACATCCCAACCCGAGTGTCACACACTGATTCTCAGAGATGGTCCGCCACAAGATCTAAAGTGTGACTCCAAAAATTATAGAGGCTTCCAACAAGTAGAGAGGGTCTAATATCAATCATGAGGAGACTATACCCTCTTTTATCATAGTAATACACCTGTAGTAAATAAGAAATAATAACTAAATAACATATAACTAGAAACAAAGCAATATTAATATGAAGTGATGATCAAACTAGAGATACAAAACCAAACTGAATAATAAACAATATCATGCTAATGTATGTGTAAAGTGTCAATTGAAAACCCAAAATTAAAGAAACCGGTGACTCCCAAACAGGTCATGTACCACATCTCTTTCCCTCATCCATGATCCATCTTGACTTAGATATCTAACACTTGTCCATTTCCATTATCATGTCCTACTACCAAGAAATATATTCTCGTACTGATCAATCAGCACAAATAGGGTGTGTGTACAACTCATTAGGACAACAAAACACCGTCTACAACAATATCTAGACAAATAAAAGTGTATAAAATTGTATAAAGAAATAATTACAATTCATAAGTAAAAAATAATCATGTAATCAATTAATCTTTATTTAACCACATAAATCCATGGGTTCTCATAGACACTCGTACTTCAATACCAGTTTCGGATCATGCTGGATCCCAAAGAATGTCTGAGGTAAATCATATCTCAAAATTTCATTATTACCATCATTTAATTCCCACAATATAATGCATATGTTCCCATTCTTTAATTCATACTTGAATTTCTATGTTACCATTCAACTCAAACAATATAATGACCATATCCCCATGATATATTTCATAACTAGATGACTAAGTTACCATTCATAACATCACATTCAAATGACCATGTTATCATTTATCAACAAATAATTAATTCAAAAATTATTTTTCCACATAAATTCCCTTACTAATTCAACAATTATCTTAACACCAGTATTCCTTTAGTTAATCCAGAAATGAAGTATTCACATTAAAAATATTGATTAATTCACAAATTAATTATAAAAATAAAATACATTAATTAATTCAAAAATTAATTAGTCACTTCCGTTCTATTATTCTACTCTAAAATTAAAACAACATCATCAATTTAATTAATAATACAACAATTACTTTATCATATCATTAAACTTAATTAATTCCCTCATTAATTAATTACATCAATGGAATTAATTAATTCATATATTAATTAAATCTATATGCACAACTAAAAATATCTTAATTAGTTATAAAATTAATTGTCTCAAACAACAAATCAATATATTATAATTAATTCATTAATTAATTACCTAATCAACAACTCAATATCTCATAATTAATTCATCAATTAATTATCTAAATCAACAAATCAATATTTCATAATTAATTAATCAATTAATTATCTAAATAACCGACTCAATATCTAATAATTAATTCATAAATTAATTATCTAAATCAAAAATTCAATATATCATAATCAATTTATCAATTAATTATCTAAATCAACAACTCAATATCTCAAAATTGTTTCTGCAACTAATTATCTCAAACCTGTTATCTCAAAATCCTTGAATTTCATATCAAACATATTAGTTAAATCACA
The DNA here is from genome assembly GCA_963277665.1 of Viscum album. Taxonomy (NCBI): domain Eukaryota; kingdom Viridiplantae; phylum Streptophyta; class Magnoliopsida; order Santalales; family Viscaceae; genus Viscum; species Viscum album. The sequence continues at coordinate 506,652,285 of OY728131.1, read as the reverse complement.
AAATTAATTAATCCAATCAAAAATTAAATTGATAACACATACGATAAATTCTTCTATTACATGCACATAATATAAATCATGACTATGATATTTGAAATATTAACCACATACCTCATGTTTGACGAAGAATGTTAGTAAAAGGAATTAAAAAAAATTAAGTAGAACAATGATGTAGAATGAGATACAAATCTAAAACCCTAAATCAAGATTAAATAAATCAAGATCCTTCAAATAGAGATCTATATCTATAAACCTATATCTAGATATAATCAAAAAAAATTAAGAACTCCTTTCAAGTATTGGAGAATAAAGGGTTTAGAATATAAACCTAATGAGATAGAATCCACATACAAGGATGGGTGAAAATCTACAGTATGGCCTTCGAAACGTGAATAATTGAGGTCAGGAAGGCTTGGAATCCATCCTGAGAGCTCCAAAATCATGAAATATGGAATAGGGAAAATGGGGGGTGGATTGGGATTAAAATTTGGGTTCAGGTCATTAGAAAACTAATTTTAGTGTGAAATTAATTCCTATGCTTGGTTTGTTGGATAATGGTGCATAGTTTGCCCTAACTGTGTGCGTAAAAAAAATTCATCTTTTATAAGGGTGAACGGTTACTCCTAAGATGGTGTACGGTTTGACAAACAATGTGCCAACCATGCAAAACCTCATTGTCTAGGATTTCATGGTGTGTGGGGTCGGGGAACACAATTTTCTTAATCGTGCCCCAACCGTGAACTGACCCTTTTTCATCCATTTATCTCAATTTCCGCCCAAAATAACCCAATGGTAAAACCCAAATGAAAAGTACTCAACACATGGAAGTAATAACTTAAATAAGTCCCATTTCAAATAGTAAAAAGGTTGGTATCTTATAATCTCCCCACCTTATAATAGATCATCCTCAATATGCACTTCCAAGAATATCTTTGATTCTGAGTAAGAAATATTGGGCCCTTGAGCTCACGTATCTGCTTCCCTTTCCCATGTTTCTTCCTAAACGCATCCATGTATCCAAAATAAAAAAAACTATTATCACGGTATTTCCCGTCAACACTGTATCACTACGATCTAACACACATATTAGATTCTCCTAAAAGGACGCCTCTATCTTAAGCTCCATATCACCCACATCGATGAAATGAGAAGGGTTTGGGTGATACCACCATAGTTGTGCTACATGGAAGACATCATTCACAAAACTGTATTTCTAGGGAAGAGAAAGACAGTACACCACCGACCCAATTCTGTCCATAAACACAAATGGCCTAATGAACCTTGTCCCCAACAAGCCCAGTCACCTTATCTTGTGGTAACCCAAACTTGGTGGCACCTAAAGAAATAAATGATCACCCTCTTTAATTTATAGGATTCATCGATGTCTATTAACATACAACATCTGTCTACTCTGATCCATATCTATTCATTCTGAATCAGCTAAACCTACTCTAACGTCACCTGCATGAGACTCGGTCCTGGCATCTATGATTCACCTACCTCCATCATGCATAGTGGTGATTTACATGGCCTACCATAAAGCGCCTCATTTGGTGCAACATGTATCATATCCTAATAAATATTTTTATTGGAAAACTCATCTAAATATAGGTGCTTCTCCCAAGACCTTCCAGTGTCTAGGACACAAGCTTACAACATATCCTCAAGCACCTATATAGTATCTTCTAACTACCCATCTGTCTGTGGTTGGAATGTCATTCCTAGAAAAAAATTTATACCAAGAACCTTATGTAATTCATTTTATAAGAGTGATGTGAAATCAAAGTCATGATCTACAAATATATTCCATGGAACCCCAGGTAGATCGATTATCCCTGGAATATACATTTCTCATAACTGGTCCACTGAGAACGATTCTCGTAAAGGAAATAAATTCACTACTTTTTTCAGTCTGTCCAAAACAACCCTAATAACTTCATTATTTATAGGCAGCCTCGGGAGACCCACCAAAAATTCCATGTTCATGTCATCCCACATCCACTTTGGAATGGGCTATTTCTACAGCAAACCTCCAGGTCATTAATGCTCTCTCTTGACCTGCCGATAGGTCTGGAATCGTGTCACGAACCCTATTATCTCATTTTTTAGGCCTGGACACCAAGACTATTGTCAAAGGTCATAGAAATGTTTTTCACACCTGGATGTACCACCCACTTAGAGGCATAAAACTCAGACATCATCTCCTCCTACATACTTATTGGCACAACAACCCAATTCTTAAAATAGATCATCTCATCCACGTCAATGCTCTAATCTGAAGGCGAATATCCCCTGCAAGTCTTTCCCACAAGGCCAAACACACCGTATCCTCATATTTTCTGTCTATAATTCATTTCAAATGTATATACTCTATTGAAATCGATACCAGATACATCTACTCCTAACTCTCCTCTAATTCCACTTTGTAATGTCTTTACCCGGCTTCCACACACTGGTTCCTCGAGCCAGTTGGTCACATGACCTCAAGAGTGCATCCCCATATGTTTGAGGCTACTAACTAGCAACTATAGTATAATATTGATCATTGGGAGACTTTAACATCTTTTATTAGAGTAATACACCTGAAAAAAATAAGAAACATTCCCTGAAAAACATATAACAAGAAACAAAACAATACCAATATCACATGATGATCAAACCAATGATACGAAACCAAACTGAACAAAAAAATTTCCATGCTAATGTATGTGCCAAGTGTCAAATGAAAACAAAAAATTAAATACACTGAAAACTCTCAAACGGGTCCCAAACCACATCTAGTTCCCTCATCCATGCTCCATTCCAACTCCACAATATATCATAGGAATTTTCTCTTATCTTTTCTTGTAACCATGAAATATATTCAGGAACTGATTAGGTATCCTGAGTAGAGTGTTAGTAAAACTTAGTAGTCCACCACCAATGGTTTTTACAACAATATCTAGTCAATATCAACTGTATACAGTTGTATAAGTAAATAAGTATAATTCCTAAGTGAAAAGTTAACACATTATCTATTAATCTTTATTTAACCACATAAATCCATCTGTTCTCATAGACACTAGTACTTCAATATCTACTCAGTATCATGTTAGACCCTGAAATATGTATAAGGGACATAATATTTCAAAATTCCAATGTTACTATCATTTAATTGACAAAATGTAATGATCATTTTCCCATTCTTTAATTCGTACATGAATTTCCATTCTACCATTCAACTTGCATAATAGAATGACCAAGTTCCCATTCTTTAATTCATAAATAAATGACAATGTTACCATTCATAACATCACATTCAAATGACCATTTTACCATTATTCAACACATAACTAATTAAAAAATTAATTACCCACATCAATTCTATTACTTGTTCAAAAATTAGTTTAACACCATTATTCCCTTAGTTATCTCAATAATTAACTATTCTCACCAACACCATTAATTAATTCTATAATTAAATAACCCCAAAAAATACATTAATTAATTAAAATATTAATTTATCACAAAAAAATTATTAGTCAACTAAATATTTAACTAAGAACATAAATTTCATTACTTATTCAAAGATTAGTTTATCACATCATTCCCCTTAATTTATTCCCAAATAAATTAAGCAAGTAAATCAAAGTAATTAATTTAACACTTAATTATATCAATATAAACTTCATAAAATATCATAATTAATTCTACAATTAATTATCTAAAAAATAAGTATCTTATAATTATTTCCTAATTTAATTATCTAAATCAGAAAATCAATATCTCATATTAATTCACCAATTAATTATCTAAATCATCAACTCAATATCTCATAATTAATTCATCCAATAATTATCTAAATCAACAACTCAATATCTCATAACTAATTAATCAATTAATTATCTAAATCATAAACTCAGTATCTCATAATTAATTCATCAATTAATTATCTAAATCATTTACTCAATGTCTCATATTTATTTATGTAACTACTTATCTCGAATCATCTATCTCAAATCCCCAAATTTCATGTGAACCTAATTAATTAATTCATCAAATTAATCAATCTAACCATGAAATAAATTTCTAAACAACTAATATAAATTATAATATTACATACATATAATTTATATCATGACTATGGGATTTGAATTATAAACCACCTACCAAATGTTTGACGAAGAACTTTCACCAATGGAATTCCCAAAATTTGTGCATCACAACAACATAGAACAAGATCCAAATATAAAACCCTAAATCAAGATTAAATAAATAAATATCCTTCCAATATAGATATAGATATACAATACTAGATCTATATCTAATAAAAATAAATGAATTACTCCTTTCAATGATTGGATAATAAAGGATAAAAAATTGAAAACGAATGGGGTAGAATCCACATAGTAGGAGGGTTGAAGGTCTATGATCTGGGCTACAAATCATGAAGAACAGATCTCAAAAAGGCTTATAATCCATCTATAGAGCTCCAAAATCATGAAAGAGGTATTTGGAATGAATGGGGTCTAATTGGGATTAAAATGGGGGTTTTCTAAATTAAAAAACTAATTTTCAGGTAAAATTAATTCCCACACACAGTTTTATGGTAAGGGGTAGATAGGTTCCCCTAACCATGTTCTTAAACCATGTGCCTCTATTATAGGGCTTCATGGTTACTCTTAATAGGGTGAATGGTTTGAAAAACTATGTTCCAACTATGAAAACCCCCACTATCTAGGGTTGAACGGTTTACTGGGTTGAGGTGCACGGTTTTCTATAACCTTATGATAATAGTAAACTACCCCTTCTTCTACCATTTTTTCTATTTTTACCCAAAAGAACCCCAACATAAAACCCAAATCAAAATTACCCAACACAAGGAAAAAATAGTAATTGAAATCAAGCTCGAGTCAACTCCAAAATAGGACAGGATCTTACAATCTCCCCAACTTATGACATCTCATCCTTGAGCTTCACATCCAAGAATCTCTAATATTTTGAGTCAAAAGATTGGGACACCGATCCAACAAATCTACTTCTCATTCCCAATTTTCCTCTAACACGTTTCCATGTTTCCACAATATATAAACTATCAGCATGACCATTCACCACAACACTTTATCACTATTATTCAACACACGTATTGGATGCTTCGAAAAATATGCATCTATCTCAATCCCCACATCATCCACATTGATGACATGACAAGGGTTGGGGTGATACCTCTCTAGTCTTGATACATGGAAAACATATTTCATAAAACTATATTTATGTTGAAGATCTATATGTAATTCCCCCAAATTGATTCACTCCATAACCAAAAATGGTTCGATGAACCTGGGAGCCCAATTTCCCTACCTCTATATCCTACTATGACCCAACCTAGGTGACACCCAACAGAATACGCGATCACCCTCTATATACTCTAAGGTTCATCGATGTCTCTCTACATATGAATTAGGTCTACTCTGAGTCGTATCTATATTTTTCAGAATCAGTTGAACCAACTCCAATGTCTCTTTCACAATACTCAGTCCCAACAACTGTAACTCACCTGCATCCATACAATATAAAAGTGTTCTACATGGCCTACCATAAAGAGCCTCATATTGTTCTTTCTGTATCGTGTCATTATAAATTTGTTTATAGGTAAAATCCAATAAATCTATGTGATTTTCACAAGTCCCATTAATGTTTCAGATACAAACCTGCATCATATCCTCAAGCACCAGTATAGTACATTCCGACTGCCCATTTGTTTGTGGGTAGAATGTCATACTCATAAAAACATGTGTACCAAGAATATTTTGTAAGCCCTTCTATAATCTTGAATTAAAACACAATCCATGATCTAAAACTATATTTCATAGCAACCCATGAATATGGACTATCCCCCAAGTATATAGTTTTCCCAACTTCTCCACTGATAAAGTTTCTCATATTGGAAGGAAATGAACTATTTTCATCAGTCTGTCCACAAAAACCCAAATAGATTCATTCTAACGAGGTGTCATAGAGAGACCCACCACAAATTCCATTGTCACATCATCCTACTTTTACTCATGAATGGGAAATGGATATAGAAAAACCCAAGTCATTGATGCTCAGCCCCCACCTTCTGAAAAGTGTTACAACATTTCATGAACCCTACTATCTTTTTTTCACACCCAGATACCAAAACTATCATCGTAGGCCATGGTAAATTTTAGTAACATCTGGATGTAACACCCACTTCGAGGCATGAAACTTATGCATTATCTCTAAACACATACTCATAGTCTTAAAAAACCTATTCTTGACATAAATGATCTTGTCCTCATATATTCTCTAATATGAAGGTGGCTCCCCACCTTCAAGGATTTCCCTCAAGGATAGAAACTCTAGATCCTCATATTGTCTTTCTCTAATCCGGATCAAATGGGTAGACTTCACTGAAACTGATACTAGGGTATTCTTTTCAGGACACACCTATGATACCACTTTGTAACATCCTAACTCATGTTCCACACACAAGTTCCCTAATCCAAATGTTCGCATGACCTCAATAGCACATCCCCATATTCCATAGGCTTTCAACTAGTATTGAGGGTCTAATATCGATCATGGGGAGACTATGCCTTCTATTATCATAGCAATACACCAGTGGAAAGTAAGAAACAATCACTAAATAATATATAACTAGAAATAGAACAATACCAATATCACATTATGATATAATTTGAGATACAAAACCAAATTTAACAATAAACATATCATACTAATGTATGTTCCAAGTGTCAAATGCAAAATCAAATGTAAAGACACTGAAAATACCCAAAAGGATCTTAAACCATGTCTGGTTCCCTCATCTATGATCCATATGAAATTATATATCTGTCCAAGGGATTTTTCCCTTATAATTTCCTAAAACTATGAAATCTATTCAGGTACCGATGAGGCATCCCATGTAGGGTGTGAGTAAAACTGAATAAGGCACCACCAATGGTGTCAAAAATAGTATTCAATCAATAGAAAGTGTATGCAATTGTATAAATAAAAAATTAAAATTCATAAGTAAATATTTATCACCTTATAAATTAATCTTTATTTAACCATATTAATATTTTGGTTCTCGTAGACACCCATGCTTCAATATCTACTTCGACTCATGTGGAATCGCTATGTATGTCTAAGGGACATCATATCTCATAATTCCACTATTACCGTTATTTAATTCGCACAATTTAATGACCACGTTACCATTCTTTAATTCATATATTAATTTCCATGTTACCATTCAACTCACATAATAGAATTATCATGTTCACATTCTTAAATTCATAACTAAATGACCATGTTACCATTACTAACATCACATTTGAAGGACCATGTTACCATTCATAGAAACCTAATTAATTCAAAAAATAATTATCCACATTAATTCCCTTACAATTTTAAAATTTTTCTTAATACCACTATTCCCTTAGTTAATTGTTGATTTAACTATTCACATCAACAATATTAATTAATTCAAAAAATAATTAATCACTTCAATAATATTAGTCAACTAAACAATTAACTAAGCACAATAAATTCATTACTAATTTGAAAATTAGTTTACCACACTATTACCCTTAATTAATAACCTAATTAATTAAGTTCGTCAATCACATTAATTAAATTTTCAATTAATTAAATAAATATACACAACTTAGAATATCATAATTAATTATAAAATTAATTATCTCAAAAAAATACATCTTATAATTAATTTATCAATTAAATATCTAAATCAAAAACACAATATCTCATAATAATTTTTCTAAATCAAAAACTCAATATATCATAATTAATTCATCAATTCATTATCTAAATCAATAAATCAATGTATCATAATTATTTCATCTATTAATTATCATAATAAACAGCTTAATATCTCATAATTAATTTATCAATTAATTATCTAAATGAAAAACTCAATATCTCATAATTATTTCTATAAATAATTTTCTCAAATCATCTACCTCAAAATCCCCAAATTTCATATAAACCCAATTAATTAATTCAAAAAGATAATTAATCCAATCCTGAAATCAATTTATAAGCATCTTAAATAAATTATACAGTTACATACAGATAATTTAAATCATGAATCTTCGATTTGAATTAGAGACCCCCTTCCTATTTTTTGATGAAGAAAATTCTCCAATGGAATTACCAAAATTTGAGCAGCACAACTGTAAGGACCGGACCCCAGTTTCCCAGAGTCGGATCCTTTTTTGATTTCGTTGGAATATATATAAGGAATACAAATCCCGAAGGATCGAGTAGTTTAGTATTATTGGAAACAAGATACATACATAAGTTCTATATTACAACTTGAAGAAAAATACAACATGGAAACTCCTTATACAACACCCATAACTCCTCGGTTATTTCTGCATGTCATTCATAATAAACTTCTTCATGTCCAACAAAAATGATACATAAGAAAGGGATGAGCTAAAATGCTCAGTAAGAATAAGAAATACAATAGAAGATAGTATAAACATAAGACATGGTGCAAAATTTAAAATACATGCCTTTAATAAGAAACTTGAACACATTATGGCAGGAAAATGAGTTGAGTAAATAATGCCAAAATAAAACATAGTCATGAGTATTCTACTAATCGAATAACCACATGAAATATCAATAGTTGAACTCATAATGATGGAATGAATAATGCCAGATATTCTGAAATATTTTTCTAATCCCTCGGCCAAGACGTCTAATGATTAAGGCATTGGCCAAAATCTATATCACATTGGGAAAGGCCTCGAAAAATTCCTTGACTAGTTGTCTCATGAAACCTACCAATGCATCGAGGGTCTGTAGCGGGCCCCACCCATCACATAATAAGTCCAATGAATTAATCATATGAGTGGGTATAAACATATACAACATATATATTCATATTTAAATAATAATATGAAATGTAACAAACTTTACCCAATTATTGAACATAAACACTAACCATTCGGAATAATATGGTGAATGGTTTTAGGATAGATCATCCACAATAAATTTAGTCATAAACTATTCAATAAAATATGGTATATGACATCATAAATGATTAACCCCAACAATACATAATAATCAACATGTGAGTTGAATCAAATGAGAATAATCTTCTAAAATCATTAAAAAATTATTGTGATAAATGCTCTTTTATTTTGAAAAGAAGATTTATTTTGGAAATATATTTTTATAAAATGAGAAGTAACGTAAGATAGTGTTTTATGATAAAATGAGTGTTTTTATAAGGATAATGGTTTCTAAAAATATATTATATCTTACCCTTGAAAATAGATATCAATTTGATAAATTCCCCTGTATCGGGCCCATAATTTTTGAAACAGTTTCGAGATATTCTTTTAAAACATGTAACTATCCCGAAAATAGTGAAGGATTCTGGTTAGTTTACATATATAGAATACTCAAATAGAATATATGAGGATTAAATAACAAAACATGAGTATTTCATCGAGGAAATTGGACAATAAAAGTAACCCGATTGAAAATGGATGTTCGGGTGGAAAACCCTTACCTTAACTCTGAGCGTGTTCTGGTCTTGTACTTAAGCTCCTGGAATATGAAATTATACTTATTAATAACTTATTTCAGAACCTATTATACATTTTTTTAGTTTATCATAATTCTAGTAATTTCATTTATGTCTTTATTAATTAGTTATTGTATTGAATTCTGTCGTGCCGGAGTGTTCGTTTCTCTTATTTTCATATTTAGTTCACTTGTTTTTGAGTAATGAAGTGGAATGGATGTAAATATCTAGAATTGAAATTATATATTATTTATGAACATAAATAGGGGTTATTTTTCATTTATATAACTTGGTTACATGGAACGAGGATGAATTATCTTTTAGAACTTTAATGATAATTGTTACGGTTAATATGTTGGTTTTGATTACAACGTACTCATTTTTCTTTATAACCTAATACCATTTGAGAAAATGGATTATAGAATCTTAAATAGGTTATATTATATATAAAAATCTGGTTCAAACATAACAAGAATGGTTTCATGACCAGAATTTAGAATGATAAAATAAATCGAAAGTCCATCATCCTTGAATGTGTAAAATTGACACATCTCGGAAGATGTTATTGCTACTAGTATAAAAGAAGGTAAAAAGGGGAGATGATGATAACATATTCCACTATCATGAAAACATTCCAGTACATATAAGGTACTAGATTAATCACAAAATTTGGATAAACAGAGGTAATAGAAAAATAAAACAAATGAACTTGAAAGGAAAGACAAAGAAGTGAAAAGTGGAATTTACCTCTTGAAACACACTTCCTTGAGAACCTCCTTAAGTGAGAGGTTTTGGTCTTTTAATGAGACCGAATCTTGATGAAAGTGGGAGAGGAGGTTGGTAGGGTATTTAGCCAGAATTTGGAGAAGTCAAAAGGCGTTAGAGGAGTGAATGGAAGAGGGGGTGAGAGGGGATTTTTATAGTGAAGGAGAGAGGGGATTTCTTAATATAAAACTCATTAATTTATTATTTCTCCTCAAGAAAAGAAATAGTGAGTATTACATGACCAATAATAGTAATTTTATCATGTGATCCCGAACCAAGTGGGATTACATCTGCAGAACATCATACATGACTCTATAATTAGTGTATTTATCTTAATTTTTCAATTTACGGTATGTCACTATTCATAAAAAATTCAAGTATTTCAGAAAAATCCCAAAAATTTACCCCTACCATGTTTGGATGTGTAGAATCCAAAAATGAAGTCCATTTTTCTAAAACAATTTTCTAAATATTATTAATTTAATATTTCACTAAAATCATAATTTATTATCAAAAACCAGTTTTAAAACATTCATTAACTTATTCTAAAATATAGGTATATCATACTTTCAACTTGATTATTATTTATATATTATCATAGGTAAGTTTACTATTCATTAGGGTATATCACTATTCATAAGGGTGTGTTTCTATTCATATGGGTAGGTTACTATTCACCAAAAATTATGTTTTCCTTATTGGACTCTAAATAACTTACTGATCGCGACTGTGAATGTCAGATTTCTGAAATTCACATCACAAAAATGAAAAACTTATATTTTAAGGGTCCCATAGCACTTAGTAGTTAATGTGATTATGAAATATTTATTATAAAGTAATTTCCTTTAAAAAAATATTGGGTCGTTATATTCTCCCCTCCTTACAAAAAATTCGCCCTCAAAATTTCCTCTACAAACTAGGCCAAGAACAGGTGGGGGTTCTTATCCATCATTGATTCATCTAGTTTCCAAGTTTCCTCTTCATACTTATCGTTTCACCATAGTAACTTGACCAGATGAGTAGCGTTGTTGCGTAGAACTTTGTCTCTATGGTCCAAAATTTTCAACGGCTGGTCCTCATAGGAATGATCATCCTCCAACTATACCACCTCTGAAGATAGTACATGTGAAGGGTCTAATATGTACTTCCTTAAGAGGGATACATGAAAGACATCATCCACCTTCGACAAGGTTGGTGGAAGTTCCAGTCGATATGTTGCATCTCCGACTAAATAAAGGATCTCAAAGGGGCCAATATACCTAGGAATTAGCTTTCCTTTCTTCCCAAACCGCATGACTTTCTTCCTTGGAGATATGCGTAGAAATACCAGGTCTCCTAATATGAATTCCAGGTCTCGTCGATGGTTATCCGCATAACACTTCTGTCGACTTTGGGCTGCCTTGATATGATGATGAATGGTTTTCACCTTCTCTGCCATTTCCTCAACCAATTCAGGTCCTAGCAGCTTTCTCTCACCAACTTCATCCCAACACACCGGTGTTCTACACCTTTTCCCATAAAGGGCTTCATATGGTTCCATACGGATGCTCGAGTGGAAACTATTGTTTTAGGAGAATTCAACACGTGGAAGATGTTGGTCTCATCCTCCTTTGAAGTTCATAGAACATGCCCTCAAAATGTATTCCAGTGTCTAAATAGTCCCCTCGGATTGCCCATCAGTTGGAGGATGATAGGCCGTACTGAAGTTCAGTTCATTTCTTAAAGCATATTGGAGACTTTTCTAGAACATTGGGTTGAATCTAAGATCACGTTCGGATACAATAGAGAGTGGTACTCCATGCATCCTTACCACTTTGATGTAAATCAATGAAAGTTGATCCAATGAGAAGACCTCTCGAATTGCTATGAAGTGAGTTGTCTTTGTAAGACGATCCAAAATCACCCATATAGAATTGTTTCCTCTAGATGTCCTTGGGAGTCCAGTGACAATGTCCATGGTACTGTTCTCTCACTTCCACGATGGTATGGGTATTGGTTGCATCATCCCACTTAGACTTTTGCCTCTCATCCTCCACATGTTGACATACCAGGCACTTTGACGTATATTCACCAAGCTCCCTTTTCATATTATCCCACCAAAAGTTTTATCAGAGATCTCAATACATCTTTGTGTTACCAAGATGTACAGAAAAATTACATCAATGAGCATCATCCAACAGTTCTCTCTTTAGCTCATGAAAAGCAGGAACACAAATCCTCTTCCCGAATTTCAAAATGCCATCTTCATATGAGAATTTAGTCACCTTCCCATCATTTATTTCGTTAATTTTCTTTTGAAACTCCTCATCATCAGCCTGAGAACTTTTTATCCTCTCTAGTAAAGATGGTTGGGAAACCATTTGAAAAAGTAGTGATGTGCTACCTTCTTTAATAATTCCCATATTCCTCTTTACTAGATTTATGATCATAGTATCCCTTTAAACTCTCATCTTGTTCAGAATTCCATGGTCTTTTATACTCAATGGATATTCTACCTTATTTTCTTTCCCTTGGTGGTTGCGTATTGTGCAATCGTAATCTTTGAGTAGCTCAATCCACCTCCTTTGTATCAAGTTAAGTTCTTTCTGTGAGAATATATACTTCAAACTCTTATGATCTGTATATATCTCACATTTTTATCCATAGAGGTAATGTATCCAAACTTTCATAGAAAATATTACCATTGCCAACTCAAGATCATGGGTTGGATAGTTTTGTTCATGAATTTTTAGTTTCTTAGATGCATAAGAAATCACTCGATCATTCTGCATAAGGACACAACCACGTCCTTACTTTGATGAATCACTATAGATAACAAACCTTTCATTCCCCGATAGTAGGGTTAGGATTGGAGCATTCACTAACCTCCTCTTCAATTCTTCAAAACACTCTTTACATTCCCTGGTCAATAAAAACTTAACCCCTTTTCATGTGAGCTTGGTCATTGGGTGGGCTAAACGGGCGAAGTTCTAAACGAAATGCCGCTAATAACCTACTAAACCAATAAAACTATGTACCTCAGTTACGTTCATTGGATTAGGTCATCCTTGTACAGTATTTTTCTTTGCCGGATCTATATATATTCCATCCTTAGAGACAATGTGTCCTAGAAAGAAAACTGATTAGATCCAGAAATCAGACTTGCTGAACATCCTATATAATTTGTTTCTTCTCAGAGTCTTCATAATAGTGCGCAAGTTATTTTCATGTCAATCATAGCTTCTAGAGTACACCAGGATATCATTAATGAACACCACAACAAAGTCATCAAGATATTCCTTGAAGACTCTATTAATTAGATCCATAAAAACAGATGGTGCATTAGTTAGTCCAAAAGTCATTACTGTAAACTCGTAATGCCCATATCTGGTTTGGAATGCTGTTTTTGGAATGCCTTCCTTTCTCACAAGTAAGTGATGATATCCAGATCAAATATCAATCTTTGAAAAATATTGGGCTCCATTAATTTGATCGAATAAATCATCAATTCTTGGCAGAGTATACTTATTATTTATTTTAATAGCATTGATTTCCCTGTAATCAATGCACAACCTCATGGATGCATCTTTCTTCTTAACAAAGAGGATAGGGTCTCCCAATAGAGAAACATTAGGTCGAATAAATCCTTTATCACTCAATTATTCTAGTTCCTTCTTTAGTTCCACTAACTCCACAGTGGACATTCTATAAGGGGTCTTTGATATGGGTCTTGAACCAGGAATTAAGCCAATGGAAAACTCAATTTCCCGCTCTAGAGGATATCCAGGTAAATCTTCTGGAAAGACATCAATATACTCTTCCACAAGAGGTATGTCTTCTATTTGAACATTATTTTCCTCACCCATAGTTATTTCATTATATTCCTCCCCAATAATTAAATTTAGTTGAGCTATTGTGGGTGGACCTAGGTAAGAATTAGGTGGTGATGTTTCTACTCTAAAGATAAGGTACTCCTTATCATCTTTGAAGATTGCAACATCTTTCTTCTTACAATAAACTTTTTCATCATGGTCCAAAATCCAATCCATACCGAGGATTATATCAAATGCAATCATGGGTATAACGCTGATATCATCAAATAAAGAACATTTATATACCCTAATGAGAACTGATTGACAGAACTTTGTATCAATGATACTTCCTTTAAGAGTTTTGATTGACAACTACCTTGTTAAATCAAATTGGAAATATCTAATTTTCTTAGCAAACTGGGAAGATATGAAACAATGCGATGATCCAGAATAAAATAAATCATTGGATAATCTTGATGAAATGATCCAAGTACTTTCCAGCATGTCACGAGAAACTTCAACCTCTGTAATTGTGATCGCATATGCTTGTCCTTTCTCCCTTGGCCTCTTTTGTTTAATATTTCCTTGACGTTTTGGAGAATCATTAGCATAGTGCCCCATCACCTCACAATAATTGCATCGAACAACATTAGCTTCCTTCATTCCTTTTCAATCACCAGCAAGATGGCCTTTCTGACCACATTCGTAGCATACTCTTTTTTCTTTTTAAGCACGCATCGGGGTGATTCCTTCCACAATTGTCACATGGTGGAAATTCAAATCTTCCCTTCTTCCCTGTTTCCTTATTTCCATTCCCATGGTTTTCAGTAGCCCTCATCTTTTCTTGCATTATCTTAAAGTCATAAGACTTAGAGAATTCTTTTTTGGTCTTGATAGCACATGAAAATATGTCCTCATATGATGAAAAATTTTGGGAGACCAGTGCCTGTCAAAGGAATGGCTTTAGGCCATCAAAGAATCAATCAATTTTTCTCCTTGGATTTAGTATGTAGTCCACAGTATGTCTTGACAGCCATGTAAAGTTGGATTCATACTTGGAAACATTTTCATACTCCTTTTTCCTCATATTCAAGAATTGCCTCTCCATATCTACTCACTGTTCACGAGGGAAATATTTTTCTAAGAATATTTCTTTAAAATCCCTTCATTCCATATCTTCTATTTCCTCCTCCTCCTTTGTGTTTTGGATTAATGACCACCATTGATCCGCATCTCTTGATAGAATATATTCTGTCATGACAAGATTCTCTCTTTAATTACATCCCAAAGCGAGAAATATCTTCTTAAGGGAACATATCCACCTCTCTGCTACAAAAGTGTTTGTAGTCCCATTGAATGATGGAGGTTGTTGTCTCATAAATAGATCTAGCATATATCCTCCACGTAGTGGATCCGGATGCTCTATATGGGTAAGGTTATTATTCATAGCCTGAGTAAGTTTTCCCGGTGTAGTTATGAATTTCTCAGCACCAGTCACAGCACAGAGACAACATCATTATCTTGCATCGGAGGAAAATCCCTGAAAGGGACATGTGTGTTCGTGTGGTTTCCATTCCTTCCACTTCGCGACATCTCTAAATAATGGAATAAACTAGATTAGGTTATGAATCATATTGTATAATCTTAAATTAACAAAATACTTAGTAAAAAAATTGAGATCCTACAAATGGATAATCCCATATTCACAGATATGGTTTCTTTGGGGAATATTTTACATTTCAATCCTTTATAATGCCTTGTAAAGAAAATTTTAATTATCCTAAGAATATCCCCTTGGAGTGTCATAACCAAGAGTGTAGAAAGGAATGTTCTTGTGCACCAGTTCCCGTTTGAGTCCAGCTCAAAGTAATGTATACGGGTTTTACCCCTAGATATATATGTGCCAGAGCCGCCTATACCTTATCATATCTAGACAGGGATGTATTACTTGAAGATCCACATAATATATTACTTATAAAAATAACAAGACGTTATTGTATGTATATCCTCAAATAATAACTCAGGGACTCTTCCCTAATTCTACGTTTTCTAAATCCAGTTTCCATGTATTCTACTAAATTTCCACTCATACCAACTATAAGGACCCGACCCCAATTGCCCGGAGCCAGTGCCTTGTTTGATTTCATTGGCATACATACAAGGAAAACAAATCCTGAAGGACCGAGTAGTTTAGTATTATTGGAATAAAGATATATACATAATTTCAATATTACAACTTGAAGAGAAATACAACATGGAAACTCCTTAGACAACACCCATAACTCCTAGGTTATTTCGACATGTCATTCATAATAAACTTCTTCATGTCTTGAAAAGAATGATACATAAGAAATGGGTGAGCTCAAATGATTAGTAAGAGTAATAAATACAGCAGAAGATAGTATAAACATAAGACATGGTGCATAATTGAAAACACATGCCTTTAACAATAAACTTGAACACATTATGGCAGGAAAATGAGGTGAGTAAATGATGCCATAATAAAACATAATCATGGGTATTCTACTAATCAGAAAACCACGTGAAATATCAATATATGAACTCATAATGATGGAATCCATAATGACCGACATTCTAAAACATTTTTTCAAGGCCTTGGCTAATACGTCTAATGATTAAGTCCTCTACCAAAATATATATCACATTGGGAAAGGCCTCGGCCAATTCATCGTCTAGTTGTCTCATGATACCTACCGATACATCTAGGTTCTATAGCGGGCCCCACCCATCACATAATAAGTCCAATTCATTCCTAATATGAGCGGGGATAAACATAAATAACATATACATTCATATTGAACCTATAATATGGAATGTAACTAAATTTTCCCAATTATTGAATATAAACACTAACCATTCAGAATAATATGGTGAATGGTTTTAGGATATATCATCCACAATAAATGTAGTCAGAAAATAATCATTAAAATATGGTATATGAAATCATAAATGATTAAACCCCGCAATACATAATAATCAACAAGACTGTTGAATCAAACGAGAATAATCTTCTAAAATCATTATGTAACTCTTGTGACAAATACTCTTTTATTTTGAAAAGAAGAGTTCTTTTAGAAAAATATTTTATAAAACCAGAAGTAAAGTAAGATAGTATTTTATGATAAAATGAGTGTTTTTATAAGGATAATGGTTTCCAAAAATATATTATAGCTTTCCCTTGAAAATAGATATCAATTTGAGAAATTCCCTTGTATCAGGCTCGTATTTTTGGAAACAGTTTTGAGAGATTCTTTTAAAACATGTAACTATCTAGAAAATAGTGAAAGATTCTGGTTGGTGTACATATATATAATACTCACATAGAATTTATTAGGAGTACATAACAATACATGTTAATTTCATTGGGTAAATTATACAATAAAAGTAACCCAAATGAAAATGGAAGTTCGGGTGGAAAACCCTTCCCTTAACTCCGAATGTGTTCTGCTCTTGTACTTCAGCTCCTGGAGTATGAAATTATACATATTAATAACTTATTCCAGAACCTATTATACAAGTATTTAGTTTATCATAATTTTGGTTAGTTCATTTATGTTTCTATTGATTAGTTATTGTATTGAATTTCGTCGTGTCAGAGTGTTTGTTTCTCTTATTTTCATATTCGGTTCATTTGTTTTTGAGTAATGAAGTGGAATGGATGTAAATATCCAGAATTTAAATTATATATTATTTATTAACATAAATATGTGTTATTGTTAATTTATATGACTTGGTTACATGGAACTAGGTTGAATTATCATTTAGAACTCTAATGATAATTGTTTCGGTTAATATGTGGGTTTTTATTACAACGAACTCATTTTTCTTTATAACCTAATACCATTTGAAAAAATGGATTACAGAATCTTAAATAGGTTATATTATATATAATAATATTGTTTAACCATAAAAATAATGGTTTCATGACCAGAATATATAATGATAAAAGAAATCGAAAGTCCATCATCCTTGAATGTGTAAAATTGACACATCTCGGATGGTGTTCTTACTACTAGTATAAAAGAAGGTAAAAAGTGGGAGATGATGATAACATATTCCACTATAATGAAAACATTATAGTACATATAAGGTACTATATTCATCATAAAATTTGGATAAAGAGATGTAATAGAAAAAGAAAACAAATAAACTTGAAAGGAAAGACGAAGAATTGAAAAAAGGAATTTACCTCTTGAACCAAACCTCCTTGAGAACCTCCTTAAGCGAGAGGTTTTGGCCTTTTAATGAGACCAAAGCTTTTAGAACGTGGGAGAGGAGGTTGGGAGGTTATTTGGACAGAATTTAGAGAGGGAACAAGGCTTGAGAGGAGTGAATAGAAGAGGGGGGTGTGAGGTGCGGTTTATAGTGGAGGAGAGAGGGGATTTCCTAATATAAAACTCATTAATTTATTATTTCTCCTCAAGACAAGGAACAGTGAGTATTACATGACCAAGAATAGTAATTTTATCATGTGATCCTGAACCAATTGGGCTTACATCATCATAACATCACACATGAATTTATAATTAGTGTATTTATCTTAATTTTGCAATTTATGGTATGTCATTATTCATAAAAAATTCAAGTATTTCAGAAAAATCCCAAAAATTTACCCCAACCATTTCTCAATGTGTAGAACCCAAAAATGAAGTCCATTTTTCAAAAATAATTTTTTAAATATTATTAATTTAATATTTAATTAAAATCATAATTTATTATTAAAAACCAGTTTTAAAACATTTATTAACTTATTCTAAATTATAGGTATATCGTAATTTCAACTTGAATATTATTTATATATTATCATAGGTAAGGTTACTATTCATTTGGGTATATCACTATTCATAAGGGTATGTTACTATTCATAAAGGTCTGTTACTATTCACCAAAAATTATGTTTTTCTTATTAAACTCTAAATAACTTACTGATCGCGACTGTATATATCAGAATTTTGAAATTCACATCACAGAAGTGAAAAACATATGTTTTAAGGGTCCCATAGCACTTTGTAGTTAATGTGATTATGTAATATTTATAAGAAAGCAATTTCCTTTAAAAAAATATTGGGTTGTTACAACAATGATGTAGAATAAGATACAAATCTAAAATCCTAAATCAAGATTAAATAAATAAAGATCCTTCAAATATGTATCTAGATATATCATCAAATATCTATATATAATTCAAATAAAAGAATATATCCTTTCAGGGAAGGGAGAATAAAGGATAAATAATAGAAAACCAATGGGATATAATACACTTAACCAGAGGGGTGTAGATCAATGATTTGGGATTCAGATCTTGAAGAACGGAGGTCAATAAGGCTTGGAATCCATCTAGAGAGATCCAAAATTGTGAAACATAAACTAGGATTGAATGGGTTCAAATTGGGATCAAAATGCGTGTTTGGGTAATTAAAAAACAAATTTTTAAGTTAAATTTATTTTTGTGTATGGTTTTCTAGGCAGGGGTGCACAGTTTCTCCTAACTGTGCACCTAAACTATGCATCTCTTTTAAAGGGGTGCATAGTTACTCCTAAGAGGGTGAATGGTTTGAAAAATAGTGCGCTAACCATGAAAACCCCAACTATCAAGGGTTTTATGGTTTAATGGGTTAAGGAACATTTTTTTCCTTAACCATGAACCGACTATTCATTATCCCCCTTTCTACCATTTTTTATAATTTTCACCCAAGCGCACCCCAAGGTAAAACACAAAGTAAAAGTACTCAACATAAGAAAAAAAAGTACCTGAATTCATGCTTGGGGTAACTACATAAAATATAGGGAAATTATATTGATTAAACATACACAAAAAATGCCAAAATCCACTGTTAAAATGACATACCTTGGCTCACGGCTGTGTAGCCCAAATCTCATGGTTTTCACTAACCATGTGCCAGTCCATTTCACCAAAAAAAACATGGGTTTTGGGCTCTGAACATTCCCCAAACATGTGTGTTACGTCCATAACCTCAAATTGAATTCACATTAGGCCATATTTATCCATTTAAACTGATAATTTATTAAAATAAAATGATTATTACATTAAATAACAACTTTGTTCTAACAACTTATCCTTTAATAATGATATTTTATTCTATAAAAATATGTTTCCTTCAAAAAAAATTTTTATTAATTTTTGTGGGAAAATATTATAAAAAATTAATGGAAATTTTGTAATTATTATTTTTTGAATTTAACATAATTTTTTTGATCATAATATCAAAATTTACTTAGTGTGAGTTTTTGTGATTTTTCTGAAATGTTTTATTTTCTAGTGAATTGAGAAAACAACATATTTCTAAAATTCTGTCATTTTTTTCCTTATAAAATTTTATTTAAACGTTCCATTATATTTTTGATTTTATCATAATGTTAAATATGAACAATTTAATTTATAATAAATCAATTAATTTCAATTTAATCATCAATTTTCATGATTTTGGTATACGTTTATTTTCATGCTTAAAAACACGGTTTTCTACAAACTATTTTTAAATGTATAAAGGCTAGGCATTTTGAATAATTAAAATAAACCAATTTAAGGAAATATTTAAATGAAACTAATATATTATACATCTATTTATATTAATTTTAATTCAAATAATGATGATTTTTTGTCATAAAATTAATATAATATCTTTTATTACATGACAAATTAATTTCTTGAAAACCCATTTTTTGACACACCTTATGGGTTTAACATTAAATTTAATTATGAAGACTCTATTTTTAAATTTTATAAAATTTATTCAATATTTTTACTTATCATAATTAATATTATTGAATATGTTAAAATGAATTTTTTTATAATGAATAGTAAATATTATAAAAAACTAGTTATCATGGTGAAAAACTAAAATGGTAAAAGTTAGTAACATTAGTGTTAAATGGAATAAAATATATAAAATATATATTCATATTTGAATGTTTTATGTGTGGAGCAACCATATCAATCGTAATATACCTTATTTATTAATTTTTTAGGCACTTGTCTTGAGAGTGACTTCCCATTATTAAATAATTTTTGGTATTTACAAAAGATTCACCCCTCCTCAATTATAAAAGTGAACTATATACCCTCACTTATTCACACATCTAATTCCATTTGGATCAACCAAACCATGACACTATATCTCCAAAATATATTTATAAACATTATAGTGCTTCTTAAACTTATGTTCCTTAATACGAGATCCAAATGAGGTTCTTCTAAGAAAATGTAATCATCTTCACTAAGATCCTTCCTTTTTACATATTATTTTTTCACATTCAATTATGTATTAACAATACCAATATAATAACACCAATATATCCTATATACTTATAGGTTATTATGTTTATGGAATAATAATCATCCATTTATTATTATAATAAATGGGGAATGAAACCATCATTCTTGTGTACAACGGACTACCGCCTTATAAACCAATGTAATTAATTGTCCATAATTTCCTCTCACAAATTTTCATAATGATGGATTTAACATTTTTATATGATATTAATAATATTTTAGTAATTATGGATAATTTTCACAAAAAATACCTTCTTACCTTACCATCCATTGAGAAATGATAACATCATTCGTGTGTACCATAGACAACTATCTCACAAAGCGATGTGATTCATTTTTTATTAATATATCAAATGGATGGTATATGTGAATTTATTTAAAAAAATAATATGATTTTTTCTATAGTTATCATTATTTAAATTTCAAATAACACTTCACTTATTTCCATTATGATCGTTGAAAAATGGAAATGTCACTCATGCCTACGTCTGGCATATAGTCTCCATGAATGTAACATAGTTCATTTTCCATAACCATATTTCAAGGTTGGTTTTAAAAGTATAATTTATGTGTAAAAATTATTATTATATAAATATTATTATTCTATATATTATGGAATAATTAATCATCTAACCATAATCAACACACTGATGCCTTTTCAAAATTATGAATTGGGTGTCCTTAAAACACCAATTGTGGAAATAACTGAATAAGTAATTAAGTGTGTCATTAAAATAAATTATGTTAATGGATTAAAAATAAGTAAATAGATTGGGAAAAATATCGTATAAAAACAAATAATTGATATATTTTTTTATATAGTATATAAAAGGAATACACGATAATTCTGGACACTAGTTAAGGGATTTATCATCTCACTTTTACTTCCATGAGAAATATGTCATATTCACCACTTATTTGTTTTAGTGGTGTACATGCTTCCCATTTTAATTTTATATCATGAATCTATTTATCTTCATGGTATTCGATTTTTCATTCTAGGTTACTCCTTTCATGGTGTTATAATTAAAAATTATCCATATTGGTAAGTGTTTATTTAACAATTTTATCATTGTTTGATCTTCTTTAACAAATAATTACTTCACTTTTAATAAATATATTTTATTCTATAATAGATATATGTTTCCTTCAAAAATGATTTGTAATTATTTTTATAATAAAATATTATAATTAATTTATACAAATATTATAAATTTTATTCTATAAAATCAATATCAATTCTAGAATCAGAATTTCAAAATTAATATGTGGTGAAATTTTTGAATTTTTCTCAAATTTTTGTTTTTTAGTGAACAGTTTAAATTTCTGATTTTTAAAATGATATCATTTCTTTTCATTAAATAAAGTAATTTAAAAGTTCTATTATATTATGAATTGTGTCATAATGTGACATATGAAAAATTATAATAATAATCATCTAATAAATTTCTTTTTAATCATCTATTTTCATGATTTTTGTACAAGATTATTTTTATGATTAAAAACACAGTTTTCAATAAACTAATTTTATATGTATAGATTTTATCCATTTTAATTAAATAAAATATCCAAAATTAAGAAAATATTTAAATGTATTTAATATATTATACATCAAATTATATGATTTTAAATTTATATAATGATTATTTCAAGTAATAAAGTTAATATAAGATCAATGATTGCTTGAAAATTAAATTTTTAAAAATAAAATTCGACACATTTTGTTAGTTTAATTTAAAATTGAATTATGACACTTATAGTATTTAAATTGTTTGAAATATATTTTATATTTTTAATCTTAATAATTAATATTTGGAAATAATTTCAACTTAATTTTGGTTATAATGAATAGTCAAAATAGTAAAAAACTCGTTACAAGGGTGAAAAATTAAAATGGTAAGTGTGAGAAACCTTATAATCAAATCGAATAACATGTTTAAAACATGATTATTTTTTAATTTTGGATGTTATTATTGACTATATCACCCCAAAAATCAATTATTTATCAATTTTGGCATCAATGTTTCTTGAGAGTGGCTTCCCATTATTGAATAGTTTTGAGTATTTAAAAAAATGTTACTCCTCCTAAATTGTATTACGAGACCCCGTCCCCTCACATATTCACACCTATCAAGAAAATTGAATAGACCAAAAACAACAAAAATTTCTCTCCAAAATAATTATCCATATTTTATTACTTCTTTTATTCCCAAAATACCAAAATTAGGGTTGTTAATAAGAAAACCAAAGGAGGCTCTTCTATGAGAAGTTAATCATCTTCACTGAGCTCCTACTTTTTACTTCTTCTTTTCCACCTTCAATTATATATTAAAATTACAATAAAATGACACCAGTATATGCTATATACTAATATTTAATAATTTTTATGACATAATATTTATCCATCTTCTCTTCCATAAAATGGGAAATAAAACCAGTGTTTCTGTGTATAGGGGACTACCTCCCCATGAACCAATGTAATTAATTTTCAATCATAACATGTAATGGATGTTCATTATGATTGATTTAATTTTTATATATGATATTATATGAATATTAATAATTATTTAAAATTATAATATCATACAAATTCTTACCTTACAATCCATTAAAAAATGATAACATCATTCGTGTGTATGGTGGACTACCGCCTCGCGAAGCGATGTGATTCATGGGTTTATTACTACATCACATGGATGGTATATGTAATTTTATTTAAATAAATAGTATGATATTTATTATATAATTATGATTATTTAATGATAAAATAAACCTTACCTTAATTCCATCATGATCATTGAAAAATGGAAATTTTACTCATCCGTACGTACGACCTACTGTCTCCATGATTGCAACGTATTTAATTTTTCATAATCATATTTCATGGTTGCTTATAATACTATAATTTGTGTATAAAAATATTAATTATGTAATTATTATTATTCTAGATATTTCTAACAATGAACCCTTTGACCATATTCAGCACACCAATGTCATTTTGAAATTATGAACTAAGCATCCTCAAAACACCCAATGTAGACATAACTTAATAAGTAATTAAATATGTCATTAAAATAAATGAAGTAAATTGCACTATTGGAAATAGGTTTTCCCAACGGATATATACCAACGGTTTTCTTAAACCGTTGGTGTATATTAGTATACCATGCATATACCAACGGTTTATCAAAAACTGTTGGTAAAGGTATGTGGTGGTGAAGATATACCAACGGTTTTAGAAAAACCGTTGGTAAAGATTGTTTTTGCTGAAGATATACCAACGGTTTTGTAAAACTGTTGGTAAAAGTGAGTTTTTTAAGGGCTTTACCAACGTTTTTTTAAAACCGTTGGTAAAAGTTTTCATTTCCAATGGTTTTTACAAACCGTTGGGAAAGATTTCCTAGAAATAGACAGAACCTCGGGCTCCCCCATTCCACGCGACTGGAGATCTAAACCGAAGCAGAGAAGTGGGATTCTCTTTACCCTACTATACAAATCATTCCATCTTCAAAATTTCTTAGATTCTCATTTGTAATCTGTAAGTTATACTTTCATTTTAATGTTATGTATCTTCTATTTTGATTTTATGTCTTCTATTTTGATTTTCTTTTTTCAATTGGGTGAAGAGGTGAATTGGGATTCGGTTTACCCTACTGCAAAAATCCTTCATCCCGACCCATCTTCAAAATTTCTTAGCTCTACATTTCCTGTAAGTGATACTTTTATTTTAATTATCTACATCTACTATTTTGGTTTTTTCTTTATATTTCGGTGTTTATGAATTTTGTTTTCTGTTTGATTTGGGTGCGTGTGTTGATCTTTGATAGTGGCACACATATAGTGATTATAGTATGAGTTTGGTCTATTAGGATAAGTAGTAAAGTGAATCAAATTTGATTCAAAATGAATTTTGTGTTAATATCATCCATAAATTTTCAGTTTTTAGAAGGCTTGGTATTTCTGGGAATTTTGTGTTAATATCATTCATATTACACATGATTCACATCATGGTAAGAATGTGTGATTATGTTGTTAAGATTAGAGAGAAAAATCATACACTCTAGGTTGTTTATAGTGGCATGGTTAGTCATGAGTGATAATTGGCTTCCTAAGATGATTGTACTAATTAAGCATTTAGGAGAATTTATCATGTATGGGTGATTGATAAATTGGAATGTGATGAACCATATAATTGAACCATTGTCGATGCACATTATATACCAAAAGGTTACTGAATAACAGTTATTCTTGTGAATTTCATTACATCATAGATAAAAATGGTTGTGGTTATATGAGAGATACCTCCGATGTTTCTTTGATCACTGTTTTATGGAGAATGAATGTTTTAGCTCCGGTATTAATAGTAGCTTCCAGTGAGACCATTTTAGTGTAAGGGGAAATGAGATTATGATCTACAAGGGGGTGATTGAGTTGGTAGAGACCAAACATTGTTTGTTCCTTGTGTTCAAGAACCATAAATAGAGTGTTCCAATTAGATGGTCATCAGTAAAGACGTAGGTAAGATTTCCAAGTCCTGTTTCATGAAGTTGAATATGTGGTGCTACAGTGGTTTTGGATTGTTTGAGGTACTCTTAGTGTATTATAAACCCTCATTTGTTCCATTTTCATTTAAATTGATTTAATATCATTTTTTTCACACACACCATTATATCCTCTCAAACTATATTTAGAGTGTATTTTCATTCTTATGGTGTTAAATATTTTAGTAAATGTCCATACTAGCTTCTTTTATGTGTTCTAGGGGTTTAGACTAATGACAGGGCTGCATGATTATTGTGGGGGTATTCTTTTCATATAAATATACCTATGCACCCCGACCCCCTTGGAAAACCTGACCACCCCCATGGACAGCCCGCCCACCTAGACACCCCGACCCCCCTAGACAGCCCCCACCCCTGGACACCTCCGACCCCCCAGACGGCCCCACCACCCCCTAGACACCCCGCACCCCCCTGGACACACCACACCCCCCTTGGACAGTCCCGCCACTCCCATGATCCTCATCCTACTCCTCATCCTGATCTACTTTAAGAAGTTAAAGTATAAAACTCATATACTCCCAACAATACCCTTAAGGATTATGTATTCCTTGATCCACTTCCAATATCTTATTGGTCAATCCTTGAATATAGGCATTAGAAATTTTTTATCTTATTTTCTTATATACACTGTATTTTTTTGTATTTCTTAATATGATTCTCATATAGAGTAATGTGTCAGTTATGCTTTTATATAGAGTAAAAAATTGTCATTTATGTAAATATTTTTTTGATTATACTTTAATATTATTGAATTGCTTTGAAATGACTTATTGCGATTTTTTTATAGAATGGATAGAAGTTGGATGTACGAAACTGATCGGATTTCAACCGATTTTCAAAATAATTTGAAAAGCTTTCTAGATTTTTCATTTGACAAGGCTTCAGATAGTGGTCGCATACACTGCCCATGTTTTAATTGTGTTGGAAGACCTTGGTTGGGCCGTGAAGCAGTTAGCTATCATATAACCAAATATGGTTTCCAAACAAACTATTATGTGTGCTATCACAATGGATAGAAAATGTAATCTCAAAATGTTGATGATCCAAATGATAGGACTGAAATGGAGAGTTTGATATATGATCGGTTTCTATTTATTCGACATCATGAGAAGGAAAGGATGTCCAGCCAACAATATTTCGATACAAGCACACATGATGCGTCCAATGAAAATGATGATGTTGATAGGGTGAAAAAATTGAATGATGTTGCGACGACTCCAGTATATCGGCAATGTGATAAAATGAAAAAGTTGGATTTTTTAATCTGATTGTTTCATGGGAAAACTATGTATGGGATTTCAATTACTGCAATTGATTACATTCTTACCTTCTTGAAGGAATTACTTCCAGATGATGCAGATATTCCCTCAAACCACTATATGGCATGGAAGTTGGTTGATGAACTTGGATTCTAAAAAAAATTCATGCTTGCCCGAATGATTGCAGCTTATTTTGGGAGGAAACTACTGAAAGAAATGATTGTATAAAATGCGGAACCTCCCGATGGAAGCCAAAAGATGATGGAACACCATCTCGTGTGCCACAAAAAGTAATGTGGCACATTCCATTGATCCCCAGATTACATAACCTTTTCATGTCTGATGAAATATCCGTAAAAATGCGATGGCGTGACACCGAGAGAAAAAAGAATAATGAAGAGTTGGTTCACCCTGCAGATGGATTTTCATGGAAGAGATTTGATGCTCGATATCCTGAATTTGCAGCCGACGTGCGTAATGTGAGACTGGGTTTTTCATGTGACGGTTTTAATCCATTTGGGCAGATGCTTACTTCGCACAGCACATGGCCAGTTTTCATACACATTTATAACCTTCCCCCTTGGTTGTGTATGAAAAAGCCTTACATGTTCTTGATTATACTGATATCTGGTCCTTATGATCCCGACAATGATATAGATGTATACATGCAACCTTTAATAAAAGAGGTGAAACTTATTTGGGATGTGGGTGTGCCCACATACGATGCATCTTCGAAAGACATATTTCAGATGCGTGCTGCACTTATGTGGACTATCAATGATTTTCCTGCTTATGAAATGATGTCTGGATGGAGCACAAAAGGAAAATTGTCATGTCTTGTTTGTATGAAGAATACTCGATCGAGAAGACTGAAATATCATCGTAGTTTTAGTTTTATGGTACATCAATGATTCTTTCCAATAAACCATCCATATAGAAACAATCGTCGAAGATTTGACAATACCATGGAGAATGACGATCCACCTCAGTGTATGTCTGGAACTGATGTGCTTAATGAATTGAAAGATTTAAGTTATTCATTTGGGAAGAGTGTAATGAAATCTAGAAAGAGGAAAAATGTTTCCAATGATACCTGTTACAATTGGAAGAAGAAGAGTATATTCTTTGAGTTGTCATATTGGTCAACCAACTTGTTACGTCATTGCTTAGATGTAATGCTCATTGAAAAGAATATATGTGAAATGTTGCTTTCGATTCTTTTAAATGTCAAGGGGAAGACAAAAGATGATTTACGATCTCGGCACGACTTGGTAGATTTGGGGATCAGACTAGAATTGCATTCTGTCTATATCAGTGAAAATAAATGGCAAGTTCTATGTGCTTCTTATGTGAATACTCCTGCTGAAAAAAAATCAATTTCTAGAAGTTCTAGAGACTATTAATGTTCCTGATGTCTATTCAAGAAATATATCAAAACGGGTCAATAGAGAAGAGTTGAAGTTGAATTCTTTGAAGACTCATGATTATCACGTCCTTTTGCATGAGTTGATTCCAATATCAATCCATCATCTCTTGTCCAATAATTTTAGAGTCTCAGTTATTCGGTTGTGCTATTTGTTTACAGATCTTTGTGCTAAGAGGTTTTCCAAATCCCTCGTGCAGAAACTGTTGGCAGAGACACCATTAATTTTGTGTGAGTTAGTGAAAATATTCCCTCCATCATTTTTTACATGCATGTTGCATCTGACTGTCCATCTTCCGACCGAAATACTTCTTGGAGGACCCGTTGCTTTCTGTTGGATGTATCCAACTAAAAGAAACATGTGCACATTGAAATCATATGTTCGGAACAGGAATTATCCCGAAGGTTCTATTGTGAATAGTTACTTGGCTCAAGAATGTATGGATTTCTGCTCAATGTATTTGTCTGATCATACTACGAGAATAAACAGACCAATGAGAAATGAAGAAGAACAGTATGGGAAAATTGAACCCAGTTTTCCATCACTTCCTCAGACAGAGGAATTCCGGGATCATATACATTGACAACATTAATCCTTGAAGAGCGAGAGATGGCACATCGCACAATGTTGTTCAATTGTGATTTGTTCGATGAGTATATCAAGTAAGTTAATTGTACATGTATCTGTTATCTTATCTCTTGTAATTTTAAATATTTGTTAAACTATTATTATTTTTATCTACAGGGAACATAAAGAATTGATATATAGAAAGCATCGTTCTTTATCTTTGTGAATGAAGGAGACTTTGCATAGAAAAGGGTTTTCTTCTTGGTTGAAATTGAAGGTAAAAATATTTCTGTAATAACTAAATAAAAATAATATTTAATTAAGTTTACTATTTGTTTATATTTTAGGTATCGAGTTTTCCTACAGACTCTGTTTCTGAGGAATTAAGAGCTTTGGCTTTTGGTCCTAATATCATGGTTCGTGCTTGTAAATCAATTGTGATCAATGGATACAAATTTATTATCACTAAAAGAGCCAGAAACATGAGAACACAGCATAATGGTGTTATGCTAACTGCCACAACAGACTATTATGCCAGTTCATCGGATACTAGACCTCGTTCTGAAAATGTTTCTTATTATGGTGTCGTGGAGAAAATAATAATTTTGGATGATTACTCGCATGGTCGAGTCACGATGATGAAATTTCAATGGCTTGATTCAATGAAGAGGCAAGGAACCTTTATTGATGATTGTGGATTTCGAGTTATTGACATGACTCACACTATTTCCACCGATGAACCATATGTATTGGCATCAATGGTAAAACAAGTTTTTTATGTCAATGATCATCGTCATCCTAAATTCGGTGTAATTATTGAAGTAAATCCGAGACATGTTTTTGATGATGGTGATGATGAAGTTGACACTATCCCTACTGCAATTTGAAGCAATCCGTTTATTACTTATGATGAACCCAACAGCTCAATTGTCAGAGTTGATTGTGAACCTGAAGTTGTGGTGGGAAATATATAGAATCATACAGTCGTGTTCTCACCTACATGTTTCACCTACATCATTCAGAGTGTGTATCCTAGTACTTACCTTCATAACACCATAAATAATCGGTTTCATTAGGTTATTTTTATCATAATGGTTTTTATATATTTTGTTTTTTGGGTTACACATTAGTTATCTGTTTCTAATTACTTCCATATTTGTTTTCATTGCAGGAAATGACACCCATTGAAGAGAGGCGGCGGAAAAAGATGATAGATAATAATCGTCGCATGGTACAGATGGGTGTTCCTCCACTCATCCCTATTGTGAGTATTTTATTTAAAATATAAATATTTCAATAACTTATAATATCATGTGTTTACTTTTCTGTCAAACTTTTTTTCAGGATCCACCCCCTAGACGACAGATATCTGACGAGGAGCCTAATATTTCTCCTAGTAGAGAGGTTGGTGGTAGGATGGAGGGTGGTGTCAGAGATGGACGATCATCTAGTGGTACCGGTACTGATTCTGGTGGTACGAGGGCTCGTGGGGCGAGAGTTAGACGACCCACTACCACATACGTATCTTCTACGCCCTATTTTGATCCTGGTGTGTCTTCAGGGACATATGAGATATTTAGACCTCCGATGTTTACACTACCAGCTGGCCAGACATCAATGCCATCATCCTTTTCTTCTGGTTCATTATCTCCGAGCTATTATATTCCACCTTCTTCGACTCCTACTGCGACACAGTATATGGCTGAGGATCATACACTGAGGGACACTCCACCTGTACAGGATACTCCTTCAGCTTCTGCACCCATTGATCTGACTACCACAGGTATATTTATATAACTATATCAAATTTTTATACCAAAATTTATTTTTATTATAACTTGTATTGATATTATTTTTCTTTAATAACAGATTCATCTACAGATAGGAGGCAGGGGAGGGGGCGTACTCGCTTGCGTGCAGTGTGGAACCGCCATACACAGCTGATGGTTGAATACAATGTTTATGGACAAATGATTGAGAAATCTGGGCAGCAATGTCGGGGGTTTTTAGCGATGCTGGCCAAATACTCCGATATCATTCCGATCATCCCTCTCTCTTGGTGACATCTACCACCTGAAGTCAAGGATAACACATGGGCACAAATATGGGTAAAAATATATTGGATTTAATGTAGTATATTTTTGTATTTAAATGAACTAATCAATTTGGTTTCAGCTTCGGTTTAACTTCCCTGATGGTGAAGGTGCACGACCAGCACGTTTAAAAGAGCTAGGAGAGCTTTGGAGAGCTTATAAGCATGAGATGTATGTTGGCTGGTGTGATAGAGTGGGCACGGAGTTAGAGACATTACCTATCGTGGATGACTGCGCGATAGAGCAATATAACCATATGATTACCCATTGGGCGACTGCCAAATTTAAGGTACTAATCTCATTTGAGTTATTTAAATGAGAGTTTTAATATTTTGCATTAATATAATCTTATTAATTATTAATAATTATTAAGGAATCTTCTGAAAAAAACAAAAAAAAACATTGATTCAAAGAAATACCTCCACATTTTGGGGTGCATAACTATGGCAGATCATGAGAGGTAGCAGATACGATATAGTTGTTTATAATTTTTTTTAGGACTTTCCCTTTTTAGTGGATCCTACTTAAATTATGTGATTCATTGAATAATGAATATATTATTATACTTTCACTTTATATTGTTTCAATGTCATTACAGAAGCACATAATGAATATTGAAGGACGTATCCCTCGAGAAAAATTATTTTTCTCGAGTAGAAGAAAAAAATATGGAACTGCAGTAAATGAACCGACCCAAGAGAAGATTGTAATTTTTAATTTGTATATTTCAAATTTTAATATCTAATTTGAAATTTAATAATCTGTTAATATTTTTTACAGGCTGCTTTAGAGGCTCTTGATGCCCAGGAGCCTGACAATTTTGGGCCACACGATCATTTATATCAGGTTTTGGGAGATGAGCACTCTGGTCGAGTACGCTACCGACCTGGTAAGAATATAGTCCCGACGAGGTATTGGTTATCTCCAGGTATCCATTCCAGTACCACCGAGTTGGAACAGGTCAAGGAGCATGCAAGAGAGTCTGATAAAAGGGTCACAGAGATGTAAGTACAAGTTTAAACAAGAGACAAAGAATTTATGAAACTGATGAAAGCATTATCTTCATCACTTCCACCAGAGGCTAGTGCGGATTGTCAGACATTTATGTCATCGATGGGTGCATCATCCAATGCCCCAGGCGGTAGCTCTAGTGGCGATCGAGATGATGACGTTCCTGGTGATGACGAGGATGCTGAAGAGGAAGAGGGCGAGGATGAGGATGTGGACGAGGATGAGGATAGGGCCGAGGTCGAGGATGGGGCCGAGGGCGAGGATGCTGTCGAGGATGAGGATGAGGCCGACGATGAGCATGGGGACGATGACGAGGACGACGACGAGGACAGAGATAGAGGCGAGGATGGGGCTGATGATGATAGTGGTGATGGTGATGGTGATCAGGGGCATATTGATCCATTACATTTTTTAATTCTGTATAACTCTTTATTTTTTAACATGGTTTTCCACTTTGGGGGTTTCCTCTGCTTCATAGGGACGTTGCATTCGGATTTTGTTTTTTGCACTTGATTCTTATTGAATGATTAGTCTATTACCTAGACCTTTAGTATTCCTTGGTACTGTGATACTCATTTTTCTATTTTTTTTACTTAGCTTTCTTATTTAGCCATGTATTTCATGTTTATGCATGTGGAAAATGATATGGAAAATGTGCTTTGAAGTAGTGGCCGGCACCACTCAAAGTGTCAAAATTTTATTTGAAATGGACAGGATTTTAAGTGAAAACAACAACTGGCATACGAAAAACAGACCAAACACATTCGGATTCTGTTTAAACTATAGGAAAACGATCCATGGGTCATATTTGATGTGTACGAGTGAACCCCGCCTCAATCCGAGGGCTGGTGTGGCCGGTACCACTCAAAGTGTCTTCCTTTTGTTTAAAATGGATG
The DNA here is from genome assembly GCA_963277665.1 of Viscum album. Classification (NCBI taxonomy): domain Eukaryota; kingdom Viridiplantae; phylum Streptophyta; class Magnoliopsida; order Santalales; family Viscaceae; genus Viscum; species Viscum album. The sequence goes on along the minus strand of OY728131.1, from coordinate 506,619,034 downwards.
CGCTTTTAAGTAAAGAAAAACCACATATGGAAAATGGAACAAAATAATTTGGATATTGTTGATACTTTAGGACATGTATCCATGGTTCATATGTGACGTGTACGAGTCAACCCCGCCTCAATCCGAGGCGCGTTGTGGCCGACACCACTCAAAGTGTCTAACTTTTATTTGAAATGGACATGATTTTAAGTGAAAACAATAACTGGCATATGGAAAATAGACCAAACACATTCGTATCCTGTTGAAACCATAGGAAAACGAGCCATGGGTCATATGTGACGTGTACGAGTCAACCCCGCCTCAATCCGAGGTCCGGTGTGGCCGGTACCACACAAAGTGTCTTTCTTTTGTTTAAAATGGATGCGCTTTTAAGTAAAAAAACCACATACAAAAAATGGACCAAACGCATTTAGATACTATTGATACGTTAGGACATGTATCCATGGGTCATTTTTTGTGTGTAGGAGTCAACCCCACCTCAATCCGAGGCGCGGTGTGGCCGACACCACTCAAAGTGTCTAGCTTTTATTTGAAATGGACAGGATTTTAAGTGAAAACAACAACTGGCATACGGAAAACAGACCAAACGCATTTGGATTCTGTTTAAACTATAGGACAGATATCCATGGGTCATATGTGACATGTATGAGTCAACCCCGCTTCAATCTGAGGGCTAGTGTGGCCGGTACCACTCAAAGTGTCTTTCTTTTGTTTAAAATGGATGCCCTTTTAAGTAAAAAACCCACATACGGAAAACGGACCAAAAGCATTCAGATACTATTGATACTTTAGCACATGTATCCATGGGTCATTTATGGAATGTAGGAGTCAACCCCGCCTCAATCCGAGGTGCGGTGTGGCCGGCACCACTCAAAGAGTATAACTTTTATTTGAAATGGACAGGATTTTAAGTGAAAACAACAACTGGCATACGGAAAACCGACCAAAGGAATTCGGATACTATTGATACTTTAGGAAATGTATCCATGGGTCATATGTGACGTGTATGATTCAACCCCTCCTCAATCCGAGGGCCGGTGGGTCTGGGACCACTCAAAGTGTCTTTCTTTTGTTTAAAATGGATGCGCTTTTAAATAAAAAAATCACGTACGGAAAACTGACCAAATTCACTTGGATACTATTGATACTTTAGGACATGTATCCATGGGTCATATGTGACGTGTATGAGTCAACCTCGCCTCAATCCGAGCGCCGGTGTGGTCGGGACCACTCAAAGAGTCTCTCTTTTATTTAAAATTGATGCACTTTTATGTAAAAAAAGCACATACGGAAAACTGACCAAACGCAGTCGGATACTATTGATACATTAGGAAATATATCCATTGGTCATTTTTGATGTGTACGAGTCAACCCCGCCTCAATCAGAGGCGTGGTGTGGCCGACACCACTCAAAGTGTCTAACTTTTATTTGAAATGAACATGATTTTAAGTGAAAACAACAACTGGAATACGGAAAACCGACCCAATGCATTCGGATTCAGTTGACACATTAGGACAATGATACATGGGTCATATGTGATGTGTACGAGTCAACCTTGCCTCAATCCGAGGGCTAGTGTGGCCGGGACCACTCAAAGTGTCTTTCTTTTGTTTAAAATGGATGCGCTTTTAAGTAAAAAAATGACATACGGAAAACTGACCAAACGCTTTTGGATTCTATTGAAACTTTAGGACAATGATCCATGGGTCATTTGTGACGTGTACGAGTGAACCCCGCCTCAATCCGAGGCGCAGTGTGGCCGGCACCACTCAAAGTGTGTCACTTTTCTTTGAAATGGACAACAGTTTAAGTTAAAAGAACAACTGACATATGGAAAATAGACCAAAGGAATTCAGATATTGTTGATACTTTAGGAAATGTATCCATTGGTCATTTGGGACGTGTACGAGTCAACTCCGCCTCAATATGAGGCGCGGTGTGGCCGGTACCACTCAAAGTGTCTAACTTTTCTTTGAAATGGACAACAGTTTAAGTTAAAACAACAACCGACATACGAAAAACCAACCAAACGCATTCGGATTCTGTTGAAACTATAGGAAACTGAACCATGGGTCATATGTGACGTGTAAGAGTCAACCCAGCCTCAATCTGAGGGCCGGTGTGGCCGGTACCACTCAAAGTTTCTTTCTTTTGTTTAAAATGGATGCACTTTTAAGTAAAAAAAATGACATACAGAAAATCGACCAAACACTTTAGGATTCTGTTGAAACTTTAGTAAAATGATTTATGGGTCATTTGTGACGTGTACGAGTCAACCCCACCTCAATCTGAGGCACGTTGTGGCCGTCACCACTCAAAGTGTCTAACTTTTATTTGAAATGGACAAGATTTTAAGTGAAAACAACAACTGGCATACGGAAAACCAAACAAACGTAGTCGGATTCTGTTGAAACTTTACGACAACGATCCGTGGGTCATATGTGACATGTAAAAGTCAACCCCGCCTCAATCCAAGAGCCGGTGTGGCCGGGACCACTCAATGTTTGTCACTTTTCTTTGAAATGGACAGCGGTTTAAGTTAAAACAACTGGCATATGGAAAATGGACCAAAGTTATTATGATACTATTGATACTTTAGGATATGTATCCATGGGTCATATGTGACGTGTATGAGTAAACCCCACCTCAATCCGAGGGCCGTTGTGGCCGGGACCACTCAAAGTGTCTTTCTTTTGATTAAAATGGATGCGCTTTTAAGTAAACAAAACCACATACGGAAAACTGTCCAAACACAGTCGGATACTGTTGATACTATAGGACAATGATCCATGGGTCATTTTTGACGTATACGAGTCAACCCTCCTCAATAAGAGGCGTGATGTGGCCGACATCACTCAAAGTGTGTCACATTTCTTTGAAATGGACAACAGTTTAAGTTAAAACAACAACTAACATACGGAAAATAGACCAAAGGCATTCGAATACTGTTGATACTTTAGGAAATGTTTCCATTGGTCATTTATGACGTGTACGAGTCAACTCTGCCTCAATCCGAGGCGCAGTGTGGCTGGTACCACTCAAAGTTTCTAACTTTTCTTTGAAATGGACAATAGTTTAAGTTAAAACAACAACTGACATATGGAAAACCAACCAAACGCATTCGGATTCTATTGAAACTATAGGAAAACGAACCATGGGTCATATGTGACGTGTACGAGTCAACCCCGCCTCAATCCGAGGGCCGGTGTGGCCGGTACCACTCAAAGTGTCTTTCTTTTATTTAAAATGGATGCACTTTTTAGTAAAAAAACGACATACAGAAAATCGACCAAACACTTTCGGATTTTGTTGAAACTTTAGGAAAATGATTTATGGGTCATTTGTGACATCTATGAGTCAACCCCATCTCAATATGAGGCACGGTGTAGCCTTCACCACTCAATGTTTCTAACTTTTATTTGAAATGGACAAGATTTTAAGTGAAAACAACAATTGGCATACGGAAAACCAACCAAACGCATTTGGATTCTGTTGAAACTTTACGACAACGATCCATGGGTCATATGTGACGTGTACGAGTCAACCCCGCCTCAATCTGCGGGCCGGTGTGTCCGAGACCACTCAATGTTTGTCAGTTTTCTTTGAAATGGACAACGGTTTAAGTTAAAACAATTGGCATACAGAAAATGGACCAAAGGTATTAGGATACTATTGATACTTTAGGACATGTATCCATGGGTCATATGTGACGTGTACGAGTCAACCCCGCCTCAATCCAAGGGCTGGTGTGGCCGGGACCACTCAAAGTGTCTTTCTTTTGTTTAAAATGGATGCGCTTTTAAGTAAAAAAACCTCATACGGAAAACTGACCAAAAACAGTCTGATACTATTGATACTTTAGGAAATGTATCCATTAGTCATTTGTGACGTGTACGAGTCAACCCCGCCTCAATCCGAGGCACGGTGTGGCAGACACCACTCAAAGTGTGTCACTTTTCTTTGAAATAGACAACAGTTTAAGTTAAAACAACAACTGACATACGGAAAATAGACCAAAGGCATTCGGATACTATTGATACTTTAGGAAATTTATACATTGGTCATTTGTGATGTGTACATGTCAACTCCGCCTCAATCCGAGGCGCAGTGTGGCTGGTACCACTCAAAGAGTCTAACTTTTCTTTGAAATGGACAACAGTTTAAGTTAAAACAACAACTGACATACGGAAAACCAACCAAACGAATTCGGATTCTGTTGAAACTGTAGGAAAACGATCCATGGGTCATATGTGACGTGTACGAGTCAACCTCGCCTCAATACGAGGGCCAGTGTGGCCGATCCCACTCAAAGTGTCTTTCTTTTGTTTAAAATGGATGCGCTTTTAAGTAAAACAAATGACATACGGAAAATCGACCAAACACTTTTGGGTTCTGTTGAAACTTTAGGAAAATGATTTATGGGTCATTTGTGACGTGTATGAGTCAACCCCAACTCAATCCGAGGTGCGGTGTGGCCGACACCACTCAAAGTGTCTAACTTTTATTTGAAATGGGCATGATTTTAAGTAAAAACAACAACTGGCATACAGAAAACCGATCAAACGCATTCGGATTCTGTTTAAACTTTTGGAGAACGATCCATGGGTCATATGTGACGTGTATGAGTCAACCCCGCCTCAATCCGAGGGCCGGTGTGGCTGGGACCACTCAAAGTGTCTTTCTTTTGTTTAAAATGGATGCGCTTTTAAGTAAAAAAACCACATACAGAAAACTGACCAAACGCAGTCGGATACTATTCATACTTTAGGACATGTATCCATTGGTCATTTGTGACGTGTACGAGTCAACCCCGCCTCAATCCGAGGCGCGGTGTGGCCAACACCACTCAAAGTGTCTAACTTTTATTTGAAATGAACATGATTTTAAGTGAAAACAACAACTGGAATACGAAAAACCGACCCAACGCATTCAGATTCTGTTGAAACTTTAGGACAACGATCCATGGGTCATATGTGACGTGTACGAGTCAACCTTTCCTCAATCTGAGGGCCGGTGTGGCCGGGACCACTCAAAATGTCTTTCTTTTGTTTAAAATGGATGTGCTTTTAATTAAAAATAACGACATACGGAAAACCGACCAAACGCTTTCGGATTCTATTGAAACTTTAGGACAATGATCCATGGGTCATTTGTGACGTGTACGAGTCAACCCCGCCTCAATCCGAGGTGCGGTGTGGCCAGAACCACTCAAATTGTGTCACTTTTCTTTGAAATGGACAACAGTTTAAGTTAAAACAACAACTAACATACGGAAAATAGACCAAAGGCATTCAGATACTATTGATACTTTAGGACATGTATCCATGGGACATTTGTGATGTGTACGAGTCAACTCCGCCTCAATCCGAGGCACAGTGTGGACAACACCACTCAAAGTCTCTCTTTTATTTCAAAAGGAAATCATTTTAAGTGAATACAACTGAAATTTACACTCATCAACGATAGTCGCAAAATCTTTTTCATGAGTTGGGTAGTTTCACTCATGGGGTCATAAGTTATGAGACTCCTAAGAAAATATTTTTTCACCATATATTATAAACAATACAAGTTCAATGCAAAATTCATCATAAATCATTACATACCCAAACCTAGTATGACACAAAAAATGGGATTTGAGTCAATTTGAATGTCTTATTCAACTCTAATAGATATTTATCAAACTATTCTTCCTATTAGAATTTGATGGGTGAGGTGAATTACCACTGGATGATTGTTGTCATATGTGTTTTTTGGGCTATTTTAGGTGTTTTTATACTGTTTAAAGTCTGTATGTGTCTTTTGTGATATTCTTTATGCAGGTGTATAGTGGAGGGTATACTGGAGGGCTGTTGTGCACTGTTTTTTTATGCAGGTGTATGGTAGGGCTTCTGGAGGGCTTCTGGAGGCTGCTGTGCAGCAGCTCTGGGAAAATCTTCACCAACGGTTCTGAACCGTTGGTAAAGCATTTTCCAGTTATGGAAAAACTTATACCAACAGTTATGAACCGTTGGTAAAGCTTTTTCCAGAATTCTGGAAAAACTTATACCAACGGTTCTGAACCGTTGGTAAAGCTCTTTCCAGAATTCTGGAAAAACTTATACCAACAATTCCGAATTGTTGGTAAAGAGTTTCCCAGAATTCACAAACACCTATACCAACAGTTTAAATGAAACCGTTGGTATAGGGCTTTCCTCACGACTAACTGGCCAACGGTTTGGAAAACCATTGGTATACCCTATACCAACAGTTTTCCAGCCTATACCAACAGTTATAAACCGTTGGTATAGCCTACTTTTCTAGTAGTGTAGTTTAAGTATGAGATAATGAACCTGTAAAAGATTTATAATAAAAAAATTAATTGATATATTTTTATTATATATCATATAAAGTACATACATTACAATTATGAACTCAAGTTAATGTATTTCTCATCTCACTTTTAAATTCATGAGACATATGTCATGTCCACCAGTTACCTATATTTTGTGGTCTATATACATCCCATTTGAACATAATATCATGAATATATTTATCTTTATAGTATTTAATGTTTCATTTTAATTTACTCTTCTCATGGGGGTTATGATTCAATAGTTACCATAGTTATAAGTGTTTATTTCACACTCTCATTGTTATTCGGCATTGATTACGTTTAAGCCTCCCCAAGAATAATTACTTCATATTTATATATAAAAACCAATATATTTTTTATAATATGGTTATTCATGAACTTATTAGGTAATATTACCATTTTAATCTCTTTTTAATTAAAATTAATGAGAATGTTTTGAAAAGAAAAAAAAAACTTTATTACTCTATTCGGTTGAAAATAATTTTTCTTCCCAATCAATTTTTCAAAAAATAACTTAAAGAATGTTTGTAACATTATAAAAATAATTTATTAAATAAATTTTACACATTTAATAATTTTTTACACAATGGTTTGAAATTAATCTTCTTTTCTTTTTCATAATGTGGTAATTTTTATCCTTTTTATAATAGTGTGAAAGGAATGTTGTTTTACTTATACGAAATTTATGGAATTACCATCCATCATGACCACTCAATTATTTAAAAAATAATTTATAATATTCCTTTTATATTTTAAAATAAAATGGTTTATATAATATTTTTCTAAATTGTTTGGATTATAAAGAAGTTATTTCAAAGTTAATATCGTTTTTATCTGAAGAAATATTCCATATAATATTTTAAACACATTTTTATCAATGATGAAGACAATTGATGTTGTGTATTTCTTATAAATTATGTATAAATTTCTCTCACATATATGACTAGATTATTCTACCTTATATGTAATGGGTAATACATTCCTTATGTTCGTCACTAAAATGCCTTTATTTTGAAATATCCTTTAATAATTATATGAGACAAGATTATGCAAATCATTTTCTCTCTATGAGTATTTATTATATTTATAAATTATGATTGATTTCCTTTTTATGGAACATATAAACCGTGAACATATTATGATGGGTGTTCCCAGATAGTGATCTAACACATTGGTTAATACTTTAGCCTCAAAAGTAATCATGTATAGGAATAGGGAGTAACCCTAATCAATTATGGGACTCTTTTCACCATGTGATATTATCTGGGAAGTTAACCATGACTCATGTTTATGTCATGTTATATGTTTTTTCACATTTCCTATAAAGGCATGATCTTATGATACCATGTTCATTTTGTTATTCTCCCATGTGATTAATCTTATGTATTATCTCTTATGATATCATGTTATACTTTTGACTCGCATGTTATAATTCCATCTCATTTTTATTCACTTATTGGGATTTTTAGATCACCCATTTATTTTATCTATTTTCCAATTTTCCTATGAAATTTTAGGAGATAAAATAGATTTATTATCTTTTTATGGAGAATTAAATAGAGAGGTTTCATTTTATTCTAACTTTGATGTGTAATGAAACTAGTCATAAAATGGATTTATGATCTAGTTAGGATTTTATATTATGTTTATTCTCATTTTTATTTTAGGGGAGTGTAGACCAAAGATTCAAATCATTAACAATAAGATCACCTCATTAATTGTGGATTGGAAATTTTTTCATAATTTTTATAAATATTTCTTTGCCCCTTGTCATTTTTTAATGGAGTAGCATGAACTGGAGGATCATGGACAGACCTCCCATTCCCTCATTTCTCCTCCATTTTAGGTAGTTATGGGTGCGATTCAAAGGAATCGGTGGGAATTTTCTTCCTTCTCCCCACTCCCATTTTATTTTTCTTCGATACTCCCTAATTTTAATCTAATTTCACTTAAAAGTTTTGGTGATTTTCACAAGATCATGATAAAAATCACCAAATTGATGGGGGTATTTTGTGCAAACTACTAATAGTACATTCTAAGATGACACCCACACACTTCATGTATTTTTTTTGAGGTATGTCACAAAGGTTAATTTTTCAGGTTTTTTGGATTAAATTATTTTATTTTTTTATAATAAAAATAATTTAAATTGGGTTTTCTTTGGGTAAGTTCAAGTGTGTTTTGGAGTGGAGAACACCCCATTTCTGGTTGTTTTGGTGTGATGGGACGAACTAGTAAGTTTTAGGAAATTATTCCTATTCAAATTACATTGTTTAATTAAATATAAAATTATATAATTAATTAATTATGATGTATTGATTTGAGATATGTACATGTGTGGTTGGAAGTTTCCATATGAGGATGTGATAAGGTTGGATAATTATGGTTAAGTTGATCTTAATGGGTGAATGTCGTGTTTTATGTAGGTGGTCCTTATGAATCCACCCTTGGGTATATATGCATTTGGTTTATATTCATCTGATATGTGTGGTCTTTATAGAATGATTAATTGACATATTTAAAATATTTATGTCGTTTAATTAAAAATTGAAATGATATGATTAAATTCCACAAAATGAAAAGCGTTATAATGGACCCCTGCGTACGGGCTGGACGTCTCGACCACTGTTGGTTGAGAGTATAATTATAATTATATTCATTGGGATATATTAACCCCATGAGGGGTCTGAAGTAAATAATATAAATGATCAAATGTTATAACCTTTACCATAGGATCAGTATAGACCTCATTGAATAGTATAATTTTGACCAAGAGTTATTATCCTGAGTAGGCCATGTGTGATCCTTAATATTACTTAAATCCTTTGGGATAGTGTGATGACCATAGTGTGAGTATTCCTCCCCTAATGAAATTATTATTACAATGTTTGTAGATCAAGTAGATATTGGTAGATGGGTTGGGTGTTTAGAAAAACCTTGAATTATTTGAGAAGGAAATGGGATTGAGGCCATCTCCCCTTTGAGATATTCAAAGGATACCATAAAGGCCTCTATGATTATTTGATAATGTTGGGGGACATTAATCCCTTAGAGTGAGGGGTTTTCACCCAAGATATGGGTTTTGGATTAAGGGACCCTTGTGAGGTTTCTGGTCCATAATAGGACTTAGGGGACCTCAATGGGTTCCCTAGTGATATTTTCACCCTAGTGAGAGGGTGTGTATGGGAAATTGATAGTGATGATTATGAGTGTCACCTTAAAACATGGATTGATAATATAAGCCTTATATGGTCATTGTGACCATTATTTTTCATTCCCTTGAGAGGTCTAACTTGTTATATGATATGGGATTGGGTAGATAGGTATCCTTAATGAGAATTTATTAGAGGAAGTACTTCTATAAATGATATATTTACATTGATCATGTCCAAAATATGATCTACATATATTTGGACTATGTTTCTAATATCGTGGAATACCAAGAATGATAGCCCTTGGGTCTAGTGACGACCCCTGCTATTTTAGAACACAATGGATGATACCCCTTGGGTTCATAGATGACACCTGATTACTATTGACCTCTTAGGGTTAACTCCTAGGGATCAATATTGGATCCTAATACTATTGGAACATCAATAGTGATGTCCCTATGATTCGGTCATGATGCCTAATATTTTAGAATTCCAAGGGTGATAACCCTTGTGTTTGGTGATGACACATGATATTTTTTAATTCTAAGGGTGATACCCTTTGGGTTTAAAAATGACACTTGATGACTATTTATAAAATTGGGTTTCCACCTAGGGATCATCTTAGATCTTGATACTGTTGGAATGCATAGGTTTTCACCTCGGGTTCAGTGGTGATTTCAAGTAATGTTATTGGACAACCTATAGTCACCCCCTAGGGATCGATAGTTATTCCTGATAATATGGACCTATTGGGAAGATCTACTAGGTTTTAAATATTTTCAATATATTGTATTCCACATTCATGTGACATTGTTAGAGAAGTTTTGGAACTGGATGAAGCAATTTTTGGTCAACTGGGGTTCCATAGTAGATCCTAATGATCAGTGTTGATTATTTATTTATGATTTTTCATGTTATTTATTTATTTATTGATCATATCACAAGGACACACTAAATCTAATTCTTATAAATAGGGAATAGTTTTTTACCTATTGATTTTCACTTACACCCATATCGGGCTTCCATAGAACTTGGGTACCTGAGAATACATCACTCATTATAGGTTTGAGTTGTGTAGAGGACCGGAATTGGATCTTTTATCTTGATAACATGGATGTCATTGGATACTAATATTTAGGTTCTTTACAAGGCTATAATATATCTTTAAAATCTTTTATTTTATTTATTAATTCTATATATGTGATTGGCCTTATGGGTGATCAATAATGATGTATGATTATGAGTCTATATGATTGTCTTCTACCTTATATTCATTATGATTAATGATTATTTCTTATTTATTTAGTTTCATGAACTATTATGGGTGATTATTGTTGATTAATTATGTTTGGTTTATTTTATCTATATTTTTCGCATTTATATGTGAATATAATATCCCTATGTTATTACCCTAGACCCCCGCTTCTAGTCGGAATCCTTTAGTATATATGAGGAATGCTTGAGATCATGTGGAAAATTGAGACAGTTTCCTATTTGAGTTTCTTATAACCCATGATGTTCCAAAATTAGGTTTTATTGATTACAAATGATAATTCTGAGAATATTTTTTTATGATTAGGAAAAACATTCCACACTTCCTAATAATGAAATATGGAAAGGAAAAAATATAAGAGAGATACAATTGGTTTTAACATGTTTCACATGTACTGGGCTATGTATAAGGAGCATACAACAACAATGTGGCCATGTGTAAAAAACCATTCAGAATTCTTCTTTTTCATTACAAATTCAAAGTGGTTGTACTGACCCTATAGGTATACAACCCTCATAATGGAAAAATTATTGCTGCTGTACTTTACATATAATGTCTATTTCTCATCCAAGTAATGGTTTGATCTTCCACAAACCAAAAATGATAATTAATTCATTTATTTTGTTTAAATTTCATCCTCATTCATAAACATTATGAATTTCAATGATCTTCCACGAATATAAAATCTTGGATTTCTCTCATGTATTTCCACTGAGATATAGAATTACCTTCTATCTTAGCACTACTTATGATCAAAATCTTCCTCATTCGTTTTTATAGATAATGACTCTCTAATATTTGAATGGAATCTATCGAATTACCCTACTTTATGATCTTTTAATTTCTTTAATTATGATGGGATAATATTTCTGAAATCAAAAATCAAATATTAGTCAAATAACTTTATTTAAAGTCACTTAAATCCCTAAAAGATGGGAACATTGATATCTAGGAAAAATTCATGGTATGACCATCACAATCAGGGAAAATTTATTCTTACCCCAAGATTCCGGGATCAAACTCTAATTTTTGGTAATTTTGATTCCTTAGGAAAATATATTTTAATGAAACATCCTGACACAAACATACTTCCTTGGATAAATCCCTAAACTATATTTAACCAAAGTAATTTTAACGTTTTGTGGGTTATCTTCATGGCATTACCAACATATTTATAGTGTAACCCATATTATCATTTTGTGATATTTATACCATTGATCAAAAATCCATATATCTTATTTTTTTTGTGACACTTCTTTTATAGTGTTATATTAAAAAAATTATTCTTATATATATTGGCTTTACACCTATGAAAAAATTATTATGTCATGATCATTATTCTTTATAGAATAATAATCCATTAAACCCAAGTAATGATTCCCTAAAAATCATGGGATTATTCTTAGTACATGATATTATTCAATATATCATAATATATATCTATGTTACATGATTTATATACACTAGGTCAAAACATATTCAATATTCCTATAAACTTCAGGAAATAAATTCAATATAATTTTTTGAGTCTTTAATAGTTTTTCACCAACTTTTTCAACAAACATAACCTAAAAATTCTTTTGATAATTTTTTCTAGTAGTCACACCCTTGGTATTTTTTGAAAACCATTAATAAAATTTTTTACCAAAAACATAAACATTAATAACTACTTTAATTAGAAACTACCATCCTTTATCAGATACTATAATAAATCAGTCATTGATCATCCACTCTAAGATCACAAGAGTCAACAATTTCATGAAAAACAAGAGTAAATAAAAAATTTCAAATGAAGTAGTTCACAAATATTTATTCTATTTAACAATACTCATTATAAAAAACCATACTTTAGAATCATGGTTATTACTTAAGAATTGAAGAATACTTATTACAATATATAACAAAACCATGGTAGGACCATATAGGTATAATGTCTTTAGAAACTGGGAAACATAAACAACTGGTTCATAAATCAACTACATTGTCTCCCGCTTATTTCATCATATCTAGAGTCCCTTTTTGGCATATCCTACTTAATACCCTTCTTCCTGACCTGGGGAAAATAAAACATAAAAATGGGTGACCTCAAATTCTTAGTAAGGGTAAACAAAAGAAATATCAATCATATCATATTCATAAGAACATAACATTTTGAATAACTTAACCTGAAAAAGTGATCATAATATCATAACTAGGGATTAATCATAGTAGGGAAATGTAATCCAAATGATCATAACATATAACATGAAACTTTGTTTCATACACCCATAATCATAAAAAAATCATTTCTTATTAGTCAAGACTCATTTCCAAGACTATCTTAGTGGACAAAGTCCATTTCTGAACCAAGTCCACTCCTCGTTTCAGTCCTGTATCACTGAATTGGATTAACTTACCGTTCCAGCCATGTCTATCTCATGAGATATAAATCATTACCCAATGCATTGTATGGAGATATAGGTCCCACCCATCTCATAAGTAAAGCATTCTTATGTGTGCCACAAAATCATAAACCATACATCATAGCATAACCCATGTAATAAAAATGGGATTTTTAAACATCATGACATCATAAAAAAATTAATATAAGATAAAGTACTTCATAAAAATAATTCCATCACAACATAATCAAATCAATGGAATAATAGGGATATAAACATAGCCCTATATTTTCATAGATGGAAAATAATTTTGATAAATCACTTGAACTCCATTCTTGAGGAAAATATAGTTTCTACTTCAAAAACATTTTTCCTTTCTTAACATGTCAAAACATTTTAAACAAAAAGAAGTTAATTAAAAATAAACTTAAAATTTTTAAAGTAAGATTCATGGAAATAATGTTCTATTGAATCATAAAAATCCATTAATGTCGTATAAGTTAAAAAACAATCTTCTCGTACTTTGGCCGAAAAAGTCAAAAAGTATCTCGTACTGAAAATGAAAAAAGATTCCTTTCATATATTTTAATAAAAATTAACCAACAGGTAAAACTGGATTTAAAAAATTTTAGGAGGATAGAAATAATATTTCATATTTAGGAAACATGGATGTGGATGATAAATATTCCCCAGTAAATTCTAAAGTATAAACAATCTCGGAAAAAAATGAGATTGTGAGATTTTCCCTTACCTTAGGTCTGATATGATTCGTACATATCCGAAACTCCTGTATAATTATTTAAATAATATCATTTACATATTACAGAGTCATATTAATTTTTATGATATCATACATGGTCATATTCTTATCTTCTTATTAGTAATATTTCATTTTTACTTGTTATCGAGTGTTCATTGCTTTATGTTCTTAGGCATGTCTTGTTTAATAAATTCATATTACTCTTTCTAGGTTATAGATACCTTATTTAAATAATTTTATAAGTGTAACATATATCATATATATTCATTTAATTCATTTATATAGTCATTATTCAATGATGATCATGTAGAATGAGTGGAGACAGTAGGCCGTACGTACGCACGAGCAATGATATCATTCCCATAACTATTGAATGGTATTAGAGTGGAAGATGTAACGTCTCAGAATTAGTATCATGTTATAATAATCATAAATAGTTATTATTTACACCATTATACCCATCCATGTAAGGTGGTGGTGGAAAATAGATTACTTCACGGCGTGGAGATAGTATTTTCTACGTACGCACGTGTGGTAATTTCATTTTCCGTAGGATGGATAGAAGGTGAAATAGGTTTGTTTAAAATTTATAATAACATATCTGTATATGATTGATTCTTATGTTATTAATTTATGATGAAAAAATAAATAATAAGAAGTAGAATAAGAAATAAAATGGAAAGAATCGGTAAAGGATATTACCTATTCTTTGACGCGCCTCTTCTTAACCTCCTCTTAGGGCACTAAAGTTGGTCTTTGAAGAAGACCAGGACCTCTAGTATGTTTCTAGGGAAGTGTAGAAGAGAAATTGGTAGGGTTTGTCTAAGCTTGAAGGCTCAATGTGGTGTGAGGAGGAGAGGGAGGAGGTGCCCTTTTATAAGGGAGGAGAGGGGCACCTTTGGAATTATAAGAAATATTAATATATAATAAATTTCAACCCCACTTAAAAACCTCAAAAAATGACTCAAATCCGAATATTAGATGAGATAGGGTCGTAATCTCATCAACCAATAAAATTTAGACAAGTTGGGAATTTATTTTAAACATTATCCACATCATTTATCCTTATATAATCTATTAAATTTTATTTGTGGTAATAATATTCTAAATTTTAAATCTTTATAAATAATTACTTATATGTTGTGAATTTTCCATAATTTAATACTTTATAACATTTTATACCATATAAATTTTAATTTTAATTTTTTAATTTTTTTTTATTTTTAAACACTTTTATAATATGTAATTTTTATAAAATAACAATAGTGTCAATTTTGACACTATTCATTTATTTGAATTTAAATAAAATATGCGTAGAAGATATGTTCAAACTAAAAGCTTTAATTGATTCATAACATGTCATATTTATCTAGAAAATTAGTGGAGCACATTAAATAGTTTATATAATATTTATTTTAGTACTTTTAAAATCATTTATTTGATAATTCAATCAATAAAATAATTTGAACATCACTATTGTGTCATAATTAATGATATTTATTTAATCTTTAAAAATTCTAAATAAATTTACATGATTTAGATAATTGTATTATATTTCCGGATACTATTGATGTTCTAAGTTTCATGAAGTTTATCACTAAATTAAAATTTTTATACTAATAAGATTTAAGAGAGTGACATGCTGTCGCTTTCATCAGTTTTAATAATTATTAAATTATTTTAATGGTTGAAATTCCATGAAATGAATTTATTCTTACCCTTAGGTGTTAATCGTCGACTTTTATTCATCCAATAGAATTTTGGAAGGTGTTAGGTAATTTTATAAACTTATTGTTACCCTTAATTACCTGATTTACCTTTAACTGCAGTATATAAATATTACCGTAGTTACTATTCATATTATCAAAAAAATAAAAGTAACCTATTAACATAACTTGGACCCACTGAATACAAATATGGAATCCATTTTTCAAATTTAAAAACACAAAAGTTTCAGGGATTAATTTAAAAATTAATCTCATTGTTAAGAAAACGGGTTTTAAAAGTTAAAACATTGCCATATATTGAAATGTTTTTACCTATGAATTCAATGAAAAATTAACGGTAATGACATACATTATATTAAATTGTAAAAATATATTCTATTTGTACATTAAAACCATTCAATATTATAATTTAACCATATAAATTATTGTGATAAAAAAAGTTTTTTTTAATTAAAATATAGCGGTTTTTACTATTCATTAAAATATGGAAGCTATCAGAATAATGTGAAAAATTTATCCAAAGTAAATTTTTATATCTTGATTCCAAAGAAAAATTTTATTTTTTCAAATTGAACTTATAAAAATTTCAGAAACTAGATTTAATGTCGGTATGCCATCAAAAGGCGGCAAAATTTCTTTTTTTGAAAAATACTTATTTTACCCAAAAAATTTATTTTGTTCACATACCATGTTTTAGAAATTGTGTAAGGTTAATAATAATGTTATAAAATTAAAAATGTAGTTAATGCTATTCATAATGGATAGTCCATAATAATATTATAACAATATATCTTTGTTTAGTAAAATTCGATATTGTGTAGAACACACGCTATCGAGGAAGGTTGCTCTTGTGTATAATGCAAGCCAAGCTAGTGTTGTGTGTAGTGAAAGATTCATTTGATGTTGCGTATAACATAAGACAAAAATATATTTCTCATAAAATATCAAGGTGTTACATTCTACCCCCCTTAAAATGAATTTCACCCTCGAAATTCATCACTTCATAAAAAACAGATGAGGATACCTCTCCCTCATCATATCCTCAAGTTCCCATGTAGATTCTTCTAATTGGTGCTTCTTCTATAATACATTCACCAAGCGAGTGGTCTTCTTCCATAGAACTTTTTTTCTATGATCAAGAATCTCTATCAGCTATAATTCATAAGAAAGATCTTGCTTCAATGGTACAACTTCTGAGCTTAGTACATGTGAAGGATCGGGTATATACTTTCTTAGGAGAGATACATGGAACACATCGTGAACTTGAGAGAGATTCGGTGGAAGTGCCAATCGGTAAGCTACCTTCCCAACACGATCCAGTATTTCAAAAGGACTGATATACCTAGGGCTCAACTTTCCCTTCCTTCCAAATATCATTACTCTCTTCCTCGGAGATATTCTTAAGAAAACATTATCACCCACATCAAACTCTAAGTCTTTTCTTCGGTTCTCAGCATAAAGTTTTTGTCGACTCTGAGGTGCTCTTAAGTGTTGTTGAATAGATCAGACCTTTTCTGCCATCTCATCAACAAGATGAGTTCATAATATCTTTCCTTCCCCAACTTCATCCCAGTAAGTTGGAGTTCAGCATTTTTTCCATAGAGATCTTCATAAGGAGCCATCTGAATACTGGATTAAAAGATATTATTTAAAGAAAATTCCACCAAAGGTAGGTGTTGATCCCACCACCTATGAAATCCATAGAGAAATCTCTTAACATGTCTTCTAGAGTTTGAATTGTTCTCTCAGACTAACCATCTGTCTGAGGATGATAAGTAGTGTTGAAACTCAACTCTGTATCTAGATTATACTGAAGAATTTGCTAGAACTCACCTCGGATCCCGATAAGATATAATGGAAAGTGGTACTCCATGCAATCTTACCACTTCCTATACATATATCCTGGAAATCTGATCTAGAGAGAAATCTTCTCTAATAGCAATGAAGTGTTTCGACTTCGTAAGACGATCAACTATGACCCAGATAGCATTATTTCCTTTGGATATTTTAGGAAGTTCGATGAAAAAGTCCATAGTGATGTTTTCCCATTTTCATTTGGGTATGGGTAATGGTTTGTACATCCCCTTAGACTTATGTCTCCCAGCTTTAACTTGCTGACAAACCAAGCATCGAGAGACATATTCAACAACATCTCTTTTCATGCCATCCCACCAGAAGTACTCTTTCAGGTCCCTATACAGCTTCATGCTTCCAAGATGAATAGAGAATGAAGAACTATGGGCCTCATCCAGCATCTCCTTCTTTAATTCTGGGATGGGAGGAACACAAACCCGATTCCTAAACCTTGTTATTTCATCACAATCAATGTGAAATTTAAGAACATTTCTCACCTTCTTTTGTAACTATACATCTTATTTTTGTGCCTCTTTAATCTTCATATATATAGATGGTTGAACATTCATTTGAGAAAGATAAGATTTTTCCCATTACATTATAATTCCAGGATCCATAATTTTTAAATCCATAAATATTGGATCTTTTGTGATCCTAATCATGGATAATCTAGCATGGTCTTGACGACTTAATGATTCTGCCACCATGTTTGCTTTCCCAGGGTGATAATAAATTGAGAGGTCGTAATCCTTAATCAACTCCAACCATCTTCTTTGTCACATATTCATCTCTTATTATGTGCAAATATACTTTAGACTTTTATGATCAATATAAATATCACACCTTTCACCATAAAGGTAATGCCTCCAAATCTTTAATGCGAAGAATACCGCAGCAAACTCCAAATCATGAGTTGGGTAATTTTGCGCATGTATTTTCAACTGTCATAAGGCATAAGCTATTAACATATCATTTTTCATGAGAACACATCCTAATACATTCTTTGATGCATCACTGTAGATCAAAAACCTTTCTCCACTACAAGGCAGTGTGAGCACAGGTGCACTAGATAACCTTTGTTTTAACTCCTTGAAATTATCTTCACACTCCTCTGTCCAAACGAACTTAACTCCTTTTAGAGTCAACCTGGGGTGTGGATTAGATAACCTTGAAAAATCATTCACAAAATGTCAATAATATCCATCCAAGCCAAGAAAACTTTGGATCTCAGTTACTGTTTTCGGTCTCGACCATCTTTCAATAACCTCTATTTTTTTGGATCCACAGATATCCCCACTTTTGAGATTATGTATCCCAAAAATGAAACGTTTTGAAGCCAAAATTCACACTTGGTAAATTTGGCATAAAGATTCTCTTTTCTTAGGGTCTTCAATACAATTCTCAACTGATCTTTATGTTCTTACTTGTTCTTTGAATAGACAAGAATATCGTCTATAAATACAACCACAAACTGATCAAGATAGTCCCTAAAGACTCTATTCATTTGATCCATGAAGATAAAAATGGAATTAGTAAGACCAAATGGAATCACTATAAATTCATAGTTTCCATACCTTGTACAGAAAGTTGTCTTTGGTATATTCTCCCTTTTAACCCTTAATTGATGTTCCCCTAAACGAAGATCAATCTTGGAAAGGTATTGAGCTTCGTGTAGTTGGTCAAACAAGTCCTCAATTCATGGGAGAGGGTATTTGTTCTTGATAGTGATCTTGTTAAGTTCTTGATAATCAATGGAGAGTCTCATTGATCCATCTTTCTTCTTAACAAACGGAACAGGTGCTTCCCAAGGTGACGCACTAGGGCGTATGAATCATTTATCAAGATTATCTTGGAGTTGCTTCGTCAATTCCTGCAACTCAATTGGGTCTATTCTATAAGGTGTCTTTGAAATAGGCATAGCACCCGGTATGAGTTCAATTAAAAACTCAACTTCACGATTCGGTGGAAGACCTGGAAATTCCTCCGGAAAGACATCATCAAACTCCCGTACAATGGGAATATTCTTAATCATGAGTTTGTCACCAACCATTTCAGATAAATAACCTTCATTTATTGGAATCAAGACCCATAAGATGGATGAAATTTCCACTGGAAGGTTATATTCATCCCTGCATCGATATATGATCATAGATTTATCGGGAATATTAAATGTGATTTACCTTATTTGGCAATTGATATGAGCTCCGTATAAAGAAAGACAATCCATTCCAAGAATCACATCAAATTCCACTATAGGAAGGATCACAAGATTTAAAGGAAGCACTTTCCCAAAAACTTCAATCAGAGAAGAATTGTAAACTTTTGATGTGATTGTTGTTCCATTAAGAGTTGTCATAGCTAACTCAACATCTAATTATTGAGGTAATAAGGTGAAACCCTTAGAAAATTCATCATAAATAAACGAGTGGCTGGATCCAAAATCAAATAAAACATTTTCTACTTTAGAGTAGACGGTATGTGTACCTTTCACCACTTCGTTATCATACTCCACGTCACCGATTGTAATTGCATGTGACTTTCCTTTGTCTTTGGCCTTAAGTGTTTGTTGACGTCAATCATCATCATTAACCCTTGGATTTGGGCATTGATTGGCATAATTCCCCATCTCCTTGAACATGAAACATTGAAGTGTTGGAGGTTCATTTTGTGTATCCCTTTCTTTGTTTTCATCATTAGACATCTTCTTCCCATTATTTCAACATTAAATTCCTCGATGACCTTCTTTTCCACACTTAAAACATTTTCTTGTCCATTTAATACAATTCCCTCCAGGTTTCTTTCCATAATTTGAGCATAATGGAAAAATCATCTTCTTTTCAGTGTGGTCTTTAGATTTTCCTTTGAATTCCATTTTCCTCTTATTATCAAACCCATATGATTGATGGGATACTCAATCTCTATCTCAACCTTGAGAGCACATCGAACAATTTCCTCGTAGCTATTAAAGTCCCTTATGGCTGAAGCCCTTTGAAGACTATGTTTTTAGCCACTAAAGAATAGATCGATCATACTCTCAGGTTGGATAATAATTCCAGAAGCGTACATTTCAAGTCTTATAAAATTTGCTTCGTAGGTACCAACCAATTCATCATCCTTTTTCTTCAGTTCAAGAAACTCCTTCTCCGTCTTTGTTCGAAGAATACGAGGGAAGTACTTATTGAAAAATAAGTTCTTGAACTCGTCTCATTCCATGGAATCAATTTCATCCCTTTGACTCGTATTCTTGATACGATTCTACCATTTATTAGATTAACCTTCCAAATGATACACTACTAAGATGACTTTTTCATGTTCAGAACATTGTAGAATTGAAAATATCTTTTCAGTGGTACTAATCCATTGTTCAGCCACTAATGGATCAGAAGACCCACTGAATGAAGGTGGACACTAGCACATGAAGGATTCAACAGAATGTTGCTCCTTCCTTTGCTCATTTGGAAGTCCTGCAGGATTCATAGATTGAGAATGTTATGTGAGCATGGCTACAAGATTTTTAATTCCATATCCCATAATGTTTGGTTACTCAGGGGGACGATCATTGCATTGTCCATCGCATTCAGCATTAACACGGTTCTTTCGGGTTCCAGCCATTGACTAAAACCAAGAAGCATAGTGTGAGAAACACTAATTACAATAGAGAAAACAAATAATTAGTAATAAAATTTCATACTTTAGGTCTTATCATAAGTTATTCATGGACATTTCGAAAATACTATGATGATGTTCTATTCTTAGACATATCCTTAGGGTTCTTACTAAGGCTTTCACATCCTAGTTTCCAAAGGTTGACTATACCTTTCCTCTGATACCAACTATAATGACCCATACTTTAGATACATGGTTATTAATTCAGAATTGAAGAATACTTATTACAACATATAATAAAACCATGGTAGGATCGTATAGGTATAGTGTCTTTAGAAACTGGGAAACATAAATAACTGGTACATAAATCAACTATATTGTCTCCCACATATTTTAGCATATATAGAGTCCCTTTTTGGCATATCCTACTTAATACCCTTATTCTAGACCTAGGGAAAAGAAAACATAAAAAAGAGTGAGCTCAAATGCTCAGAAAGGGTAGACAAAAGAAATATCAATCATATCATATTCATAAGAACATAACATTATGAATATCTTAACCTGTAAAAGAGATCATAATATCATAACATGGGATAAATCATTATAGTGAAATGTAATCCCATTGATCATAACATATAACATGAAACTTTGTGGCATACACACATAATCATAAAAAATCATTTCTTATTAGTCAAGACTCATTTCCAAGACTATCTTAGTGGACAAAGTGCATTTCTGAACCGAGTTCACTCCTCATATCAGTCCTGTATCACTGAACCGGATTAACTTGTCGTTCCAGCCATGTCTATCTCATGAGATATAAATCTTCACCTAATGCATTGGAGGGAAATATAGGTCCCACCCTTCTCATAATGAAACCATTCATTTTTGTGCCACAAAATCATAAATCATACATAATAACATAACCCATGTAGTAAAAATGGGATTCATAAACATCGTGACATCATAAAAAAATTCATATAAGATAAAGGACTTCATAAAAATAATTACATCAAAAAAATAAATAAATGTAATAATAGTGATAGAAACAGAACCCTATATTATCTTAGATGGAAAATAATTTTGATAAAATACTTGAACCCCATTTTTGAGTAAAATATCATTTCTACATCAAAAACATTTTTCCTTTATTAACATGTCATAACATTTTAAACTAAAAGAAGTTAATGAAGAATAAAATTGAAAATTTTTAAAGTAAGATTCATGGAAATATTGTTCTATGGAATCATAAAAATCCATTCATTCCATATAAGTTAATAAACATTCTTCTTGTACTTTGGCCGAAAAATTCAAAAAGTATCTCGTACTGAAAATGACAAAAGATTCATTTCATATCTTTTACTAAAAATTCACCAATAAGTAAAATTGTATTTAAAAAATTGTAGGAGGATATAAATAATATTACATATTGAGGAAACATGGATTTGGATGATAAATATTCCCCAGTAAATTCTAAAGTATAAACAATCTCAGATAAAAATGAGATTTTGAGATTTTCCTTTACCTTAGGTCTGATAAGCTTCGTACGTATCTGAAACTCCTGTATAATGATTTAAATAATTTCATTGACTTATTATATAATCATATTCATTGTTAATATATCACACATGGTCATATTCTGATCTTTTTATTAGTAATATTTCATTGCTACTTGTTATTTGGGTGTTCATTGCTTTATGTTCTTATGCATGTCTAGTCGAATAAATTCTTATTACTCTTTCTAGGTTATAGATACAATATTTAAATAATTTTATTAGTGTAATATATATCAAATATATTCATTCACTTCATTTATATAATCATTATTCAATGAAGATCATGTAGAATGATTCGCATCACATCGTGAAGACGGTAGGTCGTACGTACGCACGAGCGATGATATCATTCTCATAACTATTAAATGGTTTTGGAGTGGAAGATGGAATGTATCAGAATTATTATCATGTTATAATAATCATATATATTTATTATTTACACCACTATAACCATCCATGTAAGGTGGTGGTGGAAAACAGATTACACCACGGTGTGGAGATGGTATTCCATACGTACACACGCGTGGTGATTTCATATTCCATAGGATGGATAGAAGGTGAAATATGGTTGTTTCATATTTATAATAACATATCAGTATATGAGTGATACTGATGTTATTAATTTATGATGAAACAAATAAATAAGAAGAAGTAGAAGAAGAAACAAAATTGAAAGAATCGGTAAAGGATATTACCTCTTCTTTGACGTGCCACTTCTTAACCTCCTCTTAGGGCACTAAAGTTGGTCTTTGAAGAAGACCAGGACATCTAGTATGTTTCTAGGGAAGTGGAGAAGAGAAATTTTCTAGGGTTGTACAAGCTTGAAGGCTCAATATGGTGTGAGGAGGGGAGGGAGGAGGTGCCCTTTTATAAGGGAGGAGAGGGGCACCATTAGAATTATAAGAAATATTAATATATATTAAATTCCAACCCCACTTAAAAACCTCCAAAAATGACTCAAACCCAAATATTAGATTATATAGGGGTTTAATCTCATCATCCAATAAAATTTAAACATGTTGGGAGTTTATTTTAAACATTATCAACTTGATTTATCCTTATATAATCTGTTTAATTTTATATGTGGTAATAATATTATAAATTTTAAATAATTATAAATAATTAATTATATGTTGTTAATTTTCCATAATTTTATGGTTTATTAAATTTTAGACCATATAAATTTTAATTTAGAATTTTTAAATATTTTTGTGAATTTAAAACAATTTTATAATATGTAATTTTTATAAAATAACAATAGTGTCAATTTTGACCATATTCATTTATTTGAATTCAAATAAAATAGACACAGAATATATGTTAGAACTAAAATATTTAATAGATTCATAATATGTCATATTTATCTATAAAATTAGTGGATCCCATTAAATAGATCATATAATATTTATTTTAATACTTTTAAAATCATTTATTTGATAATTCAATCAATAAAATAATTTCAACATGACTATTGTGTCATAATTAATGATAATTATTTAATCCTTAAAAATTATAAATAAATTCACTTGATGTATATAATATTATTAGCTTTTCGGAGACTATTAATTTTTAAAGTCTAATGAAGTTTATCACTAAATTAAAATTATTATACTTATAAGATTTAAGAGAGTGAAAAGTTGTCACTTTCTTTTGTTTTAATAATAATTAAATTATTTTAATAGTAAAAAGTCCATATAATGAATTCATTCAGACCCTTAGGTGATAAGGGTCGACTTTTAGTCATCCAATAAAATTTTGGCAGGTGTTAGGGAAATTTTATATTCTTATTTTTACCCTTAATTACCAGATTTACCTTTAACTGTAGTAAATAAAAATTACCGTAGTTACTATTCATAATATCAAAAAAAATAAAAGTAACCTATTAACATAATTTGGACCCACTGAATACAAATATGGAATCAAGTTTTCAAAATTCAAAACACATAAGTTGCAGTAATTAATTTAAAAATTAATATTGTTGTTAAGAAAACGGGTTTTGAATGTTAAAATTTTGCCAAAGATTGAATGGTTTTTGCCTATGAATTCAATGTAAAATTAATGGTAATGACATAAATTATATTAAATGGTAAAGATATATTATATTTATACTTTAAAACCATTCAATATTATAATTTAACCATATAAATTATTGCGATGAAAAAAAGTTTTTTTAATTAAAATATAGCGTGTTTTTACTATTCATTAAAATATGGAAGTTATCAGAACAATATGAAACATTTATCCAAAGTAAATTTTTATATCCTGATTCCAAATAAGAATTTTATTTTTTAAAATTGAATTTATAAACTTTTCAAAAACTATATTTAATGTTGGTGCGCCATCAAAAGGCGGCAAAACTGCATTTTTTTAAAAATACTTATTTTACCTGAAAATTTTATTTTGTTCACATACCATGTTTTATGAAATGTGTAAGATGAATAATAATGTTATAAAATTAAAAATGTAGTTAATAATATTCATAACTGCTGGTTCATAATAATATTATAACAATATATCATTGTTTAGTGAAAACTCGATATTGCGTACAACACACGCTATCGAGGAAGGTTTCTCTTGCGTATAACGCAAGCCAAGATAGTGTTTTGGGTTGTGAAAGATTCCATTGATGTTACATATAACATAAGACATAAAAAAATTATTTCTCATAAAATATCAGGGTGTTACAATCATTGTGAACACATTACAAGAAAACTCTTGATAACACTTAGATATTAAAAGTTTTTATGCCTACTTTTCTTTAATGAAACCCGTTAAATAAAAAATTCAATCAATATACCATAATAACTTCTCAAAAATTTATTTCACCCCATTCTAAATATAGGATACCCACAACCCACCCACCCCCTATCTATAAGAAAATAATACCGCTCCAATTAAATCCATCTCACTAACTATATATACATATTCCCCTATGAAACCAATCCATTTTACCCCCATACAAGTAATATTGGGAATATATATTCCTCTTTTTCATTGAACCTATAGAGAACCTCTCTAAAAGTTAATAGGAGAGAAAGAATAACCTTACTGAAAAAAATCAATTGGGATCATATACTATTCCATGAAATACTTGTTGAAGAAACAACTTTTAGAACATATGACTAGACTAGATAATATTGTAAGGGGGTTAGGGTCACTTATCTAAATCATTTAAGTGAATTGATATAGTTGAACTCTAAGATAAAATCGATGATTCCCAAATCATTCATTGGGTAGTGAATTTTTCCTGATTTATGCAATTTTACTCCATGTAGACACATTATATGGTCTTATTATCCCTTACACAACCATCTCCCAAATAAATTGATATTTTATCTTGATATGATTCATACTTGAGTGAGTGACATGGTTTTTTATAATATTTATAGAACTCATGTTATCAAAATTCATTTGAAAATGATATTTCACCCCAACTTCAATATCTTTAATTTTTTACATCATCCATAAAATTTGTGTATAATATTTAGTAGTGATAATTTATTAAATTATCATATTGATCATTATGATAAAATTATTCTTCTTTATTGTAAAAATAATAATAAATATCTACAAAAAAAATTAACTATATAATTTCATTTTTTGTTCATCAACTAAAAATGAACAATCTGAATTTTTAAATATAAATAAATTATGTTGTGATATAGAATTATTAAAAAACCAAATATATCATGAATTTTATATACTTTAGTATAAGTTTAACTTATTATAAGTGGGTTTTATTGCTCAAAATTTAGTAACATGTATATTTTCATGTATAAAACTAATACCATGTTTTTTTGTTGTTGGGTGTGGAAGGATTTTAATGATTTTCCAATATTATGTAATGGTGACCTATTTACCATCATCATCTCATAAAAACATAATATGTAATGAAACCAATGTTTGTATATGCATGGAATAATCTATTAAAAATATTTTTAAACCCACCTTGGAATTTTTGGAGTGATATAATAATATTCAATTCCTTCCTTGAGTCATCCTAAAGACAAAGGAAAACTAAAATTGTTTAATCATTTATATCTCAAAGTTTCACGTGATTATTTTCAAAAACTTCTTTTATTTTTATTTTTTCGATCATCTAAAAATTATTTCATTAAAATAAATTACCATTATAATAATTTAATCATTTTCTTTTATTATGTAGATATTATGATAAACTCCTCACTATTATAATCCAGTATTTCTCAAGTGTTGATTGGGTCAAGAATACTATGTTTTATGTGCCTGATTCAGCCTATATGAGGCCTTTATTAATTTGAAAACTTATTTTTTATCTTCATAAATAATAAATTTATTTGATTATTTGATGTAAACATCTTCCTTGAGGAATATATTAATGGATGTTGATTTAACATCCATTTAGTAAATCATGAATCCCCTTTTTCACTACCATGTCCAAGCATAATCAAATAGTTTTCATCCTATCCACATGAGAAAAAATCTCATGAAAATTGGTTATTTTAGTTTGGTAATATCCCTTTTACCCAATTTTTTCCCAATTCTAAATCAGTTTCCCTTATTCACTGTTTTTTCTATAAAAATTCATTTGGTTGTGATAAGGTTCTTGTTTTTTGGACTCAAAACAATTTCCCAATTCATGTTCTTCTCAATTTTTTAAATTCATTCATGAATCTCCTTAACTAGACATTAATCTTTAGTAGCCTCATCACAAATCATAGTAACTACTTTAGATAAGAGTTATATTATTTCTAGAGTCTTTATTCTCATTGTTTTTATTAGAGTTGTCTGGTTACAAATGATGTTAACTTATTTAATTTCATCCCTAATTCTTAATTTTATTATAATGGATGAATTATCTTAATTAACCTCATAATATATTTCTTATTCAGAGTTTTACTAAACCTATCATTAGCCCATGATCCACTCAACTCCTTATCAATTTCACCTAGAATTATCTCACCATTTTTCTAAAAATTATTTTCATTTTTGACAATAGTGATATCTTGGATTTGAATATTTTTTCTAGGTCATTTTTTGAAGAATTTGAACATCATGCTCTTATATGAGTATCCATTAAATATATCATCATCCCCATAATATTCCAACATCTGATGGTTATAATTTTATATGAGAATAAACCACTTACATATAAAAATTTTAAAGTATATCAATATAGGATTCTTATCATATCCCATCTCATATAGAGTATTTTCATCTCTTGACACAAAAAATATCTATTTATGATATAGATCATTATAAATACAATTTATTTCCATAATCACTTTAGTATTTATTTCTTCATGATCATCGTTATATCCATGTTTTTTATAATTCGTTTACTCCTATAAGTTACATTTTTTTATCAAAAATTTCATACCATAAAACATGGAGCCTTATCCCTTGCTTCTTAAGATAATACTATACTTAGGTAACAATAAGAATTTTAATTATATAATTTTGAAGACTTTTAGACCAATAATATTCACTACTAATAATTGATAACATGTAAGGAAATTGTTCACATAAAACCTATGGTAATACCCATAAACCATTCAATCATATTGTATTCATAATTGAATAACACAAAATAAATTTTTAAATTAATTTATTTTATTGATATTATCTCATAAAAATTTATGTACACCAATTCAAGATACCTTTTTTATTTTTTTCCTTCAACTTGTAGGCCTTCAAAATTTTCATTCCCTTTTTACAAGTATCGTATGTGTGAGAAAGATCATGTTAAATTCTTTGGATATTATGATATTTGTCATTTTTTACCAATTCATTTGAAGAATTTTCACTCATGTGGCTAATTAAATTATTCTATAACCTATTTTCATCTTCCATTGATAAGGAAAAATGTATTCTTCTCAACTAATGAGTTATAGATTCCCATTTTTTTATTACCTTGAATGTGAATTTTATGATCCTTTTCTTTGAAGATATAAGTATTATTAAAAAAATTTATTGGATGTGAAATTTCAAAAAAATTATTTACAATTAGAATGTTATTATCATTTCCATCAACTACCAATAAATTCACATGACTCATGTCATTAATTATAATTTTGGATTTCTTAAATCCAATGATCTTAAATAATTTATTGTTAACCAATATTATGAGATGTTATTTTTCATAATTGATTTCTATCACATGATCCTTATTTCATATCATATGAGAATTGAATCTTAAATTAAGAATCCATACTCAAACTAGATCTATTTATCTTAATGAAATTTACACTATTTTCTATTTCGTATCCCTTTTATTTTTTATCCATGATCATTTTTTATCCTCTTTTGACTATGATTATGATTATTAATTCTCCAAATATGATATATCAGCTTCATCTTTCAATGTTGCAAAGTGATTTTATGTTTACAACCCGCATGATGATTCCATTTGTTGTGTAGAATATCCACTTTGAGTCTACCTCGGCACACTCCATAATATTCATAATGAGTCATACATGTATTTTTGTAATTAACGTTCACAATAAAAACAATATTCATTGTAAAAATATTGAGTAAATGATTTTATAATCATTTATTATTGTTGATCTTATAACATGAATTTAATCATAGCTATAAAATAAACAGATTTTATATACCCTATCATTATACAATAGTAACACCTGATTTTTGTTATTCTATTGTGTGTCATCATTGATGGTCTAACATAATTTTTGGTCTTTTTATTTTAACAGAAATCAATATTTATCCACATAGTGGGTTCTTATGTCCCTGAATCAACCATTACCACCTTTTAATTATGATCAATCAATACACCAAATTTCTCCTTATGGTAATTTTGTTGTTGTTGAAGACAATCCTAAAACTTTTTTAGGATCCCAATGGTTTTATTTAACTTTATATGTATCTAAAATGATCCAAATTCATAATTTCATATATGGAATCATGATTCATTCTCAAAATTCAACATTTCATTGTAATTTAACAATTTATTCTTTATAAACATAAATTTGTTTGAAGAAATATTTTAATAAGTTTCTCAAACAATTAATGATCTTCCCCTAATATTTAATTTTTATTTTAAGATCAGCTATAATATCTAAGTTATATGGATTTATAGATTTTATATTTTTACCTTCTACCCTCAAATTGTCCTCCTCATTTTTAGGAAACTAAATTTAGAGTTTGGAATCATGAGAAACTCTATAAGATTTATTTCGTTGATCTCTACAAAAATTTATTTCTTCAAGTACAGCTTCCAACTCAACTTTGAGGTCTAAATTCCTCTCAACTTTAGCATATTCACAATAATTTATTTCCTAAATTATTTGTTTTTCTACACAGGAACTTATTCATTTAGGTCTTTGAAATACTTAATTTATTCCAGAATAGTTCTTTCCATTCTAAAATATTCTTTTGGGAAAAAATCTTCTTGAAGAAATTATGTTTAGTTTTTCTCTTTATGTTCACATTAATGGATGATTTCATAATAAGTTATTCATGTTATTTATCATATTGAAACTTCTTAAGACAATTTTTAGTGAGGTTCACAACCTTTAAACTCTGAAAGAATGCATGTTTAAGATTATCCTTGAAATTTATTTTCCTCATTTTTAAATTTGGGGATATTAATGAAATGAATTCATAAACTTCCCTTTCTTTTGGATCATACTCAACCATGATATTCTTTGTTTATTTTAATTCCACTTCACAATATATCTCTTTTTGTATATATAATCTTGGTTTTTATTCCACATTTCATATGGAAAAATTGTTTTATATAGACTATTTAATGTCACCACCTTTATAACATTTTCCTCAAGTACCGAAACCTTATGGTTAAATGAAGTAAGAAATATTCTTAGGATTCTATTAATGATATAGATATCATTGAGGGCTTCTCTAAGTCTTTCCATGTCCATAAAAATTCTGTTCACAAAATAAAAGAATACATCAACATATTCAATTGGATGAATCCTAAACTCCTTGTACATATTCCATAGAACCTATAATTTATCTTCATGTACAATAGATACAAATTAATATATTTTTAGAAACTTTTCCCATATAG
This sequence comes from Viscum album, assembly GCA_963277665.1. Classification (NCBI taxonomy): domain Eukaryota; kingdom Viridiplantae; phylum Streptophyta; class Magnoliopsida; order Santalales; family Viscaceae; genus Viscum; species Viscum album. The sequence goes on along the minus strand of OY728131.1, from coordinate 506,588,343 downwards.
AGTGTGAGGATTTACACAACATCAACTTCATTAAGATTTTATAGTGAAAAGATCCACCTAACATATTGATTCCATTGAAATCAAAATATAAATCCATTTTGACACAATCAAATAAAGATCCAATCATTATAGTCGTTGAGATTACATGTATCTAAATCATAAAAAACCAGTCCCAATGATAAAAATTATTGTTTAATTTGATCCTTCTATAATAAGAAATTATTATCATATAAGATCAAAAAATATTTATGATTGTGAACCACTATTGTTTCTTCCTATAGATAATACTCCATTGAATTAAAACATTTTATTTTATACCAATTATTAGTCCAACATAAGTAATAAACCCTGATAGGGGTATTAATTAGGGAATGTTAATTACAAACAACCCTTAGAGTGATCTTTTTTCACAATCAGTCAAAATAGTACAAGTAATGAATATAACATTCCTACCCTAAAATCAATTATTTTATAAATAATATTAAAAATATTACATCCCCAAAAATATTAGTTTTATAGTTTTAGAAACCTCATAATTCCCTTACATAAAATAACTACAATTTCCCTACTAAGTGGACATTTTCTCTTTATAAAATTTTCGTTGATGATAAACTTTATTTACACATTTAAAATATCCATGTATTTAATTTTTACATCATAATAATTCGTAACCATCCTTAAGACCTATAATAATTATTAGAAAATATTAAAATGAACATATAAAGATTAGTAAGGGGTAATAATCGATACATAAATATCATTATGCTATGAAATATTTGAATGATCATGGTATAAAAATTATGATAAAATAAATACATGGGATAGTGTATAAAAAAAATAAAATCGATTAATTTTGAAACAAATCTCAAATAAATGAAATTAATATGAGAATCCCCTTACATGGCAATCAAAATCCGTTGAAGTGACAAATTTCTATTAGTGACCCTCTTTATAATGAAACCTTTGGGACTCTTTCATGTGATAAAAAATATATAATGTGTTTAATGATTATTGTTGAAGTAATATGAGTATAATTTGGTGAGAAAACAATTATTTATATATATTTTTTAAATAGTGGAATGAGTCCCATTTTATAGGTGAAATTCGATGGTATTTTTAAAAATAGCTGGTCATTAAGGGATAAAAATGTAATTTTCATATTTCAATTGGATCATAAATGGATAAGAGAATATATTTTAAACCATAAATCATCCACATGTGTTTTAATATATTTTTTATGAATTTTTATCAATTTATAAATCAGTTTTAAAATTAAATACCTTTTAAATTCATTTTCAGGGTTCATATTATAATTTGAATTTTAAAATATCAAAATTACTATGGAATTAAACATTAAATATAAATATTATTAAATAAATTTCATATTTATCCTAAAAATTATGAAATTATCTAATTAACCTAAAATATTACTTTAAATATTTTAAAACCTCCATTTTTTACTCTTCTCCTGCTTGCTCAAACATTTCATTGACAATACGTACGATTTTTTTTGTAATTATCATATTATTTTACTATAAAAATAAATTATTGACATAAATATATTTTATTATTATTCATTATTATCTGTTATATCATGATATTATTTAAAATAAATCATAATTTTCACTTTTTTTACTTCATTTAAGAACTACATAAGCATTTGGATAATTAACATGTTATTTAATTTTAAAATTTATGTGTTTATATATATATATTATAATAATTTATTAGTTATCATGTTTAACACTTAAATAATATAATTATATTTTATTTCATGAACTAACTTGGGTTATTCCGAAATCAGGCATCCAAGGTGGTCTTCGTCAACGTCTGAAGGGAATTCTCGATCCCCATAGTCTAGAATTAGTGCATGGGCATCAAAGAAAACATTTTTGGTTGGTTTCCCAAAAAAATTACAAATTAAAAATAAATAATACCTTAAATAAAATATAAAAAAACATAATTAATGAAATAATCATTTAGGCATGGAATAAGAGAACATGCCTAATACATATATATATATAATAGGATGGGAAGCTATATGAATAAAAATATAAGAGATAAAATATAATAATGAAACCCTAAAAAAGGAAACAAAATAATTCTACCCATATATATGTGACATAAGGGTAAACCTCCCACCATACCACCATCATCACTCAATCATGATCAATTTTCAGGAATAACCACTACCTCAAAGTGATGCCTTTGTTTAACGAGTACCTGAAAAAAATCAACATACACTCATTGGGTGTATATATAGTGTGAGCCTAAAATATAAATAGGGTACCACAAATCATTCTATAAATAACCGTTAATAGATAAAATAATCACGATGGTTTGACAAACAATTTCAATTGAATTTTTCTTTTGACATTCCTGAAAAACATAGTAATAATAATAATAAGATAACACAACCGATCATAACAGGAAAACCATATGGTAATTAAGGCTAAGCATCAGACTATGATACTTATACTCTTTACGATTAGACCATTCAAAACCATACCAGTTCTAAAGCCTCTATGGAGGATGAATCTAAAGTCTGAGTGGTGACAAAATCAACAAATAATTTTTTAGTTCGTTTTTTATTGTATTTTTAGGTATAATGAGGATAAAATATTTTAAAACTATACTTTTCCTAGTTATCCTACCTAGGTACCTATGATTCCCATGATCTATTCCCTTTTGAAGAAATTAATTATCTATAACCAATTAAATTTATGAACAAAACATGATAAAACACTTCATTTCCATTTTTATACAGATATGGGAGAAATTTGAAATCATCCAAACACACACCAACATTTCTCAAAATATCCTTTTATGAATCAAAAAAATTATTAGATAATTTATAAATTTAGTTGAGAACATTTAGATCATCCAGAAATGATACCACATGAATCCAATTAATTTTAACCAATGAAACCATTGAAATCGGTTTGAAATCACTATCCAAGTGGAGAGGGGAACCTCTGTAATTAATAGGAAACCATAAATGCCAAAAACCAAATCTACGGTTTTAATTCAATAAAACCTAGTTTTTGATGGACTTGGGGGAGAGAGAAACCATGTAGGAAGTGAAAAGAGGTCCATGTGGGTGGAGAGGGAGGACATACATCAATAAATATTGAATAACATGATGTCTATTCCACTATAATTACACAAAAAGAGAGAAATGGTGGAGAGATAATGTGATTATTGATGGAAAATAAAGTGAGGGAGAGGATAAAATGTAGGGTTAAAATGATTAAGTTAAAAGATGAAATTTCACATTTTAATTTTTCTTAGAAGGTTTCACAACTTAGCATCATGGTTTATAAAATTGTGCTCCAACCATATTGATAATAATTGATTCACATGGGAACCTACATGGTTGGTTATTAGGGTTTGGTAAACCATACACCCACTATGTGAATCCAAAACTTCAATTTATAAACAATTTAATATAATCACTACATGTTTACCACTAATTGTGTGATAACTATGAGACACCCACTATTTTTATATAAATTAAACATTTATTATGTAAATACCTGGAAAAAAGGAGTATAAAAAACAAATATTTTAAATTGATACCTTTGGTGTGAATATTCTCCCTGCCATATTGCTTTCTTCCCTAGGGAAGTCAACTCGAAGCATGATTGAGGGGTAGATAAGGCCATTATTCTGTTATAAGGGACTCTCACTCCCATGTATCATGAGAATCACTCCAATTATTCTATGATAATTGGTCTAATATAATTTATTTCCTATCTAGTCATTTCTCTTAAGAGTTGATAATTTTAACCGTTTTCTTGGTCAGATAAGCATTGGGTTCTGACATAATTTCTTCCCAATTTGAGGCATGAGAAGGCCCTAGGATATAATTATTTAGTTAAATTACATGAAACATGTTGTGGGTCATATTCAACTAAGGAAAAAGTTACAATTAGTATGAAACCCTCATGGTCATTTCAAAGACATAAAATGAGTGAGAATTGTTTCCCTATTTTCATAGATGATAGTGACTGAATAGAGGTAAAACATTTAGGAACACTCGATCCACAACTATAAACTCTAAAGGATGGTGTTTATGATGTTTATCTAACATGTTTCAACTATAATCCATCATTAATCACTACTTAACGGTATGAATATTCATCCTCGTCTCTTTTATAACACTCATACTTAATAGAGACGTCACACCCAACATGGTCAAGAAAATAGGGGATCGGTATGGTCGACCATAAATATCCACAAACGGGGATATCATTATTAATGGCTGGTAAATATTATTTGAGGTAAATGCAACCAATTATTGATGGTTATCCCATGATCCTACAAAATCTAGGAGAAAAGTGTATAGAATATCCTACAGAATTTGAATTGTGTGCTCCATCAGATGATTAGCCTAAAAATGGTAGGATGAAATCAATTTGACATGAGATATCATCACCTCCTATAGGCCCTTCAAAACTGAGAGATAAACTAGGGGTCTCTATTCTAGATAATGAAATAAAAACCCCCAGAAACCTCATTATTTCTTATATATATAATTGAAGAAGTTATAACCCCTTATTGGTGTCCTTCATCAGAATGAAGTGAGTGAACTTGGTCAAATGAACCATCATGAACAATATAGCATTCTTACCCCAAGTATTTTGAGTTATCATGAATATAAAGTCTATGAACACCTTATCCCACTTCCATGTTGTTATAAGAAGTTTATAAAGTAGAATCTAAGGCATTTTATTCTCATATTTTATTTTTTGGATGGTAAAAAACTGAGAAACTAAGTTCTCTATGTCTGATATTATACCTAGCTACTAGAATCTCCACTTTAGATAATAATTCATCTTGGATGTATAAGGGTGAATATAACACTAGGAGTAGGGAAAATCCTCTATTATCACCCTTCTCATTTATACTAGAACTAGATAACATCTTCAAAAATAAAATGTTCTCTCAAGAGGTTGAGACCACTTATCTGTATTCACCCCCGTAATTTATAATCCTCTTGATAAACTAACACTCCTTATAACCTAATTTATAGAAAATAATAATCTCTAGAAGAGAAGGATCCAACTGGATATAAGAATGAATATGACTCCCATTTTCTTCCATCACTCATATATACATTTAAGTTAATAGACCCATCAAAAACTATTCATCACTGGACGCCTAAAGGTATTGAGGGGGAAATGTATGATAAAGGGAATCATCAACCACATATCCCCTTATAGGTGTGTAAGTGATGTAAAAATAAAATCACTAAATATGTTAAACCCATCACCACTATTAATGATTTGGGTCTTTGTTGAATAATATGTATCAAAATATTTTATGATCTGAAAAGACTGTGAACCATTACCAAAATAGATAGTAGTTCCAACACTATAGGGAATTTATCATGACTACGAGTTTGAGGATATGGGTTGGGAAGATATTTTCATGTGATTATATTTAAGGAGATCAATACACCACCGCATGATTTCCCATCATAGGAAAACACCGTATACATATACCTGATACATCATAGTAAACCACATAACCTTGGACATCTTTAAGTAAAATAAGAATTGTTGTGGACATCAACCATTTATTTCACTCATAAAAAGATACCTATAACATTAGGATCAATAATATATTAACCCCTTTTCAAGTTATTAATATCAATGGTGATACAATCATTGGGAAATATTTCATGAATCGTGTATATTAGCATGCATATTCTAAGAATATTTAAACATTAAAAACATTCTTGGGCTCCACCCAATACATCATGACCCTAACCTTCTTTGGATCAACCAAGATATCTTATTATGACACCACATTCCCATGAAAAAAACCTCCTAAATCGAGAAACAACACTAATGTAGATTAAAAAATAGGTGGTGATTGTGCAAGATTACAAAAATAATTTTGAAATAGCATGTATTCGCCTCCTTTATCTTGGAGTAAAACAAGATTCCATCCACAAGCACCATGATGGAGGTGATTTGGTACTAATGTAATATATATTTCATGAGTTTTATAAATACCACATGACCTTTTTTTGTACCGGAAAGAATCACCATGTACTTGAAATTGTCATGCCTACTTTGAAAAATAGTATTAAAAACCTCGGTATCTCTCACCTTGAACTGGTGATAACCTAAACAAATATCAATCTTAGAAAATCACCTTGCCCAATTTAACTAATCAAAGAGGTCAGAAATAATGGTCAAGGTTTCTTTATTATTTATTTTTACCCAGCTAAAATTTCAATATTCAATACATAAGAAAAGGTTTGTATCCACCTTTTTAGAAAAATGTATTACAGCATCCTATGAGGACAAGCTAGGGAAAATAAATCCTTTATCTTCAAAATAATTTAGATAAATATTAAATTCTTTTATCTTTGTCATAGATATATGATATTAATGAAGAGATATTTTGTGTCCCTGTAACCAGATTGGTAGAAAACTCCACTTCCCTTTCAATGGGTAAGCATGAAAAACCATCTGATAACACTTCAAAAAATTCCATGACCACAAGAGGTAACTCATTCCTAGAATTTACCTTATAAGCTTAAAAAAATATTAGAAACCATACAGAAGATCTTATCTAAATTTTTAAATATGAGGTCCCACCTAGTCGGTATGTGGTTCCCATTCTCCCTAAAATTCATAAGTTCTCCCGTCGAGGATGTTGAAGGTTACACTATGATTGTAAAAAATAATATAATATTTATAGGCCATCATCCTATATATCCATAGTATTATGTAGAAAAGTTTTTTTAAATACAATAAGCTTCTATATGATCTTTAATTTTAATAAAGAGATCACATGAAAAGGTAATCAAAATCCTTTATCCTTATTCTTCCCAAGATGAGTTGATATTTCCATCACATATAGCATAAGATCTAAAGGAATATTTAATATATCCATGAAATTAGTGAAGATAAATGAATTATAGGAACCTATACCAAATAATTTAGTATCCATACTCAAAGGGATAATAATGGAACCTCTCACTATTGGAGTTTGTTCCTAAGATTCCCATGGAATCTGACCCACTACATGCAATTTCTTCACCGATAAATGAGATAAATGTTTTTTACTCTCCTAAGGCTCGATATTGAGCTAGATATGTAAATATAAAGAACCAAACCTACATCTAAACCCATGATAATGGGTTCTTACTACCTAGGAGGAATTAGACTATACCATAGATCCCATATGGGATAAATATCTATCATCACATAAGAAAGTAATTGTGGATTAGTATAATTAAAAATATAGCCCAAACGTCAACATGAATGAAAACACTTTGGTGAAACTAATCATTCACCCCACACATGTAATGGATTTACAAACTAATATAAAATAATAGAGCCCCAGCTACAACTTTTGATAATGAAAAGGGTGAAGGGGGATACCTAGAACTATTGTTGTTTCCCTCCCCCTACTCTTCGCACTTCTTATTCTTCTCTAAGGAACTAGATCAACATTCAATAAGAATAAGAAGAACTATAATCATCATATAAATCACTTATTAATAAATATCTAACATAAATCCTTGATTCAAAACGTTGGTTTCAGTTTTGAGTTTTTCTAAGAAGACCTAATACCAAATATTAGGTTGTAGGCAAATCTTAGAGTGCCTAACTTTCATCTGTTTATTGAAAAAAGTATTAGGAGAAAAATGAACCAATTCAAGAAATAGGTTTTAATATTCCATGAATAACTGGGCTCTCTACTGTTGGAACAAAATCTCTCAATATTTGTATACTTCTAAGGTGTTGGGATAAAACTAATAAGTGAAGATCACATTGACATCCTTACACTCTAGGTTCTCATGATTCATTTCGTAAATAGATCACTACAACCACATACAATTGGGGACTTTAATATTTAATTTGGGACACTTCACATTAATATAGTCAAGAGTTATAATTATGTTAATGATTTACTCATTCTTCTCTAACCAATCATCAATATTTTGAGAATCATTGCTACCACAAAATGAGGAAGTTGTATGCTTGAGAATATTTTGATCTCAATTTTTATCCAGTGATTGGCTAGCTTCCCTCACATGAGAGGGTCTATAAACCACCCCTTAGTCCATATCTCAAATTTCCAATACTACTGTGTCAATTATATTCTAATTAGTCAGTGGATTCTCTCAATTGAGGGGGAGTTATTCTATATGAAATTGATAAATGAGTAAAACCATCAAACCTAAGGAAAAATTATCATTATAAATAACAAAAATGTATTAATTATTAATGTAAAACAGAAATATATGAAACTTAACTTATGAAAACAATTATTCAATCATGGTATGTGTACAAGGGCTGTAGACAATGCACCCTACCCAAAAATTATGGATAAAACAAATCCATAATCAAAACCATGTTTCCCAAATCCCTCGGTAACTCAATGGGAGGTTATTAAGAGTTTTTTCAAGAAACTCCTTAGTACCTCTAACTTCATCTATGAGAAACATATCTCTGGTCTATCCCATCTTTCGAAAAAACATAGATCCAAAAGGTGTGGCTTTGATACAATTTTTTCACAAACCAACATGATATAACCCTTACTTGGGAACCTAATATGATTTTTTTAATGGACCAAATGGCATTACCAATATCCATGGGCTGGAAACTAGTGTCTACACCTCAAATAACTCATTTGGGAATAGTTTTCCTATTAATCTCACCTAAAAAATAAATAATATCTCGAAGAAAACATAATAATCCATTAGTAAATATAAATATCTAAGAATGGAATAATAGAACATGTATTAAAAATATACAAAATATTATATGGGAATATATAAGACGAAATAGATGGGAGATAAATAAGATAACCAAAACCTGAAAAACAAATAAAATAAGGCTACTCATCTGCACATGGCATAATGGTCTACCTCCCACAATGTCACCACCATCACCCAAGTATGATCCTATAATAATAATACTTTCTACCTTCAAGTGATTCCATTAAATAACCCGAACACATTATTAGGTTTAGATATAAAAAACCATAGGTATTCATGGCTATATAAAAGATAGAAACCATGAGGAAGGTAGAATATGTCCAGAGGAAGGAGGGGAATGCCTTGCCTGATGAAATTTTGAAAAACTTGATGTGTATTACACTAGAAATCCACCCAATGAGAGGATAAGGACGGGAGATCATGCACCTAGTTTTGGAAAATTGATTTGGAGTGATGATAGAGTATAATAGGGTCAAAACAAGGGAGGTAAAAGAGTAAATTTCAAATTTTAAGTTTTCTAATGGGGTGAATGGTTTGCATGCATGATTTACCAAAATGTGATCCAATATTATAGATCACCAAAAAATCACTTAGGAACCAAAATAGTTGTTCCAAATGGACTATAAAACTATCTTTCCTCCCTGATAATATACACTATCAATCTGCATACCTATTTCACATTGTTTTCACATTATTATACCTAACTGTGCGCTAACCGTGTGACACACGTTTTTTTCAAAAATTAAAATTTCCAAATGGACATACCTAGAAACAAAAGGATAATAAAAAAATAAAAAACCAGAATATGACATTTTTGTGACATTATCACTCATTATTATCACTTCAGAAATCAATTTTTTGTTTTCATATGATACGCAAGAACAACCATTCCACCAATAAATGTTTTCACACTTATATTCATATAAAAATTAATTTATGTTAATTTTATAATATTAATATATTATTTTTATATATTATAATGTAAGATACATTTCTTAGTATTCTATAATTTTCTACGTCATTTTAGAAAATAATATATCAATTGGAAGTACAATTCCATTTGAACTCAAAATCTTATTTAAATGGGATCTAAAATGTTTTTCTCAATTTCTAACCATTTAAAATTAGTTTTTTGACTTTGAGAAATTAATATTTTATGTATAATAATTATTTTAAGATGTTTTGAATTTTTCAAAAATGTTGTATAAAGATCCTGATAAAAATATAATACTAAGAAGAAGAATTCCACTTGAACTCAAATACTTATTTTGAAATGAATTTATTTTTGTTACTTGAGAACTATCCAATTTGAATTCCCTTATTAGTGTTATAAATTTATTTTTTAGGCATTTAATTTATTTTAACATGTTTATTATCTTACTTGACTATTCCATAAGTTTCTAGATGCATGTTTAATAATAGATTATAATGTTCAATTTGAACTTGAACTCTTATTTTTTTCATGAAGAGTATACCTTTATTACTCATCCTATCATGAAATAGAAATTTGTTATTGAACCTTAAAATAATAATTTTTTATATCTATAATATATTCCCATATTCTATATATTTCTCAATTATTATAATGTTTATTAATTTATAAATTAATAAGTATTAAAATTCAATTTGAATTTGAAATCAATTTTTTTTTAAATAATTAAAATTAAGATGTATCACTCAAATTAAAAAGAAATTTAATTTTGATATTGAATTTCAAAAAAAATCCTTTAAATATTTAAAAAACCTAAATCGAAATAAAATTATAATTTATAAGATTTTAGCATATTGTTTAATAGAAATGGTTTATATACATCACAGTTACTCCTTACTATCATACATTATTATTTATAATTATTTTAACAGAATATCATCCAATTAATTTTGACATGGATTTTTAAAAAATATTATTCATTTTATTGAAATAATATAGGGTTTCAAATAACAAAGATATATTTTTTTAAATAAAACTCTTTTTCTTTTTCCATAACCTGATAAAATTATTTTCAATATTATTTGAACAATAAATATCAATATTAATCCATGAAATGAATATAGATATTTATTTTATTTAATATTTTATAATAAGATGAATCTTTAAATGGATTAAAATAATAAATCACGTTAAGAACATATATCTAACCATTAAATGAAAAATCATTTATGTCATGAAGTAAAAAATTAATAATTTTAATTTAACGATTATCTAATTGATCATTTATTATCTATTGTTATATAATAAAAATACCTATACATTTTAAAACATATTTTTATTAAATAAATAAGGATTTGGGTCATGAGTATTAATAAATAGAAAACCGATATTTTATTAAAAATACAAGGGTTTCCACATTAACCCCATTAAAGAAATTGTGTCATTGAAATTTTCAATCTTTGATATACAAATGAAAAGGAAAACATATTTGATAGCTTAAATCCAAATAATCATGGGATCCCTTTACATTTTTGATATATCCTTCATATTTAAGCATTATGTTTGCAACATTAGTAGAAATGGTTATGGATTTAGTGACATTTTCCATATTGAATGATATTAAAGAATTGAGAATTTGAAATCAAATAAAAACATTCCATGATCCATAAAACTTTTAAGGAAATGAAAATGTTTTGGATAGATCAAATAGTTTTTTTAGGTGGGAAAATTTTCAATCTCATTTGAACTATATTTTTTAATAATAATAATAATAAAATCATGTTGATGTATAAGAATATATTTTGAGATTTTTCCATCTTGATAAATTCTCATTAAAATATTGAAAAACTACAATTTAATCATTAAATGAATTATCAACTACCAAGAGTATAACTTTTTTAATTAATATTAAGACTATATTTTTTCTACATAGTTTTTGTAATTAAAATTATGAACAGAAAAGTTATATAATATTTTATTAAGTATGTTTACTTAGTTCTTTCTGGTTCTAGTTATCAACTAAAACCGATGTGATTTTCATGAGTAAGGATACTACCCAATATAATATAAATAAAATATCATATAAAAAAACTAATCATAGGATATCCTAACCTTTGAAAATATTAATTTAAAAAAATTAAACCATTATTTAAATATATGTTATGTTATTATTTATCTACTACTTTCTCTTTATATAATCCCTACATGTAACTAAACCCTAAAAATTATCTAAAATTTTCCTTTATAAATTATAAACACAAAAAATTAACAAACCCTGGATAAATTATTCTTTTAAAATCAACTTAACCTTTATATTTAAATTAAATTAATCACCTAACCATAATATCATAATAATTTTATCTATTCATAAATCATTTATGCCCTAAAAAACCATCAGTTTTATCCTAAAATAACATTAATCACTTTTTCAACAACTCACATTTTGACCATAAAGTTATCGAAATCTTCGAAATTATGTTTCAAAATTCAAATAACCATTTTATAAAATAACAACATTTACCTTGACATCAAACCACATAATAACACTAAATGTTATCTATTACACAATCATATATTATTCCCAAAATTCCATTAAACATATTTAAAATAACATTAATAACCTAGAAATTCAATAACCTTGTAACTATATAAGTTATATATTGCTTTTAATTTATTCTCACCCACCAATGTATTAACCCAAAGTGTCATCCATTCATTTTAAATTTTTCTCATCAAACAAAATCTGGACCTCTAAAGATATCTAAACCTTAATATGATACCACATGTAAAGACTAGAATATAAAAATCCTATAATCACACATTTCATGAAAAATAATGTAACATTTGAATCAATAATACCTTTATATTTATAAAATTATAGAACTAAAAATTTCCTTATATCATAAGACAAACACTTTCATAGCTAAATGAAGAAACCCCCTAAATAATTATCTCTAATGATACACATGATTTACTCAATTCCAAACGTAATAACTTGAATTTTTTACTTTGTAATCACTCGTACTCATCCTTTAGACTTTTAAAAATAAATAATATTTTTTGGAATTAGATAATAAATTTTATTAATAGATTCCCAAACTATTATACCATCCCCTTTTGGGATAGATTAATACCCACAGTTTTCAGAAACCCTTGGTATATACCTATTAAGAAAATTTAATACCAATGCTTCCATAAACCATTAGTATAAGGCTATAAAAAACGTTAATGCAAATAATTGTATAACCATACCACCAATTAGTGTCCATTTCATCTATTCAGCACCCCCTTCAAACATGCTATAAAAAAAATTAGAATAAAATCTGACCAGTATATCAATTCTACTCAGAATACACCGCAAAAATAAGAAACAATTTATATATATTATATTAAACCATAGAATAATTTAAAAAACAAATCATAACAGTTATATACATTCAATTTGTGTCATAAGTTAGTATCTTCATGGTTATAAGTATTATAAATATGAAGTTATAAATGGAACAAATTAATATTTCGCACAAAATAATCCTCATCATGGTCACCACTAGCATCTTAGTCATCACTTCCATTATCCTTATCCCTATATTTAAAAAATATCACCATAAAATGATTATATTTTATAAAAAAATTACCAATCATTTAATTTTATTAATTGTTCTATAGTATTTCCTCTATATGGAAGTTCCATACTTCATGCGTATGAGTATTCCCATGCCACTGTGAAAAATTATAATAAAATTTTAAAATTAATACATGTTATAATAAAAATAAATAATGGTTGCAAAATTTTAGGTAGTTATATACATTAATATAGGGTAATGGTATCAATGGTCTCTAATATATCAGAAGATTTTTTTTGGAACTCCATTTTTATAAACGATAAAGACTTTGGGTGAGTGATAGAAATTTCCATGGAAGAACAGTTGGATGGAACTCAATCCTTCTCCATTACCAGGTCTTCAACACTCTAGCCTATTTTTATACATAATTCCATATTCATAATTATCCTCTAATATATAATAAATCACACATAAACCTAACCTTGATGCCAAATATTCCTTTGTGTTCTCCTCCTTTATCTGTTGAGCCTACTTGTGTGAGGCACTAACCCCATACCAAGATGATAGTGGATGGTTCCTCATTTTCACCGAACCCTTCTTCTATTATGTATATAAATAAATCTTATAACCCCAATTTAGGTAAGATACACATAATTTACACAATAATAGAATATCCTGATAGAGGTAACAAAAATATACACAAACAAAAGAGTGGGTACCCCTTGCGCGTGCCCAATCCTTCCCATCTCTATAGAGTCACTTTCCAAAGTCAAAAAATGAGTATAGTAATGTAAATTAAGGTTAATTGTGTCATTTGAATATGATAACATTAAAACAATTTCAAATCATAACATCCCTTGGGATTCACTAAGACTTGGGAGAAGTATTCATCCTGAGAGTATTTTCTAGATCATTACATGCCAAACTCCTCCCAGAAAAACCTCACATGAAAGAAAATTCACCAAGGTCCTCTAACTTAAGAGACACATATCCTAATACATCCACTTGGGAGAAATTTTACTTAGTTAATCCACTGGGTAAATAGTTTTCCCAAGTATAACATTAGGATGACATTTTTCTAATGCCATTAAAGGGTGTCATAGTTGGTTATGTCTTTATACTGAGGAGTTTCATGTCCCAATCACATGTCTGAGGGTTTCATATTCACCCTAGTATGAAGTATGTGTATTCATTAAAAAAATTATCCTTTATAGGATCTATACATTCCCAAGTATCTTACCTATTCACCATACTTTCCCATGCCTCCTATCTGGGTGCCACTCTTACTTAGGTCCCTAAACTAGGTTCCACTTTCACCCAAGTCATTTATCTAGGATCCTATCCATCCATGACTCCTACATAGCCTCATTAAATACATTAATATTATATTTACCACATCATTCACCCCATTAATAATTTATTCAATTTATAATAATAATTAATCCTCCCATGAAATGCCTTCTTTAGTTTTTCTCCAAAATCGATAGGGCTCGAAGGGTGCTTACATCATGTATTCCTTTGATAATTAGGGTACTTATCATGAGGTTATTGATGGAACCCCTATTGTTTCATAATTATCATCCTAGTGTCCTCATATTTATCATTATTTATACTCTATAGTTATATGGACACATTTTTATCCATTCAGTGATATGGAAACCCTATGGGCCTCTTATTAGGTGTGATCCAAAAATTTCTCCAAATTGATGATATCATCCATGTTCCACTCAATTGTCCATACCCAAAATGGTCCTCTGTTATGGTTTAATCCAAAAAACTTATATTCACCTAATTTAACTACCAGGTTGAAAAATATTGTTCTCCCGTGTATAAGACACAACTTTTCCTCATCATACCATATCCCTCATGGGTCTATTCATCCTTCCATATCAAGTTATCAATAGATTGATGTGAAAACATATATGGGATTCAAATATATTTAAAATATAAATAATATCCTATTTTATTATCACATCCTCATGTCCCCCATTAGTGGGTTGTATACATATAGGTATACTAATTCATATGCCTCACTACCTTCCTTGTCATTTCCCATTTTAAGATGAAAACATCCTTATAGGGAAACATTAAACTACATTGACCAATCTTGAAAAAAGTGATGATACATATTAATTCATAATTTTATGTTACTCTTATCCCTGAATTTTCAATAAAATTATTAATTTTCATTCAATTTTAATGTGTTGATCATAATCAAATAGAGAGAGGGAGCATCGTTCAAATTCATCCAATTACACTATAGTTTACTATTTCGATCATATATTTCAATAAAATGATCCCAATGATGTGGTTATTTTTTTATTGATACTAATTAAAATTAAAAAAAATAATTTTTGTATATATTGGTTAATTTTTTCATCAAAAGGCCATATGGATCACATAAGAAGGTCCCACAAATTCATCAAAAGAACAGGACAATATGTGATGTTATATTTTTGGGATTAATAAAGAAGCCTAAATTAGTTGATACTAAACCATATTTTTAGGTATATATATGTATTGGACAAAACATTGAAGTCCTAACTCTAGAATTAACTGTCTCAATTGATGGATTAAATTCCTACCCACAATTTTGACTGAGATTTGAAAATATCCCACAATTATTCACTTTTACCCAAATCCAATCGTCCAATGGAGTTGAAATTTTATTGATAGAAATTAAATATATAGGCTCTAGAAATTTTAGAATAAATGGTTTCAATATGAATCAATATTCCTGGCCTAAACCCCATTAACATTTAGGACATAGAAAAATATAAGATAAAACATGGCAGTATCACGTGGTTAGGGAAAACAACCATAATTTTGGATCCAAATGTACAATAGCCTCAAAATCGAGAGGGTAAAATTTCCATATCCATATCAATGACATTGAGAAATAATATTTCTCAATATTAATCTTTATAAATGGTCAAATGGTATATCCAAATTGAGGGATGTTTTGGAAGGCAAAAAGTTCACCACCTTAGGCTATAAATACATTTTCATATTATCCTCTCAAGGGGTTAGAACTTCAGCACTTAAGAAGATAAATTGGAATGAAAAAATCCATTCTAAATTCTATATAGGACCATAAAACTCAACTTTCTACTTTATTTACCCCTCATACACTCATTATTTTCATGTACTTTAATTGTTTAAAATTTTAATTGTGTAAGTGTGATTGTAATTTCAATTAATTTATAATTCATGTTTCATAAAAATATTATATTATTATCATATTACTTCTATTTAATAATATTAATTATCTTAAAATATTTTAAATCAAGTTGAGAAACCGTCCTTGGTTAACTTTCTCATTCAATATAAGGTGAGTCTTTTACTTACCTTCATCATTAATGTGTGTGTTTGGAGCACCAATATTATCTTATCCTATTCATTTTCTTCTCTTTTTAACTTAACACCATAAAAAATTATCAAATTTATTAATAACCATATCACTAGATGAGTAAATCATCCATTAGGGTGAGTAATAATTTATGAATGCTAGGTAATTGAAATATTTTTCTTGGTTAATATTATTTTAATTGATATTGTGTTTGTTGACTAAAAATTCCATGGTTTAATGGAATGATTTTTTTTGAAATGTGGATTACATGGATTATTGGAACCACAAGTACACATTATTTAACCCTCAATAAACTATAATTGGTCATGATTAGAACCCTAAATAAGGTTTGTATTAAATCTAAAATAACTGAGAATTATATTTTAAATCATCTCGTGAAGTGGATGTTAGTTTAATGTAATGTTTTTCAAAGAATAGGGATATAAAATCTTACATAATCAATAATTAACTCACGCCAATATTTATCAAATTTTTAAATCTAAATTCATCCATCAACTAATTTAATTAATCTATAAAACCTCCCCCACCCCCATTAAAAATAAAAAAATAGACTTTAAAAATTGAATCATCATTGAGGATTCGACTAGAGTGACACTTTACACATTACAGTAGAGCACCAACTCTTTTAATGGTTGATAGGTTAAATTCTTACATGCTTCAATGATAACATAAACTATGCAACTTAAATTGTATGGGACACAATTCCTGTTAATATAGATACATAGAAAACCTATCTAAGATTCAATATGAAACCCTAATACACTCCCCAATGTTCCAAATTCTCTACAATTAACTTATAATAAATGATTCATATTCCTTGTTATTCATCAATCATCAATAGGGAATATTCCTTGTGATTCGCTCATCCTAATGGTCCACATACCCCTTGATTTTATCCATTTACTCTATATTCCAGTTCCTAACAGATGGTGTGAACCAGAAAAGGCTTATCATTCATAATAACTACATTAACCATTATTAGTAACCTTTATCCAAGTAGTACTATATTAATTATTTTAATCTATATAATATAGTTTCCACTTTTTATAATGTTAAACTGCAAGAATAATACATGGATGCACGATCTTAAAAATACAATTCAATTGGTCATAGACACATGAACATAAAAAAGCTGCATTAGTCCTTGTCACAAATCCTTAAGAGGTATGTCATGTACCTTTATGTGATATTGAACTGTATGTATTCTTATTCCCTTCATAAGTATACATAGGATTCCCCAAACATGATCCTGATCCCAATTTTAGAACACCCACTCCACCTTAGATTATAATAAATTCTACATATCTTAGTTATGTGTATTTAAAATATATCATCTCCAACTAATAAGAGAATGATTTGGAACCTCTAATGTATAAAAATGTTTATATTTATTCATGGTTTTTATCAATCTCTTTTATGGTGGTAAATTTTTGTAATATTATTATTTGGAAGAGGACAAGAAACATGTCTAAAATAATTAATAGAGTATTTAATTATGTAATAATTTCAAAATAAAGGGGTATGGTGAGCATAACTTCCCATTATCTCAAACAATTTACAACTAAAGTATCACTAGTAAAGTTTCAGTGATCAATTACCTTTGAAATATTAATTTTAATGACTTAAAAATGTATTTGTGTGGGGATGTTTTTGAAAAATAATAGTGAACTTGACATGGATCTATTACCCATGAGAGTGATAAATGATACATCCACACTAAATTATAATGATTCATTAATGGGTTCTCTTTTTTATGGTTGTATCCTTAATAAACACTCTCATAAATCCCTTCAATTCAAATGGAGACATCAAATCATGTAAAAGACAATATCTAACACCCTATCTAAACATATTCCTTAGTCACAATGAATTTTATGGAACCTAAATTTATGAGGATGTTTTTCTAACCTAATAGCTCTAACAATAAGTGGTAAGTGACCTAGATGGGGAATATTAGAACAATAGATCAATACTAAAATTAGGGACAACTCATGCGGTCATCTAAGAAATAATCCCCTCTGGTTGTCCAATCAATAATAATTTATAGCGGAGAACATTTCCCATACTACTAAGTCTAATCAATTTGAGATCATGACACCTGGGCACAATAGCATGTACCTCCCTTATCATAAGAATGTGGGATATTATTTTGATTACAGCCTCAAAACTTCTCAAGATCTACCTAGGAGGTCTCTTACTAGCCACCACCATTACTAGTGTCGTCTAACCCCAACTCCTCAATAATTTTCAGAGGATACTTTTCTAGAGATCCCATGTCCATCTTTCATGAATAGGGTACCTAGTAAGAGATATTTTTGTAGGATGAAATTATATCAACTCATACCAAGATCCACTAAAATGGTTCCCTAAACTAATGGGTAACATGTCCTCAAGCATGACTCCTTATACATCAAAGGTTGTCGACTAATAGTAAGGGTACAGGGTTGTGTGGTGGGAGGCCTATACCCTCATATCAGAGTTTAATAGAATATATAATAGATAAATTGATGTATTTGAATCATGATATAACTGATATCACATCCGAAAAAATATAATAGTCAAGCGTTTATGTGTAAACAACCAAGAAAATATAATACTAATCAAAGCCAAAGGATGAGCTATATACAAATGATGTCATGGAATGATAACATACAAAAGGGGAAACAAGGGATAATAATATACATCAATCTATAACAAATTACAAAAAATTAGAAAATACTACTCCTCTAGAATCATGAGCACACACTCAATCCTCTGATCCGATGCTCCAAGTTATAAGTGAAGAAAATCAATAATTTATAACATGGATAATTCTATTATCTATACCTATAGACATGAAGTATACTCGGGTAAAAAAGGTGGCCTGAGTATGGTGTGATATTAACTCATTATGACACAAACAATGGTGTTTAGAAATATTCCATGCAATGTACATATCATTACAGTGTGTAGGTAACATGAATAATAAACAATGGTGATGAATAAATACCAGCCTACTTGAATTCCTATAGGACATCTTGCAGCTTCTACCCACATTGGTATAGTATGGAATGAGTCTGATCAGTAACCATATATATAAATATATATATATATATATATAATATTTTGTACATGTATTAATGTATATGAACAATATATGTGAGGATGTTCAGAAACATATACATGGATACTAGGTGCTAGCTGGACTTGAGGTGTGAATCGAGCATCAATAACTAGTCTAATGATAAAATGGCTCTAGAAACAGTACAAGACCTAAATATAAAATGAATCCGAGACATATTTCTTGTCACTTAATATGTTTTAGTGATTCATCATTCCAAACACCTAAATAAAGGAATGTGCAGTGTCATTCCCATCATCCACATAAAATTATAATAGTGTAAGACACCATACCCAGCACCCAATGTAAGGGAGCATAAAATTACCTTTTCAACAGAAAAATTAACCATTATTGAATATCCACTAACAATTTAATACTAATAATAATATAAATTAGGTTTTACCCCTAAAAATTTATAATAATTTGTCACAATAAACCAAGGATACACAATTCACATAATTCATGCTTATAAATATATAACATGTGGTGTTGCATTTCCACCCACTCTAATTCAATTTAATTAATTAAATAAAATATAATTCAATTAAATCCATTTTAATTTTAATATTACATCTTAGAAGGTTATTTGGTCAACTAAACAATTATATAAAAGAGGGAAATTCCATTTTTCATGTCAAGTCGAAAACATAGAAGGTGTTTCGTCATTTAATCATTTATATAAAAGGAGTTAATTTTCTTTTTGACACACAAGGGGTGTAAATCAATGAGGTTGTGATCTTATAACCATTAAATATGTTCCATGGGAGTATTTATGTGTTGAATAATTAATTATATAAGTTTAACACATTTTATAGAAACACGCGAAAATGTTCTATGTGAAGCACAATTTAAAAATACTATAAAAACACTTAATATTTTAGAAAATATTTCTATACCACCTAACTTAGGTCTATATATGACCACTCATTAGGTATCGGCCTTTAATTAAAATATGTATTTAGTAAAATGGAAGAACTGACCAATTCCCTAAAAATAGAGAAAATGAGATCGCACCAAAATAGTAAAAAATATTGAAATAAGAGAAATTATAGGAATCAAGAGGATTATATAGCTTAAAATTTCGGATCCAATGATTCTGATGGTGATTAAATAAAAGTAAAAATTTAGGAGAAATTTTGAATCCTTGGTTAGTCTTGGAATAATAACATGGGAGAGGGAAATGAGGGATATCCATGAAAGAACAAGAGAAAAGAAGGAAATATATTTAAAACATTTCATGGGTAAAATAGTAAGAATCAGCCCCATAATTTTTTTTACATGGTTTGGACACTCTATTGGTCAAGTAGTTAGTCAATCGAGATCCCTCCACTCTCAAGGGAACCCACTCACATGGGCTAGGTACGAGGTTTTCTTAAATTTTCACAATCCATACGAAATGGATCTGCAATTATTATGATAAAAATAATGTGGTGATGTTTCCCAAATCACATGGTTTCTGAATAACTAGGTGGACACTTCTGTACACTGGGTACCTCACAATGTTTAGTTTTACATTTAGAAATACACATTTCATAATCATGTGACCAACTTTGTTTCCCCAATTTCTAGAGATTCATTCTCTGAACAAGCCCCAGACACTCCTAAAACCTTCCTTAGGACATACATAACATTTAACAAGGTAAAAAAATGTATTATAACAAAAAAACAAATAATCCATACCTTTTTATAAATTATGGTCGTTACAAGCTCCCCTCCTAAAAGAAACTCATCCCTAAGTTGGAATTTAGATGGTAAAGAGGGATCATCAAAGAAACTCTCTAGTCACTAGGCCCAAATTTTAACTTATGACCCCCAGGTCTCAGACTATACTCAATTGTTCTACCATAGCACCCATACTCAAGTAAATGGCCTACCATAGAGTCTATTTATGCTCTGATCAATGATACACACTAGGTAATCCTCAAATGAAGCATCCATATCTAACTCAACCTCCTAATGTTAGAAAAAATATGATGGGTTTGGATAAAAGTGGTGGAGTTGAGACATGTGGAAGGCATCATTTATAGACTTGTATCCCTAAGAAAGTGATATTGGGTAATCTACTAGCCCAATTCCCTCCAAAAACCTAAAAGGGTCCAATGGATCAAGGAAAAATTGTACTATGCTTCTGAATTCATAGTTTTTCCAACCTTGGTGAAACAAAAAAAGAAAACCTAGTCCTTGAACTTGAACTCAATTGGTGATTGGAGTTGATTGGAATATGACTGGTGACTAGAATGAGATGTCCATATGCACTCCCTAATCAGATGGTCTTGCTCTAAAGTCTCCTGAACCAGATGTGGCCCGAGAAAATATGCATCCCTACCTCTATCCATCACAGAGGTGATCAGAATTAATTAACATATTAGGATTTATATGGATCCATCTAGATGGTATACGGAAAAATATTCTTATAATTAAACCCGAATAGGGGTGCGGGTTTCTAACAAGATATGCTAAAGTCAAGAAAACACGCATAGAGTATTTCCTCTAAAACCAGAATCATGCACTCTATCTATCTATTTTACTGAGGTTGATAGTCTATGATCAAAATCACTCGTGTACTCAAGGCCTTCTTCAACCGTTTCTAGAACTGATGCATGAAGTGATTGTCTATGTCATAAATGATAGAACCTGGATCTCTGCAAATATTTATGACCTCCTAAACACATAGTATCCTTATCTCATCAACTGAGAAGGTTACTCAAATAAGTAATAAGTGTGAGACCTTTTTCAAATAATCAAAAACTACCCAAACTATATCATTTCCTCATGGGAATCTAGAAAAACCTATCGTGATGTCCATGGACACGTCATCCTCCTTCGTATCTAGATTGGATAAAAGTAGTAAAATTATTATCATTCACTGATTTTCCTCCTTTACCAATTGATTGATATAACATTGAGTGAACAGCTAGCTATCTCTCATTTCATATTAGGCCACTGACACTGTCTCCATAAGTCTTGATACCTCTTGGTGACATAGGGATGTACAAACCAAACTAAGGCACGAGATTCCCACATTAACTCCTCCAAGATGTCTTTTGAAACCCAAACATTCACATAACTTCATATGGTCTCATCCTTATCCATGGTCCAACCAAAAGATGAATCATCATCTAAGATACTCTCCCTTTGGATTATAACCTCATGATCTGAGTGTTTCTTCATTCTCACCCATTCCACAACGGTATAGGAAATTGTTAAGGCTAATGGGATAATCCACCCATGATCCTCTTAAAACTCAATGTGAATATTTAAAAACATGTCCATGAGATTCCACTCACCACAATACTCATGAAATTCCTATGTTTGCGTCTTCTCGATCAGATCATCGGCTACTGAATTGTCTTTTTCAAACATGTAGGCAAGCATGAAATCAAATGACTACAAGTATTCAACCCATTGGAACTGCTTGATTTAGATAATGTTGTATAAATATTTACATAAATATTTTTTAATATATGAAAAACAAAAAAAATAATCCTTGAGTAAATAATGCCTCCAATATTCTAATGAAAGAACTATAGTCTCTAGTTCAAGTTCGTGCATTGGATAATTCTGTTCATGTGGTCTCGACTGACGAGACCTATATGCCACGAATTTATTGTCCTACATCATAACCACCCCCATACCGATACCTAATGAATCACAATATATAATGTATCTTTTTCCTATATTTGGAAAAATCATAATCATCACTAAAGTTAATCTTCCCTTCAACTCATGAAAGGCAGCTTTACAAGCTTCTGACCATATGAATTTTACATCATTCTTATTCAATCCCATAAGAGGAACTTCTAGGCATTATAAATCTTGTATGAATCACTTGTAATACCCATATATCCCCAATAAACTCCATATATCTAATATTTTATTAGGATTCTCATAGAAAAATACAACCATAACTTTCTTGGGTTATATTGATTCTCCTAACTCTGAGATGATTTTACCCAAGAAGTGGACCTTGTTGATCCAGAAGTGGAAGTTGTTGAGCTTAAATTAAAGATGGTTCTCTCTAAAGGTACTCAACATGATCTCAATATGTTGGTAATGGTCGTGTTGAGAGTGAAAATACACTAAAATTTATACCACTAATACTACCATGAATTAATCTAAGTATAGGTGGAAAACCTGATTCATCAGAGCCATAAAAATTGTTGGTACATTCCTGAGACCTGAACAAAATTACTAGGTATTCATAAAAAAATCATTTTTTAAAGGTTTTACATGGTATGTTTGAAGACCTAAAACACACCTAATGATATCCTATCTTTAAATAAATATCTGATAACACCCTTTCTTCTCGATCTGATCAAATAACTCATCTATTCAAAGTATCAAATACCAGTTTTTTACAATCAACTAGTCCAGTTGTAGGTAATTTACATAGAGAATGATAGTATCATTCACCTTCATGGAAAAAATGACTATTCAACCCCATGGAGATGTGTTGGGTAATATGACACCCTTAGACACCAATTCTCATAAATGCTTCTTGAGAATCAAAATCTCTATAGTTGTCATCCTATAAGGAGGAATGGACAATAGTGATGCTCCTAGCACTATCTCAATTGTGAATTCTATCTATCTCACTGGTGGTAGCCCAAAAAATCATTAAGGAATAATCCCCTAAAATGTTCCACCACATTAGGGAGAATAATGGTCCACACCCCTTGATCATCCAAGAAGAGACTCGAAATGTACGTTGTTACTCTATGTATCCCTTGATACTCAGGTACAGCTCGAGACACATTGACATACCATTATCCCTTGTAGATATGTCTACCTCCCATTGGTGATGTAAGAGGCCACAATCCAATTTTTTATTTTTTAAGAAACCACTTTTTTGAAAAGTGGGAACCAAATAAAACATCCATAAACCACCCTTACATACCCCAAATAATGATCAACACACTAAAAATAAAATTCAAAATAAAAAAAAATTAAAATTCAAAATCTTTACCGCCACTGTAGCCATCCAAAAACCACAAAATTCAAAATTAAAAAACCAAAGCATGACCATCCAGCCGTCTCGATCCATGCGTTGTATCGATTCCACCACCCTGACTCGAGTCACACACCGGATGTGTTAGCCGCCCAGTCCTCATAAAACCAGATCATCATCGTTCTCCACCAGCATCCGCCATCGCCGACAAAAAAAGCACCCTCATCTCTGCCATACTCGAATCTCAAAACATCATGCAATCATCAATAACACCATTATCGAAATTGTTTGAACTCATTAGCTCTTCACCATCGGCCTGTTCTCCGATGTCCACCACCTGGCACCATACACCGTCGTCAGTGTTTCACAGGACCTCCCTCATCACGACAGTCAAAAATTCTGATCCACCACCATAAGAATTGTCATCGTTCAAACATATCCCAACCAAACTGATTCCCCTCCAACGCCTGAACTCTGTCTGGGCTACTTGGAACCCCCCACCATAGTGCACAACACAACCCAGAGCCTCTAAGGAAACACTTCACCCAACCGAATTTGAAGGGATCAGTGGATCTAGAGGCCAGAGATGATTATGAGTGGCCAGGACTTCCATTGTAAGCCACGACCAAGAAAACCCCATTTGAATCCCCATAAAAAAATTAACTAACCTTTACCCGTAAAATAGAAACAACAACTCCATCGATACCCCCAACAGAAACAGAATCACACCTCATAGACTTTATGGAACTAGGAAGAGGAAAACGAGATTGAAACCCTAAACCAATCTTAGAAGGAGATATGAAACCAGTAAAAAATCAGAACAAGAAAAATTGAAATCAAGACAAACCTTGAAAAGGAACCTGAGATTGAAACCCTAGGAAGAAGAACCAACTCTAGTAATGCCTGGAAATCTGTCGTCTGCCAAACCACTGCCCAAACCCTTAGTGATTCTTGTGCTCCAAATCCGACCTTCAAGAGAGCTATGGAATGCGAGATCCGAGTACAAAAAGACATATGCGAAGAAAAGAAGAGCACCCTCACAGTGTAGGGAGAGACAATAGATTGAGAAAGGTATGGTTCTCTGCTCATCTAGTAGATGTTTTACTACATTTAATAGGACCATACTGCATACCTGAGTCACAACCTTACATCCTTGAGTGGTTTTAATTTGTTCTATATTTTAATCGAAAGTCTTATTCCCTCTACCTTTACTACCACCTTGGCCTGATAGGATAGTGGTGTTCCAACTACCTACCTAGAGAGATACTATTGGAACCAATCTGGAATGTGGGGTAGGTGAAGATCCCCTCTTTCTAAGATCTCGTGGAAAAGTGATGTAAAAGCTCTGGATATGCCTCATCCTGATATAGCCTCTACACTCCCATGGATCTCACATACAATAAGGTTTTATATATCTCGATTCCCTGAACATGTGGAATATAAGGAAATTGTTATTATAAGATTTCTAACTACTGACACCCCCATGAAAAATCTCAAAATGCCACTTATGTATACAATAAGAACTATTTCCAAATCAAGGTTTTGAACTGACTTGGATCACACAATTGGCATCCCTCAAATTCTGCTCAGTAATGAGGCCTCGGTTGACTATTTCTGAAATATATTTCAACTATAATTAATAGACTTTGGATTCGATGGTGTAAACCATCCCATCCTCAAATCTCTTAGAAGCCACAATATCCTCACAATATAAGGTCAGCATGAATCATTAATGTTTGGTAAAATAATCATAATACACCCATACAGATAGGGATCTCCTTTTAAAATTCATAAAATCCCTAGATTGGTGAGTCCTCAATATGTATTGATTGATATAATAATAGAATATTGTCTAGAATTCTGTCTAGACCTTGCATTGATGTCGGTCTTCTTGGGTAATAACATCCCACCAGCGCCTGGAACAACAGTATAACATATAACCAGTGAGAATGACCCCCCCCCCCACTCTTGAGGTATCTCTAGATGATCAAATATATGATCATGGCATCTAAAAATGACTCTACATCATGACATCTTCCAAACCCCGAAAATGTGGTAGAATGATGCTACAGACACTCTCGATTCAATTATGACATAGTCAGGGCAGGTCAAGAAACTCCTTGCATAGACTGCATCATACAATGAAAACCATCATGAATATGGGTTTCAGTGCACATATTTTGAAGAAAGGTGGTTCTATAGGTGGAAATATAGAATTTATCACTGGAGGCTCAAGGCCCACCACCTCTGGGGCATGGTCACCACCGCCTTCCTGACATATAACATGAGGCTATCACAGTGGCATGATTCTACAAATTCCAAACACATGTATCATAATATAACATATAAATTGAAAATTTTGAATAATGATAAAAGAAAAATCACACAACATTCCTATATAAAATGTCAAAGCACACTTCCTTCTCCAAAATCCAACTCTATGTCAAAAATAAAAGACCATAACAGGCCATAAGAATAAAAGATACACCCCTAACTATCCACTACTAAGGTTGCGTTTAGGCCTATATATCATATCACACATCATAGGTTCTGATATATTGAGGTTAAATAACAATGTATATAGAAAAATATCAATTACATTGAAATTGGAATCCCATTTATCAATAACCATTCAATTTAAAAGTTTAATTTCATCTAATTTCATACTATTTATATAAATATATAGATATATATCATGGTCCTATTAAATGCACCACCATTTCAAATTTATAAAATTAATAATCCTTATAAATTGGAATTGGGAAATCATTTAACAATAAGCTAACCTTTACATCTGGTGTCAGGATATAATAGGTCATAAGAAATGATTAGATTACATGAATCCCTATTCATGATTTATAGAAATAATTTCTCTATAAATTCATTTGGCATTCAAGTAACCCAATCAACTAAAGTTGTTGTGTTCCATGTAACCAGTAGGTCTAGAACCCATAAAAAGGTATAATTGGCCAATTAAGGCCTCATCACCAATCTATGTGGGAAAATTCTATTTAGATTGATGCAGTAACTTTAATTAATCCCTATAATAAATGTTATCACATTTATATATATACGAATCAAGTAACTACCTATATGTAGTTGGAAAATATACAAAGGAAGTAAACATAGAGGGGATAAATATATAAAATATTAGTCTTAATGTGCTAATAATAAGGATTGAGATGCTAATTCCTTGATATTCCAAGCCATAGAACAAGTTTGGTTTTAATAACATCAACAATATTAATATCACATAACATTTATTTCACCCATCGGTGAAATATTATCAACTATAATAGGAATAATTCAATAACATCAATAACCCATACTAGGTAATTTGGGTTTCCCATATATTTGGGTTAGCTACTCCCAAGAATAGGATCATTAACAAATTTCATTTCATCCTAATCTCCAATATGATAACTAAATAGTAATATAAATATAAATAATGTTCGGATACCACTTTGTGACATATTGACCTAGGATCCACTAAAATGGTGCCTCGAGTCAGTGGGTCACATAGCCTCGAGTGTGCCTCCCCATAATCCATAGGCTGCTAACTAGAAACGATTGTCCAAGGTGGTATGGTGGGGAGACTATAACCATATATCAAATTCAAATAATAGATATAATAATTAAAATATAAGTAGTGGATGCATGATATAATAGATAGAACAACATAAAAGATATAATAATCAACTGTTGAAGTACAAACAACCATGAAACTATAATAGTAATAAAATATAGAGGCTAACTGAAATACAAATGATGTTATGGAATAATTATATACAAAAGGGTAAATAAGGTATAGTCATACACATCAATCTATAAAAAAGTAAAAAAGACCAAAATACTCCTCCACTAACATCATGAGAATATGTTAATTCCTCTTCTCTCATGCTCCAAGCTATAAGTGATGTAAATCTAGCATCTTTAATATGGTGCTTTCACTTATCCATACCTAAATACATGAAGTCTACTCAGATACCAAAGGAATGTCGAGTAGGGTGTGAGATAAACTCAGTAAGCTACCACCAATGATGTCTAGTAATAATACATCCAGTGTATATATAATATAATTGTACACGTAACATGATTAATAAACAATGTTGAATAATACATACTAGTCAGATCAGGTTCCAACATGACACTAGGATGGATCTACCTACTTTGGAATAGGCCTAAATGAGTTTGTTCAATTACCATATATATAATAATTATATATATGTATAATATTTATACATGTATATTCACAGAAAACGTGGGGACATTTAGATCCATATATATAGATATTACATGCCAGTTAGACTCGGGGCATAAATCAGGCATCCATAACTTGTCTAATGATCTAATGTCTCTATTAATAGTATAAGTCATGAATCTTATATGAATGTGAGACATCTTTCCCATTACTCAAGATGATGGGGTGAGTCTCCATGCCTAACACCTGATGCAATGAACTTGTAGTGTCAAGATCATCATCCAAATAAAAGTATAACAATGTGAGATGTCAAGCCCAGCACCCAATGTAAGGGATTATGAAATTCCCAACACAATAGAAACCTTAATTTTTTTTCAATATCCACTAATTGTGGAAAACTAATAATAATATCAATGAAGGTTTACCTCTAAATTGTTCTAATCATTTGGAACAATAAACCAAGGGTGAAAAATCAAAATAATTGATGCTTATAAACATATAACATGTGGCATGGCCTCTCCACCCACTCTCATTCAATTTAATTAAGATATTCATTAATAAATCAAGGTAATACATTTCAATGTTAATCCAATCACCTAGAAGGTTCTTTGTCCAAATAAACAATTATATAAAACATATAAATTTCATTTTCCATGTTAATTCAAACACTTATAAGGTTTTCGGTCATTTGAAAATTTATATAAAATGATTTAATTTAATTTGGAACACCCAATTGGTGATAATCAACAATGTTTTTATCTTATAACCATTCAACATAGTCAATGGGATTATTTAGACATGGAATAGTTAATTAAATAAGTTCAACAAAATTCATAGCAATGTGTATAAATGTCCATCATGTGGCACAAAAAAATTCTATGAAAACACTTAGTCATTTAGAAAAGATATCTCAAAAACTTACATTATTCCCATAGATGGAAACTCGTCTAGTACCAACCTTTAATTAGAATAAGAATGGAAGAAAACTGAAGAACATACCAACGCCCTGAAAATATGGAAAATGATCTCGCACCAAAATAATTCAAGATATAAAAAATTGAACAATGATAAGTAGAAATAGTATTATAGAAATTACTACTTCAGATCTAAAACTTCTTATTGTTATGAAATCAGATTCTAAATAAAGGATAAATTGATAATCCTATCTTAGGATTTGAAGAACTCCATTGGAGAAGGAAATGAGGGTTATCTACTGGACAATAGTAGAAAATAAGGAAATAGGTTTGAAAACATTTCATGGGTAAATAGTAAAATCACCACCACAAA
This sequence comes from Viscum album, assembly GCA_963277665.1. Lineage (NCBI taxonomy): Eukaryota > Viridiplantae > Streptophyta > Magnoliopsida > Santalales > Viscaceae > Viscum > Viscum album. The sequence continues at coordinate 506,558,197 of OY728131.1, read as the reverse complement.
ACTAGGTCACACAGTTTCGTCACATGGTTAGCCAAACCAACCATTCACCAATTGTTCTCCTTCCACTGCCTAGGGGCCCCCCCTCAAACGGGCTAGGTGCATAGTTTTTCTAGCCATGCAGAAGCCCTGAGAAATAGATCTAAAAATTGTTTGAGAAAAATATCATTGTTGTGCACCCCTTCTTGAATGGTTACATGAAAACCATGTGAATTCTCCTATGCACTGGGTACCTCACCCAGTTTAGATGAATTGTTCTCACTAACCATGTGTTCACTGTGCGACCCACTTTATTTCTCCAATTTTTTGAACTTTGGGATATGAAAAAGCCCTAGACTCTCCTAAAACCGTCCTTAGGAAATAAACCTCATTTACTGAGGTAAAAAATGGATTCAAGACAAAAACAATGAGTCATAACTTCATGAAAAGAAAAGTTATTAGAAACATTAATACTGAAGCTAAGAAGTATTCTTATATTCTTGTTCCAAATCATAAATTATATCAATATATCCTGATGGTGATTGAAAAATAGTCTTGTATCCCTACTCACACCCAACATATCCTGGTGGCATCCAAAGGGAAATTTTATATTCTTTCTCACTCTCAATAATTACTTTAGTATATTCAAGAAGCATTAAAAGGGAAGGACCATGTTCCTTCTCTCACCTAGGAGATCTGTTAGTATATCTCGGTGGATGTACACGAGTAGGATCATATCCCTTCTTCTATTCTAAAATATCATCAGCATATTCCATTAATATCCACCAAGGATGTGACTTATATCTTTTCTCATACCTATGAATCACATCATCATATTATGATGCCAACTATAAAGAATCTCTATATTCCTACTTTCTATCAACAATACCACTAGAATATTTTGGTAGTGACACTATAGAAATATTATATCACCTCTCTCATATGGATATATTGTAATAATATCCTAATGAAAATTAAAGAGTCTCCTTGGAGGGTTCCACTTCATGAGTTTCACTGTCCACACTCTCCTACCCCGATTATGATTGATGTTCCAACCCAGTTCACCCACTATATGATGTCTAGAAGGAATTACCACCAAGGGAAATCAACAATCCAAGAGAAGGCCCATATCCCCACTATTTTCAATGGTAATATTCTTAAGGATGTTCAATTAAATTTTCTAAAAGACCAATAATCTTCATATTCTTTATTAATAAGAAAATGAAACTCTAGATATAGAGTTCTTGTCCATGTCATCATAATCAGGAACTATAGATTCGTTCCCTATATTAATTTTCCTTAATCCCATCCTTGTGATACCAAATATGATAGCCATGGTGACCATGCCTTCTAAAATATGGAGATTAAAGAATATAGTTCCTCTCCATATTATATGTTTTAGATGTCCTCCTCGCTAAATAGAGATAAACTAGTAGGAAGGCTCTCCCCTTGATAAACCATAAAAACAAGAAACCATATATTTCTTCCCTGTGATAAGTAAGATAATTTCATATAAGTCCTCCCCATGATTTTTAATATATAGGTGACCACCGAGGTCCTCCCCATGGCACTCATTGTGAAGTACCACCTCATTGTAATTCATCTTCTTGAAATGAAGGCCTATCTATGTTAAAGTTTATCTGATTTTTACCATTATAGTGAATGTCTCTTGGGAAATTGTTTCTTGATACACCACTATCATCATTTATTTATTTTATTAAAAACAAAATGTCACGAGGGCCACAGACCATACAAAACTGAATGTCTATTTTATGATCAAGTCAAGGAACCCTATATGAAGGATAAAAATATTTTCATGGATATATGGAAGAATTTAGATGAGGATAGAATATCATTCATGTTTTATACTATCTCCACTACCCACTATGATATTATAGAGGCAATAAAAGAGCCCTACATACCCAAATTTCATCAAAATTTATAGATCACTCTACATAATCTCAAGGAAGAATATATTCATTATGGGATATATATAAATCATCTCCTTAATGAGGAGTGAACTGTCATAGATGGGGAATCACCATTGGTTTTTAGGATCTCTATCGACGAAGCATCCCTTCGACAAAGTGACACATGTAGTCCTTGATGCTCCGATTCATGCCTCTTTCACTACTCTCCTCCTTTCATTCCTTTTTCACCACTCTTGAATTGTTTTTTGTGATCAAAAAGTATTTTAAGGTAGGGATGATGTTCTTGTGTAGGCATGGAACTCTGACAAGGCCTTTATCTGCTCAGATATGCTCTGACTTCTTGGTACATTGCTCATTCAAGGTTAATATGGGGTTCTGTCCTCTATGGTGGTTTTGGGATGAGAAGTCCGAGCGGTCGACAGTTTCCAGGAGGCGCCTTCGGCATAGGATTCTCCCCCTTTTCTCCCTATTTTTTATTCATCTTCTATTTTAATCATTGAGGATGTATTGATAAGATCTATTTATTTTGAATTTTCAGTTTGATGTTTGATCAATTTAGTTGCTTAAATTTACAGATCTATTATTTCTTTGTGAGTTTGTTTATGGTTCTCCAGTTCCGTCGGTGTTCTCGCCAGCATGGTGATTTCTTATTTTTCTGAAAAGCGATGTCTGATTCTCTAATGGATTTGGGTCACCGGCGATGATGATGAAGATTATGGGATGATTTTAAATCATGTTTGTGTTTAGGGAGTGTGGCTCGAGGTTGTTCATGGCCCGAGGTGCTGACTTCTCTTTCCTATTTTTTAATTTGAAGTTCGAATTTTGATGTTTAGGGTTGGATTTTGGAGCATGTATAACATGGTTTTTGAAATATGTTATTCAGTATTGTGAGGTTTCCACACATCCATAAAGTGGTTTATTGAGAAAATGAAAAAAAAATATTTGGAAGATTTGGATTGTATAAAATATCTCTTAAAAATGATTAAAAAAATTCCATATAATCTATGTATCAATGGGTTGGTTGAGTATAGAGCTATATATTTCACACCACTCATAGGCTCATAGGGAGAATCGGGGAAGGTATCTTGTAACATGCCTCCCATAAAATGAAATAATATCCTATAATAATAGAGAAACTCTCCATGATTTTTTTAAAGGTTGGGGCCGAAACCACATTTATTATTAAATGAAAGCAAAGACCACTTTTTAACTAGGTAGAGGGAGACCCATTAAATAGCCCGAAGGCCCAGTGGGCATTTAGCCCAATACATGGCCCGTACGCCCAATTTTTGGGCCCAAAGCCCATTATGTGAATAGTACTTCTATTGTACCCACACTTCTATAGTACCGCACAGTACCGGCCGCTGCAACAGTACCCTGCCACCGCTATAGTTCCATGTCGCCGCTACAGTGCCCGTCGTTGCTATAGTGCCACCACTACAACAGTACACTATTGTACTGCTACAATACCTATCCCCAATGGGTATTGAACCCCCATTTTTCATGTAGGATTAAGGGTTTCATACCACTAAGCCAAACCCCAACTATAGAGAAACTCTTCATTGTAAGTATATCTCTATTAGACTATAAAATATACCCATATCATCCCTGAATAGAGGATCCAAAAGTTAATAATGTGGATATATTAGTTACCTCATTGGTATTATATGAAAAAACCCAGTCTGTAGGTTTGGGGGAACTTTTACCACCACCACTTACAATTGGATAATTATATCTAGAAAGGATGTAGGATGTGATGGTATAAAAAAATACAACCCTACCCACATGGATGGGGGAAATATTACTTCCCCATCCACTAAGTAAGTTGGTCTTCTCTAGATTTGGATCCACTTCAGTGTAAGAACCTTTAAGATTCCTCCCATTGTGTGATGCATCTCCCTCATAAGGTGTAAATTCAGTAAAGACTACTAGGGACTAACTTAGGATCACCATCCATAAACCAATTTTTTAGAGCACAAGGAAAATAAAGTGAGTCCACGTAGGGTCTACAATCCAAAATAATCTACCAAAAAGGAAAATATCAAGGAGTATAATGATTTAACCCTTAGTGGATGTTTAAAGGACAATAAATACCCCCTAAAACTATAATAAGTATATAATACCCATTTCATGATATTAATTGGTGAATATCATTTATATCATCCCAGGATATAACATAGAATATGGAACTGACATAAAAGAACACAAGCATGAGGCATATATTCAAAATAAAATTCACACCAAAACACATGAATAAGGTTCACACACCCAACATCAGAAGGAGACTCATGATTTTGGAGATCCTCTAAATATTTAGCTACTACCTACCTTGTGGGATTTATCCAAGGATAAATGGAATAGTGTAGCTATATCACACCCACCTTCAAAATAATTTTATACTCTTTCCAATGAGGATATGATTTATCAATAAAAAATCGAGTTAAAGAAAATATGGAAAATCAGTTCTAAATTACTCAAAATAATATTCCTATGAAGTGAAACTCCCAATATGAAGCGATTTTATTTCCTTTGGAAAATATTTCCTCTCAATAAGTGGTACTCTCTTGACCAACAAGAGTGGAATCCAGTTATCTAACTAAGCTGAGGACCAAAAAAAGTTTATTTACCCTTGTCACTCTATAAATATACTTAATTTTTTCCCATGTGAAAGTAATCACCACTATTACAAGATATATACCACACAAAACAACTTGATTCAGATACAAATAGTATATATGGGTGAGCTTCACATATTAGGCTCTGCCTACTACCTCCACTCAAACTTTGGTCTAAAAAAATGTCACATGACCTCCTTGACTTCATTGAGACCCTTTCCACTTGAATGGAATCAATGTAAACATGTTATATGATAGTAAAATTATAGAGGAATCCTTATCCAAATTTGGAACACTTTACTCCTTCACCACCAAATTTTGTAAATCCCACTTGTAGCGACTCGAACTCTTATAAATAAAATTCTCCTTCTGATTGAATAAAAATACATATTATGGTTATAAAAAACACATGAAGGTCTTTGGTTTTTTATCCTATAGGATATAAAATACTTTTAAGAATCATAAACATTGAAAATATAGCCTTCAAATAGCGATAATGTGATTAATATAAATATAGGGTTTTGATAAATCCAATTGACAAAGAAAAAGGAAGTGGTGGCCTTGACTAGTATGATCATACCCTATGAATCCCACTTATAGGATCTTTTGAGGGAGATATAATCACTGGGATTTACCCTTGACCCAGAAAAATCTGAGATCCAATAAATAAATCATTAGATAAACATTTTATAGGATAAGTTAAAGATCATCGAGATCATAACCAAAACCATTTTCATCAATCCATCCTAGGAAAATCTCACTATTATGCACCTTACCCTCAGAGAATTTTATCATGAATATATTTACTTCTTAGTTTCATTACATTGAAAATGATTTTGATTTTGATCCAATAAGGCACCAATTGTATTTTTGTGTAATATTCAATTTCAATTAAGATATTACTTTTTGAGGAATTAATGATTTATGAAAAAAATGGTATATTATTAGAATAATAATATTAAATAATATTAATTATATATAAATGATTATATAAATTTTATGAAATCAAATGTAATTTTTATAAGGGTAATAAAATTGTTATTGAAAAAAACCATCATTTCTCGCTAAATGTTAATTCATGATTTAAAAGTGAAAATATTCATATTTAGGAAATTATTTTGATAAAATAAATATTAATTTTTGGAATTAGAACATTGAAATTTTCAAATCGTTAATTTTTAATAATTTTCTGAGAGAGATGATTTTTTAGATAAAAAATATTTATAAATATACAGTGTGTATTATGACATCATAATTATCCAAAAGAGATGTAATAAATGATATAAAGGGTATCTATGATAGAATATATGTCTCCTATTTAAAATAATTTGTTCTTTAGGTTATTTTATAAATTTTTTAAAGTCTTTATGTATCCTCTAAAACAAATATAATATTTTAAGATTTAAAATCATTTCATTATAAACATGAATCACTTCCACATCACCAAGGGTAATATTTTATTGATTTCATCCATTTTACTAATAATATAAATATAACCACTCCTATTTGGAAGAAACCATAGGAAATCCATTTTAATGTTTATGGTTTTTATTATTTTAATGTATAGATTCCAAAACCTATGTTTTCTAAATAATAAAAAATTATCCTCTCTTTTCCTATATAAACCCACTCAATCTCCCATTTCCCTTCACTCAAAAACCTTAGAGAATGTCCTTACTCTACCCTACCATTTCCAAAGTCCTCACAATTTTCCCCAACACTCTCAAGAAGTTTCTCTCAAGATTTTGGAATTTCCCTCTCAAGGTAAGGGATTTCCCTCTTTTTTCCATTCAAACAATTTCTTTGAAATTATACTTTTGAATCTCAATTGGTTTTTAGGACTCTAAAACACCTAGATAAGGGAGGGGTGAATCTGGGTATAAAATTTATCTTTGAATGATATGGATCATTTCCCATGATTGGTAGGAAATTTTCAAACATTTCTAATGAAATCATGTAAATATTAAACACCTATATGAAAAAATAGAAACAAAGCACAACAGTTTTACTTGGTTCACCACTAAGGGATACTCCATGGAGCATAATATGAAAATGTTTTAATCATACCTAAATCCACTAATATTCACTATATATTTTGGATTATAAAATATCATACATGGTATCTCCATTATTCTCTCACTACCTTTATAATAATTTTAGGGATCACACAATGCCTCCCTCAGACCACATCCATCGACTCCCCCTTACTCACCATCTTGGTTGGTCTCTTACTCAATTTATGAACTTCATGTTTTGATCAATATATTGGTTATATAAGTCTTTTTTCTTGATTAGCACAAGAATCTTCTCACACGATAGTCATGAATTGATTCACTTGAAGGCATTGTTCACTCGAATCAGATGTTCAAAACCTAGTATTCGCTCAATTATTTTATTTGTACACAACTTTTTAACTTTCTCACAACTCTACAGTTCTTGTGAATATTTTTTACTTTTGAACAAAAATTCAATTATTTCACTTTTTTTTAAAAACTCTAAATTTATCATAAATAGAATTTGTGATAGAAACATGTCACACATTTCATGAAACTAAACATTCCACAACTCTTTCTTGACGAAAATGATTCAAATGTTTGATGAGAGTTCTAACTATTAGAATTGAGGTACCTACCTATTTATAGATGTTTTGGAACCTTCAGTAAACTTACATTACTGACATAACCCTCACACAAAACACCATTATTCATTTAACTTTAATGTTATAATGTCACCTTTTGTGCACCAATCTATCTGTATTTCATGGGTTCACACAAATATTATTTTTTCATAAATTCAATACTATAATGAATTAGTTTCCTAAGATGTATTTCAATGAGGTGGGCCTAAAAACTCTTTGTACGAAACTCTATAGAACTCCTTATACGTTTTTCACAAATACTTGATTTACATAGAGATATTTCATTTTCCAAAAACTAATTTCTCCATTCTCTAAATTTTGGACACCAAAAATTTGGAAGACATAGGAAAATGAATCATACTTCATCATTGAATCCACATACAAAAAAATATCAATTGTATTGAAAACTCCTTGATCAAACAAATATGGATTAACAAAAAACACAAAAATAAAATCCATTTCAAGCTGTGAAAACCCTCAGTTCCAATAATCTCTTCCTTCGGTTTTGTTCGCAATAAGTATAGAAAATCAATAGAGAAAAAACCGCAAACAAAAATAAATAGAAGTGAAATAACTCATCCATCACTCGAAGTCTACATGGTCAAAGGTTGGTGTATAAAATAAGAGTTCAAGAGATAATTCAATTCCTCATGAGACCTCGTGTCCTACAAACCTTGATTATTTTGAAACCATCCATTTCTACCCCTTTCTAAATAAACCCAAAGAAACTTTATTGTTAAATTTAGCATCCAAAACCACCCATTTATCATATCTACCATTTAATCCTACCCAAATTTCATAAAAATAATAAAACATTCATCACAAATAGGGATAGGGGTTAAAAAGTAGCCTCCTCATGCAACAGTAGGTGGCTTAACATTGAGGTTCAACTGATGTTTCTTGAATATTGGTACTAACAAAGGATTAGTTAGGATATCAGCCACTTGATCATTAGTTCCATCTTGATCCATTTTAATAACACCTTGTTCAAATTTTTCTTTTATTAAGTTATATAAAATCTTAATATTTTTGGAATGAGAGTGTTGAATTGAATTTTTTATAAGATTTATCACACTCTTATTTTGATAGTGAATTATTATTGGATGTTTCACCTCATCACCAATATCAGTCATTTTCTTATTTATCCACAATAGTTTAGTGTCTTATTTTTGTAGAGAGATATATTATTCTTCATCCATACTAAGATAAGTTATTTCTTGTTTATTTCTCAACTAGACCACACGTTTTTTTGCAATGAATAATTCAACCCCACTTGTTGACTTTAAATCAACCACATATCCAACATAGTGATCATAAAACAAATCAGATAATTCATTATCTCTTCCTAATGAAAAAATAAAAAAAGGTGAGAGTACCTTAAATATATATCCTGATTCTTTTAACTGATGTAAATTGATCTTCTTTAAACCTTTTTCAATGATGATATATATCCATGTTATAGTCAGGTATAATAATCTTCCAATGATCCACTTGTACAAGGAGTGATCCACACATTTCCCATCATTTTTCTTTCCATGTTTTTTCTTAACCACAATCAAATTCTACATTGGTTTTGTGTCCTACATGTTTAATTTCTTCAAAATATCTCTTGTTTAATTTTTTTAGGAAATTAAGGTGTATTCTTTATATTGAATCACCTACATCCCCAAAAAAATTTGATTTCACTGAACATGGGCATTTAAACTTTTGATTTCATGTGATTATAAAAGTATTCCATTGATTCATGCATGCTTTAATAAAATATAATATCTCCTATATACACAAGAATCATAAATTTATCTCCACGATAATTATTTACATAGATATTATGATTTACACCTCCTGCTTTAAATTTTTACTTCTTCAATTAATTGTATATTCGATAAAACCGTGTTGGCGGTGCTTGTTTTAGGATATAAAGGTATTTCTTTAATCTAAAAACCATTATTTTATTATTTCTAATAAAAAATATCACTGGTTTTTCAACGTAGACTTCTTCAATAAGAACACCATTTAATAATGTTGTTTTGATATTCGTATAATAAATTGTGTACCCTCTTTGAAGTACTGTCTTTAGAAAGACCCTAATCAAATCTAGTCGATCTAATAGAGTGAAAATTTCATAATCATCAATGCCTTAAATCTATTAATAGACTATATATAATTGTAGAAAATTTTTACTAATAATATTTCCTAACTCATCTATTTTTTAAGATAATATTTATTCCGATCACAATGTGATTTTATGATCAATTAATTAGATAGCAAGTCTTGTTTTTTCCAATATGGACTAGTTCTTTATTCATGGCCTAATCCCATGATTCATCCTTTGTTCATGATATATATGTGTGATACCAAATGATGGGGTATGTTTTTGCACCTCCCCCATACTTCCCTCATGGGAGGAATTTTCCTCATTAATGATTCTAAGGAAACATGATCTTTCCTTGGAGGAGGAGGGCTTTCCACATGATTTAAGTTATTATTCATAACCCGAGCCAGCTCAGTAAGTACTGACATGAAGTTTTGATCACCTACTCCCATCATATTAGGCATATCATTAGGGAAATCTTCACATTTCCTGTCACATTTACTGTTGGAACGTGTTCTTCTATTTCCCTCTATTAACTAAGAAAAATAATGTATAATTAGAGGGATTTAATACTTAGATATTGAGCACAAAAAGGAATCTTTGAACATAAAAGGATAAACTTATAAAGGAGAAGTATATCCTAACTTGTGATTCCTTAGGTTTAAATCTAGGTTATCTTTGATCTGTTTCTTAACATATATTATTATGGTATTTTTTTCCATTAATAATGGTTTGTACTATGCCCATGAATCTACCAAATAATTTCCTCTAGGAGTGTCTTAACCAAGAGTGCAACAAGGCCTGTTGTCGTGCACCTTTTCTCAATAGAGTCTATCTCATAGTGGTATTTTTGGGTTTTACCCATATATACTTATGTGCTAGAGCCGCCTCTACCTGCCTGTATCCAGATAGGGATGTATTTTCTTGATAAACCACTTACTCAATACTCATAAAAATTTAGGAGTGTTTTCTTATACTTAGTCTCATCCTTAAGGTTCTCACTAAGGTTCTCTATTCCTAATCTTTAAAAAAACTAGGCCATCCTATGATACCAACTGTAGCGACCCAAGCCTTTTACATATAACATTACATGTTTTTAAGAATAATTATACATCAGGGTAATATCCACGGATCGTTAAGTCTAGTGTCTTGGAAGAATAGGTACATAAAACATAAAACATGGGGGAAAACAATTATTTATTTAATCTCCATAAAGATCTCATAACTTATTTTGATCCCTTAAATCTGTATAGGGTACTCTAGGGAACACATGAACAAATGGGTGAGCTAAAAATCCCATTAAGGGAATGAAAATAAGGATACATGTTAAGAACATGAGTTAAGATGCATGACAAATGATATGAAGATCATGGAACATATGAAATCATATCATATAAGAATGTAATAATATAAACATAGAATCATGTAAATGTGGAAGAATCATAAAACATGTCTTTAGTACGGGTCAGGGCTAACCAACAATCTCGTTTCCCATTTTAGTATGGGTCAGGGTAACTACCAATCCCAATTCCTATTTTATTACGGGTCAAGGCTAACCACCAATCGCATTTCACATCACATATCATGAGACTTAACTTTACCCAATACATTGGAGATCTATCTGGGCACACCCATCTTAATATTTTCATGAATATTCTTGATATGTAAATATTCATAAATAATCAACCATACATAAACATAAGGTTAGCCATGGAAATAATTGGATACCACAATCATAAAATAAATAATAACCAATGGGTGTATCATGAAAGTGTCCACGAAAGAAAGGGATTAGAACATAAATGGATGTTTTTAAGGTAAAATAGTCATATAACATGGAAAGTGGTGTCAAACATAATTGAAAACATATAAGAAATTTGTTTGAGAAACATTATCATTAAAACATATTTTGTACGGTTTTAAGGAAAGTACTATAGAAGATTTAAAATAGAAAAGAGTACATGTGACACCCTGACCGGGTTTGAATGCACGACTGGCACGCGACTTATAAAATTGTGTGACTACATGTAGTTTGACTCTGTAGGTGGGTAGTGATGGGTGGCATGATTCGAACACAGCTCGCTCAATGACGCACTTGACGGCAGGAGAGCCGTTTGGTTGCTCGACATCCGAAATAAGTAAATAAATTAATTAAAGGTCAAGTGAAATGAAATGAATTAAAATAATAATTTAATAAAATAGAGTTTTAGAGAAGAATTTTTTATCATAAAACAATAATAGTATTATAGTTTGAATAATAATAATAATATTATTATTATTATTGAGATTATTATTATAATTATTAAGACTATTGTTATCATTATTATTCTTATTATTGTAATTATATTATTATTAAAAATAATAATAATAATAATTTTTTGGGGAGAACCCTAACCCCTCCCCCCCCCCCTTTGGCCTCCTGCGTGTCGCCCCTGGTGTGTGACCAACCTCTAGCCCCGCCCTCCACATTCACCCAGCCACCCTGTCTCCAGCTCTACCGGCCTCACCTCCTCCTGCAGATCCCAACCGGCATCGTCCGACAGTGCCTCCCCTACCGGCACGACCCGATATGGCGACATCCCCTCTGGCACGCAGCTCTGGCCGAACACCCCCCCCCTTTTGTTCGATTCCTCACTCGCCAGAAAAAACCTCCGCATCCAGACTCTTCTTCGGCACACAACGCCTCTGGAAGCAGCCTCTTCTTTTTGTGGCGTGTTCGACCTCCCCTCTTTTCCTATCGGTAAGTATTAATCTATTTTTGTGATTCCTATTTGTGGTTTTAGTTTTTGAACCAATTCTAATGTATTGAGTCATGTTCGGTTGGTTTTTCTTACGTTCTAGGGGTGTGCGATTGATCTCTTGGGACATTTGGATCTATATTCCGACAACTGTCGCCGAAGGCAGAGTGGTTCAGCTTGTCTCGGTTGGTCGTCGCTATCCGAAGTGAGGTTTAAATCCCCTTGTGTGGTTTCGCACGGTCTAAATTAGTTTCTTAAATTGTTTTGAGGTGCATATTAACTATATTGTGGTGTGTTGGTGTTTTTTCGATAGTTTAATTTTCTAAAAAATAGCTTTTTATGCTGTTCTTTTAGTATTTCTATGTTTTTACCAATTTTGTTTGGATATATGTTATATGAATTTTAATAGTGAATTATATGTTTTATGTGGTGTGAAATATACTTCGAAAGTGTTTTGACATGAGTATATAATGAAAGTGTAATTTCTAAAGCATATGGTTTTGTTTTCATGTGTTCCTCACTAAGGTACACCTTAGAAGTATTTTTTTTGGTTGTGGAAAAGATGTGAATTGTGTTTTCAAAGTCACTTGAGATTCAAATGCATTGATAGTGGGTTTTATGAAGGTAATTTATCATTTCGGCATGTTGACTTCTATTTTGCATCTTTAAATGTGATTTGGAAATTAGGAAAGTGATATGGAATGTCTTTTTGAGTGAACTTCGCTTTGTGTGTGGGTTTTAAAGGAGGTATTGCCCCGTAAAAAAGGGTTGAATTTAAAATGTGTCCTTGTAATAATTTCAAAGTGGTTTCATGAATTGATTAATTAAGGGTAAATGCTTTTGAAATTGGTTTTTGGTGTTTGTGAAATTGAAAGCGGTTTGTCTATAAAAAATAGCTTTTGAAGTGTGTTTGGTAAATGTATTTTTGGTGTGAAAAACGTAAATGTTTTTTTGAAACAACTTACTTTAAAATAATGTTTCTTTAGATCTTGATTTCTTGAATTGTCCATTGGTTTCGAAATAAAGTTGGTTCCTCTAGGTTGGCTAATTAGAGTTTGGGTGGCTTCTTGGTGGTGCGCACATACATACATAGGTAACTATGTGCACATGTATATATATATATATCTTCTTTGCACATATTCCCTCATGGCACGGGGAATATGTTCAATGGATTAATGGTATATATATGTGTGTGTGTGAATGTATGTGTGTGTTAGTGTGAGCATATTTCGTCGGAAGCCCCAAGAGCCGAAGTGTCTCAGCTTGGTCCGCTTCGTTATCCTGAGTAGTATCTCTATGCATTAACCTTTAAATTTAAGAATAATTTATTTCTTGCATTTCTCACTTAGTTTTAATATTAATTATTGATATAGAAATATTAGTAAAATTTCCTATCTTGAATTGGAGTGGTTTGATTGTGTTTCCACATCAATTTCCTGATGAAATGCCCCTTTGGCCCTTGTGAATGTGTTTTAGATTTAAAATGCTCGTTTAAGTTTCCTAAATGGGTTTCAATGTGTATTTCTAGTTTTCAAAGTGGCATGCATGTGATTCCTTAAGAAATGGTTTGGCCTGAAAAAATTATGTGAGGCCCTATTGGAACTTTTGTAAAACTATTTATCTTAAGAAAACTATACTTGGATGTGGTTCCCCTTGCGTTGGTTGAGTTATATGTTATGGAATGTCCGTCGGGTAGGACTTTCCTATGATCGAATAATTGAAAGGCGAGGGACGTACTCTTTAGGGTGAATCGGGGGTGACATTATTGTGTGTGTTGACTATGTGTGAGGAATATACTTATGACGGGATACTTGTTTGACATTGTTGACTCACCCCCATTTTAGTCTGAACATGGGAACCTAGCATAGCGAGCGATTTTTCAGTGAATGATTGCTACACTAGTTTAGACTACGCACTGGCTGGTGGCCCCTAGTACGGATGACACTATGCTAGGGGATTGGGCCCCTCGCTTAGGCCATTTTGGGAAACACTAGGCGTTAGGGCGTTATGTCATCATCGAGAGTAGGCATGCCTTTGGGATGAGTCACATGTATAGCACGTTATATACTATTCACAAGGTCCTAGGTTTTCTCATGTATATTGGCACTTAGTTATCTATGGTGGATGATTGAGGTTCTTTGTTTGGTTGATTTCTCTTGCTTGTTATTTTCCATTTCCCTTGTGTGGTTATTTCTTTTTCCTTCGCGTATGATGAATCTCTTTGTTAAAATGGATAAAAAGTGATCTTCAAAAGTGTGCGGCAAATGGTTTTTAAAATGTTTTACACTTCACTCTCCCTCTTTCTCTATAAAGGTTAAAGCTTCATCCTTCGAAGGAAATTATTTTAAAATATGAAGGGAATGAATCGTGATTTTCTTATATAGAAGAAAATGTGTGAAAACCTAGTTCTATAAATTGTATTTCAAATTCGAAATTGATGGATCTTTTATTTAAAGGAAATGCATATGTGAATAGATTGTTTGGGCATTTTTACTGAGCATTTTAATGCTCACACCTATCTTACCTTTTTAGATGCAAGTTCAGCTGTTTGGTTCAGGTTCTTGTTCCGTATGCCCGTGAAAAGCAGATTGTTAGTTATTGGAGGTGACCAAGAGGTCACATGGAGGTATGTGCAGTCTTGTTTTCTTGTCGCTTTTAGTTTTATTTCACTTTGTTTAGTCTTCATTAATTTATTTGTCTTCATATTATGGGCCAAATCATTCCCACCTATTTAGTTTTGATGTCCGGCACTAGTTGCCAGCCCGCGGGGATCGGGAACGCCCCTCGGGCCATGCCGCGGGCCAGATCGGGTGACCGGTTCAGGGTCGACCTGGGTTGGTTCATGACAAAATGGTATCAGAGGGTGTATCTTATTATTTGGGGTTTCATTTATATGTAAATTATGATTTTGGGTCTTAGGAAGTAGGTTGCGGGCCGGTGCCCAATCATCACTACTCGTGACGAGACCTGAGCTACTAGGGGTAGTTCGGATTTTGAGTCTTTTGTCTTTGTTTTGAATTGATGGATGAAAATAGAGGTGACTCGGTGTCACATGGTGACCCCACATGGAGTAGTGACCCATGTGGATCCCAGGTGCCCGATTCAAGGTCCTCTGGTGTTATGTCTTTCTTGGGGCGTGGCTCACTACCATGTCACTGGGTTGGGCATAAGCACTAGTTCCTCATTCCTTTTTTCCATTGTTGGTTGTTATTTGTCTTAATTTTTGTTAGTTTTAGAGTGTTTTTGGAAATATAGGTGGTTTTGAATTAAAAGGGTTCTTTCTCTAATGGTTTTAAAACTAGTAAAAAGGGGTTTCCTTTCAAGTTGTTTTGAAATTGAAGAAGTGTATTTGTTAAAGAGTAAGTGTTTTGATTTGGAAAATTTTTGGATTATGTTTGGATTTGGTAATGGAATGGAAATTGAAACCCTTAGAATTCTCTAAGATCATCCACATATGTCTGGATAGATACGTGAAGTGCTCATTGACACATATGTACAGGTGATTTGAGTGGAAATGGATGAAGGCTTATGCGGTGGTTCATAGGATTCCATGGGTGGGGTTTTGGAATTTAAGGTTAGCTTGATTTTTATGAAATGGACTTGAATGAAAAAGAAAATTTCGGGAATTGATTTTTCTTGAAAAGTGTGTTTTGGTATTTTGAAAAGTTGATTTCACCTGTGTTTGTGTATGTTTGATTTATGTGTCTATTACCCTTGGTTTGTGGTGTTGATTTTGGTTGTGTCTAATCTTGTTCGGGATTCCGGGCCGATTGTCTTAGCTCGAGGTGTTTCTTTTGATTGATTTTTGTCTTGATTCTAGTTGCGATTTTTTTTCATGTTGTTCTGAATATGCCACCTAGAAATGTCCCCAAAATTTGTTAATGAGTCGTTCCCAATTCTGATTTCTATAGAGTCTTTCTTGTCTTTCAAGGAATTTGGGGATCATTAGGGGCAGTGAAGCAGTTTGATGGGAGTAGAGCATGTATTCAAGTGGTTGGGAACTCTCAAGTTTGTTATAGTTCGTATTTTCTT
The DNA here is from genome assembly GCA_963277665.1 of Viscum album. Lineage (NCBI taxonomy): Eukaryota > Viridiplantae > Streptophyta > Magnoliopsida > Santalales > Viscaceae > Viscum > Viscum album. Next base: position 506,542,175 of record OY728131.1, on the reverse strand, counting down.
GGTTTTAGTGGATGGTCCAGCCTTGGACCAGTGGAGGTGGATTTCTCATCATACTTGGAGTTTGGATGATTTTGGAGGTGTTAAATTCCTCCTTCATCCAATGGATCATACCTGGGGAGGTGAAAGGAAAAAAGAGGTGAGAGCTCATCCGAAGTTAACAAGGCTAGTGGTTGGCGAAGGCTTGTGTTGGCTGCTTTAAGAAGTTGACATATGGAGCTCAAGTTCCTAGAAAATCCAATGCCTTTCGTTATTCATAAGGGTTCCCTATTTTGAGAGTGGGGTGTAGGAGATGAACCCACTTCTGAAGAAATCCATTTTTGTCATTATCGACTTCTGGTTCGTCAGACTACATTATAATGTGCCATCAGTATTTCCGGTTCGAGCATCATAAGTCATATGGTCTCATCCCTCCGAAGTCCTGCTATTGTGTGATTTTTCGGGTCACTTGGAAAGGTTCCGAAATAAGTGTCATTTGAAGGAGTCCTGATCAGGGGGATGCTCATGTCTGACTATGAGGCATAAGATGCTTCTACCATCAGAGCCACAACCTTAGGTCTTGGGCTGAAGCTCGCATGCAGTCAAGGTGTCAGAGGCATGTGAGACCATTTCCTAGTTCTTTATCTTTCGTCTTAGAATATAGACATTCAGGTTTCCTTGTTCTTGTTTTCTGGGTGTTGTATGTTCATCATTTGTGGTGATACTATGATGAACTTACTCTTTCATGATCATAGTAGATGTATTCATCTGAATGTGTCATCTAAAATTGTCTGTTTTTCTTAGAAGTGTACTTGGCCCTTATGTGGGTTGGTCTTGATTTCATTAGTGATCATTTGGAGATGTGAGGGTTGGGGGTTTTTGTCTTATGCATAGAGTTCCGGGTTTTAGTGGAAGTGTTGTCTCGCTCGTACTAAGGGAGTTGGATGTGTTGGGAGTTTTAAATCGGTTTGGGGAATTCTTAGTTCCAGCAGTGTTGTTATATGGAGTTTATTGTTTTGGTGCCCCAATATGCCGAGTGGCCTTGTAGTGGTGTTCCGTTTAATTCTCAGTGGTCCTGCTCAACTCAAGTGGAGAAGTCGGTAAGTTCGGGTTGGGAGTTCCCACCTCAACCCCTCATCGGGTTAGTGTGCGTGGGTTTTAAAGTTTTCACGTTAGTCGAGTTCTTGTGGTGGGGAGAAAACTCTCATGTTCTCTCCTCATTTTATGTCATGGTTTCTTTGGGACTGGTCGGGTGTGACTTGTGGAGTGAATCGTCAACCCGAGGTTCTTGATTTTTCTTTTGTATCAGTTCACGCACGAACTCAAGATTTGGCTATCTTTTGACATGGTGACTTTCTGGGGGAAGAACATGTCTGTGGTGGGGAGAATTGTCACACCACGATTGGATTTGATGCGCAACTGGTGCACGACTTATAAAACCATGCGAAAATGGGTAGTTTGACACTGTAGGTGGTTAGTACCGGGTGGAACGTTTCGAGCGCGGCTCGCTCAACGATGCACTTGACACCATGCGAGCCATGGGGTTGCTCGACATCCAAAATAAGTAAATAAATTAATTAAAGGTCAAGTGAAATGAAATTAAGTAAAATAAGAATTTAATAAAATTGAGTCTTAGAGAAGAATGTTTAATCATAACACAATAATAATATTATAGTTTTAGTACTAATATTATTATTTTGGATGTTTTAATTATTATTATTATTATTATTGAGATTATTATTATAATTATTATGACTATTATTATCATTATTATTCTTATTATTTTAATTATATTATGATCAAAAAATAATAATTTGGGGGGGGGGGGGAGAACACTAACCCCCCCCCCCCTTTCCCTCCTGCATGCCGCCCCTAGTGCGCGATCGCCCTCTAGCACCACCCTCCGTGTTCGCCCAACCACCATGTCGCCAAATCCTCTGGCCTCACCTCCTCCCACAGATCCCAGAAGGCCTCGTCTGATGGTGCCTTCCCTGCTGGTGCGACCCCATCTGGCAACATCCCCTCCGGCGTGAAACTCTGGCCGACCCCCCCCCCCCCATTTTTTTCTGACGCCTCCCTTTCCAGCAAAACTCTCCCCGGTCGGACTCCTCTTCAGCACACAATGCCTCCGGCAGCAGCCCCTCCTCACCGCGGCATGTTCGACCTCCCCTCTTTTACTACTGGAAAGTATTAATCCGTTTTTGTGATTCCTATTTGGGGTTTTTGTTTTTGAACACATCCTAATGGATTGAATAATGTTCAGTTGGTTTTTATTACATTCCAAGGGTGGCGATTGGTCTCTTGGGACCCTTGGATTCAGGTTCCGGCAACCGCTGCCGAAGGCGGAGCGGTTCATCTTGTCTCGGTTGGTAACTGCTATCTGAGGTGAGGTTTAAATCATCTTGTGTGGTTTCTCACGGTTTAAATTAGGTTCCTAAATTGTTTTGAGGTTCATATTAATTATCTTTTGGTGTGTTGGTGTTTTTTTTATAGTTGAATTTACTGAAAAATAGATTTTGATGTTGTTTTTTTAGTATGTCTATGTTTTTACCAATTTTTATTGGATAAATTTTATTTGGATTTTAATAGTGAATGAGATGTTTTATGTGGAGCAAAATATACTTCTAAAGTGTTTTGGCATGAGTATAAGATGAAAGTGTAATTTCTAAATCATATGGTTATTTTTTCATGTGTTCCTCACTAAGGTACTCCTTAGAAGTGTTTTTATGATTGTGTAAAAGATTTGAATTGTGTTCTCAAAGTAACTTGAGATGCTAATGCATTGATTGTGGGTTTTTATGAAGGGAATGTATCATTTCAGCATGTTGAATTTTTTTGAATCTTTAAATGTGATTTGGAAATTATGAAAGTGATATGGAAAGTCTTTTTGAGTGAACATGTCATTGTGTGTGGGTTTTAAAGGAGGTATTACCCCATAAAATGGATGAATTTAAAATGTTTCCTTATAATAATTTCAAAGGGGTTTCATGAATTGAGTAATTAAGGGTAAATTCTTTTGAAATTGGTTTTTTGGTGTTTGTGAAATTGAAAGTGGTTTGTCTGTGGAAACGTTATTTTGAAGTGTGTTTGGTAAATGTATTTGTGGTCTGCAAAATGTGAACTTTTGTTTGAAGTTGCTTACTTTAACATAGTGTTTCTTTAGATCATGATTTCTTGAATGGTCCGTTGGTTTCTAAATAATGTTTGTTCCTCTAGGTTGACTAATTAGAGCTTGGGTGGCATCTTGGTGGTGCGCACACACATACATAGGTAAGTATGTGCACATGTATATATATATATATCTTCCTTGCACATATTCCCTCATGGTGTGGGGAATATGTTCAATGGATTAAGGGTATATATATGTGTGGGAGAATGTATCTGTGTGATAGTGTGAGCGTCTTTCGTCGGAATCCCCAAGAGCTGAAGTGTCTTGGCTTGGTCTGCTTCCTTCTCCGAAGTAAGATCTCTTTGCATTAACCTTTAAATTTAAGATTCATTTATTTATTGCATTTCACACCCAGATTTAATATTAATTATTGATATAGAACTGTTAGTAAAATTTTCTTTCTTGAATTGGAGTGGTTTGATTATGTTTCCACATCAATTGCCTGATGAAATGCCCCTTTGGCCCTTGTGAATGTGTTTTAGATTTAAAATGCTGGATTAAGTTTCTTAAATGGGTTTCGAACTGTATTTCTGGTTTTCAAAGTGGTGGGCATGTGATTACATAAGAAATGGTTTGGCATGCTAAAATTATGTGAGGCCCGATTGGCACTTTTTTAAAACGAGTTATCCTAAGAAAACTCTCCTTGGATGTGGTTCCCCTTTCTTTGGTTGAGTTATATGTTATGGAAGGTCCATCGGGTAGGACTTTCCTATGATATAATATTTGAAAGACGAGGGACATACTCCATTGGGTGACTCGGGGGTGACGTTTTTGTGTGTGTTAACTATGTGTGAGGACTATACTTATGACTGGATACTTGTTTGACATTTTTGGATCACCCCCATTTTAGTCTGAACATGGAAACCTAGAATAGAGAGATAATTTTCAGTCAATGATTTCTGCACTAGTTTATACTACACACCGGTTAGTGTCCCCTAGTACGGATGACAATCTTCTAGGGGATTGGGCCCCTCGGTTAGGCCATGTAGATCAACACCGAGAGTTGGGGAGTTATGACGTCATCGAGAGTAGGAATGCCTTCAGGTTGAGTCACATATATAGTACGTTCTAGAATATTCATGATCACCTTGGTTTTCCCATGTATATTGGCACTTAGTTATCAGTGGAGGATGATTGTGGTGCTTTGTTTGGTTGATTTCTCTTGCTTGTTATTTTCCATTTCCCTTGTGGGGTTATTGCTTTTGCCTTTGTGTATGATGAATCTCTTTGTTAAAATGGATAAAAGTGATCTTAAAAAGTGGGTGGAAAAAGGTTTTTAAAATGATAACAGTTCACTATCCCTATTTATCTAAAAAGGTTAAAGCTTCATCCTTGGAAAGAACATAGTTTCAAGTATGAAGGGAAATGGATCATGATTTTATTTTAAAGAAGAAAATGTGTAAAAACCTAATTCTATACATTGTATTTCAAACTTGAAATTTATGGATCGTTTATTTAAAGGAAATTCATATGATAATAGATTGTTTGGGAATTCCTAATGAGCATTTTAATTGTCAGGCCTATCTTAACTTTTGAGATGCAGGTTCAGCTGTTTGGTTCAGGTTCTTGTTTCGTCTGCCCATGCGAAGCAGACTGTTAGTTATTGGAGGTGATCAAGAGGTCACATGGAGTTATGTGCAGTCTTGTTTTCTTGTCGCTACTAGTTTTATTTCTATTTTTTTAGTCTTAATTAATTTATTTGTAGTCCTTTTATGGGACAAATCATTCCCACATGTTTAGTTTTGATGCCCGACACTAGTTGACAGCCCGCCGGGATCGGGAACACCCCTCGGGCCATACCGTGGGCCGGCTAGGGTGACTGGTTCAGGGTCGGCCCAGGTTGGTTCGTGACAGGACAATATTTTATGTAAAACCAGAATTGAATCAAGATGGTTTCCATAAAAAGTCTGATTTTATAAATAAATTAGTGTCTTAAAACATAGTATAGAGTGCACTTGAAATTGGATAAAAACTCAGGAAGTTCCCTTAAAACATGTTTTCTTTTCGAAAAATTCTAAGGAGGGAATCTTTTAAAAACATGTATATCCCTAAAAGAGAGTGATGAAAGGGTATTAATAAATGGATTTGGTATAAATAAAAATTATTTTGAATATGTACATTAACATATAATATAACTCCTTTTTGATATAAAGAAAGATAAGGCTTCCTGAAAGAACAAATAAGGTTCAGGTAGAATTTGTTAGGGTTTATCGGCATTGTGTCGGGTGTACTTAAGAGGGGTTGATGAGAGATAAAAGGGGTTTATGATCACTTATATATCATTAGTTAAGTATGGGTGAGGTTCGAAGAGATACCACATAATTTGGGATTACACATAAAAAGGGATAGCATAGAGGACTATCTTGATTAAAAGATAAATGGAGAGGATCTCTTACCTTAAATCTGGTGGTGTTCTCCACTTGTTATTAATGGCCTAAATAAAAAAAATAGGTTTATTAATGAACAATTACAGAACCTATTCTATATGTAATTTATTTATTATAACCCTTTTTTGGTTCATTCAAGACCTTTTTATTGGTTGTAAGGTTCCATTTCATTGATGAGGCTTGTTTTCTTGGTTTTAATGACTGGTTTACTTATATTCATGTTTGGATAAACATGTAAGATGAAATTGGTTGTCCAGAATTGAATTTATATGTTATTAGTAAACATCCAGGAGATTAAATGGTTATAAAAATTAATTCGGTTATTGGGATTGAAGATGAGTTATTATATAAAACCTTAGTGATAACCGTTTTGGCTAATCGGTGGGTTCGATTACAAAGAACATGTTTTTCTTTATAATATAATACCATTTTTACAAAAGGATTAAAGAAAAAAAAATAAGAAATATTTCATATATAATAATCTGGTTCAACCATAACACTAACGGTTTCATGACCACAATTAAATATTACAAAATAAATTTATAAACTGTTGTCCTTGAATGTGTTAAATTTAAACATCTCAAATGGTGTTTTCATTTATTTCAAATAAAAGATGGGAAAAGGAGAGATGATAATGAATTATAGAACTAGAATAAAAAAATTCCATTACATATATGTTACTAGAGTTATTATACTATTTGGTTCAAGGTAGTTGAGGAAATAAACAAGAAAAGAAAATAACATAAAAGAAATAAAAGAATTTGAAAGAGGAATTTACCTCTTGAGTTTATCTCCTTTGAGAACCTCTTAAAGGGAGAGGTTTTACTATTTTTAAGATTATAGGGGATAATTGAAATGGGGAAGGATACAAGGGATATATTTGGGAATAATATTGGAAAGGAACAAGGCTTTAGAGTAGTCAATATAAGAGGGAGTGAGGAGGGTTTTATTGTGGAGGAGAAAAGGGTTTTCATAAATTTTTAATCATTAGTTTATTAATTTACTTCAAGACCAGAAATAGTGATTCTTCCATGACCAATAATAGTAATAAATTTAAGTGAATTAGAACCAATTATGCTTACATAAGTATATCACCGTCAATTACTCAGTAAATCCATTATTTAGCATTTATTGTAAATTGTCGTATTTTACTATTCATCAAAAATTCAAGTATTTTAGAATAATCCCAAAAATTCACCCTAAACATTTTTCAATGTGTAGAATCCAAAAATGAAATCCATTTTTCATGAATAATTTTCTAAATATGATTATTTTAATATTTAATTAAACTCATAATTTATTAAAAACCCAATTTTAAAACATTCATTTACTTATTCTAAAATATAGGTACATCATACTTTCACATGAATATTATTTTTATACTATCATAAGTAAAGTTATTATTCATTCGAGTATATCACTATTAATAAGGGTATGATACTATCCATAAGGGTAGGTTACTACTCACCAAAAAATATGTTTTCTGTATCGGACTCCAACTAACTTACTGATCATAACTTTGTATGATAGATTTTAAAAATTCATATCACAGAAGTGACTAACTTGTGTTTAAAGGCCACATAACACTTTGTAGTCCATTACATTGTGATTTCATTATAAATTTATAAGAAAAGGATTTCTATTTATAAATCATTGGGTCGTTACATTCTTCCCCCCTTATGAAATTTCTCCCTCAAAATTTGGTTTTACATTCTAAGATATCAATAGGAGCGGGTACTTTTCCTTCATTTCCTCCTCCAGTTCCCATATTTCCTCTTCATACTTATGGTTTCTCCATAGTAACTTGACCTGGTGAGTAGTATTGTTACATAGAAATGTATCTCTACGATCCAAGATCTTCACTGGATGCTCCCCGTAAGAAAGATTATCTTCCAACTGTACCACCACTGAAGAGAGTACATGTGAAGGGTTCGGTATGTACTTTCTTAAGAGGGACACATCAAAGACATCATGTACTTTCAACATGGTAGGTGTATGTTATAGTCTATAGGCCACATCTCTGTTTCGATCAAGGATCACAAAGGGGATGATATACCTGGGACTTAGATTTCCTTTCTTCCCAAACCTCATGACCTTCTTCCATAGAGATATGCATAGAAATACCATGTCTCCAACTTTGAACTAAATTTCCCATCAATGGTTATCTGCATAACTCTTCTTTCAACTTTGGGATGCCTTGATATGCTGCTAAATGGTTATCACCTTCGTCCCCATTTTTTCGACCATTTTAGGTCCTAGAAGATTATTCTCACCGACTTCATCCCAAAAAACTAGTGTTCTACACCTTTTCCCATAAAGGTATTCATATGGTGTCATTCTGATGCTCGAGTGGAAAATGTTGATGTAGGAGAATTCAACCAGTGGAAGATGTTGGTCCCATCCTCCTTTTAAGTCCATAGAACATGCTCTCAATATATCTTCCAGTTACTGAATATTTCACTCAGATAGTCCATCAGTTTGAGGATAATAGGCCATACTAAAGTTCAGTTCAGTTCTTAGAGCATGTTGGATACTTTTCCAGAACTTTGTGGTGAATCTCAAGTAACAATCGGATATAATCGATAGTGGTACTCCATGAAGCCTTACCACATCCTTGATGTAAATCCATGTACGTTGATCCAACAAGAAGTCCTCTCAAATCATGATAAATTGAGATGTCTTTGTAAGACGATCCACATTAAACCACATTGAATTATTTATTCTGGATGTCCTTAGAATTCTAGTGACAAAGCCCATGGTAATTTTCTCTTAATTCCATGTTGGTATGGGTAGTGTTTGCATCATCCCCTTATAATTTTGCCTCTCAGCCTTCACATGATGACATACAAGGAACTTTTATGTATATTCAGCAATATACCTTTTCATATTGCTCCACCAAAAGATTTCTCATAGATCTCGATACATCATTGTGATCCCTGGGTGGATAGAGAAGGTTGATCTTTGTGCATCATTCAGAAGCTCATTCTTTATCTCTCGATCAGATGGTACACATAATCATGACCCAAATCTTACTACTCCTTCCTCATAAATCTTGAACTCTGAGCATTTCCCTTTTTTGATAGCTTCCACCCATTTCCGAATTTCCACATCTTTTCTTTGAGCATTCTTTATTTTCTCTATGAGAGATGGTTTAGAAATCATTTGATAAAGGATTGATGATGTTCCTCCCTTAATTATTCCCATTTCTATCCTCTATAAATATAAGAAGATTAGATCCTTTTCAATTCTCATCATTGATAAAGACGTGGGATCCTTTCAACTTAGATCATTTCCACCTTGTTTTCCTTACCAGGATGGTAGTGGATTGAGAATTCATAATATTTGATGAGATCTATCCATATTCTATGGCACATATTGAGATCAGTTTCTATGAATATTGTTTTGAGACTCTTGTGATCAATATATATCTCACAATTCTCTACATAGAGATAATGATGCCAGATTTTCAATGCAAAGATCACAGCCGCCAACTCTAGATCATGCATAGGATATTTTTTCTCTTGGATTTTCTGTTTCTTTGAGGTATAGGCTATCACTTTGTCATTTTTCATTAGTACACAGCCTAAAAATTCCTTGTTTCCTTGGAGGTTTTTGTTGACTTCCTCTGAAAACCCTTGGCTTCGGAAAATTTCTTGCATAATGCTCATTCTCCTTGTAGTTGGAAAACTGCACCACTGGCTGAGTTTTTATTTGAACCTTCCTTTATTCTTCTACATTATGGGGATTTTTCAAATCCATTTGGAAATTTTTATCCATATGACCAAAATTTCCACATTTGAAGAAATTCTTGGTTTCCTTTAGATAGTTCCTCATATTCTTATCCCCACTACTTTTGCAAGTGGAAAAGTCATGATTCTTTCCATCATGGGACTTGTTTGTTGAACCACCCATGTTTTTGTACATTTTTTGCTTCTTGTCACTAGGCCCACGAGACCACTAAGAGCCTCTAATCTAAATTTCAACCTTGAGGTCACAACTAAAAATATCCTCATAACTGTTTAAGTCTCTATTCTCCAACGATATTCATAGACTCGGCTTTAGTCTTCTAAAGAAGCGTTCCACCTTGTTTTCAGTGTTCAAGACAAAGCCAGAGGCGTAGCTAGAAAGCCTTGTAAATTTTTCTTAATACACCCTGATGGACTCATCTTCCTTATTTTTAATTCCAAGGAACTCTCTTTACATCTTGAGATGGAGGGTTTGAGGAAAATATTTATTCAAAAAACATCCTCTTGAATTCCTACCAATTCATAGAATCAATTTCCTCTTGGGACTTTGTATTTTTGATCAGTTTCCACCATTGATCATCTTCCCCATCAAAATGGTAGACCGCCAGTACAAATTTCCCTTATTTTGAGCACTGGAGGATGGAAAATATATTTTCAATGGAGTTACTCCATTATCCTGTGAGCAGGGAAACTAAAGATCTGCTAAACATGGGATGAATTTTCCGCATGAAGGATTCTATGGAAACTCGATCTTTCATTGGATAAGGAGGGAGTTCCGCACGATTCAAGTTATTATTCATAACTCGAGCCAGCTCATCAAGTACTGACATGAAGTTTTGATCACCCGCTCTCCTCATATGAGGAATATGATTAGGGAAATATTCACATTTCCTATCACATTTACTTTTGGAACATGTTCTTCTATTTACCTCCATTAACTAAGAAAAATAATGTTTAATTAAGGGGATTTAATATATAGTTATTGATCATAAAAAGGAATCTTAAAATATAAAAGGATAAACTTACAAAGGAGAAGTAAAACCTAACTTGTGATTCATTAGGTTTAAATCTAGGTTATCCTTCATCTATTTCTTAACTTATATTCTTATGGGATTTTTTGTCCCTTAATAATGGTTTGTAATATGCAAATTAATCTACCAAAGCATGTCCTCTGGGAGTGTCCTAACCAAGAGTGCAACAATTCCTATTGTCATGCACCTGTTCCCATTTGAGTCTATCCCAAAGTGGTGTTTTTGGGTTTTAACCCAAGATACATATGTGATAGAGCCACCTCTACCTTCTTGTATCCATACATGGATGTATTTTCTTAATAAACCACTTACTCAATACTAACCAAAATTTAAGAATGTTTTATTATACTTAGTCTCATCCTTAAGGTTCTCACTAAGGTGCTCTATTACTAATCTCCAAAAATAACTAGTCCATCCTATGATACCAAGTGTAGTGACCCAAGACTTTTACATATAATATTACATTTTTTTAAGAATAATTATACATCATAGTACAAGCCAAGGATCGTTAAGTCTAGTGTCTTCAAACACTAGGTACATAAAACATAAAACATGGGAGAAACCCCTTATTTATTTAATCTCCATAAAGAAAACTAATTTGTTTTTAGCCCTTACATATGCTTCGGGTACCCTGTGGAACAAATGAACAATGGGATGAGCTAAAAATATTAATAAGGGAATGAACATAAGGATACATCTTAAGCACATGAGTTAGGAGGCATAACACAATAATATGCAAAGAATATAACATACGTGATCATATCATATAAGAATTGAATAATATAATTGTGGAATAATATAATTGTGGAAGAATCATAGAACACCTCATTAGTAAGGTTCAAGGCTAACTTCTGATCTTGTTTCCCATTTTAGTACGGTTTAAGTCTAACTGCCAATCCTGATTCCCATTTTAGTACGGGTCAAGGATTACCTCCAATCCCGTTTCACATTTCATCTCATGAGACTTAACTTTACCCAATGAATTTGAGTGATATCTAGGTGAAGCCATATCAAAATTTTCAAGAATATTCTTGACACATAAACAATAATACATAATCAACCATACATAAACATAAGGGTGCCCATGGAGAGAATTGGGTACCACAATCATGACATAAAGCATAACCAATGGGCGTATCATGAAAGTGCCCATGAAAGAAAGGGATTAAAACATATGTGGATGTTCATAAGGTAAAATAGTCATATTACATGTTAATTGGTGTCAAACATAAATGAAAACATATAATAAATGTATTTTAGAAACATTAACATTAAAACATTTTTGTACGGTTTTAAGGAAAATACTATAGAGCCTTTAAAATAGAAAAGAGGAAAATATTTTATATAAAACCATAATTTAATCAATATGTTTTTCATAATAAAAATAAAGATTTTATAAATGTAATAGTGGCTTAAAATAGAGGATAGAGTGCACTTTAAATTGGGTAAAAATTCGAGAAGTTCCCTTAAAATAGGTTTTCTTATTGGAAATCTCTAAGGAGGGAATCTTTAAAAAACATGAATATACCGAAAAGAGAGTAATGAAAGGGTCTTAATAAATGAATTTTGGAAAAATTAACCGAATTTAGAAAATTTAAAGAAACATTTAAGATAACTCGTTTTTGATATAAAGAAAGATAAGTCTACCCAAAAGAACAAAGAAGGTTTGGGTAGAATTTGTTATGGTGTATTGGCATGGTGTTGGGTGTACCTAAGAAGGATTGATGAGAGAGAAAAGGGGTTTATCATAAATAATAAATTAGGAGGTAATTATATTAGAGGTGAGAAAATATAACCCATAATTTTTTATTACACATAAAAAGGTATAGCATAGAGGACAATCTTGATTAGGAGAGAAATGGAGAGGATCCATTACCTTAAATCTCGTGGTGTTCTCCACTTCTTATTAATGACCTGAATAGAAAAATTAGGTTTATTAATTAACAATTAAAGAACCTATTATATATTTAATTGATTTATTATAACCCTTTTGGTTCATTCAAGACCTTTATGATTGGTTATAAGGTTCATTTTATTGTTCGGGCTTGTTTGCTTATTTGGTTTTAATGAACAGTTTGCTTATATTCATGTTTGGATAAACATATAAGATGAAAGTGGTTGTCTAGAATTTAAATTATATGTTATTATTTAAAATCCTAGAGATTACATGGTTATAAAAATTCATTCAGTTATTGGAAGTGAATATGAGTTATTATATAAAACCGTAGTGATAACCGTTTTGGTTAATCGGTGGGTTCAATTACAAAGAACATGTTTTGATTTATAACCTAATACCATTTGTACAAAAGGATTATAGAAACAAAAATAGGATATATTACATATGTAATAATATGGTTCAAATATAACACAAATTTTTTCATGACCGTAATTAAAGATGAAAAAATAAATTGATAAACCTTTGTCCTTGAATGTGTTAAATTTACACATCTCAAACGGTGTTTTCATTTCTTTCAAATAAAAGATGGGGAAAGGAGATGTGATGTTGAAATATACCTTTAGCGTGTCAATCTTCCAGTACATTTATATTACTAGATTTATCATAATATTTGGTTGAAGGGAGGTGAGGAAAGAAACAAGAAAAGAAAACAACATAAAAGAAATTAATGAATTTGTCAGAGGAATTTACATCTTTAGTGTATCTCCGTTGAGAACCTCTTAAAGGGATAGGATTTGGTATTTTTAAGATTATAGGGGTTTTTGGAAGTGGGGGAGTATCTTGGGGAGAGATTTGGGCAGAATATTGGCAAGTCACAAGGCTTGAGAATAGTGATGAGAAGAGAGAGTTAGGGTGTTTTTATAGTGGAGGAGATGAGGGTTTTCATAATTTTTTAATCATTAGTTTATTAATTTACCTCAAGACAAGAAATAGTGATGATTCAATGACCAATAGTAGTAATAAATGTATGTGAATTATAAAAAATTGGTCTTACATCAATAGATAATCATCAATGACTCAATAAATCCATTATTTAGCATTTATCATAAATTGTCGTATTTTACTATTCATAAAAAATTCAAGTATTTTAGAAAAATCCCAAAAATTCACCCAAAACCTTTTTCAACGGGTACAATAAAAAAATAAAATCCATTTTAAAAAATAATTTTATAAATATAATTATTTTAATTTTTAATTAAACTCATAATTTATTTAAAAAACAGTTTTAAAACATTCATTTACTTATTCTAAAATATAGGTACATAATAATTTCACTTGAATATTATTTTTCTACTATCATAAGTAAGGTTACTATTCATTAGAGTGTATTATTATTCATAAGGGTATGTTACTATTCATTAGGGTAGGTTACTATTCACTAAAAAATAAGTTTTTCTTATCGGACTCTAAATAACTTACTGATCACAACAGTGTATGTTAGATTTTCGAAATTCAAATCACAGAAGTGACAAACATATGTTTAAAGTCCACATAGCACATATTAGTTCATTGTGTTTTGATTTCATAACATATTTACAAGAAAGGAATTTCCATTTATAAATCATTGGGTTGTTACAATGTTCTCCATTCCTCATTCTTTATGTCTGTATAGGTGTAGTACAATCCCCAATGTTGTTGGATTGATATAATTCTACAATTTTATTTCTCTTGTGAGGTTCTAATAGAGTTTCTTCAAAATTTAATTCCTCTTATGATTATACTTTGAAATTATCATCATTTTGAGAACCCTGAATATTAGGAAATCCTTCCATAGTTTCTATATTTTAATTGGTCCCTCTTCCACTTTCTTCTCCATCTTCAATCATATCGACATATGATCTTCTTAAGTTATTAACAGTTCTATCCTTAATGATATTGACATCATGGCCTTCCAAAAACATTCTAAGACGTTTATTGAATCAATTTTATAATTTAACATTCATTGAGTATCCAAGGAACATTCCCTAATCAATAAAATTACCACACTTTCATTGATTTCTATCTTTGTTTCAGTTGAAACATTTACTTCCAAAAACATGAAAATAATTTAGTGAGGGATTTCTTCAATGAAAAATCTAATATATTGTAATTACATCTCTTATAAATTGTTGTGTTTTATTTTAATTATACACTACAACTTGAACAACCTCTTTCCTGTAATGATGAGAGACACAACTCTAAATCAGCATATGTTTCATCATATAATTCACCTGTCAATTTTTTTATTCAATGACCCAATTTTTTTATTTTTTTCTCACTGAATACAACTCATTATTGATCCCAAGTTTTTATAGGTAATTTTAAAATTCAATGGATTTGAATTCTATTCTATTTTTATATCATAATATCTTAATTGTGCAATAAGTTTTATTCTCAAACATTTGATGATATCTCTCCATGCAGTCAATCACTTCCTATTTGAACTACCTAAACATAACACATGTCATTATACTATAATAATAAATTAAAATAATTAAGTAACTCTATCCATATGTTCCATTCATATTCATTTGACCACACACATAATTTTGGATGAGATTAAGAATATTTGATTCCCTTATCTTCTTCATCCAATAAAAATTTCAGACCATATTTCCTCACATTCAAGTATCATATTTATTTTCTTGATCATGCTTTAGATTGTCAATGTTGCAATTACCCTTTAACTTGGATATTTTTTTCATTCTCCATTGATTAATTTGACCAGAACTCTGGTGCCCCATGTTTTTTTCCTCTTAAATTGTTATGAAACATGTGTTTTCTTTACTGTCTACCTGGTATAAATTTTCATTTTTCATGTATACTTTCAGGAGAGAATTATATGTCTTCCCTTTCATGGTGAACCCCTTTTTTATTAAATGTCTCTACCAGTCCCGAGTCATATATTTTAATCACACACAATAAATTGGTATGAAAACCATCCACGTAGAGTAATTCTCTTTTTATTATATCATCATTTTATAATAATTTATTTCTACTACCTTTTATTTTTAACTCAGCATCATTACCAAATAATGATTTTCCGTCAACCCATTTCGTATCATTTTTAAAAAAAAAATCATTTCCTATCATGTGGGATGGTTGTACACAATCAATAATTCAAGTGATACAGTTCTTTGTAGCTTTGAGAGAGATTTATACTAAGTCTTCTTTCTCAATACTATTCTTTTCCTTCCATGAGATACCTAATTTAGTATAGAAAAAATATGGTCATTCCAATATCTTTTCAACATGAATTGTTGAATCATACTTACATTATTCTTATATAATAGAATACATATTTCTAAGGTTAATTCTTCTTGTTTGATCAGTATTGACTTGTCTCAATGTTCAGTATTTATTATTCCCATATTTTCTCTACAAGAAATGAATAGATTTATATCCAAAGTAAGAATAATGAAAATAATATCCATAGAGATTATTTATTCTATATGTCTAAGGATATGGTTTCATTCACCTTTTTCGAATATAGGTGCTTCCTCATCCATATATCTCCTTTTCTTTTTCACAGTATGACATGTTATGCCTCAAAAATCCATTGAATTGTCAATTTATAAGAGGAAATATCTTTCCACTTCGGTTCCTCCACTTTTCCCTTTATTTTTTATAGGTATTTGACCAGCTCTAATTGCTATATAATTAATGATTACTTTCAAATCTCTTCTCTATTTGATTTTAGGCTATCTCTGTTATGAAATTAAGAGCCTTTGTGATATGTATAACTCTCCACTTCCATTTTCTTTGGATCATCATATTTCCAACTTTAATGTTTCTATATCATATCCAATTCCAATTTTTCTTTAAAAAATTAGATCTTTGATCATTCAAGGATTTCTCTAATACTTTAGAAACACCTTTAAATATTTCTAAAATCTCAAAATTTGAAAACATTCCAAACGACAATTTCTTCTTTTCTTCCATTGATTTTGATTCAATTTCTAGTTTAGTCCTTTAAAAATGAATTCTTATTTAGGTACCTAAACTATATTAGCCATTTCCTCTTATCTCAATGTAAGGTCATTAAATATGTTTCCTACTCTTCAATCCTGAGTTTAAACTTCTTAGCCACTTCTAAGGTTTCAGGAGTTTTCAAATTTTCTTCTTCTTCTCCTTTCATTTGATAAATCTCTACTTCAAGATGTTCCACATACACTGATGAATCTTTCAAAAAATCTCTCATATTTATATTTCTCATTCATTGAATGTAAATATCATCAAGACCACCCTCAAGTTCCACCTTGAGATCTAAAATTCCATTTTAATGGTTGTCTTCATATTTCATATGTTCTACCCTTTCAACTGTATCCATTATGGACTCTTCAACATCGTATATAATCACTGGTTCTACAACCTCCAAAAACTCATTATTATCTTGTTTCTATTTATAACTGAATCTCATTCTCTGTAATTTATTTTCTGATTTGAATTCTCTCGTTTGTGAGAACATCGTTTAAGTAATCTATATGATTTATTCTTCACTTTAAATGTAATTTAATCTTTGTGAACACCGAGTTGAAATGAACCCTCTTTACCACACTAAAAAAAGCAAAATGTATCTTTCCTTCAAATCTACATTTTCATCTCATGAATTTTTTGGAAAAAAGAGAAATAATTTTTTCATCAACATCATATATTTCATCAGTTACTTTTCAAATTTCATGTTTTTCTATGGGTCTGAATTACATTTCCTTGATTACATAGATTTTTCTTATATTATATTCTGACTCTCATTTCATAACCCACCGTACTACTTAGAATATAATCAAGAGAAAGATTAGGAAAATATTTTTTTCTCAAGGTTGACACTTTTTTATTGTATATATATGGGATTCTTCTCAATATTTTCTTCAAAATCTCAATATCCTTGATTTCTTCCCCAATTCAACAAATAGATCCAATAACTCTAGTAATGTGATTAAAGAAACTATCTTCATTTTAAACTGGATGCATTTTTAGATCATCAATGTAACATCCTGACCCAAGTTACCTAGAGTCGGTGCATTATTTTAATAAATTGGCATGATTAATGGAATCAAATCCCGAATAACCGATCAGTTTAGCAATCTTGTAAAATAGATTACATACATGAAGGTTGCATTTCACTTTATAACATACAACACATCATAAATAATCCTTTTAGAACACCGTTATTCCCTTATATTAACCCTACATACCAATCATAAAACACTTCTTGGGATTCGTGGAAAATAAAACATAAGAAAGGGGAAAGATCAGATGCTCAGTAAGGATAACAATATATCATAAACAATCATAAATAGAAATAAACATTTAAGGAAATGACTAAAACAAAAACCTTTTAAAATTTAAAATTCAGAATAATATGGAAAAGATATAATCAAATAATTCCATTTACTTACTCACTTAGATATTCTACTAGTCGAATAATCACATGAAATATCAAATAGCCACTTTTATAATGATGGAATTCATAATGTCAGACTTCATAACCACATAGTCAAGACCTTATGCCAATACTACAAATAATATTTTACCAAGGCCTTGTTCCAAGACACTAGTTTGTCTCATGAGACCTACCAATGCATCGAGGAGCTATAGTGGGCTCCACCCGTCACTTACTATGTCCAATGCATTCCTCATATGAAAAGTTTTAAACAAAACATAAATGTTCATATGAAAACTAGCATATGATATGTCAATAATTTATCTATAAACCATGAATGGTATAAAAATAACACATCCACAATCAAACATATCACAAAACCTTAAATACAATATGGAATAATTGTATCATAATAAATCAACTTGAAAAAATTTTCAAATCCATCAAAGGATGTTGACATAGATGCAAATGATTTGTAAAACTCTTTGATAGAAATATCATTTTTCTTGAAAAAATTTAAAAGTCACAAAATTTATAAAGGAATACATTTAAAAAAATTGAAGAAAAGAGTCCCATAATAATTTGAAAATTTTTAATGGAATTAACTTTTTAAAACATTCATGTCCATATAAATAAATCCTTAAAACACATTTTGAAAACATGGACATTAATGAGAATGATTTAGAATAATAAATATTTAAAACATTTAAAATGATGTTTTAGTAAAAATTCTCTTAAAAATAATCCATTTGAAAACTCTTTTATGAAACATATACATGGATAATAAATATTTACTAGTAGATACATACGTAAAAACAACCTTAGATAATAAAGAGATTGTGAAATTAACACTTACCTTGCACTTTCCTTTGGTCGAGTGTACATTTAACCTCGTGTATAATTACCATATTATGTTATTAAATTATAACAGAACAATATTCATATTTATTATATCATACATGATTCATTTATGACTTTATAAAACCCATTTAATAATGACTTCCATGTGAAATTAACATTTTAGGTATTAATCTCTTTCTTATCATATGTGTTTTAACTTATTATTCTTGGTCGTATCATTTAGATCATGATTTAAATACATCCAGAATATAAACCTTTATTTATATATAATATATATTTAGAATATAAATATTTATAATATATATATATATATATATGAAATGTAGGGCACCGTTTATGGAGATGGTAGGGCGTACGTACGCATAAACATTGTTTCTGTTTCCATATCGTATTGAACAGAAGTAAGTGAATAAGATATATGTAAGTACATAAATAAATATATATATATATATATATATATATCTGTATATATATATATATATATTTGTATTTATATCTCCAGTAGCATTATTATTTCATATATTACATACTTATTAATGATATATATATATATATATTTATAATCATCATTGAATGGTGAACGTTGAAATGAATCTCATTGCGTCGTGGAGACGGTAATCTGTACGTACGCACAAGCGACAATATCATTATATTGATGGTGAAATCGTATTTAATTGGATGTTATATCATATATAAAGAATAATTAACATGTTATATTTATTATTTACATTATTTATATTCATTATTATACCCATCCAAATAATGATGTGTTTGAATAACAAACTACACCACGGTGTGGAGATGGTAAGTCGTACGTACGCACGTATGGTGACCTTTTCATTCATGTGATGGATAGAATAATGAATATGGTTGTACCATTTTTATAATAACATCACAATATATAGAAGATACTGGAGTTATTATTTTCTAATGGAAACAACAAAGAAAGAGGAAGTGGAAGAAGAAAGGAACTTGAAAGAGGTGATGAAATATTTACCACTTTTTTGGGTTCTTCTTTTTGATTTCATCAAAAGGGCTCCTTAGGTTGGCATTATGACCAATGTAAGGCCTCTAGGATGAAGGGGGAAAGTTGGGAGGATATTTGGAAGGTTTTGGCCGATCCAAATGGCTTTGAAAGTGTGAATTTGAGAGAAGGGGAAGTGCCCTTTTATTAGACAGGTGAGGGTCACTTTAGGAAAATCTTGAAATATTATTTTATAATAAAATCATTTTCAGTTACTAATGGCTCAAAAATAATTTATTTCTAATATAAGGTGGTTATGGATCAAAAACCACTCAACCAATATGTTTTATAGAGGTTTAGGTCACCATATTAACGTTATCTTTTAGATTTAACTCTTAGTTATATATTTTTACTTTTACCGTGTCTTCTTGTATTATTACACTGTATGGTTAATAACCTTATTCAAAACATCAAGAGAACCTAAAGTGGTTAATTAATGACATATATAATATTATTTAAGCTCTTTGGAAAAACCTACTATTTTTAGGAATATTATATCAACCAATAATATGGTATTTGTTTTAAAAATTATTTTATGCCAATTTTGACACTATTTGGTATTTGTTTTTTGTTAAAATCATAAAAGCATGATTACTTCAAAAAAATCGATCTAATAAACCCTAACACGTCATATTAACCTATAAAATTCGTTTAATTCATCAAAAGTCTCAAATTACATTTATTTATGTATTTATAATATAAATTATATTAATCCTTTATTAATAAGGTAATTACTGCATCATCATTGTGTCATAAAAAAAATTTTAATTATATAATGTCTAAAAATTATAAATAAAATAACATTATTTTGGAAATATTTTTATCTTTATAATTAATATTTATAGTCTAATTTATCTAATGTAAAACCCTATATTAAATTTTTTTTAGTTATGAATACTTGAATTTTACACTTTTAACTTTTCTTTAAATTAAATTATAATAAATGTCCTAATGTAATCCAAGTGGACCTAAAGGGTAATATTTTATTCCTAAGGTTTTTTTGGTCTAATTAAAATTATCCAATAGAATTAGGAAATTTTTAGTGTAATTATAATATTATTTTTACCCTTAATTACCCTTTTTTACTTTTAACTATGGTAAATAAAAGTCAAAAGTTACTATTCACAAAAAATTAGTTTCATCTTATTGAACAAAATTTTACATATTAATATTAACCGTGTATCTCTAATTTTTTAAATTCAACTCACAGAAGTGGTAAAATTACATTTTCTGTAAATTTTTAAATGCTCCAAGAAGGTGGGTAAAAGACAATAAAAAGTTCAATAAAATTTTATATATCTAAAATTTTTATAAAATGACTACAATGAAATAAAATTAACATATATAGGTATTATGTATATATTTTG
Source organism: Viscum album (assembly GCA_963277665.1). Taxonomy (NCBI): domain Eukaryota; kingdom Viridiplantae; phylum Streptophyta; class Magnoliopsida; order Santalales; family Viscaceae; genus Viscum; species Viscum album. The sequence continues at coordinate 506,521,295 of OY728131.1, read as the reverse complement.
ACCTAAAATAAATTAAAATAAAATAACTAATTACTTAAATAAAAATTTGGTTTTAAATAATAATGCAATGTTTTTCATTATTCATCAAAAATTGAAAGTTTTCAGAAAATTACCAAAAATTCACCCTAAGCTAATTTTGATATTAAAAATTCAAAAATGAATTCTATTTTAACAAATTGAAAACATATAATTTTATTTATTAATTTTAAATTATTCTCCGTTGTCAAAACCAAAAAGTGGGTTTTTAAAAAAAGTAAAAACTATCATAAGATTGACATGTGTTTATGTCAAATTTTAATGTGAAATTACTTATAATGACCAAAATTGCATTAAATGATAAAAAATATAATCTAATTATACTTCCAAACCATTCAAATGTATAATTTAACACAATAAATTATTTTTATTAAAAAAGTTCTTTTCAGTTAAAATTTAGTAATTTTCACTATTCACCTAAATATGAAAGTTATCAGAAAAACACCAAAAATTTGTTGAAACTAAATTTTTATGCTTCCAATTCTAAAAAAAATAGTTTATTTTGTCAAATTTAATATATAAAAGTGTCAAATATTGGATTTAAAAATGTTTCTCCATTAAATGGCGGTAAAATTGTATTTTTTGAAAAATACTTCTTTTATCATGAAAAAAATGAATTTGTTCTTATATTATGTCTAAGAAACACATAATATGGATTCTAAAATTATATAGAGTATATAAAATTTAATATTTAGTTAACACTATTCATAACCACTTTTTGAACGTCTGGTTTGGTAATTTGTGGTGCGCTTAAACTGGATGTTGTGTGTTGCACAAGTTATGGAATTACTTTGAAGAGATAACGTATTATGAAATCATGGGGTGTTCCATTCTCCCCTCCTTCAATAAATTGCATCCTCCTAATTTGAAATTGTTCTTCAAAAATAAAAGGTTACAAATAGAAAATACCTTTGTGGAAAAACCACATCAGAAATTGGGTTAATAAAATTATTCATAATAAGAGGGAAAGGGAAATGAAAAGTAACCACAAATTTATGATCTCAATTAGGAAAACATTGGTTTAAATTATAAACACATAATTATAGGGAAAATGTGAATATTTATAGGGAGTGATTGAGGTCATCAATCACAAACAAGTTTAAAATTGAGGCCCTTAGAGCCATCAATCTATGATGATTTAAAATATCATCAGTTTCACAAAGAATAAGGTAATAGAATAAAATATTTTTGGTTTTGACATCCCTTCCCTAATGTTTAAGAATTAATTTCTTCATAGAATAAGAGAATATATATATATATATATATATATATATATATATTTGACCAGTATAGTTTCATCTTTCAACTAATTTCTACCACAAACTCATCTTTCACTCCAAAAGACAATAGAACTCAAAAATATTATATTTATCCTAATCGTATAAGGTTCCAAATATTAACACATACCATTTAAATGAAGAAAAATATTTTGTAATAACCAAGGAATTTCTTTAGGCTAGTGGTAGGTAATAAAGGCATGTCGCACTATGGTTGTGGGTTCGATTCCGGCATCTTTGTCTGACGTGATGGGTTATCGCCCGACCTGCAAGTTGTTCTTTTCCTAAAACTACAATATTATAATATTCCAAAAATAATCATAAGAAATGTTTTAACTTTAAACAATACTATCCAAAGTTAAAAATAATCTATTCCAACCTTTATAGTTATCCAAAATACCTCTGTCCAGACTCTCTATAAAAAGTATCTAAATTCCAAAATCAATTGTATCATCAAATTCCCCAAACAAATTAAAGTTTCTCTTATTTTAACATACTAAAAATATGATTACCTTAGTCACATTAAAACCTTAATGAAAACAACAAGTACTGCAGTACAATCCTTATATATATCACATTACTCTTATAACCAGAATATAATTCTTGAATCAAAAAACACAAATAAATTAATTATTCCACTTCAACTGTAGTAATTTCATAAGCTTGACCTTGCTTCCTTGTCCTTTTCTGAGTTATGTTTCCCTGATGCTTAGGAAATTCATTTTCATAACGCCCCATTTATCCATAATTGTAGCATTCAACATTGACAGCCTCTTTCTGGCCCTTGCAATCACGAGCTTGGTGGCCTTTTTCACCACATTTGTAACAAACACTCATTACTTTTATTCAAGTACTGGGGTGTTTCTTCCCACAATTATCACATAATGGAAAATCTTTCTTTCCCTTTTTCCTTTTATATGTCTCTTAATCCACCGTTCTATTCTTCTCCTACTTTACTTTATTGTCATAAGATTTAGAGAATTCCATTTCTGTCTTGATAGCACATGATACTATATCTTCGTACGATGAGAAGGATTTTGATACTAATGCATGACGAATAAATGGTTTTAAATCATCAAATAAATGATCAATCTTACTTCTTGGGTTACTTATATAATATGTAGCATGCCTTGATAGCCTTGTAAAGTTAGCTTCATACTTTTCAACAGTCTCATCCTCATTTTTCCTCAGACTCAGAAATTTCTTTTCCATATCATCTCGATGGTCACGAGGAAAGTTTTTTTCTAAGAAATGTTTTTTAAACTCCCTATATTCCATGCTTGATACTTCCTCATCTTCCATTGTGTTTTGAATCAATTACCACCATTGATCAGAATCTCCAGTGAGGTGATAAAGATCCATGAAAACATTTTTCCTTTCACTACTCCCCAAAGCATGAAATATTTTCTCTAAGAAACTTATCCATTGCTCAGATACAAATGGATTTATAGTCCCATTGAATGTTGGTGGTTGTTTCTTCATGAAGCGTTCTAGCATTGATCCTCCACATTTTGGATCAGGGTGCTCCATACGGGTAAGGTTATTATTCATAAACTGAGTGATTTGTCCCAGTATGGTGATAAGATGATCAGTACTAGTTGCATCACCAGCACCACTATAATTATCTTGAGTAGGAGGGAAATCCCTATATGGATTATGTGCGTTGATACGGTTTCCATTACATCCACTATGCACCATTTCTAAACAATGGCATACACTATATTAGTTTATGAATCGAAATACATAATTCTAAACATATAAATCAGTTAACATAAATTGAATAGTATATAGATATAATCCATATTCATAAAAATGTTTTCTTTGAGGAATTATTTACTCTTAAATACTTCATAATGGATTGTAATGAAAATGTGAATTATCCTAAGCATATCCCCCAGGAGTGTCGTAACCAAGAGTGCAGCAAGGCCCGTTGTCATGCACTAGTTCTCGTTCGAGTCTAGCTCAAAGCGGTGTTTTCTGGTTTTACCCATAGGTACATCTATTTCAGATCCACCTCTTCCTACTCATATCCAGATAGGGATGTATTTCTTGGAAAACTCACAAAATATCTACAGTTCCAAAATTCTAGGAGGTTCTTCTATACTAATCCTAAAAGTCTATCTTTGGGTAATGTGATCTAATCAGTGTTTACCTAAATATAGTTTCCAAGGTTTGTACTAAACTTCCTCTAATACCAACTGTAACGCCCTGACCCCAGTTACTCAGAGTCGGTGCATTATTTTAATACATTGGCATGATTACAAGGAATCATATCCCGAATAACTGATCAATTTAGCAATCATGGAAAATAGATTACATACATAAACGTTACATTTCACTTTCTAACATACAACACATAATAAATAATCCTTTTATAATGCCATTATTATCTTAGATTAATCCCGCATCTCGATCATAAAACACTTCTTGGGATCCTGAGAAAATAAAACATAAGAAAGGGGTGAGCTCAGATGCTCAGTAAGGATAACAATATAGCGAAAAAATTCATAAATAAGCATAAACATATAAGGCAATGACTAAAACAAATGCCTTTTAAAATTTAAACTTCAGAATAATATGGAAAACATATAATCAAATAATTCCATTTACTTATTCACATGGATATTCAACAAGTCGAATAATCACATGCAATATCAAATAGCCACTTTCATAATGATGGAATGCATAATGCCATACTTCATAACCTCATTGTCAAGGACTTGTTCCAAGATTGAAAATAATATTTTTTCAAGGCCTTTTGCTAAGACACTGGTTTGCCTCATTAGACCTACCGACGCATTGAGGAGCTATAGTAGCTCCACCTATCACTTACTAATTCCAATGTATTCCTTATATGAAAAGGTTTTACACAACATAAACATTCGTATTAAAACTAGCATAAGAAATGTAAATACATTATTCATAAACCATGAATGGTATAAAAATAACACATTCACAGTAAAACATATCACAAAACCTTCAATACAATATGGAATATTTTTATTATAATAAATTAACTTTGAACAAGTTTAAAATCCATCAATAGATGTTGACATAGATGAAAATGATTTGTAAAACTCTTTGAGAGAAATACCCCTTTTTCATGAAAACATTTAAAAGTCACAAAATTTAGAAAGGAATACATTTAAAGACATTTTTGAATCAAATTTTCCCATAACATTTTGAAACTTTTGAAAGGAATTAAAATTTTAAAAACATTCATGTCCATATAAATAAATCCTTAAAACTCATTTTGAAAACATGGACATTAATGAGAATGATTTAGAAGAATAAATATTCAAAACATTTAAAATGATTTTTTAGTAAAAAGTACCTTAAAATAATCCATTTTAAAAATCTTTTATGAAACATGTACATGGATAATAAATATGTCACAGTAGATACTTACGTAAAAACAACCCCAGTTAATAAATAGATTGTGAAATTAACCCTTACCTTGCACTTTCCTTTGTTAGATGGTACATTTAACCTTATGTATAATGACCATAGTATGTTATTAGATTATACCAGAACGATATTAATATTTATTATACCATACATTATTCATTTATGACTTTATAAAACCCATTTAATAATGATTTCCATGTTAAATTAACATGTTAGGTAATAATCACTTTCTTTATCATACGCGTTTTAACCTATTATTCTTGATCGTATCATTTAGATCATGATTTAAATATATAAATAATATAAACCTTTATTTATATATCATATATATTTAGAATATGAATATTTTTAATAGATATATATATGAAATGGAAGGCACCTTTTAGGGAGACGGTAGGTCGTACGTACGCATAAATGTTGTTTCCGTTTTCATATCGTATTGAACGGAAGTAAGTGAATAAGATATATGTAAGTATATATATATATATATATATATATCCAGTAGCATTATTATTTCATATATTAAATACTTATTAATGATATATATATATATTTATAATCATCGTTGAATGGTGAATGTGTAAATGAATCTCATCGCACTGTGGAGACGGTAATATGTACGTACGCACGAGCAAAAATATCTTTATATTGATGGTGAAATCATATTTAATTAGATTTTATATCATATATACAGAATAATTAACATGTTATATTTATATTTTACATTATTTATATTCATTATTATACCCATCCAAAAAATTAAGTGTTCGAATAACAAACTACACCACGACGTGGAGACAGTAAGCCGCACATACACACGTATGGTGACTTTTTCATTCATGGGATAGATAGAATAATTAATATGGTTGTACCATTTTTATAATAACATCACAGTATATAGAGGATACGAGAGTTATTATTTTAGAATGGAAACAACAAATAAATAGGAAGTGGAAGAAGAAAAGAACTTGAAAGAGGTGAGGAAATATTTACCTGTTTTTCGGGTTCTTCCTTTTGATTTGATCAAAAGGGATCCATAGATTGGATTTTTGACCAACTTAAGGACTCTAGGATTAAGGGGAGAAATTTTTTAGGATATTTGGGCATGTTTTGGCTGAGCCAAATGGATTTTAAGGTGTGAATTTGAGAAAAGGGTAAGTGCCCTTTGATAAGAGAGGCGAGGGTCACTTTAGGGAAATCTTGAAATATTATTTTATAATAAAATCATTTTCGGTTTCTAGTGGCTCCAAAATTATTTATTTATAGGGGTATAAATAAACTCAAACAATAGGTTTTAGAATGGTTTAGGTGACCATATTAACCTTATCTTTTAGATTAAACTCTTAGTTAAATATTTTAACTTTTACTGTGTCTTCTTGTATTATTACACTATATGGTTAATAAACTTACTTTAAAATTCCAAAAGAACCTCAAGTGGTTCATTAAAGAAATATATAATATTATTTAAGAACTTTGTCTGAACCTTCAATTTTTAGGAATATTATATCAACCAAAAATATAGTATTTGTTTTACAAATTATTTTATGTCAAATTTGCCGCTATTTGGTATTGTTTTTTTTGTTAAAATCATAAAAGCATGATTAATTCAAAAAAAATGATTTAATAAAACCTAACATGTTATATTAAGATATACAATTAGTGTAATTCATCAAAAGTCTCAAATTACATTTATTTGGGTATTTATAATATCAATTATTTTAATCTATTATTATTAATGTAATTACTGCATCAGCATTGATCCATAAATAAATTTAATTATTTAATGTCTAAAAATTATAAATAAAATACCATTATGTAGGAAATATTTTTATCTTTATAATGAATATTTATAGTAAAATTAATTTTATGTATAACCCTATATTAAAAATGTTTTAGTTATGAAAACTTGAATTTAACACTTTTAACTCTTCTTTAAATTAAATAATAATAAATGTCCTAATCTAATCCAAGTGGACCTAAAGGATAGTATTTTATTACTGAGATTTTTTTGGGTCAAATTAAAATTATCCAATAGAATTAGGACATGTTTTAGTGTAATTATAATATCATTTTATCCTTAATTACCCAATTTACTTTTAACCGTGGTAAATAAAAGTCAAAAGTCACTATTCACCAAAAAATATTTTCAACTTATTGAACCAAAATTTTCTTATTGAGGTTAACCGTGTCTCTTGGATTTTTTAAATTTGTTTCCGACGCTTTCGCCAGGGCGCGCGCATCCGTCCATCTGCGGAGGAGGACATGTCGTGCTGTTGCCCCACGTTCCCGCTTTCCAAAGGCGGGAGACATTCGCTCCTTATTCAGGGACATCTTCTCCTTGATCGAAACGGGATGATGGGATGTCGGTTCTTCCTTCTGTGGATTCCTCCTCAGAACTCGTCACCTAGTCCGGGTCTCCCTCATAGATTTAATAAGTTGTTCGTGAAACTCTTCCTGGTGCCATGTTTCCATGGACGCCGGTTAATTACACTGCTTCTGTCAGGACATTCCAAAGGGTCTAGTTAGGGAAGAAACCTTCAGTCGGGGGACTAGTCACGTTGAGGCATCAGTAGCGTGTCTGGATGCTGGGGAACCTGGCATGTCTGTCTATTATCCCTGGTCACAGGGCTTCTCGAGGGCGTGGAAACCCGAGGCATCCCACATCGAGCACAGGGAATTATATGCCATAGACACATATCTGAGGTATTCCTCAGCTTCCCATGTTTAATACAGGGTACGCCGCAAGTTTAACGTCCATCGGAGATGGATCAGCCCGATTGGAGCATTGGCTAGAATAGATCGGATTGAGGGATTTCCCTTGAAGGGGTGCCGATACCGGGACCAGCCCAAGGGCGGTTGTGAAGGGGAGTGTACCGACATGGTCTCACCAGGATATGATGGCCCGGACGAGAATCTGGGTGGATGATGGATAGATGAATGAAGTGGAAGGGGGAATGGCAAGGAACCATCGCAAGGGAAACAGTGAAGTTGGGATTGATCCTTTAAGGGGCTTCCTACGTATCCCCGTGACAGGGAATCAAAGTACGCGTAGTTAGGGATGGTGCCGGTGAACCGGCATGAGGGTGGATCTTGGTCCGATGGGCATCATCAGTGAACTGACGTGAATGGGGAGGACCAGGAGGGTCCCAGTGGTGGTGGGCTTGGACCTCTTGGAGACTTCCTACGTTCCATGCATTAACATGGATCAAAGACCACGTAGTTCATAGGGGCTTCGTCGGCGAACCGACGTGAAGGTGGACCTTGGCCTGATGGATGTCGTCAGCGAACCAACGTAAAGGTGGACCTTGGTCTGATGCGTCAGTGAACCAACGTGAAGGTGGACCTTGGCCCAATGGATGTCGTCATCGAACCAACGCAAATGTGGACCTTGGTCTGATGCGTCAGCGAACCGACGCGAAGGTGGACCTTGGTCTGATGGATGTCGTCATCGAACCAACACAAAGGTGGACCTTGGTCCGATGTATCCGAGAACCGACGCGAAGGTGGACCTTGGTCCGATAGATGTCGTCATCGAACCAACGCAAAGGAGGAACTTGGTTCGATGCGTCAGCAAACCGACACGAAGGTGGACCTTGGTCCGATGAGAGATGGGCTTGAACCTCAGGGAGGCTTCCTACGTACCATGCCTTGACATGGATCAAAGACCTTGTAGTTCAAAGGGTTTCATCGGTGAACCGATGTAAAAGTAGACCTGGGGGTCCACTAGTGGTGGGATTGAACCTTGGGAAGGTTTCCTACGTACCATGCCTTGACATGGATCAAAGTCCTCGTAGTTCGGGTGAAAATGGGGGGGGGGGGCTTGGTACACCGACAAGGAGATGGTCTGGGCCAATTATTGTTGGGCTTGAACCTCGGGGAGGCTTCCTACGTACCATGCCTTGACATGGATCAAAGACCTCATAGTTCAGAATGATGGGATACAGTTTAACGTCATGCGGGACGATAGTGAACCCTGACGTGAAGGAACGACGGGCGGTGGGTGTCGGTGAACTGACATAAATGAGGGACCTTGGTCTGATTGAGGTGGGCTTGAACCTCTGGGAGGACTACTACATACCATGCCTTGACATGGATCAAAGTCCTCGTAGTTCAAAGGGTGGTCACGACGGCTTGTCGTCGGACTGGAATGCAGTTTAACATCATGCTGGATGAAGGTAGAACTCTATGCTAATTGGATGACTGGTGAGCTTGAACCTCGTGGAGGCTTCCTATGTACCATGCCTTGACATGGATCAAAGACCTCGTAGTTCAAATGGGTGTGCGGTTTAGTGTCGTGCGGGACAAGGGCATACATTTTAACGTCATGCTGGATGAGGGAATGCAGTTTAACGTCATGCTGGATGAGGGTGGAACTCGTCGTGAATAAACGACCGAGTGGTGGGCTTGAACCTCGTGGAGGCTTCCTACGTACCATGCCTTGACATGGATTAAAGACCTCGTAGTTAAAAAGGTGGGGTTCGGGGTCGGTGCTCACTCTAATCCCACATGAGTCATTCTCAGTGTGAGAAACAAGAGGTTGCAGGGACCTGACGATCACGTCGCGAAGGATCCGTCCGTGAGAAGCGAAGATGGGATTATGCATTAGGCAGCCCATGGTACTGGGACTTACTCCAGGGTGGAGGGCCGAGTTGCAGCAAAGCGCATCGAAAGAAGGATTTGGGACCAATGATGGGAGGTTCCTCGTTCCCTATCACACCCTCCACTGACCTTGGTAGTGGGGAAGTACGGAGATGCATGGTTGCAACCATCCGTTGGGGAACTAGGGTCGCCCTTCTCCTGAGAACATACGCCACTCCAATAAAAAGGATATCATCTCGTGTGGATGTGTGATTCCACACCTTTGGAGACAAGTGGTGTAAAGAATGTTCGAGCTGGGGGGACCCTTCGTGTGAGGCACGAGGTCAGGTCATAGTTTAACGTCATGTGTTGAGGACGTGATGCTTGACATTTTAACGTCCTGCAGCTCGGACGAGGTGGGTTCACTCTACACCCCTAGGACTTACATAACCAGTACCCTCTGGTCCTTGGGGGAGGGAAGGTACTGGAAAGGCCATGTCAAGGGGGGTTGTGGAGCGAACCATCGAGGGTTCCACGTTATCGTGGCTATGCGAAGAAGCAATAGCCGTTAGCGTGCCTATGCGAAGAATCATTAGGCAAAGCAACGCTACGAGTGGTATTGTCCGTGGGACTTTGGAATCACATCGTGCATACCTGGAGGGTCGCACGGGAAGAGGAATTTCCAAGAAAAGGAGTGTGTTTCGCGAATCATAGTGCCTTGGCCTTAGCATGGGGAATAGGTGTGAGTGGAGGGTGCTTCTAGAAGTGGATTAGTATTCGCGGAGCACTACCTCGCGAAGAAGAGGTGCCTCCCAAAGCAGGGTGCTGCGAAGCAGTGTGCTTCACGATGTGTAGCGATCCTGCCTTAGCATAGGGATCACTAGTACATGTTGGGTGTTTTGCGAAGCATAAACGCTCCGCGGCAGCCCGGGTTCCCTTGGGAATCCCCTTCCTTCGTGAATGCCCTTGAGCATTGCGAAGGGAATCCCTCTCGGAAGAGGGGCTCAAAAAGATAAAACGCACAGGCGTCACGCGAAGTAGAAGTACCTCGCGGAGCTCATGATTCTCGGGGAAAAGAGTGCTTCGCGATTCGGGAGAGGAGAAGCCGAAAGGTCGGATTTTCCATCCTCAGGACTCAATGGGAGTCCAGTATTTATAGGCAAGGGGAGCCGTGAAGCATAACTCGCGCGCTGAATCAGGTGCTTTGCGGCGCGCTCGTGAACGTCAAACGCGATCGTGGAGAGTTACCGCCTCTGGAGAATCGCGGTAGGATCTCGAACATCAAATTAGTTCACGAAGAGTTACCGCCTCCAGAGCTTCGCGAGACCGTGATGTGTGTGGTGCTTCGCGTCGGTGCTTCGCGTCGGTCCTTCACGAGGCAGCCTGCCAGCCTACTTTTTCGTCCCTTCCTTTCGTGCAATATTTTGGCACCAAAAAATTCCCCCCCTCAGACATGGATCCGCGGAGGGTGAAGGGTCAAAGTCTGAGGGAAACTCTCCAAAATTGTTAGCGGTTCGCGATGTGGGTTCGCGAAGGGGGCCCGCGGTGCTGACCGGGGCCCCAGATCCGGACGCGGTACGATGCTCCGTGCGGGAGAGGCGCGTCGTGATGCTCAGGGGTCACCACCTATGAATAGGGGGGTCGACATCTTTTGTCTTCACGTGACTTCCTTGTCTTTTTGTTCTCTTGAGTTCGCGAAGCTCTGCGTACTCTGCACCTTCTCTCTGCGAATCGAGCTTCGCGGCGAACCGCGGGTCTCTGACTCCGCGTTCGCGCCAAGAGAACTTCAGTTTGTAGGCATAGGCCTGACTTCGCGGCTTGATCTCATGACCAACCTTTGCGATCAGGCTTCGCGATCCAACTTCGCGATCCGTTCTGAAAAAATTCTTTTCTGAGGGCCGGAATTGAAATGGCCCATCAAGAAGCTGTATTAGGGGTGCTTGCAGATGCCGCCCATTGGGATGAGATGGCCAACCATCCAGGCCTTGGGGAGATGGTCCGAATAAGGGGCACGCAACGCGTGGAATATGGAGTGATGGTTTGTCTGAACATAATCCATGACTCATGTAATTACACCACCGTGGTGGGAGTACGCCATATGGGCACATTGGTCTGATCATGGATCATTCATTCTTTGGGACAGGGCCTCTTTGGAGAGGGGGCCCGCCGCTTCCCAATGGGATCTTGAGGTATCCTGAACTTGTTCAGGGCAAAATTGCAGCTACATAGTTCCCCCCGAGGGGTCAGTCCAGAGGGCTGGAAATGGGGAGGAACATGATTTGGCGATTCCTGGTGCTGGACCCTAGGTGAAATGCATGGGTGTCCCTACGTATCCCATAAGGATGGGAATCAAGCCATACGTAGTTCTGGGGATGTAGTTTAACGTCATACGATAGGACGTGGAATAAAAGTGAAGATCCCAGGGAACGTGTGGTGCGGTAGATATGAAACCGACGTGAATGAGGACATGGAGTCCAAATCACACCACGTACCCCCGGAGGAAACTCTTCAGGTCGAGGGACGAAGAGTGAGAATTAGGCTGGGCCCGAAGCAGAGTGGTCGGGCGTTCCTACGTACCCCATGAGGATGAGAATCAAGCCATACATAGTTCTAGAAGCACAGTTTAACATCATGCGGGACGATGAGAAGCCTGGCCGTGTTGGTACACATCCAGCCAAAACTACTAAGCCCACGTGAGTCGTGCTCGGTGTGGGAAACAAGAAGTAGTGGTGGGAATTTCCCGACACAAAAAGGGGCAGGTTAGGGAAAAGGGACGCTTGGTGAATACCAACCCAATGACACTAACACGGTCATTTAGCGCACCTAGATGCACGAAGAGAAAGAGAAGAGTATGACGGAATTCCACTTGAACATGATGGAGTGGAAATGTGTGAATCATGGCGCTCGAGATTCAGATCACGATGATGGTGGCGTGATGATGGAGGATAACTGTTGACCATGGTAGAAACCCATCATCCATATCGCGTTAGCCTAGAATGTGTACAAACAAATGAGGGTTTACCGTTGACCATGTTCGAAACACGGGACCATGTCAAAAATGTTGTCAGATATCCGTAGGGATGTTGGCCCGAAACGATTGGAGGGACCTTAGGTCCAGCCTTCATAGAGAGCCCTTAAGCCTAGTATCCATGTCGTCCGAGGGTCCTTTTGGATGTGGAAGAGGATGAGGATCCAAATAGCGATCTCACGAAGCTTGGTCATGGGACGAAGGGAATGTACGTATGAAAATCCCACACTTCGGGCTCTTTGTCGAAACACATCTGAATACGACAACAAGACGTATTAGATAGAGGGAGAAGATTCCTTTCCCATTGGGAGATCTTAGTTTAGGGTCGTAGAATTCGGACCATGGGTGGGAGGAGACATAAGAGGCACATGGTGGAGTAACTCAAACACCTGGCGTGAATGGGAATAGGGGGTGTGTACGGTGCGGTGAACAACCTGACGTGAATGAGGATGTAATCCCATATCACACCGCACGACCCCCTTGGGAGATTCTTTAGGTCAAGGGACCAAAAGAGAAAGTTAGGCTGGGCCCGTGGGGAAGTTCTCGGGCGCTCCTACGTATCTCATAAGGATGAGAATCAAGCCTCACGTAGTTCTTGATGGACCTTATAAAATAAATGGGTAAAGGGAGCAGGGGACACATGGAAACAAGACCTGCCATGAAAGAGGACCTAAGCCCTTACTTACCATGCGTTCTCTGAGGAAATGCTCGAATCGAGGGACCGAACACAAAGGTTAGGCTGGGCCCGCAGGGAAGTGCTCGGGTGCTCCTACGTATCTCATGAGGATGAGAATCAATCCATACGTAGTTCTTAATGGTGACATGGTAAGATACCAGTGCCAGGGGAAAAGGGGAGCGTGGGCGTGGCCCTTGCACTAAAAGAAGCGGAATTTGATAAATCGTGTTTGTTCTTTAAAGTGAGTAGTTTTTTTTGTGAAGTGATAGGCCTACAGTAGTAGGTCATGGTGTCGCCACAAGGATCAATCCGTGATAGACATTGACAAATGGCATGGCACGTGACCAATACCCAATGTGATGTCCTCTACAACGAGGTCACCACAATGCAGTGCCGTTTTTCGTCGTGCGGCCAGGACGATAATGTCACAGTTTAGGGTCGTATGATAGCACCAAGCGTGCATTTTATCGTCATGCAGTGCAGACGTAGCAGAGACGATGCTAGGCGGGGAACGTGCATAGTGTTATAAAACACAATTGATGGAGACATGATCCCACATCACATTGTATGCCAATCGAAGTGGGAGACCTTAGGCCGAGGGGCCTATATAGAGGTAAGAGGTGAAGCAGGGGAGAGACTGGCTCCCTAAATGGGTTGTACCCGAAGACAGGGCATCCGGGCAGTCCTACGTATCCCATGAGGATGGGAATCAAGCTGAACGTAGTTCCGGATGGATCTTAGTTTATGGTCTTAGAGCTCGAACCATGAATGGTAACAACCTCCCAAGTTAGCGCAAACGTCAACCTGATCCCTAAGCCCACGTGAGTTTAACTTGGTGTGGGAAATAAGGGGGGGAATCCTCATCGCAATACTTGGGGTGTCCATCAGAGCAGAGTCGGCAGAGAGCCCTCAAGGGCACCTTTGACGCGGCTTGTTTCCCCAATGCGCAGACGTGCACGGAGGAAAAGTACCAAGAGTTAAGAGACTATACTTGGACACGATGAAGTGATGAAGGGTTTGAATTGTGTACCTGACATTTTGGGCTTAGTGTATTGGCGTGGCGATAGAGGAAAACTGTTAACCATGGTGGAAATGCAGCATCCATATCACGTTAGCCTGAGGTGGGAACAACAAATGAGCGTCGACCGCTGACCATATTCGCAACGCGGGATTTTATCGATTTGTTGTCTGAAACCCTCGGGGGCGTTGGCCCATAACGGTAGGAGAGCCCTTGGGCGTAGTATCCAGGCCATTCTTCGGGGTCCCTCCAGGTGTGAAAGATGATGGAATCCCTGATGCAGGGATACACAAAGCCTGGAAAGCAGGCACGGACGTGTCTGAGTAAAGCTTGGCATTCTAGGTAATAAAACAGAGTGCTCTTAGGCACATTGGTGAACCGCCAAAAAGGGATCGACAAAACAGCTCAGGAGGGAGAGGTACATGGCATGGTCATTACGAGACCGACGTGAATGAGAAAATAACTTCATGCCACACCATACACTTCTATAAGAGAGGACCTGGGCCGGGGCCCAGAAAGGCCAAGGGGCCTGATGGTTAGGCATTGGTCAAGAAGGCCTGACCTGCTTGCAGTTTGACGTCTTGCAGTAAGACGGGGGTCGTGGGCCCGAGGAGGCCAAGGGGCCTGAGGCTGGGCCTCGTAAGGGAAGGCGTACGGCATGGTACATGATCCCGACATGAATGAGGGCGTAGTCCCACACCACGCCGTACACCCTGGGTAAGAGGTTGGGTGTAGGGGCCCGAGAAGGACAAGGGGCCTAAGGTTAGGCATCATCCAGGAAGGCCTGACGGGTCTGCAGTTTAACGTCTTACATGAGGACGGGGGTCGGGGACCCGAGAAGGCCAAGGGGCCTGAGGCTGGGCCTTGTAAGGTAAGGCATACCATATGGTACCAGATCTCGACGTGAATGAGGACGTAGTCACACACCACATTGTACACCCCTATGGAGAATCGGGGTCGTGGGCTCGACCGCTAGCATCACCCGGGGGGAGTTTGTAACTTTGGGATGGGGTAGAATGAATCACTGCACTCGATGTCTAGGACATCTCGAGGTGGACCCGAAGATCCAGGACACTTTTGACCATGTTTTAAACACAGCGTTCTTATGGTGACCTGATATGGGAGCAACAAATGAGCGTCGACCGCTGACCAATATTCGAAACGCGGGACTTGTATCGGCTTGTTGCTTGAAAACCCTCGGGGGCATTGGCCCGTATCGGTAGGAGAGCCCTTGGGCGTAGTATCCAGGCCGTTCTTGGGGGTCCCTCTAAGTGTGAAAAATGATGGAATCCCAGTCAAGGAGTGGGCGGAGCATAGTTGTATCCATCCACAAAAGAGGCAAACATCTCCAGGGGGATGTGCAGCCGGGTCGAGGCTTGCTCGATGTGAGTTGGGAAAAAAGTGTGCACCCTGCCATATGTCTTGACCCGGGGGGAAGATTTTGGCTATTGGGATGGGCCAACGGATGAAATGATTGGGCATTCCTACGTATCCCATTAGGATGTGAATCAAGACATAAGTAGTTCTTGAAGGCCATACAGTTTAGCGTCATGCGGTGAGGACGTGGGAGGATAGAAGAATGAGAGTGGGAACATGGTGCGACCCTTAAAATCCTTGTGTGAGCAGGGTTGTATGAGCGGGGATAGGAAAGCCTACTCCCTACTACACAAAGATCCTCTAAAGAATCTATTCCCAGGGGGATAGTGGAAGAGAAAAGCTTGGGGCTGGGCTCAAGACGTGGCATCCGAGCGTTCCTACGTATCCCATTGAGATGAGAATCAAGCCACACGTAGTTCTTGAGATGCAGTTTAACGTCATGCAGGATGAGGATGCATCTCATTTGGGGATATGTATGGTATGGCAAGTAATCCGACGTGAATGAGGACGTAGTCCCACACCATACCGTACAATCCTGCAAGAGGGTAAGTCGGGGAAAACCAAGGGGGCTGAGGCCGGACCGCGATCAGGGAGACCTGACCAGCTTTCGGTTTAATGTCTCGCGGTGAAGACGGGGGCCGTGGGCCCGAGGAGGCTGAGGGGCCTGAGGCTGACCCTCGTTTAGGAAGGCATGAATGGCTTGCAGTTTAACGTATTGCGGTAAAACGGGGGTCGTGGGCCCGAGGAGGCCGAGGGGCCTGAGGCTGAGCCTCGGTCAGGAAGGCCTGACTGGCTTGCAGTTTAACATCTTGCAGTAAGGACGGGGGGTCGTGGGCCTAAGGAGGCCGCGGAGCCTGAGGCTGATCCTCGGTCAGGAAGGCCTGACTAGCTTGTAGTTTAACGTCTTTCAGTAAGGACGGGGGATATCTTAGTTTATGGTCATAGAGCTCGGACCATTTTGCAGTTTATCATCTTGTAGGACGAAAATGAAGTTTAAGGTCATGTAGGACTTTACAGTTTAAGGTCGTGTTGGAACTTATAGTTTAAGGTTGTGTTAGACCATATCGTGCAGTTTAAGGTCATGCGGGACCATTTTGCAGTTTATCGTCTTGTAGGATGAAGATGTAGTTTAAGGTCGTGTGGGACCCTTTTGCAGTTTATCGTCTTGCAGGACCCTTTTGCCCTAGGCAAAGTATCTCTTGAAGAACTTGGAATTGGTGGGAGGGGTTATGCACTCTCCATCCGTGGTCACCAAGGATTATTCTCCATTGGGGTAAACCTTATGGATGATATAAGGCCCTTCCCATTTGGGTTCTAACATGGGCGGTTTCCTACCGGGAATCATTGGCGCTCAAAGGGCCAGTACTAGGTCACCCTGTAGAAAAGAACGGAGACGAACCTTCTTTTTGAAGGACCTCGCTATCTTGTCCTGATGCCTTTCCAGATTGTGCAGGGCACGAAGCCGGTTCTCGTCCAGTGCTTCCAATTCAGCTAGACCGATTTCGGCTACCTCATCTGATGTCCGGTGATCATAGACTGCAGTGCGTAACGATGGCATCTGGATCTCAATGGGTAGGATGGCCTCAGCTCCATACACCAGGGAATATGGGGTCACCTGGGTAGAGTTGCGAGTCGTCGTCCGGTAAGCCCAGAGGGCATTGGGGAGCTTTTCCGGCCAACTTTTCTTGTTCTGACCAACCATCTTCTGCAGAATGTTAGAGAGGGTTTTTTTTAATGCCTTGATCTGTCCGTTTTCCTGCGCGTGGTAGCGGGAGGTATGGTTTGAACGGATGTCGTACTTGGCATACAATTTCTTTAGTTCAGCCACTCGGAAGTTGGTGCCGTTATCGGTGAGGACGGTGTGAGGGACCCCAAACCGGTGGATAATATTGGAGCTCACAAAGTCGACGATGGAATGGGCCTTGACCTCTTTGAGTGGAACTGCCTCTGCCCACTTGGAGAAGAAATCTGTAGCAGTCAGGATGAACCTACACTGGCGGGCTGTTGCCGGTGGATACGGTCCCACTACATCAAGTCCCCATACCGAAAATGGCCAAGAGTACTTGGTGGGGAGGAGGGGCTCCGGCAGCCGATGCAGAAAGTTGGCATGAACTTGGCACGCGTGGCATCTCTTGGCATACCCAATATAATCGTGGATCATAGAGGGACAGAAGTACCCCAACCTCCGGATTTAATGGGACAGCTTCGGCCCAGCTTGATGGGCACCACAGGAACTGGCGTGAACCTCTTACATAACTTGAGGAATCTCTACACCTTGAATGCAACGGAGGAGGACACCATCGAAGCTCCGCTTATAAAGGATCTGTTCAATACTGGGGCCTCTCTGGAGGGTAAATTGCAACGCGCGACGTCGGATTCACTCGCGCTCGGCCTGGTCTTCCGAGAGACGACTATTTTGGAGATACTTGACAAAAGGTGCCCTCCAGTCGGGAGTGGCTTCATCCACTATGTCTGACAAACCCGGGACCCCTGACGTAGAGGGTCCGGCAGTGATATGACTTATCCGCAGGCCATCATTTTCCTCTTGGGTGACGGGGGAGACGACTCTCCGGTGTGCCACATGTATGCTCAAATCATCTTGCTCGGGTTCTGCGAGCGACGCGGCTAAGCCAGCCAAGGCGTCTGCTTGACCGTTCTGTGACCGTGGGACATGGGTAACCTCTGGTCAAGAAGAGAACTGGGCTATTAGGTGGAGGGTGTACTCCAGCAACGGTACAAGATCCGGCATCCTGACGACGTAGTTGCCATTAACCTGTTTGATTACCAGCTCGGAATCTCTTTTCACATGTAGATGGGGCACATGGATTCCAAGGGCCAACTCGAGGCTAGTGATGAGAGCCTGGTACTCTGCCTCGTTGTTCGTACAGCCTTCTGACAAAAGGAACGAGTATGGCAGGACGGCTTGCGCCAGGGTAATGAAGACAATACCCAGGCCCACTCTATTGAGCTTAGGATCGTTGAGCCGCCTACCGGTGGGGCTCCGGGAAGCACCGTCGAAATGAATTTTCCAACACGGGATGGCATGATCGACTGAGAGGATCGTCTCATCAGAAAAATCCAGGTCCAGGGATTGATCTGCGGAGGTTGGATGGGCAGCTAAAAAGTCTGCCAACACCTGTCCCTTAATGGCCTTCTGAGGTACGAACCTAATATCAAACTGCTAGAGAATCACTGCCCAACGTGCTAGTATGCCAGTCAGCATGGGGTGGTTCATGATGTACTTTAATGGGTCTACCTGGGATACCAATTGCACCTCATGGTGCTGCAGGTAATTTCGCATCTTCTGCACGATGAATACAAGAACAAGGCAGCTCTTTTCGATAGGGGAGTATCTGACCTCCGTATTGAGAAGCTTGCGGCTGAGATAGTAGAGATTGTTCTTAGTACCCTGGTTATTCTTCTGGGAGAGAAGTGCACCGAGGGATCTTTCCAGGGCGGTCACGTAAAGGACCAGCGGCTTTCCGAAGACGGGTGGCATCAAAACCGGAGGTTGGAGCAGATACTGCTTGATTTCCTCGAAGGCGGTCTGACACTCCTCATCCCATTCGTAGGTGGCGCCCTTCTTCATGAGTTGGGAAAAGGGCTTACACATTCCATCCATATTCGCGATGAATCAGCATATATAGGCTAAGTGACCTTGGAGGCCTCGATGTTCCCGAATGTTGCTTGGGGGAGGAATTTGGCTGATGGCCTTGATCTTCTCTGGGTCGATCTCAATACCTCGGTATCTGAAAACAAAGCCTAGAAACTTCCCAGAGGTGACCCCGAAGGCACACTTCAATGGGTTCATATTCAGGTGACGGGAACGGAGGAAACCGAACACCTTCTCGAGGTCTTTGAGATGGTCCTTGCACTGACATGATTTGACCACTAGGTCATCAACGTAGCATTCCACCAACGTTCCGAGAATCGACTTGAATATGCGGTGCATGGCCCTCTGATAAGTGGCACCTGCATTTTTCAAACCGAATGGCATAACCTGGTAGCAAAAGGTACCTTGGGGAGCCCTGAAGGTAGTGGACTCCTTGTCTTCGGGGGCCATCCGGATTTGGTTGTACCCGGAATACCCGTCCATGAAAGAGAGATCTTGGAACCTGGTCGTGGCGTCAATCAATAACTCCGTCACTAGGAGTGGGAAGTCATCCTTTGGGAAGTAGCGATTAAGATCGCGGAAGTCGATGCAGACTCTGATCTTTCCATTCTTCTTCCTGACTGGCACAATGTTGGAAAGCCACTTGGGGTACTGGACTTCCTTAATGAATTTGGATTTGATAAGCTTGTCAACTTCGGCCTCAACCATAGCACCATGAGAAGGGTGCATCTTACTGGGAGGCTGCTTAAATCCACGATGGTTTGTTGGGAGGCCCAGACGGTGAACGACTACCTGGGTATCTAGTCCTAGCATCTCGTTGTAACTCCAGGCAAACACGTCACGTTGTTGTTTGAGGAAGTCTACGTATTTCTGCTGCTCCTCAGGGGACATGGCTGCACTGATCAATGTGGGTTTCGGATCTGCCTCGCTACCAAGGTTCACCTGCACCAGTTCATCAACCGTGGTAGAGACGCCTTCCTCAAAGGTGGTGGGTGCATCCTCCAGGTCTTCCTCTCCACCCGTGGGGGGATTTCCCGTGACGGGAGATACATTTGGGCTATCAAAGCCTGAGGGGAAGCTGGTGCCGGCTCGGGCAGCAGTGGTCATCATATCAGGAGACTCACTCTCCATTGAGACCATAGCAGTGAAGGTAGTCGATCCTATCCCATCTGTCTTTTGGCCTAAGGGGCCACGTTTGATGATATCAAAGCAGTGGTGACGTGTCGGCCTCAGTCGGTGGATTCCAGCCTGACGGAAGAGACACGTATGGCGTACCGCCATTGTCATAATCTTGACATTCTGGTACCGTATTGGGGTAGGAGGTTCCGAGATCACCAGAGCCTGGTTGATGTAGGAGTACGAGGTGATTTTCCACCGTCACTTGGACATGGGAACATGCCTTCCTTGTGTACCCAAAACAACAAAACATTGCCCCATGTCGGGGGTCGTGGCCTCCAATCAGTGGATCGGGAGGATGTAGGCGTCATCCATGATTTCCCAGGGATCACTTGTGACCGGGGTGGGTTCATCCTCACTTAATAGGATTTGATTATCCTTATTTTTGTAATAACCAGCATCCAGATAGCAGGCCTCACAAGAAGCAAAAGGGGACGCATCTCCATGGAGCACGCCTACTCGACCGTTGAGTGAGTATTTGAGGCACTGGTGATACGATGAAGGGACCGCTGCATACAGATGGAGCCATGGCCTACCCATCAACGCGTTGTAGGCGGTGTCCTGAGAGAGGACCATGAACTCGGTGCTTGAAATTAAGCCACCGAACTGAGTCTTTAGGTAGATCTTGCCGACTGGGGTTTGCTCGGTCCTGTTGTACCCCTGGATTCAGAGGTCAGAGGGAGTTAAATCACCTTCAGACAGACCAAGATTTCGCAATGTCCGAGTCGGAATTAGATTGATTCCGGAACCCATGTCAATGAGGCAGTGGCGGACTTCCACACCATTGAAGTGGCCAGTGTTGTACAACGAGCGAATGTGCCCCTGTATAGGAGGGTCCTCATCTTCACCGAAGAATGAGATAACAGCCTGACATTCGGTGTTCTCAATTGTCTCGATATGGAAGGCTTATGCAGCTGCT
This sequence comes from Viscum album, assembly GCA_963277665.1. Lineage (NCBI taxonomy): Eukaryota > Viridiplantae > Streptophyta > Magnoliopsida > Santalales > Viscaceae > Viscum > Viscum album. The sequence goes on along the minus strand of OY728131.1, from coordinate 506,500,189 downwards.
ACCTCCGTCTCAAACTGGAGGGGGCTCCTTAGGGACTCGGAAAGTGCCTCGCACATTTAAAATGACAGGCGAAGGGCCTCAAGGATAGAAAGCCTTGCCGGAATACCGGCCAGGTGCTTCAGGACATCATACTTTCGTGCCAAATGCGAACCTCTGCCTATAAAATGTCGTTCGGAATTTGGAGGCATAGCGGGTCCTGCCGGTTGAACCGGCGATCGGCTAGTACTTGGTACATCCTGCTGCCTCCTAGTTGAAGCCTGGAGAGTAGTCGACGGACTAGGATTGGATAGCGGAGGCTGGCCTGTAGCCGGGAAAGACTGACTGTGATACGAACGAGGCAGATCTCCCTGATCTAGTAGCACAAACGGCGGTGGAGGTAGAGCCGAGGGCGTTAGGTGGGGTTGAACGTGCTGAGCTCTACGCTAAGCCTGCTTCCTGGTCTCAGTAGCATGCATGGCTTGGCTGAAAGTGCCCGTTGACGTTGACGTCGGCTGGAAACGTTGGGGGGGGGGGGTCACCTGGCGCTCCCCCTCGTCGGGAGTCATATAGGGCTTTACCAGCTCCACGGTGTTAACCGAAGCGTAACCCTGGCTGTCGCTTGAGGAGTCATCCACCACAGGGTGGATTCTGGGAGGAATCCCTATTTCAGGGGGCATAAAGTTGTCGAGAGTACGGGATGACGACGGCACCGGCGGTGCACGTTGCTTTTTCTTGCATCGCCGCTGCTTGCCCGTTTGGGAAAAGGTCGACTGTGAAGACGATGCGGAGGTACTGAATACTTCTTCTGAAGGTTCCGTCTACTTAAAGAATGCCCGGAAGATACCATGAGCACTGAAAATGGTTTTTTGAGTCATCCAGTCGTCATATTTTTGGGATTCGTGGCTGGGGACCTGCTGCCACTCGCCTTCGCTGTCGCTGCCTATCTCTGACCCTGCAAAGACACCTTCCACTTGTGCTGGTGCCAGGCCCAACATGACTATGTTGTTGTTGACCTGGTCTTGAATCCAGTCTTTAAACACATAGCATTGCTTGAGGGTGTGCTCCAGAATCCGATGATAAGGACAGTATTTGGGGTGATCGGTGAGATTCGCCTCTGCCGGCCTTCTGCACTCGGGTAGGCGCACAATCCCTTGCTCTAGAGTACTTTAGAAGTAGCCATGGACCTGATTTTTGTTGAATGAATAAGTCTGGTGCCTTCTTTCCGGATAGGGGGCCCTGGGGGCCTGACCCTGACGAGGGGCCAGAGGGGCCTTCCGAGGAGGCGGCACCTGATTGTCTCGCCTCGGTGGCGGTGGCGCATTGTGCGGGGGAACCTGTCGGTTCTGAGGCGGTCGCTTCTGGGCAAGAGCCTGTGCTTGAGGTGGAGGTCCTCTGTGGGGTTGTGGGGATGGTGCCGCTGGCAGTAATTCCAGCTACCTAGGGGATTCTATTTGGGCCACCGCAGCGATTTCAGCCCTGACGGTCCTCCTGGCTGGGATCATAGGGGGCAACGAACGTGCCTGACTAGCCCGTTGCAGAGCTTCCTCAAGGCGCTGAGCCTTATCTGAGAAATATCTGAACTCTCCAAGGTAGTTCTAGGTAATTAGGGAGGGTACCAACTCCATCTTGATGTTCCCCACACACATCGTTAGTAATTTCTCATGAGTCAGTGGCATATCGAGGGAATACGTAAGCCCCTTCCATCGGGCGATGAAATCTGCGACTTGCTCATCAGGCCTTTGCTTGCACTTGAAGAGGTCTGCAATGCTAGTCTTCCGCGTGGTGGAGCTGAACTGGTATAGGAACTGCCGGCGGAGATCCTCCCAACTGGTCACCGATCCGATAGGGAGATCGATGTACCAGACGAATGCTGGACCTTCCAATGTCTGTACGAAACGTCGGAGCTTGGCGGCTTCATGCTGGGTCGGGGTCCCCAGTATGGGGCCACACCTGGAAGAAAAATGAGCCATGTGCTACGGAGGGTCCCCTGTCCCGTTAAAGGGGGAGAAAGTGGGGTTCCCAAAACTTGGGGGTGCAGTCATATCATCCACCCACGCGGGATACGGCTTGCCATCTGGTGGGACTGCTACTTGCCGCGTTTCCAATTCTTCGAGGCGGGCTGTGAGTGCCGCTATAAGATCATCTGGGTGGGGGTCCCTGTATTGACGGGGATCCCAAACCACAAGTGCGTTTCCAGGTTCTTCAACATGGTAGATGGCTTCGGCAGCTCGTGGATCAACTGGCGGAACGACCTGCGGGGCGACTGAGGGAACCCAGACTGGATTCTTCATATTGCCCCGTCGCTCGGGGGGTTTGGCGAGACGTATCGTGCCCTCTTTCCATAAGTTCCGGCTTCTGCCCTATCTGCGGAAGTAGCATGATCAGGGTTTCCCAGAGGCATCTCACCGGGGGGAAATTGTTCCTGCCCTTGCTGCCCCGGCCTTGGATTACCATAGTCGGGTCGCAGCTCTGCAGCGCGCTCAACCAAGAGTTTGTCAACCAGCCTCTTCTGCTCAGCAAGCTGCTCACGTAATGTGGCCTTCTCGGGATCTTCGTCCGTTTTCTGCATAGACGCAGATGGGTCGGAGTGCTTGACTATTCCGACGTGCTCCTTACCCTTGCCGGTATTTTGACCGAGTACCAACGACTCGGTGGGTACGGGGAGGCCTAGCGGGTTCCTCTGCTGATGGGTAACCCTCGCTGATGGGTCCAGCAGTGGTGGTACGCTCTCGGGGTGTAAGTCTCCATCAAGGAATTCAATATCGTCTTCCTTTTCCACTACATCAGCCATGTGGACCGCGACTCCTCTCGAGGGCATGTCCTCAATGTCGCATAATGAATCGGGATGCCGTCAGATAGGGTCAAAGAGGAGAGCGGAATAGTGTCCCCAACCATGGACTTGCACATGGGGGTAGCTTCTCTGAATATTCTGCAGAGTACATTGAAACTCTGAACAAATTACCATTGAAGGGAGCTCTGGCGGCCTGGCGACTCAGGGTGATGGGCCACAAGGAGTGCGGCCAAATCGATCAGGTAGCATTGCTCGCCGATTTCTTTGAAGTGCTCTCAACTTATTGGGTATTACACCCACTACTAACGAAGGCGGATGTGTTTCTCCCATAGGGTTCGACAAAATCACCCCACTTCTTCATGGGTAAGTGACTTTGGTGCGTGAAAGTTCAGCACCACCGTCGGCCAGAATTTCTCCGGGAAGTGATCCGCTGTGAGAATACTCCAGAAGCTCCTGGGTTCGGACTCGGGGTCTGGACCTGTATTGCCCCACTTGTCAACCGGGGGCGGCTGAGGGACCGGTAGCAGTACCAAGGCGGACCTATGCGATAGTAAACTCGGCGGCGGAGAATACGGCGAACGAGCTGACTGGCCGCCGAATTCCGGGCCATCCTTTGAAGAGTGAGGTGACCTGGCCATGATGTCACGATACGATGGCCTGAGAGCCACAGCTTCCGGCACAGGAGTCGCGGCTACCGGCGACAGGTCATGTCATCTCTCTACCGCAGTTGGCCCCCAAAATAGCTCTCCGTGATCTCTGGTAGAGGTAGAGGGTGCTTCTGGTGCCAATGGCGGTGATTGCGCGGTCGAGACCTGCGGAATTCCCAAGACTTCTTCTTCATGGATGTACCTGCGGAGAGAGGTGGGAATCTTGTGGACCTCATATTCTGGGAGAATGAGGCTAACACGCCTGGTTTCTGCCCCATTCCTTGATACGGAGGAGCGGGGAGAAGGTTCCATCGTTGAGTCGCATTCCGCTTCAGAGTCGGAGAAGCGGGCAGGTTTGATCTCCACCCAGGCCTTTACAGGACTCTTCTTTTGGCGGCGACCACCCGCTCTCCTGCCCCAGGGTGGCTCTTCAGGACACGGTTTATTCTCATCATGTAGCCTCGGGTCGGCGCTGGCACCGTGGCGGAAGGGGCCCCAACTCTAGATAGCCGAAGTGCAAGGGGCACCAGGGAAAATGTCGAAGGGTACATGGGGAGGACCTCCGTGGACAGCACCCATGTGGGAAGAGCCTCTATTGGAACTGGCATGAGCATGGGGAGGACCTCCATGGTTGATGCGGGCAAAGCGAGGCTGACCTTCACTCCTCGAGTTTCCGGGGCGAGGAGGACCTTCACTGGTTATAGAGAGGACGTAGGGAGGGACCCCACGTTGGAGAAGGACCGGATGGACGGTGCCTTCAGATCGGCGGTCGGGGGCAGGAGGATGGACTCCATACCCTGTATAGTGGGCGCGGGAAAGGTTTCTGCGTCGAGCGTCACTGCCGTGGGGCAGGTCTTCCTTCGGGATGGGGGTCGCACGAGGCATACCTCCATAAAGAGCTTCAGAGTGGGGAAGGCCCTCGCTCTGTGGAGTAGTGGTACGGGGAGGGCCTCCGTATGGGGTGACATCACCGCGGGTTAGTCCGCGGCGATCACCACTCAGGCCTGAAACCTGGAGAGTCAACCCAGCCTGCCCATGGGGCGGTTGGGGTCTCGATCCTGGTTGGGCGAAGGAGTGCCCCTTCTTAGTGTATGTAGGGGCCCCATGATGCATGTCAGCGATGGCTCGATCTACTTTAGCTGTTGACGTTGACGCACCTGGGCAAGCGTCCTCAGCCCAGGCCCGACACCAACGTCGGGTCAGGCGAGCTAGTGTAGGTGGTGCTGGGGCATGGCCTGCCTGTTCTTCCTACAGAGTTGGACGGCGGAGCTGACGTGGCCGGACGGGAGCTCTTGCCTAGAGCCCTTGGGTTGGGACCCTGAGCGGGCTGAGCCGGACGGTGCCCGCCTCATCAGCCTAAGGCGATGAGTCGTCAAGGCGTTCCGGAGACAGGCTCCCGAAACGGTTGAACGTTGGGGTGGGGAGCAGGGGCTCCCTGCGCGGCCTATTAGGGCGGCGTTGACGGCGGGGCCTGGAGGCCTCCAGGTCCAAGCGGGCCATATCCCGAGTTGGGATGACCCCTTCCTCCTCGTACCTGCGTACGAGGTTGTTGATCACCCTTCGCTGGATGACCTCTGATGGGGAAAGGGGACGTGGGCGCCCCGTATTCCACAATGTGGCATCCGTCGTGGCGATAGTGGCACCAAACGGGGTGGATGTGGCGGTGTTGCCCCTGCCCCTTTGTAGGCGAGCGGGTGGTGATCGTGTCTCTGTAACAGCAACCTGGTTCCTGGGAAATGAAGGGATCAACTCATCAGCACAGCGAGGAAAATCATTGACAACCAGTGCCCCAGTGTCCTTCTATTATCCATGTCTGTAAGAAGGATCCATGCCAACACACTGCAGAATGGAGTACCCCACGTTCTACTGCCCTGACTTCCGGTGAGTTTCACGATAGGCTCGCCATTTGCTTGGCGGGACCAGGCGCCGGATATCTAGACCCGGTGACACGCCAATCTACTGGTGTCTCGAACGCTACTAATATTTACATTGAGGAGAAGAATTTCACGTCGGGTTCACCATTTCTGTTTCTGATGCTTTCGCCGGGGTGCGTGCTTCCGTCTGTCCGTAGAGGAGGACGTGTCGCGCTGTTGCCCCGCATTCTGGCTTTCCATAGGCAGGCGACGTTCACTCTTTATTCAAGGACGTCTGCTCCGTGATCGAAACAGGATGATGGGATGTCTGTTCTTCCTTCTGTGGATTCCTCCTTAGAACTTGTCACCTAGTCCGGGTCTCCCCCATAGATTTAATACGTTGTTCGTGAAACTCTTCCCAGTTCCATGTTTCCATGGACACCGGTTAATTACACTACTTCTGTCGGGACATTCCAAAGGGTCTGGTCAGGGCAGCAACTTTCAGTCAGGGGAGTAGTCACGTTGAGGCATCACTAGCGTGTCTGGATGCTGGGTAACCTGGTATGTCTGTCTATTATCCCTGGTCATAGGGCTTCTCGAGGGCGTGGAAGCCCGAGGCATCCCACATTGAGCGCGGGGAATTATATTCCATAGACACATATCTGAGGTTTTCCTCATCTTCCCGTGTTTAACACAGGGTACGCCACGAGTTTAACGTCCAGCGGAGACGGATCAGCCCGATCGAAACATTGGATAGAATAGATTGGATTGAGGGATTTCCATTGAAGGGGTGCCGATACCAGGACCATCCCATGTGCGGCTATGAAGGGGAGTGTACCGACATGGTCTCATCGGGATATGATGGCCCGGGCGAGAATTAGGGTGGATGATGGATAGACAAATGAAGTGGAAGGGGGAATGGAAAGGAACCATTGCAAGGGCAACGGTGAAGTTGGGCGTGAGCCTTGAAGGGGCTTCCTACGTATCCCCGTGGCAGGGAATCAAAGTCCGCGTAGTTCGGGATGGTGCCGGTGAACCGGCATGAGGGCGGACCTTGGTCCGATGGGCATCATCAGCGAACTGGCGTAAATTGGGAGGACCAGTAGGGTCCTAGTGGTGGTGGGCTTGGACCTCGTGGAGACTTCCTACGTACCATGCCTTGACATAGATCAAAGAACATGTAGTTCAGAGGGGCTTCGTCGGCGAACCGATGTGAAGGTGGAACATGGCCCGATGGATGTCGTCAGCGAACCAACGTAAAGGTGGACCTTGGTCCGATGCATCAGCGAACCGATGTGATGGTGGACCTTGGCCCGATGGATGTTTTCATCGAACCAACACAAAGGTGGAACTTGGTCTGATGCGTTAGCGAACCGACGCGAAGGTGGACCTTGGTCCGATGGATGTCGTCATCAAACCAACGCAAAGGTGGACCTTGGTCTGATGCTTCAGCGAACTGACGCAAAGGTGGACCTTGGTCCGATGGATGTCGTCATCGAACCAATGCAAAGGTGGACCTTGGTACAATGTGTCAGTGAACCGACGCGAAGGTGGACCTTGGTCCGATGAGAGATGTGCTTGAACCTCGGGGAGGCTTCCTACGTATCAGGCCTTGACATGGATCAAAGACCTCGTAGTTCAAAGGGTTTCATTGGTGAACCGATGTGAAAGTAGACCCGGGGGTCCACTAGTGGTGGGCTTGAACCATGGGAAGGTTTCCTACGTACCATGCCTTGACATGGATCAAAGTCCTTGTAGTTCGGGTGAAAATGGGGGGGGGGGGGGGGCAGGTACACCGACAAGGAGACGGTCTGGGCCAATGATTGTTGGGCTTGAACCTCGGGGAGGCTTCCTACGTACCATGCCTTGACATGGATCAAAGCCCTCGTAGTTCAGAATGGTGGGATACAGTTTAACGTAATGTGGGACGATAGTGAACCCTGACGTGAAAGAATGAAGGGCGGTGGGTGTCGGCGAACCGACATAAATGAGGGACCTTGGTCCGATGGAGGTGGGCTTGATCCTCTGGAAGGATTCCTACATACAATTCCATGACATAGATCAAAGTCCTCGTATTTCAAAGGGTTGTCACAATAGCTTGTCGTTGGACTGGAATGCAGTTTAACGTCATGTTGGACGAAGGTAGAACTTGACGCGAATTGGATGACTCGTGGGATTGAACCTCGTGGAGTCTTCCTACGTACCATGCCTTGACATGGATCAAAGACCTCGTAGTTCAAATGGGTGTGCAGTTTAGTGTCATGCGGGACAAGGGCATACAGTTTAACGTCATGCTGGATGAGGGCATGCAGTTTAACGTCATGCTGGATGAGGGTGGAACTCGACGTGAATAAACGACCGAGTGGTGGGCTTGAACCGCGTGGAGGCTTTCGACGTATAATGCCTTAACATGGATCAAAGACCTCATGGTTCAAAAGTTGGGGGTTGGGGTCGGTGCTCACTCTAAGCCCACGTGAGTCATGCTCGGTGTGAGAAACAAGAGGTTGCAGGGACCTGACGATCACGTCGCGAAGGATGCGTCTGTGAGAAGCGAAGAGGGGCTTACGCATTAGGCGTCCCATGGTGCTGGGACTTACTCCAGGATGGAGGCCCGAGGTGCGGAAAAGTGCAACGAAAGAGGGATTTGGGACCAATTATGGGAGGTTCCTTGTTCCCTATCACGCCCTCCACTGACCTTGGTAATGGGGAAGTACGGAGATGCAGGGGTGAAACCATCCATTGGGGAACTAGGGTCTCCCTTCTCCTGAGAACATACGCCACTCCAATAAGGAGGATATCATCCCTTGTGGATGGGTGATTCCACTCCTGTGGAGACGAGTGGTGTAAAGAATGTTCGAGCTGGGGGGACCCTTCGTGCGAGGAATGAGGTCAGGTCAAAGTTTAACGTCATGTGTTGAGGACGTGATGCTTGGCAGTTTAACGTCCTGTAGCTCGGACGATGTGGGTTCACTCCACACCCCTAGGACTTACATAACCGGTACCCTCTGGTCCTTGGGGGAGGGAAGGTACTGGCAAGGCCATGTTCAAGGGGGGTTGTGGAGCGAACCATCGAGGGGTCCACGTTAGCGTGGCTATGTGAAGAAGCAATAGCTGTTAGCGTGCCTATGCTAAGAAGCATTAGTCGAAGCAACGCTACGAGTGGTATTGTCTGTGGGACTTTGAAATCACAAGTGCATACCTGGAGGGTCGCATGGGAAGAGGAATTGCCAGGAAAAGGAGTGTGCTTCGCGAAGCGGAGTGCCTTGGCCTTAGCATGGGGCATAGGTGTGAGTGGAGGGTGCTTCGCGAAGTGGAACAGTATTCGCGGAGCACTGCCTCGCGAAGAAGAGGTGCCTCGCGAAGCAGTGTGCTTCACTATGTGTAGCGATCCTGCCTTAGCATAGGGATCAATAGTACAGGTTGGGTGTTTCACGAAGCATAAACGCTCCGCGGCTGCCCGGGTTCCCTTGGGAATCCCCTTCCTTCACGAATGCCCTTGAGCTTCGCAAAGGTCATCCCTCTTGGAAGAGGGGCTCAAAACGAGTCAAATAAAAGGTGTCACGTGAAGTTGAAGTACCTCGCGGAGCTCATGATTCCCGGGGCAAAGAGTGCTTCGTGATTCGGGAGAGGAGAAGCCGAAAGGTCGACTGTCCGTCCTCGGGACTCAAGGGGAGTCCAGTATTTATAGGCAAGGGGCGCCGTGAAGCAGAACTCGCGCGCTGACTCAGGTGCTTCGCGGAGCGCTCGCGAACGTCAAATGCGGTCATGGAGAGTTACCGCCTCCAGAGCTTCGTGGCGGGCTCGCGAACGTCAAATGCGTTTGCGGAGAGTTACCACCTCTAGAGCTTCGCAAGACCACGATGCGCGTGGTGCTTCACGTCGGTGCTTCGCGAGGCAGCGTGAAAGCCTTCTTTTTCATCCCTTCATTTCGTGAAATATTTTGGCACCAACAAAATTCAAATCATAGAAGTGGTAAAATTATGTTTTATGTAAATTTTCAAATGCTCCTAGAAGGTGGGTAAAAGATGGTAAAAAGTTCAATAAAATTTTATATATCTAAACATATTATAAAATTACTCCAATGAATTAAATTGAACATATATAGTTACTATGTATCTATTTTGACCAAAAATAAATTAAAATAAAATAAATAATTGCATAAATAAAAAGTTGGTTTTAAATAATAGCGCAGTTTTTTTCACTATTCATAAAAAATTGAAAGTTTATAGAAAAATACCAAAAATTAACCCTAATCAAATTTTTATATTCTGAATTCCAAAATGAAGTATATTTTACCAAATTCAAAACAAATATGTTTAATTTATTAATTTTAAATTAATTCCCATTGTCAAAACTAAAAAGCGTGTTTTTTTAAAAAGTAAAAACTATCAAAAGATTGACATGTGTTTATGTCAAATTTTAATGTGAAATTACTTATAATGACCAAAATTGTATTAAATGATAAAAATATAATATAATTATACTTCCAAACCATTAAAATTTATTATTTTACACTATAAATTATTTGATTAAAAAAGTTGTTTTCAGTTAAAATTTAGTAATTTTCACTATTCACCCAAATATAAAAGTTATCATAAAAACACCAAAAATTTAGTAAAACTAAATTTTTATGTCCCGATTCTAAATAAAAAGTTTATTTTGTCAAATCTAATATATAAAAGTGTCAAATATTGGATTTAAAAAAGATTCTCCATTAAATGGCGGTAAAATCTCATTTTTTGAAAAATACTTCATTTATCGGAAAAAAATGATTTTGTTCTTATATTATGTCTAAGAAACAAATGATATGGATTCTAAAATCTTATAGAGTATATAAAATTTAAAATTCAGTTACCACTATTCATAACTGCTTTTTGAACGGCTAGTTTGGTATGTTGCGGTGCGCTCAAACTCGGTGTTGCATGTTGTGCAAGTTATGGAATTACTTTGAAGAGATAACGTACTAGAAAATCACGGGGTGTTAAAATGAACCTAATTGTGAAAAACTTTATGTTTTTCCACCTTCACATTTTTAACTCTTTAATATATATTTTATAGTTTCTCCCACATGGAATTGGTTTTATTTAAACTCATCAGGTTCAAATATATTTGATCAAAATGTGCTACAGTAGGTGCATTGTCAACTTCAGCATTAGCATCAATAATTTTCCTTCCTATTTCATTCATAGAAATACCTATCATATCACTAACCTGAATCCCTTGAAGTGTGGAAAATATAACATCCATCCTAATAGATTTTAAATGATATATCATTATATTCTTCCAAATATGGATGTTACCTCAATCAAGAAGAGTAACTACAAAAATATTCACTTAATTATACATGAAAATAAAAATTGAGGATAGATTTAACACCTAAAACCTATATTCTATGATACCACTTGTAAGATTCTAGAACACCCGTAGATGGGAGTGGTGAATCATGGTTTTAAATTTTTCATTCAATGACATGAATCTTATCCCCACATTGGTAGGAACTTGTTAAACCTATCTAATGGAATCATGAAAATATTAGACACCCATATAAAAAAATAAAAACACACATAATTTATAATTGGTTCACCACTATGGGCTAGTCCAAGGATAAAATGATGATATTGTGTTAGTCTTACTTTAATACACTAAGATTCAATAGATATTATTGATTAAAAAAGATCATATATATTCATTATGTGTCATCCTCACTTATTTTATAAGAATTGTAGGGAAGGATCATTGTCTCCCTAAAATCACATTGATCGACCCCCCCCCCCCCGCTCACTGTCTCGAGTTAATTCTTACTCAGTTTATCAACTTTAAGCTCACCTAAATAGATTGGGTACATAATTCTTTTTACCTGATTATCTTGAGACTATTCTTGAACCATAGTCCTTAATTTATTCACTTGAATGCATTTTTCAATCAAACCAGATGTTCAAAACCTTCTATTCTCTCAAATATTTCATTTGTGTGCAACTTTTTAAATTTTTTACAACTCCTCAATTTTCACAAAACTTTTTTACTTTCTCATAACACTTCACTTTTAACACAACTTTTGTTTTGTCCTGCAACTCTAACATTCACACAAAGGGAATGTTTGATATAAAAAAGTCACACATTTCACAAAACTCTACTTCATGAAACTCTTTTTTGAAGTGGAGGCTTCAGATCATCTATTAGAGTACTAAATAATAGATTATATGTAACCATCTATTTATATACATTGTTTACCCCTTGAAAAACATCCTTACACACCATCGCTCACGTGTACAAATTACTTGTTTTCTGAACCATAATGTTCTGATGTCTCCTTTTGTGTGAAAATATATCTGTATTTCATGGGATCACACAACTCTAATTTCTAAGTAACTTCAAGACTTGTGTGAAACACTTTCCTTGTATGTATTACAATGAGGCATTCCTGAAAAAGCATTTACACACAACCCTTAAAAATTCTTTTTACCTTTCACACAACTATTTTATTTACATGACAATCTTTCCTTTTCCAAAAAGACTACTATCAACATCCTCTAAATTTTGGACCCATAAAATTTGGAAAACACTTGTAAAAGATGTCATCTTAAATGATAAATCCACATATTCTATAAGATCACTTGTCTCAAAAACTCCTAGATCAACCCAATGTGGATTGACAACAAACACAAAATCCATTTCCAACTATGAAAAGCATTGGTTCCAATAAATATAATTACATAACTTTATAAAGATCCATATATTATAGAATTGATTCCTTAAAAATTAGAGATCATTTATTCCCTCTCATTATAACATTTAACTAAGTTGTTACTATGCATAAATTTAATAAGGGATCATTTATTTCCCCTATTTATTTAAGAACTTTATTTATGTAATGAATTTTGTCTTCAAAAAACTATTTATGTGATATGATATTCCAAATACCTCTTGCACCCCTTATTATATATAAGTGATGAGTGACCCCTTCAACTCTTATTATCCCTATAATGATTCATTATGTTCCTCCATTACATTGCTAGTAATTTTTACATGCCATGTTTTTATTCAACCACCCTCCTTGTCTTATGACTATTAATTCCCAATTTCTGATGTTGTATTGTGTTATTACATATCCCATATAATATCCTTTTTACATCCAAGTGATTATAGACCTATTTATATCTCATTAAACCATTTTATGAGTCTTCATGTACTATTGTTATGTTGTCGAAATGTCTCTATGATTTTCCATGTCGAATAGTTGTGGGATGGATACCCATACCCATTTCCATTCTAGGGTATTCACCTAGTTGTAATTATACTTCATTGATTGGGGACATCCATGTATGTAACCCACAATCCATAATCATAGGATTAAATGTGATTAAATATGTTCTTATATTATATGATCTATGTGTTGCACTTATTCATGTACATGATATGAAAGCGAAAAGTGAACCCAAAATTATATTACACTCCAATGCATTGGGTAATGTTTTAGTATCAAGATACCTAATTTATGGGATTGGGGAGTGAACCTAACACATAATGGGACTTTATCCACCCTTTAATGATATCTTGGAAGTTATCATTAACCTGCATTTATGATGTCAAGTTTAAAGTTGTTTCCACAATTCCCATGTTTTCTTAATGTTATAATAATATATCATGCCTCATTATTCATGTTTATGATTATCACCCATTTTATGTTCCAAGGAAATACCTATTTTATAACATGAAAAAATTTCATTATATTATCCTTTTTCGCTTACTGAACTTTATATCTCACCCCTTTCTTATTTATGTCCCCAAGTTATCCCATTTAGTTTTAAGAATGACGGAAAATTATGATCATGTTATATAAGTTTTCAATAATGTCAATATACCAGATGTTCTTTAAGTTATTATATAGTGTACCTAATTACCAAAAGGCATTATACTTCTTGATCTTTTGGGTTTTATTATTTGTATTCTTATATAATAAATCATTAATTAATGTCTAATAAAGAAAATGGATATTATAGTTTCTATCAGAGGAAATTTTAGTTATTTTTGGGATTATAATTAGAAAACTCTACAGAACGGTTTATGAATAATACCAAGTATAGAAAAACATCTCTATATTTTGGTAACATATAGATTAAGTGGTTTCCTAGAAAATAAATCCATTTCTAGATACTAAAAGTGGATGTGTTTATGGAACAGTGGTACCTAGGGGTAATAATCCCAAAAAGGGAGAATTGAGTTTGACTCGATCATCACCTGGTCCACGACAATAGGCCTTGTTACACACTTAGTTTGACACTCCTGGTGGATATGCTTTAGTAAATTCCAAATCTCATTAAAAAACATAATTAAGGGATCAAAAATGACCCTGAGAGTCTATGTTAGTTAATAGATCGTGGATAACTTATAACGAACCCTATAAATTCATAATTTAAGGAATAAATGTCATTTATAAGTTATCCCCTTAATGATATTATTTTCACATTTATGTGTTTAATATTTTGAAAATTACCTTCCCTAGGTCTATTTTAGATGAAGTAAATAGTAAGAACAATAATAATAAAAGTTAAAGGTGGGGTTATCATCTATATTCCAATGCATTCATTCATATCATGAAAGTTTAGTAGATTTATTCAGACACCACCATAGAGAATGGAAATAGAGCAGTTAGTGAAAATGGAAAATGGGGAAAATTATTTCATCCCAAGTATATAACTCCCCCATGTTAAAATTTGTGGGTTGAACTTCCCAGTGAACCTTGTGATATTTTATTTAGTTCAGTTTAATGTCATCCTATTTATGGAACAGGTTTTCTTTTATAAAGAAAACACAATTTTTTGGGCTAAGGAATTCACCCTTTGTTCCATGAATCTCCAATCAATTCTATACAAGTGAAAGGAGGAGGTTGAATATTATTTGGTATCATCATCTCAATCATGGATATTATTTCTCTATGAGCAAGAATATTTGTCTCAAATTATTGATTCTAAGGAAAAGATTATCCTTGAATACATGTCCATTGTGAGGGAATACACTTATTTTTTTCTAAAGAATTGGCTGGTCTCCCTCCTAAACGAGTCGTTGATTTCAAAATCAACATTAAACATAGAACAAGTAACAATCATAGGGAATTTGATCACCCAAAAAGGTATATCTATAGAGCATTCAAGGAAAGAATAAATTTAAGGATAGAAAAGACCAACCACTGTGATAGACATCTATAGTTTCATTGATTGTCTAGGTACTATAGATGATTTGTAAGAAAATTATCATGATTTTAAAACCCTCTAACCAAGATAAGTCATAAAGGAGTCATGTCTTCTAGAAATAATAAATGTTAATAGAGTATTAAGAAGATGAAAAGGAGGATTTTTACAGCACGTGTATTCATTTTACCCACAAGTGGGGAACATTTAGTGGTATACAACGATGCTTAAAAGAAGGGCTTGGGTTTTTTTTATAATGTAGAATAAAAAATTGATAGCATGTGCCTCAAGTAAATTAAAAGTTCATGAATAGAACTACCCAATACAAGAAATGGATTTGGTTAGAGTGATCATCATATTGAAAGTATAGCATCATTATCTTTTTAGGGATAAAGGTGAAATATATAGGGAACATAAGATCCACAAATATATATCTATACACACTAATATAAATTTTCCTTTAATAGTGCTATAATGATCCTTTATCAGTGTGAGAAAAGAGCTGACTACCTTAGCGTGGCTAAATGTCCCTAGATTTTATCAGTGCTTCTATTTTCACTGATAAAAGTACAATTTATCAACACTTTCTAATGCACTGATAAAGGTAAGATTTATAAGCTCCTTTAAAATCACTAATAAATCATACTTTTATCAGTGTATTTATTAGTGATGATGAGGGTGAAAATTGTACCGCTATGTTGCAGCACACTATATCACAAGAAATAGGTGTAGTTTGCAGCAACAACGCACTACATTAGTAGAAACAACAAAAAAAATTCCAAAATAAGATAAAAATACTGAATTTAAATGAAATAATATTTCAAACAAAAATCAAAGAAAAATAAAATCTATTATAGAGTATGTAATATGTTTTTTACTAAAATTAATGTAAATTTTGAATAAAAAGTCTCACTTAGAGTCATATAGGTCACACCACAAATCGAATTGAGGTGTGAATGATTCATACACATCAAAAATGACTTATGGATCATTTTAATAAAGTACAAAAATAATCAGAATTAGTATTCTCAATTTTGAGTATGTCAATTGTTTTTTTGTTTAAAATTAATGTCATTTTGAATAAAAAGATGCACTGGGAGTTATATTGGTCACATTGTGCATCATATTGAGGTGTAGCTAATACCTACATGTCACAAGTGATGTATGGATCATTTTCATAAAATACCAAAACAATACAAATTTTTTCTCATAGTTTTTATTATGTGAGTTGTTTTTTTCACTAAAAGTAATGTAAATTTTGAATAAAAAACACACTTGGAGTCATACCGGTCACACCGTGCATATGATTGAGTCACGGTTTAATGTTACACATAATAAATGACTTGTAGAGAGTTTTCCTAATGTATTAAAACAATCAGAATGTGTTTCCTCAATTTTGAATATGGTATGTGTGTTTTTTACTAAAATGTCATTTTAAACTAGAAAAACACACTTTGATCCATAAATGTGCCTTCATGTGTGGGTTTGACATGAGACTGATTCATACATGTCAAAAATAAATTATGAATCATTTTCCCAAATTATCAATACAATACAAGCATTTTTTCTTGGATTTCAGTGAGTGACACATTTTTGTTTTAAAATGTCAATTTTAAACTGATAACGGACACTTAGAGTCATGATGGACACACTATGAATCAGATTTAGGTATGTCTAAACCATACATGTTTAAAATGGTGTGTGGATCATTTTCATAAAGTAACAAAACAATATGAATGTCTTTTCTCAGTTTTGAGTATGTCAGTTGTTTTTTCATTAAAATTAATGTCAGTTTTTATTAAAGAGACTCACTTGGATTCATACCAGTCACACCATACATCAGATTAAGGTGTGGATGATCCCGAACATGTCAAAAGTTATGTATGGATCATTTTCCTAAAGTACCATAACAATAAAAATTTATTTGATCAGTTTTGTGTAGGTTTCTTTTTTTTTACTAAATTGTCAATTTAAACTGGAAACACACACTTTGAGCAATACAAGTGGATTCGTGTGTCAGTTTGACATGATACTGATTCACACATGTCAAAAATGAATTACGAATAATTATCCAATATTATCAAGAAAATCTCAGTGTGTTGCTCTATTTTTAGTGAGTGACACTTTTTGTATTAAAATGTCAATTTTAAACTGATAATGGACATTTTGAGCCATACCGGTCACACCATGCATCAGATTAAGGTGCGTCCAATCCCAACATGTCACAAATGACTTATTTATCATTGTTCTAAAATGACAAAACAATCATAATTCATTTTCTTGGTTTTGAGTAGGACATGTCTATCTTTTACTAAAATTTTATTTTAAACTAGAAAGATGCACAATGAATCTTATCTAAAGTGAAAAGTGTTGTGTGTACTTTTACAAAATTGTTCTCAAATATGATCATGGTATTATACTTATTTTAATTCATTTCACAACAATTTTATTTTTTTAAGCCAAGGCTTCTTATCTTCTTCCCCCTCAGTCATCACCTTAGTCTTCGTCTCTCCCTCCTCCTCCACATCGATATCTGACTCCGAATCTGCCCTCGCCTTCGCATTTGCCTCCTCCTTCACCTCCATCTCCACACTACCAAAAAACAGGGTAAGGGAAATTCTTCCCTTTATCAGTGCTAAACATATAGCATTGATAAATTGGTATGCCTTTATCAGCGCTAGCAAAAAGTGCTGATAATGGTAACCTTTATCAGTGCTAAAACAAGTGTTGATAAAGGTTTACCCTTTATCAAAGTTTTTTTAGCGCTGAGAAAGTGTTAATTTGTCAACTCTATTATTAGCACTGATAAAATTTTTTATTCTTAATTTATATAAAATTATTATATTAATATTCAAAAATAATTTTTTTGTATAAGTTAACAAATATATACAAATATTTATAAATATATAATATTTATAGTTATAATTATTAATATATACATATATATTTATTTATCCTATATATCATTTTAAATAAATATATAAGAATATAAATAAATTAAAAAATGTATACTTTTATAAAATAAGTATTTATCACTGCTATAATTTTAGCGCTGATAAATAGATGGTTTATCAATGTTTTTTAGAACTAATAAAGATAGACCTTTATCACCACTCAAAAATCACTAATAAAACACCTATTTATCAGCACTAAAATTATAGCACTAATAAAGGTTTGTTTTATCAGCACTTTTATTTTAGATCTAATCAAATATACCTTTATTGGTGCTTTTAACAAGTGCTGATAAAGGTTCCAATGGTTTTAAGAAAAGAAACCTAATAGGCCCCTCCTCTCTCACACACTTTGAAGATTTCACGGAAGCTGAACCTGAACCCTCCTCTGTCGCGACCCCTCCTCCTCCTCCTCCACCTCCTCTACCGTTGTTTCCTTTTCCTCCTCCTCGGCCATGACTGTCCTCCTCCTTTGTCATCGCTACCTCCGCCGCTGCCTTTTCCACCACTGTCTCTGCAACTATTTCCTCCTCCACCACTACTACCTCTACCTCAAAGGTATATTCTTTGAGTGTTATGGTTATTATGGATGCGATTAAATGAGTTTTATGAATGTAAAATATGTTAGGGGTTAGGCTAGGCTTGTGAATTCTTTAGAAACATGAAGAAAAGGTATATGCTTTGAGTTGTGATTAGCATAAGTGGTGTCATACCAAGTATGGAATATATGCATGGTGATTCCTTAGACATTGGGAATATGGAAGGTATGGGTAATTTCCTTGACTTGAGATTGTGTAGGCATTGAGATTCCTTGGAATATTTTTGAGAAGGGATCCTTGAGTGTCGATGTTTTTGGTATCAAGGTTTGTTTTGAGGATAATATTAGTTTGATTCTTAGTCCTGTGTTTTTTTTATGTGTGTCTTAGTGGATTATATATTATATTATGGATGGAAACATGTGATTTTGAGACGATACTGATTGAAAGGCATTAGTTTGGTTTTCAGGATAATTTTTAGAATGTTAATATTGTTAGAAAGTAGCATGGAGGTTCTTTGTTTTTATGATTGACATACCATGGAGCATAGTCATGGGTTTAGGTATGTGAGCCTAATATATTGGAGTTAGTACTTAGTTTAGTCCATATCAGGTGATAATTAAGGGTATCATAGATATTTACACCTATCTAGACATGCATTATTTCGATAAAGAGGGTTTTTTGTTACTGTTCTGGAGACTGGATCATGCGATTTCAGGTGGTGTACATCGGTAAGTTTATAGATCAGGTTAATTAGAATATCTCATGGAGATGGTATTTTAGTATAATAAAATGGTGTTCAAATTGTGGGTTCATGAGTCATGTAATGTTATCAGGTGGTACAGTATTGTACACCCATTATATTGGATGAGGTGAGAATGGTATACACCGGTTATGCATGGTACCCATTTAAATTTTCAGTCGGTGAGATGTAAAGTGCGCACTGAGGAATAATGGAGTTGAAGAAATTATTTTAGAATCAATTTCATGGGGTTTTGGATGAAATATATAATTTAAATCTATGGTGGAGGATACGTCACAAATGGATAAAATATAGTGTCATGTTTGATCTGAGAGTTAATCCCATATAGTGTTTCTTTGGATAAATGATCATGGATCAAGAGAAGGAACGCGTATTTGGTGATTATACATGTTGAGGTGATTTTCGATAAGTGGTATAAGGTAAAAATGTAGTGGAGAGTGAACCAATGGTTGTTGAGGGTGCGACTTTCATATCAGATGAATTTAAATTGGTAATGGGTATAATATTTCAGTGATCAGGGAATATTTGGAACTTGATATTTCATGTTAAAGATTAGGTATGATAAATATGATCACATATATTAAATATCTATGATAACAGATGGATCATTCACTATAGAGGTATGACCATCATGTTAGAAGGGTCTTCAGTATAATGGGACTGGTTATAGGATAGTGGATATGGCATTTGTATGTCGTTGAGTTGGTGAATCTAATTTATATGGTCCCATATAAATACCATATTTAGATTTTAAATGATATACTAGATAAATTTTATATGTTTACAGAATGATCAGGATAATATGGATGTGATCCAAAGGGGATTCATGAGGTAAATCATGATTCGTCACATGATTTTGGGGGTGCAACCCATTCATCGCATAATTTAGGGGGTGACCCTATTTCTTCACATGATTCAATGATTGAATCATGTGAAGAAATGTATTCATAGTGTTTTCTCTGAGATTAGATGTTGTATACAATATAGGGAAATGGTTACTTCATCTTGGATATGAAAGGTTAATTTTGAGGTATGACTGGGACTTTTTTAGGGAAATTCAGTGTGTTAGGGCCTTGTTCATAACCAGTAGAGACTTTTTTTATTCTCTATGGAATAAAATATGACAACTAGTAATAGATTTTGGAGGGTTTTTTCATATGTGTTTTGGTTTGGTTATTTGTAAACCACACCAAGTGGGTTGTTGGACTACTGGGTGATGTGTTACAATAGGTGTTTATGATGGTGGAGAGCACTTTGTATTAGGATCGTGGTGGGTATCACGATGAACATGATGATGTGTTTAGTGAAAAAATTGTTCCCTTGAATGGATGGGTTTCATGGATCATCATATATAGGTTTCAATGATATTTAACAAGTCTTGTCCCATTTTTAAATCGCATTGGACTTATTTTGGATAGGTATAACATATGAGTTCTCATTTTTTTTTCTTTTCAGTTGAAAATATCCTCTATTGTGCGCCTCTCCTCTGCCACGAACGCACCTCTGTCGTGCGCTGAACGACACCTTCATAGAGAGTTTTGTCATGTTACTTATTGGTTTCCTCTTATTCACATGTTATTTCTGTTTGATATAAAGGTTTATAATGTGAAATTCATGGGCTAAATTCCCTACTGAAATCGTGGTCATTGGTGGTCCTTGTTTGCGTACTAAATGAACTGCATGTTGGTTGGTTACTACTGAAAATTTGAGTATAAAAAATGATAATTTACGTATACATGACTTATGAATGAACACACCAGGATGATAAAACTTCTATGATAACCCCTAAATTAACAAACAAAATTGAATAAGGGATGCTTTGTAAAATATGAAATTATGATTGTTTGGTTTGTATGGTGTTGCGATTGTGAGCACCATTGTTTCTTTGTATGGTGTTGTGGTTGTTGGAATGATTAGTATGCCATTTTTTCCATGTTTTAGTTCTTATACCATTGAATATCAATACAAACTTTACCCATTCCAATGGCACCACCACTTTGTTACTAGTGCAATTCCACTGAATCCTAGAAAACCACTTCACTAGAGGACTCTATGAGACACTTTATGGACACCCTAGTCAAATAACCATAACAACACATGTAATGAATTCTTCCACCCACAAGAACTCTATTGAAAATAATACCATCTATTATTAGTTTAGTACCATATTTCTTGACTAGATACATTATGTTCTTAAAGAAACACTAAAAACCCAGTTTACAATAATGCATATTGATCACATGTGGGATACTAAAAAATTCTAGTTAAAAGGATTATCGTAGCTTGTTGAACATATTTTGTGTAATTATTTTGTTATATATTAATATTACTAAATCAAATAGGATGAATATTAATAATGAATGGATGAATGCCAACCAGTTGACAAAATAGTATGAAGATGGCGTGAAAGAGTTTATCAAGATTGCAAAAGATCATGCATGCGCCCCTTCTCAAATACTTAGTCCATGTTTACGATGTAGTTATTCAATACAAATTAGCCCAAAGGAGTTATAAGAACACATCATCTATCATGGAATAGATTGAAATTATACATGTTATAATAAACATGGGAAAAAACGAATTTAGGTAGTGGCTCTGATAACATGGAGTTGTATGGATCATATGATATGATTACAAGTGTGAACAATGAAGATGATCGTAAGAAGGATGTGATTACAGATATGAATGATGATGAAGATCTTATTGAGTAAATGATAAGGAAATTTGAAGATGAACTTCGTGATTTCCCAAAATTGTTTGAGAAGTTAAAGAGTTGTGCAAAAATGCCATTGTATGTTGGGTGCACTAAATATACAGCATTGTCAGCCATACCGAAGGTGTATAATTTGAAAGTAGGAAATGGGTGGAGTGACACCAGTTTTATGGATCTAATTTCTCTCTTGAATGACATGCTCCCAGAAGATAATGAGATCTCAATCTGAACATACGATACCAAACCAATGCTATGCTCGATGGGTATGATCTCTAAAAAAATACACGCATGCCCGAATGACTGTATATTGTTTATCAAGAACCACAAATCACTTAAAGAATGCCCAAAGTTTGGTGCTTCTTGATTCAAGAAAGATGATTCCAGTCCTACTAAATTTGTATGGTACTTTCCAATCATTCCAAGGTTTAGGCACCTATATGGAAGTGAGGAGACTGCAGGACAATTGAAATGGCATGAAGATACAATAATTAAAGATTAGAAACTACGTCACCGGGAAGAATCTCCTCAGTGGATGAGAATTGATCATGAGTATCCCGAATTTGGAAACGAGCTGAGAAACCTGCGTCTTGCGTTATCTACAAATGGGGAGAATCCTTTTGGTTTTCAAATTAACAGTCATTATACATGGCTAGTTATGTTGGTAAATTATAACCTTCCACCGTGGTTATGCATGAAATGAAAATACATCAGGTTATATATTCTTATATCAGGACCAAAACAACCGAGTAATGATATTGATATTTATTTGGCTCTATTGATCGAGGATTTGAAATTATTGTGGGATTACGTTGTTCTTTGTATGATGCTAACAAAAATAAAGATTCACTTTTAATTCCATGTTGTACGGGATGATAAATGACTTTCTTGCTTATGGAAATTTGTCAGGATATAGAATTAAAGGAACTCAAGGGTGTCCAATTTGAGAACAAGGTACACATTCAATTAGGTTGAAACATTCATCGAAAAAATTATTTATGGAAATCACAGATTTCTACCAAGAAGTCATACGTACTGATCTTGGATTACATCATTTGACAAAAGTTTAGAAGAACATACAACACCGTATCCACTAATAGGTGATCAATTGTTTGAGAAAGTAAAATATGTGGACACTAATTTTGGTAAACTATTTTTGAAAAACCTTACAAAAACCAGTTGGAAAAAGAGATCAGTTTTTTTTGAATTACCATATTGGAATTTTTGTATGTTATACATTTTATTGATGTTATGCATGTTAAAAAAATGTATGTGATAGTGTCATCGGTATGTTGCTAAATGAACTCGGAAAAACAATGTATGGAATTAAGGCTAGATTAGACTTGGTTGATATGGGAATACGAGAAGAGTTGGCACCAGTGAAGGGTGAAAAATGAACATTTCTTCCTCCTACTACTTACACTCTTTCCAGGCAGGAGAGATATCAGTTTTGAAACTTCTTGAATGATGTAAAAGTTACAGAGGGGTATTCATCAAATATCATGAACATCGTGTCAATGATAGATTTAAAATTAAAGGATCTAAAATCTCATGACTCCCTTGTTTTGATGAAAATATAATTTCTATAGCTTTACATTGCATTTTTTCCAAGAATGTCCACAATACATTAATGAAGCTTTTTTTCTTCTTCAAAACTATATGCATCAAAGTTATAGACCTAGAAAAATTTCCAACTATAGAAATAGAAATTAACGTTATATTATGTGAATTGGAAAGGTTCTTCTCACCAACATTTTTTGATATAATGGTTAATTTTGGTGAGATATATTCGACTATGTGGTCTGGTACATTATAGATGGATGTACCCCATTGAACAGTATATGAGGATTTTGAAAGGCTATGTCAAAAATAGTATTCAGCCATAGGGTTGTATTTCGGAGCAATATATTTTTAAGGAAGTCATTGAATTCTGTACCGAATACCTGTTTGGTGTAGAAAACATTGGCCTACCGAAATCGCATCACGCTTGAAGGTTTTAGGGTGAAGTAATTTCTGGAAGAGAGGTTGTCACAATCAATATTACAGATCGGGAGCATGCCCACCATTACGTTTTTCATAACAGTTTCGACGTTGACCCAAATGTGAAAACCCACAAAGAAATTATTTGGCATTTGAATCCATCTAGGGATAAAAAATGGATATCAGATACACATAATCAAAAGTTTATAGGAAGGTTTTGAGACTATATTTTTAAAAAGTTAGATGAAAATCTGAACTCAATTTTAGAACGACTTCAATGGATATCCGGAGAAGAAAGTGTATATGTATTATCTTAAATTGATTATGCACTTAATTGTTATACATTATATACTAATGAACATGATGAAGATGGTGCCATGTAGAAAAGTAGGGTTACACTTGTGGTTGAAGCGATGCATGTTTCCGTTGCTAAGGACATAAATCCAATTTATGCGAATATGTCATACTTTGGCATCATCAAACAAGTATGGGAGTTGGATTATAAGAAACTTCAAGTCCATGTTTTTCAATGCAAGTGGGTTGATAACAAGAGTGTTGTTAAAATAGATTAATTGGGATTCATGAAAGTTGATTTCAGTAAGGAAGGGGAGAAAGATGAACCATTTATAATGTAATCACATGCAATACAATTATTATATGTTCTAGACCCCAAAAACCAAAACTAGTCAATTGTTCTGTTATCGAACAAAACTATTGAAGGGTCAGATGAAAGTTAACTGGAGGATGGCCCTTTCATAAGGACTTCACAATCATTTCATAGAAGTCCCAATGTACATAACGTTTTGTATATCAGAGGAGACCACAATGAAGGGATTTACATAGTTGATAGAGGGGTCAAATCTCTTCAGCCTTTAAAAAAAGAGAGAGTTCAATAATCAGGTTATCGGTTTATTATAATATACATTGTGTTCCATTATGTTATTATCTATTTGCTGATGCTTTATTTAATATAAATTAAATGTTAAACCACTTATGTAGATAATGAATTCTACACTTGCTGATGCGCCCAATCCTAAGGCACAACAGGTCTCTCAACCTACTACTGCTGGTCCCAGTGTAGAGAAACAACAGGTTTCTTAACCTATTGTTGTTGGTCCCAGTGCTAGGTACAACAGCTTTCTCAAACTATTATTTTTGGTCCCAGTGTCGATGATATCTCTCCAGAGAAACATAATGAAGATGCTTATAAGTAAATTGTAGGAAATGAAACCTTAACGATGCCAAAAAACAAGAGCACTGTAGTTTGACAGTGTTAGCCAAAATCCTTAAGGAAAAATTAAAAGGCATCAAATTTGAGGTGGGATAGAATAAGTGAGGGAAACATGTTAACCCCCACAAATACATCTTTAATAGCTACATTGGAATCGTCACTCGGCAATGTGTGCTTATTGATGTACAGTCGTGGAACCACTTTGTCATTGGGATTAATACACTAATGTGGGAAGACATTATGGTAACATTATGATATAATTTTTTTAATTTATTAAAATAAAATAAAATACTAAAACATTGATTTACTCTTCATCATCCATTGCATAGTTCATTGATAGTATATTCCTCACACAAAAAATATGTATTAAGAGTTACAGGAAGGATTCATAGAGGCTTCTGCACAATTTTAACAAAATATCATCTTAAAGATGTTGAAGGGAAAATCAAGTCACACTCACCTCCTCTTTATGAACACTTGATATCCCAACGACTGTTGGATGTATTTAGAAACTATCATGGGGAGAATAATTTTCAGGTACATTGTGTTTGGTAAAACATTATTTGACGTTGCTTGTATTCATCACTTTGATTGACAATTTTTTATTTATGAAACAACAAATGAGTGCGGAAAATAAAGAACATGCAACAAAAACAGCGTACTCATACCATAAAGCAAGGATGGGGTATGGTTCACTTGAGAAATAATTGGCGCATCTTTTAAATCTACCACACTACTTTTATGTGACATAAAAAAACACCACAACCATGTTTCTCTATTTATATGTAGATTGATGAATCGAAATAGAAATCCATATCCGTCTCACACCATGTGAAATGGAAGGAGGCTCGTGTAAATAAAGAGGGGATACTGATAGATGAAAACACACAAAAAGTGTGGGATAATGTGTAAGTATGACATAATATATATTTGATTTGATTAAAATTACTATTATATAACAATGACTAATTATTTTACTATATTTTATATCTTACATATTCATAGGAATCAACAAAAACCGCACTAGATACAAACATACTTTTAGCACCCTTGAATCATCCATAACAGTATGGCCGCTTCAGAGGTACGGGTTTTGGGGTGACACCCCAAACATATTTTTTAAAAAAAACAAGCGGATGATCAAACTGAGGAAATGAAAAATATGCAAGAAAATTTAGCTATTTTTCAAGAATAATTAAAATACCAAAGAGAGATGACAGAAAGATTGATGGGTGAGAGGAAAAGAGAAGATATAACTCAACAACAACCCATTCGTGAAGATCCCTCCCCACCCCACCAGCTTTGTGGTGATCCATTCTCCTAAAATACATGACATAGATGAGGTAATCAATATTATAATAATTTTTTTGTGAAATGTGAATCGTGTAGACACTGATACCTTTCCTTTACTAGTATTATACATGGTGAAAATGACTATGATTAATATCTATCAACTCCCATCTATAGCCTTATAGAGAGGGCTACAGTGTTCAATATACAGAACGACTTTCTACACAACAGACAACTTACAACAGATCATTTAAGAGTGTCAATTAATGTAGCTAATGAGCCGAGTGCTGAGCTAGCTGTTTAAAATGATGATGAAGACATTCATATGGTTGAAAAAGTTGTCGTAACATTCATCACATGGCTATCAATTCTTTTAAAAACATGTCTATAATGAGGTATCCATTTCTAATTTATTTTTCAAGTTGGACCTTTAACATTAAATAAAAAAAGGTCTAAATTGATGAATGTTATTAAAGAATAAAAAATATAAGGGGGGTGAAAGAAAATATAAGCTCAGAAATATCTCAATAATCAACCAACCGATTGAAATGGTCTACTGAGACCACCTTCACCCCTCCCGTTCTATATCCACAGTTAATATAATTACAGGCTCATATGGATACAAAGTTTATAGACGGAAATAATCACACAGTTGATTTTGAAAAAAAATTATATGAAAAGGAAGAATCCGATTTCATTAGTGTTGAGAATGTAAATTAGATCCTCAAGTATGAATGGCTAGGCACCTCAGTTGTAAATGTATAAATGAGGTATGTTTTCAAGATTTGATTTTACAAAAGCTGATATAATCTGATAATTATGACTATATACATTTCATATTTTTGTTAGGAGTATATATGAAAAAAAATTGAAGGGATTTACTAATGAAAAAAAATTTGGACTCGTTAGACCTCACGTCACCTCTTAAAAAGAATACACAAATTTTGATAAAGAGGGTGCAATAATGTCATCCCTGCTCAAATCGTTTGAAAAAAATCATTAGATGTTGATTGCAGTCAATTTGGATACTCTAATGATTTATTTTCTAGATTAAATGCATGGATATGCAACAAACAGACCATGCATGGTGGCGTTTGTCAATCTGTAATACACTAGATCCAACATTTTAGAACTAAACATATAGTTATATAATTTATATTATCTTTTAATGAGGATTCTGTTATGATAGGGTGGTGTATCAATATCGTCTACTTCATGGAATGAATCTAGGGCATAAGGAAAAGAACGCCTAAAAGATCTAAAATTGGAAAATAATCCTGGTATATATAATAACATTACACTATCCAAACACATATCAAAATAAATTAATTATTTTTCTTAATGTTTCTGTAGTGTCTAAAACAAACAAATGGAATGGACTGTGGTTATTATGTTTGTATACTTATGAAAGAGACCATATTTCATCAACAAACTACTATCCTTAAAGAGGTATTTTCAAAAATAATTACGAGTTCATTTAAAATATTTATTAATCCTTTTTGTATTTATATTTTTTTTAGTACTACCATGACCGTAAAAAAACTCATATTCACAAAATGATATATATGTGTTTAGAAACGAATGGGCAGCATACCTAATAGAATATTGTACACAAATAGGATGAAGGTGAATTCCTAATACCTATGTTATCCTTATATGATCCTTGATATCTCCCTTGTTTACACTTATTGAGCATATATGATCACCCTTTAATGTGTTTTACATCCTTAGGTTATGAAGAATGGTTTTAGAAATGATTTTTCTTTGTACTAAATAATAACTTAATGAGAGACTCTTATGAACTAGTTATTTATGTTTCTTTGTTTTCAAAATCACTAGACCTAACATATTATGGCATGTATCATTTATATTCTGTATTTTGGTCATTTATGAAACTATTTATACTGATGTAGTTTGTTGGAAGAATATTGGTTGGGCAGCACTCACAAATTATTAACAAAACTAAGGATTATTTACTACTCTTGGTTAACTACCGCTTTGCATAACATCTGATCTGAAATTCCGACTCGACGTCCCCATGATGATCTCATCTGAAGTTCAGATCAGATTCTATGGTAAGTGGTAGTTAACCAACATTAGTAAAGTGCACAAAGAAATATTAGTTCTGTTATTATCATATATCTATACCAATGAAACCATTTGAAAATATGTAAAGGTAATGTTACAATATAATATTTCTATTTTAACGAAAAATTATATAATGAAACATTGATTTGATTTTCATTATTCTTTATAGGGTTCATTTATTTTATAAGATTTATGTCCATGTGACATGGCTTTGCAGGAAGAGAAATGACGATGTGTCCACTCAATCACAGAGGTAATGGGAAATCTATTTCACTAATGACTCAATATTTTATAGCTCTACAATAACTCTTAGGTTTTTGATCTACTTCACATAATCCTCTTCATGTGATCATGTCACCTAAGATCCTTTGTATGAATGCTTCATGTGAACTGATCGTGTGATCTCATCACATGATCAAATCATATAAATAAATCACATAATCAATTAAGGTAATTCACTTGAACCATGATTCATGTATTCTTGTCTTATTTAAATGATCACATAATGCTTCAAGGGTCATGTAATCATACAAATCTTCAAATTTCATTTGATCACATGATCATATTCTGGTTATGTGATCACGTGACTTTGAACAATTCATTCACTTAATATTATATTTCTAATTAGTCATGTCCCCCTTTATTACTCAAGTCCATTTTTAACCTAAAATTATCCATTTTCATAATTAATCGAAATTTTATTTCTTATGATACAAATGAATTCAATAATTGAAGGTGAGGAGGTTTTAGTTCATTGGACTACAATGGTCGATAGTGTGGAAGTAGACTAATGCATATCCATTCATTCCACTCATGAGCATCTTAAAATATTGATGGGAACCAATATATTGTATTTTTAATTTTCTAAATAGTTTCCCTTATATGTGTGTGGGGGTGTCCAGGAGGGAGGGGGTGTCCAAAAGTGGGGGGTGTCCAAAAGGGGAGGGAGGTGTCCAAGAGGGCGGGGGTGTCCAGGGGTGTTTCTATGAGTGAGGTGTCTAGGAGGGGAGGGAGGGGGTGTCCATAAGGGAGGGGGTGTCTAGGAGGGAGGGTGTGTCTAGGGGGTGTCCATGAGTGGGGTGTCCAGGATGGGAGGGAGGGGTGTGTCCAGAAGGGAGGGGGTGTCCAGGAGGGATGTGGTGTCTAGGTGTGAGGGTGGGTGGTGGTGTCCAGGAGTGGGGGGTGTTTAGGAGGGGAGGGAGGTTTCAAAGAGGGGGAGTTGTCCAGGAGGGAGGGGGTCTCTAAGTGGGTGGGGGAGGGGGTTTCTCATAGGTAAGGGGTCTATAGGGGGTGTCCAGAAGTGGGGGTGTCCAAAAGGGAGGGGGTGTCTAGGGAGGTGGCCATGAGTGGTGTGTCAGGAGTGGAGGGAGGGGTGTCCAGAAGGGAGGGGTGTCCATGAGGGAGGGGTGTCTAATTGTGAGTGTGGGTGGGGGTGTCTAGGAGTGGGGGTGTCCAAGAAGGGAGGGAGGTGTACAATAGGGAGGGTGTGTTCAGGAGGGAGGGGGTATCTAGGTGGGAGGGGGTCTCCAAGTGGGTGGGGGTGTCCAGGAAGGAGGGGGTTTCTAGAAAGAGATCCATTCAATTACATTCAATACTGATAATATACAATGGGTATATCACTTCTAGAGTATCCTAAAGTGGGTCCGTAGTTAGGCATCAAAAGTTCCAACCAAGCAAACCAATTCCATTCCCATGTAAAGGCCCAATAAAAATAGTTCAATTTGAGGCCCAATATATCTTATTTAATGTCATAAAGACCAAACATATGCATAATTTACCTTTCTCACATTATATTTCTAAGAAACACACTTTTTCTCTACACCAATGTTGTAGTAGAATACATCTGCTGGAGAAATTACTGATGATATATGAGTTTGATGGAAGCAATAATTTTTTATCTAGAATATTTGTGAGGACACTCTCAACTGAATCAATTTTGACCCTCAATCCTGGAATGTGGATGAAATCTACGGAATGAGATGTTTTTTACCAGAAACTGAATTCCAGAAGATGTATCCCCGCTACTTATATATATATATATATATATATATATATATATACCTTCTCCAACTCTCCATAGGATTTACGTCCACCATTTGTGTCATAGTATCTCTATGTTTCTACTTTATATATTTTTAAATTATTTTTTTGATCATGTTATGTGAAATTTCTATCCTATTCCTCCAACATATTTTTTGTTTGTTGTTTTCCCTTGATTTGTTGAACTGTATCTCTTCAAAATATATATGATTTTATAATTCATATTAGTGAATGATTATGTACTAATAATATTTATTCCATTTTCAAATAGATGATGAAAATATAGTTGGATAAAGAAGGTTATTAATGGGTATAAACTAAATAAATAGGATTTAGGGGGTGTCTAGGAGGGAGGGGGTGTCCAGGAGTGGGGGTGTCCAGGAGTGGGGGGTGTCCAGGAGTGGGGGTTTTCAGGAGTGGGGAGTGTCTAATAGTGGGGGTGTCCAGGAGGGGAGGGGCTGTTCAGGGGGTGGGAAGGGGGTTATCCAAGGAAAGGGAGGGGTCTACAGGGGGAGGGAGGGGGTTGTCTAGGAAATAGGGGGTTTCCAGGAGTGGAAGGGGTGTCCCGGAGGGGAGGGGCTTTCTAGGAGGCGAGGGGGGCTGTCTAGGGGGTTGGAAGGGGGATGTTCAGGGGAAGGGAGGGGTTATAGGGGGGGTGTCCAAGAGGAGGGAGGGGAGCTGCAGGTTGAGTGGTGGGGGCTTTCTAGGGGTTGGGAGGGGGCTATCCAGGGGGTGTCTTGGGGAGGGGAGGGTGGGGGTTTGGCTAATCACACTAAAGAACTAGGAGATCAAGAGAAAAGTGAACCGGTATGATCATGGCCTATCTAATTATGTAGGTTCTCATCAGGACCTCTCTAAAACTGAGAAATACATTCCTTTCATACCTTCAATGGGACCATAGATATTGTATGGGGTCCTTAGAGAGGCATAAGTGGTCAGGCTCTAAGAAGGGTTGGACCCAATGTCTGATGTGGATACTCTAGCACAAATTCTCTTTGACCTGACATAGGATATTACACTCTTAGAGGCTCCTTATATATGTAACTATTAATTTTATAACCTTTCTAGGATTGTGGTATCACTAGGAAATTGTTATAATTTATTCTAAAATTGAATACACCTATGAAATTAAATACACCATCATGTATGTGTAATATTGCATTACCTGTGGAGATTCCCCTTTTTTACTATCAATAAATGAAACATTTTGGATTCCATGTTGTTGTTGAAATTTCTTCCTCTTTTTTTTCATCCATGTAATATTAACAAAAAAATATTTATTAGTCAATTCATCATGTTGAGCCTCTTCTAAAATATTAATTCAATCAAAAAAATATGGACATGTAAAGGTTGTAACATGTAACAATTGTCATTTTATTAATGTATTCCTTCATATTAATGTTTAATTTATTTCATTATTTTATTTTAAACATAATATTTATTTTCTAATATAGGAGAAATTTTTTTCCTGATTTCAAATGATTTGTTCAGAAACTAATACCATGGAAGAAATTTTTTTAGAGTGGATCACGAATGAAAAAAGAATGAATCATTAATGTTTTTAACTATTTGTTGGATAATTGTAATTGTAACCATATTAAACATTGTTTGAAATGTATATAGAAGTTTTTTTTGTATTCGTGATTTCAAGTAAATGTATATAGCATTTTTTTCTTCTGTTCTCTATGTGTAGGATTTGATTGTGTTGTGAGTGCAGGTGTTGTCTCAGGTGTGCAGGTGTTGTGCAAGTGCTGGGTTTTCTCAAGAAACATGGCCTTTATCATCGCTAATTAAGTGATGATAAATGTATAATATATTATAACTTCTTTATCACTGATAAAGGTGGTATTTATCAGCATTATTTTGAGTTCTAATATATTACACATTTATCAGCACTCAAAATAGCGCTGATAAAGGGGGAATTTATCAGCGATTTTTTTAGTGCGGATAAAGGTGACCCTTTATCAGTGCTATTTTGAGCACTGATTAAGTCCCCCCTATCTTCTCCGTGATTAACTGCATTTTTCTATAGTTGTTAAAGGTGGTTTTTAGCCCTATTAAGAGCCCGATTTTTTGTAGTGCCACCTCTGTGATTGCCCAAAAAATTTATGGTTTGGAGGTCAATGCTTCTAAAAAAATTGATTTCCTCTATTATTCTTCTCTTTGATATAAATATCAGAAATAATATATAAGAATTCTAACACTAATTATTCACACCCCAAATATCTTTCAAAGGTCATAACTCATACTAGATCACAAACATAAAAGGTAAAAACCTAAATTGTTGTCTTCATACATTTTGAAAAAAAAGTACGCTTCCCAGTCATCTATAAACAAATTTATTTCTTCTTTTGAGAAACTCTGTTGTCAAAAATATTGATAATACTAAGAAAAAATATAGACAAACAAATGACTATGAAATATATTAATGAAATTTTAATTACCTTCAAAAATTACTAGTTTTCGGATGCTAGTATATGTAGGATCCCAAAACCCCTTGAGAGGGGAGAGGTGAATTAGGGTGTCAAATTTTTCTTTTAATTTGATTGATATTGTGCCCACATTGGTAGGAAATCATTAAACCTGTATGATGGATATGACCACCAATCAAACATTGACAAACAGATAGACAAAACACAACATTTTTACATAGTTCGCCACTAAGGGCTACGACGAAGGAGCATACGTCGATAGGTTGTTGGTCATACCAAATTACACTGATTTTCACTAGTTTTGGATTTTATAATTTCAGACATAGTCACTCTACTTCAGGCCCACTACCTTTACAAAAGTCTTGGGATAGCTTATTGTGTATGTCAGATAAATTCAAATGAATCCCTCTTTCTCATTGTTTTTGGAAGAATTTGTACTCAGTTTATCTACTTGAAGGTCTCTTAAATAAGTTTGCATTAAATCATGCATCCTAAACTATAGATGGATTATCTTTTGAAGTCTAATTTTTACCCACATATGAAGTTCAATTTTTCACACACTGATAGTTCATGGACTGCTCCTCCGCGAACTGATCTTCTTCCTCTGCGTACTCCAATGCACCATGTGTTTCACATACTCCATGTACCAGCCCCATGTACCACCTTTGAAAATTTCCTCCATGAAATTCATTTTCATACTTCCTCTAGCCACACCTGCTCTGTCTACCACAAATTCTATGCATACTGCCCTGCTCTATATACTGTCTCTTATTCCGTGTACTATTTCTCCTCCGAAGACTACCTTTCTCTATGTATCGCGTTCTTCTCTTATAATTATTATTTCCAACAGACCACCACCATGTACTATTTCTTCAAAACACCTCTCCAATGAGGGATTCATTCATCTCTACAAACTTTCATTCTCTGCGGACTGCTCTGATTTGTGCATTACCCTTCTTGCTCCGCGTATAGCCTTTATCACTCAACATACTGTCTTTCTCTACTGCATACTACGAGATATTCCTCTACAAACCGTAATTTCTTTTACAGTATCTTTTCTCATTCATGGATTTCCTCTTCCTATACTAACTTGTCATCCTATGAATAGGTATGGTCTTCTCCAAATTCCTCCCAGATTTTTAATATCAGTTTCATTTATTTGTGAAGGAATTACTGCTCCTTATATAGGAAAAAATGGATCTAAAAAATATTCTAATCCAAGATTTAACAAATATTTTATTTGGTATAGCCTCCACCTCATACCACTCTTGTCTCACAAACCGCAGCTATCCCGCAAACCTCCAGACTTCCGCGTACTGCATAACTTCACCGCAAACCATCCTCAAAAACCATTTTCGGTTCCATGAACCACTCCACGTACCATTCCTATTGTCCCATATGAGATCTTCAAACCATTCCCATACATGGTACACATTCCCTGTCCCAAGATACATGGTTCCCTTCCTTTTCCAAATTTCTTCTCCATTCTTTAGGTCATTTACTCTTATGAACAAATTTCTGATTTTGAGGCCCATGAATTTGGAAAACACTGGGAAACAGCACCACCTTCAATACTGCTTTCGGCCTAAATTGTATGACCACATTCCAGGAAAACTACCTGGTCATCCATGCACATATTCACAACAAACACGAACCATGATCCATTATTATCAATGAACAACCTTGGTTCCAACAATCTCCCCCTTTGGGTTTGTTGGAAATCTCTATATAAATCAACTGAACCACCGGACACAATCAAAACCTAATGCATCAAGAAACAATTCAAAAAAAACACTAAGTCTACGTGAGAAGTTCTTAGTGTAGAAAACAAGAGAGAGGACATGAAATGAGTTATGATTTTGTTCTTATCTCCCCCATAGTTTCATTACTAAATTTCTATATTCTTTATCTTTCCTGTGTGGAGAAAAAAACAATTCACTCTCCTCCTTTTCTTGGTGAATTTATCCATTCACCCCCATTAGAAATAAACCCAGAGAAACAAATCTTGACTTTTAGAGCTCAAAAACATTATCCCCTTCTATCATATCTCCCCCATAAACCTCATTATTCGTTTCTCTTCCACCATATCTTCTTCCTCCAGATTACTTTGAAAGCAGGCTGCTAAGCATGTTACATACACAATATCTGGCCATGTTGCAGTTAATTACATTAGACTTCCGATGATTCTATTATACAAGGTGGGATCTATAAACATCGTATACACATGCATTCCCAGTTTAGTTGCAACTTCATTCAGAGTTGACATTGGTCTGTAGTCGTGCATATTGAATTCCTTCACCAACTCTCTTCCATACTTGTCCTAAGAAATAAAAGTATAGTTTTTTTTAAAATCACCTATAGTCACAAGAAGTATGTGAGTTCACCAAACATAGACATGTCATATTCTAATGTCATTTTATTGGAAAATTCATATACTGGTCTTTTATTACTTCCACCAAAGGTAACATCATCAACATACACATGCACCATGAATTGATCTTTCAAATAATTATTCACATAGATATTGTGATTCACTCCACCATTTTTTACATTCTAGCTTTCTTATATAAGAATCCACCCAATATTACCATGCTGGTGGTTCCTAATTTAGACCATAGAGTGCCTTATTTAGTCATTAGACCTTTAACACCTTCAGTCTATGTATAGACTTTTCACACTAGGTGTGACTTTTTTCTGATCACATTGTGATATTCTAGTGAAGTAAAATGGTCCCATGGTTGGTTACACAATTGATTGAAAGACCGATTATGAATCTTCCCTTATTCCTATTGTAGGTGTGGGTTTGGTCCAATCCAAAATGATGTTCTACTGATCAATTTAAGATCTTCGATTTCACGTATGAATGTTTTTCACTCCTTCATCTACTTTTTCATTAGAATCTGTTCCATTTAACACCGAAAATATTTTTACAATGACATAATCTTCATGCAATTTATAGAATAAATAGGTTAGATAAACATAGAAATAAGTATTCTAGAAGATTCTACATCATTCTTCATTGGTCTTCCTTTCAATGGAATTCACCTCACCATCTTTATATTGGTAGATAATATCAATAATTGTTTTGAAGATATTTTAGTATGGAGAGAAAACCATAAGGGTTCATCATCTTGTGACTATCCATATTGGATAATATTCTCAAAATCACGAAGTATATCCTTCTTGAACAATTTTTCTTCATGATACTAGAAATAAGATCAAGTCAAGAAGGTTCTTTATTTATCCTAGTCATTGAAAATAGACCACCTTCAACTTCATCCAAAAATGATTCTACATCATATTTTTATTTGAATACCAAATTGATGAATCATTCAAAGATGGAGACTTATTTAGTTTGGATATCAAGAATTGACAAACCTATGTACTCTTTAGGTTCTTCCCCCAAGGACTTTTTTTTACCTTCAAGTCCCTGTATTTGAATAACAAATACAATACAAAAACAATTTAAGGGAATAAGGTCGATCCTCCGTGTATCATCAATATGAACTGCACGGTTGAGATGCTTTTCCCAACCAAGTTTCTCAATTTACTCTAGTATTCATTCTTGCACATCTAAATATATTTTTTGATCTGTGATTATTTGGAATTTCTGTGATCACATTATCTTCTAATTTATGAGGATAATTCTTCTTCTTAATCGCCATCATGGATGATACATTATTAGTCCTCTTAAGGACTGCTTCGTTCTATGGTATTAAGGTTAAATAACATTTTTCAATTTGATCAAATTTCATGAATATCTCAAACAGAACTTCTTAAGCATGTGATATATGTTTTTTTATAAAACACTCATGACATTTTCTCTCATTATGTGGGGCCTTTTCTTTTCCTTCTTCACTAGCCTTAGCCTGTGCATTTTCATGTTTCCTCATTCTTTCCAAATCTTCTTTCCAAATATCCAACATATAATTTGGAACTATTATAGCTGTCTTGGATCTTCCACATGGGTTCATATGAGTGTCCTCCCTATTAATAGTTGTTTTGGATAAAATACCCTTCAACTTCATGGATTTGAAATCCAAAGTGTTCTCAGTTTCCTTACATGAGATCATATTTGGAGAATTTTTTTTTGCAATATAATTCTAATTTATTCCCAAGGTATACCCTTTATTCCCTATCGGCATTAGTGGTATTATTTTCTTATCAAAATTGAATGCATGTTGAGATGAGTATGAACCAACCTTCTCGCTACTATAATTTCATACATAATAGATGTTATAAAGCATTCCAAATCTGTTTGTAGTAAACAAATGTTTCTAGACCTATGGACGTTGTTTTTTCATCATTGGCTTGATCCCCCTTGATATAGGATTCCTTTTTTGTTTCTTTATTAAGTGGATTGTACCAGAAATCAAATACATGATGCCCAAATCTGTTGCAACACCAACATTGACCCACAAATATTGATTTCTTTATACCTCTTACATAAGTTTGTTGTATCTTCTTCATGACTTGTTGAGCTCCCTATGGGCAACCAGCTTCCATATTCTTCTTTCCCTCTACCCTGGACATGGTGGTAGATTTCATATCTATTTTATTCATCCATACATTCCCAATATTTTTCTTACGACTTTTACTCTTCATTATAAAAGGTTTAGAGGTATTAGTACTAGTTGGTTTGGATGGTACCTATTTACTCTCTGCTACTTGAGATACATCATCAAAAAATTTCAATATATTTGTATCGTATGATGGATGTATTTCAGCTTTGGAATTTTCCTGTGAGCCGTGTGTTGAAACCTAAACTATTTCTTGAGATAGATTATCAAAATATTTCATAAACTTATTATCACATGTCGGAGGTCTTTAGGCTTTAAAATACATCAGTGAGCATTGAGTAGAAGAAGAAATTTTTTCTTTATTTTTTGAAATATTACTATATTTCATCTCAAGATTGAACAATTGGAATTCAAAATCTATGCATTTCATATCAAGGATTATTTTTTGATCTTCAATAATAATAATCTTTTCTTCACAAGCCTTCTACATTCTGATAACTTCTTCTTCATGTATATTAACTTTTTTCTAAATCAAATCCTCATGTTCCTTGATCTTTTTGGATAGTTCATCCAAATGAAATCCCCTATCCTCAGTTCTATTTTTCAGTTTCTCTTCAAGCACATGGATCTTTTCTTCAAGATACCTTTTGACTACCTATTTCTCTTCAACTTGTTTGAGTTTTTACATGGATCTTATTTCAAGTTCCCTTTTTGTTTCTCAAAAGGATCCAACCTATTTGGAGAGCTTATAACATTCTGAATTTTTTTTCCAAGCCTACCTCCTTACAGTCTTCTTCTTTTCTCAGTTGGGTGATTTCCTCCTACATACATTGAAATATTCTACAAACAACAACGGATTTTTCTTCGGGAATATCATCAAGATATTTTCATAGTCTTTCAATTTCATTTAAGTATATAGATTGATCAACATTCCCACATGTTCTAGGATCTTCATCTTGAAGACAACTTTCAATGGTTCTAACACATACCTCCGATCATTTGAGACTATTGATTTACATGAGGTGGAATGTTTTTCTCGATCTTTAGTGGAAACCTAAGATACATAATATTTTCTTAAGAAGATGGATATATCATAATTTTTAGAAAGACAAGGAGAACCAGATACTACATATTCTTTAGATAAGATAGAATTATTCAACTTTCTCTTCTCTTTATTTTCACTGTTCTTCATGGTCTTGCTGGTTATAGGAATCTGCTCAAAGATAACTTAATTTTTAGACTGCACTTCATTGTTGACATATTAAAGAAACTAAAACCTTAAATTCAGAATAGATTTACTATAGAGTATCAAACATACGTCAACCTGGCTCTAATACCACGTGTTGGGCCCCAAAGCACCCTTATAAGGGAGGGCTGAATTATAGTGTCAACTTTTTATTTTAATTTGATAGATCTTTCCCCCATGTTGTGAGGAACTTTTTAAACCTATACGATGGATATAATCAACAATAAAACATTAACATGTATAGAGATGGCACATAGGATTTTTACTTGGTTCACCACTAAGGGATACTTCCAAGGAGCATATGTTGACAGGCTTTTAGTCATACTGAATTCCATTAATTTTCACTAGTTAAGGATTACATATGTTTGGACACAGTCACCCTGTGCCCAACCCACTACCTTTACAAAACCTCAGGGATATCTCACTACGTCCTTTAGATCACATCTGTTGACTCCCCCTTTCTCACTACATTGGGAAGAATTTGTAATTAGTTTATCATCTTCAAGTTTGTTTCAATAAGTTTGTATTAAATCATGCATCCTCAACTATAAATGGATGCTTAGTTGAAGTCCCGTTTTTACCCATAGATGATGTTCACTTTTTCACACACTGATAGTTCACGGACTACTCCTCCGTGAACAGACCATCTTCCTTCGCGTACTCTGCTACATCGTGTACTATGTGTACTCTGTGTACCTATACCACATACCACCTTTGAAAACCACCTCTGTGAACCACCTTTTCACACTTCCTCAGGCCGCTCCTGCTCCGCATACTGCAAATTCTCTATGTACTACCATGTTCTACATATTATCTCTACTTCCATATATTATTTCTCCTCCACACACTTCCTTTCTCTATATATCGTGTTCTTCACTTATACATACCATTTCTGCAAGGCCACCACCATGTACTATTTCTGCAAAACACCTCTCTTGTGTGGGTTGCCTCTGTCTCTACAAACTAGCCTACTCTGCAGACTACTTCGATATGTGCACTTCCCTTCTTGCTATGCGTACAACCTTTCTCACTCATCATACTATCTTTCTCTGCTGCATACTGCGAGAGATTCCTCTATAAACTATACTCTATTCTGTATAATTTTTTCACCTTTTTGGATCGCCTCTTCCTATATGAAGTTGTCTTCCTGCGAACTGCTCATGACTTCTCCAAATTCCTCCCAGATTTTTAATCTTAGTTTAATTTATTTATGATGGGGATAACTACTCCTTATATAGAAAAAAATGGATCTTAAAAATACTCTAACCCAATATTTACCATGTCATTGATTTGGTATAGGCTCCACAGTGTACCTCCCCAATCTTGTGAACCTATGATATCCCGTGATCCTACAGCCTTTCACAAACTACACACCTTCACCACGGACCTCTGTCGCAAACCATTTTTCGTTCTACAAACCATATTGCATATTTTTTCCATTGTCTCATACATGTTATGAAAACCATTCCCATACATGGTACATAGTCCATGTCCTAGGATACATAGTTCCCTTCCTTTTCCAAATTTCTTCACCATTCTTCATGTCTTTCACTCCTATAAAATAATTCTTGATTTTGAGGCCTAAAAATTTTGAAAATACTGGGAAACAGTGCCACCTTCAATACTAGTTTCATCCTCAATTGTATGAACACATTCCTTACAAACTCCCTAGTCATCCATGTAAAGATTGAAAATAAACACAAACCATACTCCATTATTATCAATGAACAACCTTGGTTCTGACAGTCATATCATTCTTTATGATTTATCTCATAAATTTGAAAACATAATATTTAAAATTGTTATCATTATCTTGTTTCAGAAACTACATAATCATTGACCAAAATAAGTAAATTGTTTTCAAATTTTTTGATATTTAAATCTTCCTATATGTACCTTAATTAATTTCAAATAGTAGTAATTATCATGCTTTATCTTTGGAGACACTGACTTTATTCCATGATCTATCTTTAATTAAGCGACTGACCTATAAAAAAAGTTCTCATTAAAACACATATCAAACATATAATTCAATGTTTATCTATAAAATTTTGATTTTACTCTATTAAATATTCACAATACACATCATGTGTGGTCGGTTGGTTGGAGATCCATGCATTGAATCCAAAAAAATAAATATTTAGGGTGTCTATGTTTACTACTATAAGCATCCAGTGTTTCCTAAAAAAAACAATTAAGTAATGAATAAATTAAAAATATATTTTATGTGATTAGATTGTAGAGTTTTTTCATTACATTGTAGGTATCAAAAAAGTTTCTATTGTCTGATACTTTTTTATTAAACTCTTTGAGTATCTTCATTTTTCTTCTCTATTTATTCCTTATCCAAAGTAAAATTTCGTGTAGAAATGATATAGGGATTAATGAATCCAAATCGTTCTTCGCACGATCATCCCTTTATATAGTTGTAATATAAATACCAGTACAAAATAAGAATAGTTATTTACTTTAATAAAAAAAATTCTCACTATTTTTATAGATGTATTATGAAATGTACCTTATATATGTATTCAAAACTAAGATTCCCAACCATTCATACTTGAGAATCTCAGTTAGTGTCTCGAGACCAATTACATCTGTGAAGGATTCTTCATATATGTTTTCTTAATATTCAATGTAAGACATAGTTTTATCTTTAAATGTGGTCTCTACATGAAGTTGTAATGATAATAAATATTACTCTAGAACTGGAGGGGAGAAGTTACTCTCAGAAGGTCGTTTTATTTTCTTGGTTGATTCGCTATATTTTCTTGATTTAGCCTTTCGTTTATCCATTTCTTTAATCATATGTAATATCAAACCTCACAGCCAACCATTTTTCATCAACTATCACATTTTTTTCATATGATTTTTTTAAATACATACATCATGTATCTTTATAATATTAGATGACCTGGCTATGAAAACTCCAATCGAAGCGTCAACTATTGTAATATCTAGACTATCAAGAGGAGCAGAAAACTCACAGTCATCTCATAAGATACCTAAATCCCCACTCTCATGTGATTTTTTGGGAGGGGTTGATTGTGTGGTGGGTATCTTGGGATATTATACATTGTAACCATATCTATATGTTTGTATGTGGGTGTTGACAGATAAAAACAACATACAACTATACCCTGTAGATTTTTATTAAGGTAATGTTATAAAAAGTTGATTGATTTACGTTTAAGAGAAAGAGAAATGAAAAAATTGATTACCTTGGGTAAAGTATGTGGTTGGGAGGAATGAATTGCCTCAAATATATTGGGATCATTTTATTCATATACAGATCATTGCTCCACCACCGGTTTACTTTGATTCATTCTCATACATTGGTCTACCAAATCAAACCGCAAAATAATATCTTGCAATGAGTCTATTTGTGCCTATATTAATCTCACAATATTAAATGTATCTTCATGTAGTTTTATATCTCTCAAAATATGTTTGATGAGAGACTCTAAAACCTAATCCTCTAATGCGACCATATTGTTCAGGACGTGTTAAAGCTACTGGGGGTCTTTTTTCTTTCGGTACAGCTGTTCCTGATTCTTATGTCTAAACCATATAAAAAATATGGACATGTTTATTTTTATTTAATATTGTTATAAATCATAAATAATTAAAATTATTTCATGCTTACACATTCTTTTCATACTACTTTTGTATTTTCATCAACTAATATACCATCCATATTTACATGAGCCTCCTTCTATAGCACATTATGTGGGATGGAAGTTGCTTCATATTTTGATTCATTAATTTTCATATAAATAAAGGAACATGTGTTATTTAATATCACATAATTAAACTTTTAATATTGATTTAAAATACATACCAATTTCTTCTCTAATGAAGTGTACCTCATCTTTCCTTTGCAATAGGGGTACATTGGTTTTGATGCACGTTCTTTATTTTCAGAACTCTTTTGTTATTTCATAAATTAACAATTTTCAATCAAGTTAGATAATATAAATAATTTCAAATAATATATTATCGATCGCAATTCACATGAATTGATTTCCCAATGCGATAATTACAAAAATAATTCCATGTTTCCTACTTTATAATGTATGCATAACTAAGTGGTGGGTGGGGATTTATTTTCCTCTCACCATCCCTAGGATGTAACTTTATAAGAATAGTATATAAGCCTATATGGACTTTTCCAATGAATATTAAGAAAAAAAATTACAGAAATATTCTAAAATAAAAGATGTATACATGGAATAATGAAAACAAAATAAATGTTTCATTATATAATTTTTCAGTAAAAAGGAGAAAGTATATTGTAACATTACAATTATATCTTTCCAGCGTATTTCCTTCATTACAACTTAGAAGTGGTGCCATAAGGCAATATAAATTGGAAAATTCATCCTCATTGTGACCCTAAGATAACTAACAAATGTAGACTTGTTGGGGTCAAATTAGGTTGTCCACGTTGATTTCAACAAACCTCAAAATTTATACCCTGACTTCTTTCAATGATAATTTTATTCAAAATTGTGATGTTTCATTGTTCTTGTTATTTTTATCATTTTTTCCTCATCATGTTGTTGATCCCCAAATAATTCTGTAGTTTCATCATCAATAGTCTATTCTTTCTCAGGATTGGAAACATAATCATGTTCAGAAGATATTTTCTACATCAGTAGTCAAACATTTAATTTTTCTTGAATAACAAAAATGCAATACAATTCATGCATAAAATTCCACAATTGCATTCATCTTTCAAGAAATTTGTTACTATCTTAAACAAAGATATAATTCTTTAATAATATAGTATAATTAACCTTTAATACCTTTATTGAATTTGTCCTCAAACACTTGATTGCCTTACTTCTCTTGATAATGGTATGAAGGCTAGTATGAAAGAGGGGGTCCAATCCCTCATCAAGATATAGAAGATAATCAAGCGTCTAAGGATTAAAGTTTCCTAGGAACCTACACTAATGGAATAACTCAAAAAGTCTCATCAATTCAATAGGAATTGGAATTCCTCCACTCTAATGGTCTTGAATAAATGAATCTCACCCCACCTACATTGTACATCACTTATGTCTACTCAAGGATTCCTCACCTTCCAATTTTGGATATTTTTTTAATCCATTATAAGATCCCTCCAATAACATACCTACCATTAAAGGGTGATTTTTTGAACTTACGATCATTATTGATATAGAATTTTTTACTCTTATAAATGAAATGAATGTATTCAATGAAATACAATATTTATTATTATGATATATTTCTATACAATTATATAGTAACCATATATACTTCTCTTCATTGAAAATTATACCACATATCTTGAAGTAGATCTATAATTAGCTCTATGAATGTCCTACTTTATGACTTATAATGATATTATTGGTTTTCAAATATAATATTGTAGATAGGTATTACCACAACTCAATCATATTATATGATGAAACTTTAATCATACACCATGAGTTCTCTCACAAAATATGATAGGAGATATCGTATTTATTTTATCATATTTAACTATTGGAGTGATATTGTATTTGTGATTTGATGCTCTATTTTCACAAAAACTATGGATAGATTCATATTTTATGATATCATAAATTGTATGATAAAATGTAGTTCAAATTCTTATATTATCTATATGTCATACCACATGATATATAATAGCAATATGTTATGGATGAAGAAAAAAATCCATCATATCATAACATATGATATTAACATAATACGATATGAC
Organism: Viscum album; assembly: GCA_963277665.1. NCBI lineage: Eukaryota > Viridiplantae > Streptophyta > Magnoliopsida > Santalales > Viscaceae > Viscum > Viscum album. Next base: position 506,456,213 of record OY728131.1, on the reverse strand, counting down.
TTCTATTTATTCAAAAAAATAATAGATTAATATTTTTTCGTTGAAAAAAACTCTCTGATACCACTTATGTGCTTTAGGGTATCATCCTATTATCACTGAAAGAGTGCTAGAGCCTTAACCTAGTGATAAACATTGATAAAAGAAGAAGAGATGTTGGGATATGGAATGAAATAAAGGGTTAATTACAATAGGTTGATCATACCTATATTTTGTGAATTTTCGACAAGGATAAAAATTTACATGATTTATAGGATATAAATATCCAAACCATCAAAAGTATATTTTAATCATTTTTTTCTCTCTATTGTTATTCACCATGTTAGATGTATTTTAAAATTATTTTTTTATCTTATAAATTAATTATCTCTCTATTTTGATTAGTAAATCTATTAACAAATCGCATCAAATAGTTTTCTTGATCAACTATCCAACCATGGATAACTCACTTACTTTAGGTAAATATACTCTGTATATATTTTTGTGTATTTCTAGGTCCATTTACTGAATTATTTCTCAACTCTATCCAATCAAATGAAAATTAAAAAAAAATCAGCACAATTTTCTCACCAAATAAATTCCCCATCACTCTTTGAAACCCATGGTTAATTTTTAATAATAATCATGAATTAATTAAAAAAAACCCCTCACAAAATTCATTACTAAAATAATTTTTGGAATGTGACTAATTATTTCAATATTTTTTTGGAATTCAATAAAAAATTATTCATCAAAATCATTTATCTAAATAACCCATTTCATGGTTTAACAATTTACATGAATAACCAAAATCCACAAAACATGTTTTAATGATTTTTATACTAACCTTGGTCCCTATATGTTAATCACCCATAAATGAGGGCCAAAACATGGTATCCCCTAATCCTTAAAAACCTTATAATTAAGCCTTTTGAATTAATAATCTAGTATAAAAGATGAATTAAATTTGAGAAACTACCTAGATTTGGGAACCCTATATTATTCAAATGTATATAAACTTAAGGGGGGATAGGAAGTCTACTTGTTAATGTTGAGAGTAGAGTAAACCATCTCTGGGTGTCTCTAGGGACAAATGGGTTGGACACTCAAATACATATTAAAGGAGAAGAAGAAATAGAACCACACACATTATATTTCAGTAATGAAGAGAAGATATGTATGGTTTTTTATGTTTAAGAATAGCGCAAAAAAAGAAAAACAAGGAACCCAAAAAATCAAACAACAATAGAGGAAGAGTAGAAAATAACATACATTGGATTATATCCTTGATTAATCCATGGGAACATAGAAAAGTATCTCCAGGAGTAGAGGATTTTATTGAGAGCTTTAGAATCATGAGAAACAGAGTTGTGGTCAGAGTTTTTTTAAATAGACCGGGGACACTTTTAACAACACTTTCAGAAAATTGCTAATAAAGAACCATTTTATCAGCACTAAATTTAGAAGCACTGATAAAATAAATATTTATTAGTGATATAATTTTAGCACTGATAAATATATCTTTTAACAGTTCTTTTTTTAATGCTGATAATGATTGATATTTATCAACACTAAAAAATAACTGATAAACGTTTTATAATTATAATAATTTAAATAAAATTATTATAATTTTATAATTATTTAAATATATATAATTATTTACTTATAATTGTATATATACTTATTTAAAAAGTAATAATTATTTATTTATAAAAATTATAAATATAGTTAATATACATTTATATATATATATATATATATATATATATTTATAAGTATTTATTTATAAATATTTTTTTACAAATATTTTTTTAAGATTATTAATGGATATATAATCTTAGATACATGAATTTTAAAAAATGAGTGAAATTGAATATTTCAAAATTAGTACAATTTTAAAATATTTAAAAAATGGATAAGTTTTATTGATTAAATATTTTTTATTTAAAAAATATGGATATATATATATATTGAAGTGGGTGAATACATAATAAAAATACTAAACCCTAGTAAATAAATATATATATATAAATAAATGATCAAATTCAAAAATAAAATAAAAAACAAAAAACATTAGAAATAAAATTGTAGTATTGAAAAAAAAATTGATATATTAAAAACATAATATATATTAAATTTATCATTTTATAATGAAATTCTAAAATATACTAAAATTTAAATAAATTTAATAAATATTAGGTGTATTTGTTTTTATATGTTTCATAAATTTATTTGTGTGTGTGTTTATATACAAATAAATTAACATATATATATTTATATATATACATGAAATAAATGCAACACTTGATGTTCGATATAGGTTAAATTGAAAAATCAAACAACATTAAAAATGAATAAGACATTAATAGGTTTCTAATTAAAATTATATAAATTATAATTATTCATTTCATATATCTATATATAATTTATACTATTTATTAATATTTATAATATATTTGTCTGTTAAATTTATTAATTTTTATCAATAATTATTTAATTGATAAAATGTTTCATATTTTTCTTAATTTACTCATTTTTTATTTGTTTAATTTTTTACATTATTTTTCACCTTTTTCAGCATTGATAATAGTTTCCTTTATTAGTGCTTTTTTTAGCACTGATAAAGGTATTATTTTATTATTTCTTAGTTTAACACTGATAAAGATGGACTTTATCAGTGAATTTTTCTATGGTTGATAAATGTCAGTGTTGTTAAACGTGTGTTTTGTTGTAGTGACAGAAAGTGATGAATATACACGAATGAAGATGGTTAGAGCCAATTAATTACTATAACTTCTCAATCCACTAATATAATGGGAAGGAATATAAATTTGTAGATTCTTTATTTATAAAATATCTAGTAATTTTATTATTGATGATAATTGAGAAGGATTTGATCATCTTAGACTTGAAAAGTACGGACATGGGAATAAAAAAAGAAGGATCATCATACATCCTTTAACAAATGATTAATTAACCAAAACATATATATAAGTAAAAGGATAATAAAATATATGATGTGAAAATTCATATGAAGGTGGAAGCTATAAGAAAAGGTAAATCCTTAGAGTTCAAAATTAATGAAGAAGGAGTATTAATATTTGGGTCACGACTATGTATAACATCAAATCCTGAGATAAAGAAGGATTTTTTTATGATGCACATAGCTCAACCATATCCATCTATTCATAGAGAAAAGATATGTATCGATATCTCTAAGAGCACTATTGGTGAGAGAATATGAAGAAGGATATTGTATAATATAAATCAAGGTGTCTTCTATGTCAGCAAGTGAATGCTGAAAGGAAAAAATACAATGGGTTGGTGCACCCATTACCTATACATACATGGAAATGAGAAAACATAACCGTGGAATTGTTCCCTATTATTTCTAAATAAATAAATAGGAAATAATTTTATATAGGTTTTGGTGGATCTTCATTCAAATACATCTCACTTCACTATAATCCGGGAGGACTTCCTACTAGATCAACTTGCAAAGATATACAATAGAGAAGTGGTGAGGCTGCATATAATACCACTATATATTGTATCTAATAGAGACACAAGGTTTACCTTCTTGTTCTAGAAGAGTATACAACATGCTCTAAATATTGTGTTGAACTTCATCACAACTTATTACCCTTAAACTAATGACAAGTCTGAGTGGACTATCTACACACTCGATGACGTATTGAGAGAATGCTCAATGGACTTTAAGGGAGGATAGGATCATCATATTCCTCTGGTCGAGTTCTCATTATATAATAGTTTCTACTCAACCATCAAAATGGCATATTATGAAGCTTGTTATGGTAAGAGATGCAGAACACCTACATGTTGGGATAAAGTTTTTGAACAAAAACTGATGAGTCCTAAAATGGTCAAGGAAATTTCAGATAAAATTAAAACCATTCAAAAGAACATCAGGTATTCTAAAATTAAATAGATGAGTTATACTATCAATCTTCTATGAGACATGTTAGTCTAGGATAGAGATAAGGTATTTCACTACATGTATCTATGGAAGAAATTCATGTTATTTGGGAATAAGGGAAATCATAGTCCAAGATACATCGGTCCATTTGAGATCCTTGATCACATTAGAGCGGTTCCCTACTAACTATAACTCCCACCTAACCTCTCTAGAGTTCATGATGTGTTCCATGTATCCATCTTGAGGAATTACATACCATACCCATCACATGTGATGAATCTGTTGGTGGTACCATTGGAGGATTCTCTTTCATATGAGGAGAATCTGGTGAAGATATTTGATCGTGGATACAGAGTTCGATGAAATATGAAAATTCACATGTTCAAAGTGATATGAACAAACCCTATGTTTTTAGTGGCAATGTGGGACAGAATTACCCACATCTTTTTCAGTGTGTAAAATTAAAATATCCAGTGTAAATTTTCTGAAGGGTGGAATATTTTAATGACCCTAAATTTTATAAATAAAACACCCTTTAGGATTAAATTAAATACCACATTCTTTTTATAGAAAACACAAGTGATTATTCGGTTTTATTATACTATTGGATCTTGAATGTTTTTAATAATCATAACTGTTTACAATATAGCCACTAAACAGTGATCATATTATTAGTATAAATATAGGGATTTTACAAATCTAGTTGAATCAGACAAAGGAATTTATGGCCTTGACCATTAGAATCGTACCCTATGAATACCATTTATCAGAGCTTCTAAGGGATATTGAATCACTGGGATTTTACCTTGAATATTCCCAATCTAAGATCCAACAACTAAAACATGGGTGAATCCTTTCATGTGAGAAGTTCAAGCACATCGATATCATGGCCCGAACCATGTTCATCGAACTAGCCCATGAAAATATCACCATCATGCACCTTTCCCTCAGGGGTGTTTTTTGGTGTAATAATTGGCTACGTAACAAGAACCTAATAATATAAATATATATATTTTATAGAATAATGAATATATTTTATTCTTATTTATGATAGTTTGTAAATAAATTCGATTTTGATAAGATAAAACACAAATTGTATCTTTGTGTAATATGCAATTTCAATTAAGATGTTCTTTTTTATAATTTCATGAATTTATAAAAAAAATTATATATTAATAAAACAATACAATTAAATAATATGTATTAAATATAAATTATAATATAAAATTTATGATGTGAAATATAATTGTTTTAAGAGTTCAAAAACTATTATTGTAAAAAAACCCATCTTTTATCAACAACTGTTTATTCTTATTTTAAAAGATAAATTTTAAATATTTAGAAAATTATTTTGATAAAATAAATATTTTTCTATAATTATCACATCATGATTTTACATTATTTAGTATTTCATAATTTTCTGAGGCATATAAATTTTTGGGTAAAAATTAAATATGGTTCAAATATGTTGTGTGTATAATGAATTCATAATGATCCAAATGTGATGTAATAAATTCTATAAAGGGTATAAATGACAAAATATATGTTTCCACTTCAAAATAATTTTACTTTTATGTTATTTTATTATTTTTATAAATCCTTTATGAAACCTCCAAAACCAATATTATATTTTAAGGTTTTAAAATCATTTCTTTATAAACAAGACTCACTTCTACATCACCAAGGGTAGTATTCAATTTATTTTGGCCCTTAGAATAATTAAATAAATAAAATTACTTCTATTTGGTAGAAAAAATGGGAAAACCCAAGGTAATATTTGTGGTTTTTGATTATTTTATTGTATAGATTCGAAAACCTATGTTTGGTAAATAATAAATAACTCCTCTCTCATTTTTTATTTAAACCCACCAAATATCTCATTACTCTTTAATAAAAAATATTTTATAATGTCATTAATCTACCCTAAACTCTATATATTCTTCTAAATGTGATCCCAAGATCTCAATAATCTCCTACCATGCTTTTGTAATCACCCTCTCAGGGTAAGGGAATTTCCTCTCTTCTCCCATTCAAGCACATTATTTGTAATTTTTCTTTTTGAATCTCAATTGGGTTATGTTTACATGAATTTATAAAGATACATGTACATTAAAATTTATGTAATTAAAATGAGATATAATTTATTCCCTCTAATTATATCATTTACTTAAGACATTACTATGCTTAAATTTAGTAACGGGTCCCCTCTTTCTCCTCTTTATTCAAGAACCTTATTTAAGTAATGCACTTTGTATTCCATTTAGTATTTATGGGATATGATCTTCCAAATGCCACATACTTAAATTAAAATTTCCAAGTGATTAGTGACACCTTTCACTATAACATCCTGATATTTTAAAAAGGAAACATTTTGTTCAATAGTGTACATGATACGACAATCGAGCTTAAACGAACACCTAAATATTATTATTTAAATGTTATCATTATAACCTATTATTTAGAATGGAAGGTAAGAACATGATTAACTGAATTATGAAAATATAGTTTAAACATGTATATATAATGAATTAATTTGTGACCAATTAATTATAAATTATAATTAGCCCCTTTGAAAATAAAAGAAAATCTCTTTTTTAGAAAAAAATTTTAAATGAAAACAAGTGAGTTTTATACCAATTAAATATAAAAACCACATTTTTATATAATATTAATAATATATTTTATATATTTAAACTAATTTTTATCATTCTGCCTATGTGTTTTATAGTCATGAAATAAGAATAAATCCAATTTTACACATAAAAAAGCTATATTTTTTTAAAGGGATTTTTGACGCCTTTTGATGGAGAACATGTTTTAAAACTAATTTTTGACAATTTTATAAATTTTATTTGAAAAAATATAGTTATATTTTGAAATTTTAATTTCAAAACTATATTAGGGTTACTTTTTTTATGATATGTTTTGTTTTTTGATGAGTAGAGAAAGATACTACATTTTAATTGAAAGTTGACTTTTAATCAAAATAATTTTAAATTTAAAATTATATTTTAAATTGGGTTTAAATTAAAATTAGGTCAATTATATATCTATTTATCCATTTTAGATCATTTTCATCATTTTAATATTGAATTTGGATATAAAAACATTTCAACTTTTGAAGATTTTCACTTTAAAACCCCACTTTCTCATCTCGTCTATGGGATTAATTTTAAATTACTTTTAGTCACTTATCTATTTTGAATTTTGTAAAATAGGTTTAAAATTTTAATCCAAAGTTATACTTTTTTTAAATATTCCCTTTTTATTTTTTTACAATATGAATAGTATACTTAGTAATTTTATTACCAGGGTTAAGGGTAAATCATGTAATTAAGGGTAAAAATAATATTATAGATATTATCCAGTTACCTTATTACTTGTCCCACTTTTATTTTATGAGTATTTTTCTATAAAAAAATTATCCATATGTCTAATATATGACGTCTTGGAGCCACCTGTATGGCTTTAATCTTTTTATAGTGTTTTATTTTAAGAAAAGTCAAACTTATCACACTATTGTTTTTAATAACTATAAAATTTCAAATATACGGTTATTTAGAATTTATATTTTACTATAAATATTAATTTGAATCTAAAATAGTTATATTAATCATGAAAAAAAAATTAACTTTTATGGAAGGAATAATTACCTTGAAGTCTTTCACAATGATGATGCTCTAATTATTAAATTCATAGAAATATCAAATAAATGTTATTAAAAATATTAAAAAAATATCCTTTGAAATAATTAATTTCATAAAAGAATTTTATATATTACCTTAATATTTCATAAATTTAATAAATATTTATTTCAAATTATAGGAGTTATATTGATTTTTTTAAATTTTAAATAATGAATACTGTCAAAATTGACATTAATGATGTTTTGAAATAAATAATATTTTTTGAAATGATATATAATTATTTAAAATGAAAAATTAGGCCAAATAATTCGTATGAGGTTTAAAATTTCATAAATTATTCATTTATGGGTATTTTTTCATTTTATAGTAACTACACTGACCCTCAAAATGTATAAATTCATGTTGTCATAGTAAGAATTAAAAATGTTAGATAAGTGTCAAAACAAAAAGATAAGGGTAGAAATATATTCAAAACTAATATAAATTATATTTTATGAGGTTATTTTTACCCAAAATAATGTTAAATTATAAATAAATTAGTTTAGATCTATTGTTAATAGAAAAATAATTTAAATTAATTTAACATTTTGAGAAATTACAAGAGTACCCATCCCCTCTCTTATAAAAGGGAACATATTCTTCTATTTTTATGACACTTCAAAACCTATTTGGTTTTCCAAATATCTGGAAAAATACATTAATAAAATACATAACCACATCCTATTGGTATTTTTTTCCTTACACAACTGTTTGTGGTCTTAAGGTGTTGAAAAAGGAGATTGTCTGAAGAAGAGGTAATGTTTTCAACTATACGTTTTAATTTTATTAATTCTTACACTATATTAAAATATTCTTAAATAATCATAAAATAATAAATCCAATATAATAAATATACGTATATGTTTTTATGTTAATTTCATGATCTATATCCATCTCATCATCCATAAAATGGTAATGGATTAATTGTTTGCGTGTACGACAGACTACTACCTCGCAAACCGATGTAATTCATTTCCCATCACCGCCTCTCAAGATTAGAAATAATAATGTAACTAAGGTTTATATTTAATATTTATTAAATATTTATTATTATTACAAGATAATATATCATTTAAATTTTTACCTTTCCATGCATATAAAAATAAAAAGGTCATGTGTGCGTACTTGTGAATAATCACCTCCAAGAAGCGATGTGATTCGTTTTTCATCGCCACATCATATTAATGATATATATAAGTATATTCGGATACATAATATGATATTTATTATATTATTATCATTATTTGAATATAACATGTTACTTACCCTTTTTCCATGATGATCATTGAAAAATGGGAATGTTAATCATGCGTATGTAAGGCTTACCATCTTCATGATTATAAATTAGTTCACTTTTAAAAACCATATTTAATGTTTTTATTTAAAAATATAATTTATGTATGAAAAAATTAATTATTTCATTAATATTATTTTGTATATGATGTAATTATGACAACTTTTACCATAGTTGACTTACCATATCAATTTTGGACTTATGTTCAAAATATTGTCAAAACATCCTATGTGAATCAAAATGAATAATAAATTGTATATAACAAAGAAATTATTGAAGAAAAATGAATAATAAAAATGAAAAAAAATCTATATATAATTTATAAATTAACATAATTTTATTATTCAATAAGATAAATAACATACATGATGATTCAGAATTAAGGTAAGGGGTTTAAACTAAAAAAACCTCATTTTAAATGTTTTAGTAAATTATTTTAAAAATATTTTTCTTTTATGTCCCTGATTTTAAAAATATTTTTGAAAATTTATATATATGTAAATTAATGGTCTATAATAGTAATTTTTTAGTTTATCTCAAATTATTTCAAAAAGGGATCTTTTTTAGGTTTTATGTAAGGACCTTCATCTCAATTTTCATTCGTTGAAGCGTATTTCTTCTGTTACACAAATATATTATTCTCTAAGGTGTATATAACTTCCCATTGAATTATTATGTCATGAATTTATTTATTATGATTATATATAAATATTTTTTAAATGTTACTATTTCATGTGTCATATGATTGGACTGATTACACAGTAGTAGGGAATTCTTAACTCAATTTCCATAATTTGGGTTAAACTTCTACTTCATTAATTATGTCATGCTAATATCATGTGTGAAATAAATTTTTAGTTATCTCATATTTTATTTAAAATTGTTTATTTTGATTCAAACTGAATACACAAAATCAATTCATTGGAGTAATTCTCACTTCAATGACATGATATTGTAAGGGACCATATTTTAAAACCCCTCTTTTAAAGTTACTCTTCCAACGATTTTTTAAAAAAGTCAAAAGGAATGTATTTTTAAATTTTATAGAATGAATTTTTTTCTAGATTTCATGATTAATTACTGTTTTGAAGATTACATTATAAGGTTATCATTTTTTTTCAAATAAACATTTTTCATTTATGAGTACGCGGGTTTTTAAAAATGAAATGTTATTCCAAAATGGAAAAATTATTTTCCTAATGAATGTTTATTTATGAAATATTTTTGGGTTATTCTTGTATTATGTTTTGTGGTCATTTTTTATGGGTATTATTGATTCCATTATAAACCATGAGAATGTGATCCCATTATAGCTCTCTAATGTATTCATTAATGGGACAGAGATAACTAGTTATGTTTCTTCTAAGAAATTATAGGAATATATTGTTCTTTTTATTCCAAATGTAACTATTATGGTTACTCCCAATGTAACCAATATATATAAATTATATGTAAGACTTATATGAAAATGATTCCACAATTTACCTTTCTGATTTATTATTTCTATGGATTTTATTAGAAACTTGTGATTTTATAAGGTAAGCTACAGAGCTTATGTTTTATCAATGAAAATATAAAATTGTTAAAAAATTTACTTGGGTTTATAAGTATTCATGGACTAATGGTTTGTTTAGTTATTTTTATGTCCCATACTAATATTTTTGTTTTTCTCCCAAGTTTTAAAATGTTTTTCACTAGTCTTAAATATTGGTAAGGACAAATAATATTTCATTATGAAAGTATAGAATATGTGTAATCAAAATAAATCATGTTTTATTTGAAAAAGGGTTTCCTTTAGTAGAGAAAAATAGATGATGAGTATAAGTTTCCACTAGTAATGTATGGATTTACTATGTAAGTGTTTTCCCTACTCTAAAACTCAAAACATAAAAGATCTTTGGGAGAGAAAAAAAGTTAATTCTAGTCTAAAGCTACTAGAATATGAGATGTTTAAGGTCTGTCCCATAATGGTGTTATCAAAGTAAGGTCTAGAAAAATTGGATATTAGTATATCTTCCAAAGAGTTATGAATATTATTATGGGTTTACAATTTTTACGTTTATCATAAGTTCAGTGTCTTAGAAACACCTTTTAAGGCTTTATGTTATGAAATTTTAAGGTGTCTAAAAGTATTTTTGGAGACACTTCTTATTGAAGAAATTATGGTTTATTTCATTTTAGGATACAAAATTAATGGTATGAGATATGTTTTAATGTTAAAAAATATTAAGGTTATTTTTTATAGATGAATAATAAGTTGATTTTGGAAAAATTTTGGAATGGAAAATGATTTTGGGATTTGATTATTAATGTTATTTCATAAGACATTCACAATTTTAGGAACCCTATATAATTATGGTAAATAGTATACTATGTGATTGTTTTATGAATAAAAGATGAATTATATTTTTAATGAATATATAATTTTATTTTGGATATATAGAGATTCAGGTTATTTGTGTAAAATATTAGAATACATGGAGAATATATTATTAGGGAAATTACATTTTTGTATGAGACTTTAGGATTCATTGATGTTATTTTTGGATAAATGTTAACACTATCATGGAATTCTATGTGATAAAATACTCTTGATTGTTTAGTTTTAATATTTTTCTCTAATATTTTTATATAATTTTAAGGATCATTATTTATTGAATGATTTATATTGAACATTGGGTATTACTGTTAAATTTTGGAGATTAAACTAGTTTTTCATCATATAGAAGTTTATTCTTTTTGGGTAATTATCTTGACTTGTATTAACCTTTTTTATGGATGTATAAAGATATGATGAATTTATAGTTATACTTTTATAGATTTTGTTGATCTGTATAAGTAGATTTCAATGCATCCGGGATAAAAATATTCATCTTAAATACTCATCATTAGAAGAAAAATAAGTTATTATAGGGAAATTTATTATAGGATGAAACTATACTTGTAAAGAAAGCATATTTCCTTATATTATTATTCTACGTAGTAAAGTGATTCCTCAACTCTAGGAAAAGGATCTTGAAACAAAAACATTATACATTTAATTTTCTTACTAAGAAATAAATGAACCTTAACTCAACATAGATTTATGATTTTTTTGATTTTTCACTTTCTCAAGACCATATTCTCTATCACTCTCCATCAGAACATGATAGTTATTTTTCTCTTCTTCATCCATGTTTTCATACATATAAACCTAGTATGCGTTATCTCAAGTGACATTTTTGACTTTCCTTTCTCTCTTTTCAAATGGATGTTTCATTGAGCAGTTTTTTAATGTGGTATTTCATTAATGGTATTTTAAAAACTCAAACCCTGTTTACCAAGATAATGTTCAAATTGTGAGGAAAATTTTTATTAAAGGGGATAATTTAACAACCTGCTATTTTAATAAAGAAACACAATGATCGATAGCATACATGATACGCCATATCGAGATTAAATGAACAACTAAATATTATAATTTAAATGTTACCATTATAACATAGTTGTTAAAATAGTATGTATGAATAGGATTAATTGAATTATGAAAATATGGTTTTAACATCTATATATAATTAATTCTTTTGTAACTATTTAATTAAAAATAAAAAACCAAAATCTTTTTGAAAATAAAAGGAATTCTTTTTCTGAAAAACTATTTAAATGTGAAAAAGTGTGTCTTGTAAAACTAAGATAAATAAATAAATATTGTTGGATTATATTAATGAAATTTATATATATATATGTATAATATTTAATCTAATTTTTAACATTCATTCTATGTGTCTTATAGACATTCTATATAAATAAATTCAATTTTACGTATAAAAAGATATATTTTTCTAAAGGTATTTTTATCTCATTTTTAAGGCACACTTGTTTCAAAACAAATTTTGACACATTTATAAATTTTATTTGAAAAAAATAATAATTTTTTAAATATTAATGTAAAAAATATCTTAGGGTTAATTTTTGTTATTTTTATGATAAGTTTCATTTTTTATGAATAGATAAAACACTACATTTTAATTGAAAATTGACTTTTCATTTAAATATTTTATAATATTAAATTATATTTTAAATTGGTCTTAAAGTAACATTAGATAAATTATAAATATATTAATCCAATTTAGGTAATTTTAATCATTTTCATATTGACTTTGGATATAAAAAAAATTCAACTTTTGAACATTTTCACTTTAAAAACTCACATTCGTATCCCATCTACAAGATTAATTTTAAATTAACTTTAGACAATTCTATGTTTTGAATTTTAAAAAATGAATTCCATATTCTTAATCATAATTTTAATATTTATTAAAATCACCCCATTTATTTTTGTACTATATGAATTGTAAAATTTGTAATTTTATTACCACAATTAACGGTAAATTAGGTATTTAATAGTAAAAATAATATTATAAATATTATCTAATTATTTTAAAATTGTAACAATTTTATTATATGAGTATTTTTTTACCAAAATCATCCATGGGTCGAATTTATTACCTCTTGGATCAACATGGATTACTTTAATATTCTTATAGTATTTTATTTTATAAAAATTCAAACATGTCACACTAATGTTTTTAATAACTATAACATTTATAATTTAGGATTATTCAAATGATATATTTGACTATAAATGTTAATTTTGAATATAGAATATAGATCTTAATCATGTAATTTTTTTTAATTCTTATAGATTAAATAATTATCTTTAAGGCTTACATAATGGTGATACGGTAATTATTAAGTTAATAAAAATATCAAATAAATGTTATTAAAAATATTCAAATAAATATAATTTTTGATAATTAATATAATAAACAAATTCAGATGACCTTTACATTTTATTAATTTAATTAAATTTCTTTTTCAAATAATAAGAGTTATCCTGATATTTTTGAAAGTCAAAGTAATGAATAGTGTCAAAATTGACATTCATGATTTTTTAAAATAAATTATATTTCATTAAATGTTATAAAATTATTAAAAATATAAACTATAGAAAAAGTATTGGTATAAGGTTTCAAAATATCATTAACGATTCATTTTTGGACATTTTTAATTTTATAGTAACTGTATTAACTCTCAAAGAGTAAGAATTTTGGTTTCCACGTTATGAATTAAAGGGGTTTAATAAGGGTTAAAACAAATTGGTAAATTTATAAATAGATTTAATACTTTTATAAATTTAATTTTATGAGGGTATTTATACCCACCATCATCTCATATTATAAATAAATTAGTTTTGATCCATTGTGAATAAAAAATTAATTTAAATTAATTTAATATTTTGAGAAATTTCAAAAGTTCCCTCCTCATAAATGGGAACATATTAATCTCCTTTCATCACATTTAAAAACCTATTAGGTTTGTTCAATATATATCCAAATCACTTACTAGATTCAATAACCACATATTAGTGGTCTTTGTTAATGCATAGCACAACCGTTAGTTGTCTTAACATGTTAAGCAAAGAAGATTGTCCAAAGAATAGGTAAAGTTTACAACTGCACATTTTAGTTTTGTTTCTTCTTCCAACTCCTTAAAATATTCTTAAACCATGATAAAATGAAAAATATATTATAATAAATATACTAATATTTTATTATGTTAATGAAATGATCCATATCCATCTCCTCTACCATTAAATGTGAATATAATTAATGATTCATGTGTATGGTGGACTACCACCTCGTGAACTAATGTCATTCATTTTCCATCATCGTCTCTAAAGACTAGTAATAATGATGGAATTATGGTTTATATAAGATATTAATTAAATATTTATCATTATTAAAATATAATATATCATTTAAATTCTTACCTTTTCGTGCACATAAAAATGATGATGTTGTTTGTGTGTATATGTGAATTATCACCTCCACGAATCCATTTGTTTTGTTTTACATAACCACATAATATTAATGATATATATAAGTTTTTTTGAGGAATAATATTATATTTATGATATTATTATAATACTTTGAAGATAAAATGATACTTACCCTCTTTCCAGAATGATAATTGAAAAATTGAAACGTTACTAATACGTATGTACGACCTACCGTATCCATGATTATAGAATAGTTAATTTTTCATTACCATATTTAATGGTTTGATTTAAAATAATATTTTATATACATAAAATATAATTAAATCATTAATATTATTCTAGATATGATGGAATTATGACCTCTTTAACAGTAATTCACTTACCGAAGACATTTTGGACTTAGGTACTGAATATCATCAAAACATCTGAAATGAACTTAAATGAATAAGAAATTATATATAAAAAATAATTGAGTGGTATGGAAAGAATAACACACTTAAAAAGGTTATTATTAATTATATATTCACCTAATTTTATTATTTAGTAAGATAAATAATGTACATTATGAGTTGAAATTAAGGTAAGGGACTCTTTGACTAAAAAACCTCATTTTAAATGTTTTAGTGATTTATTTTATAAATATTTACATTTAATTTCCATGATATTAAAATGATTTTTGTGGATGTATTTATATGAACATGATTTTTTGACATTTTAAATTTTCTAATTTCTTTCAAATTTTTTCAAAAAAATATCTTTTCAGGTTTTGTGTTAGGGACTTCATCTCAAATTTTCATTCATTGAGGAATATTTTTGATCTTATTCACATATATTATTTCCTAAGAAGTATATAACCCCCTATTGAACATTTGTGTCATGAATTTATTTATTATCATGATATTTACAGTTTTTTTAAATGTTACTCTTTCATGTGGCATACAATTTGATTTATTACAAAGTATTAAGGGAATTCTTAACTCAGTTTTCATACTTTGGGTTAAACTACTACTTAATTGATTATGTAATGCTAAGATTATTAGTGAAATAAATTTTTGGTTATATCATGTTGTCTTTAAAGTTATTTAATTTTTATATACAATGAATAAATTTAATTGATTCATTTCATTAATTCTTACTTCAATGATATAATATTATAAGGGACCTTATTTTAAAACCCATCATTTAAAGATACTCTTTCCACTATTTTTTACAAGTAAAAAGGAATTTATTATCTTATATGGGTTGAATTTATTTTCCCTATTTTATGATGCCTTATTGTTTTTAATATTCCTTTATAAGTTTATAATTTTATTTTCAAATGAAATGATTTCATTTCTGAGTGTGAATTTTAAAAAATGAAAAGTGATTTCAAAACGGAAAATTTATTTTCCTCAAGAATTTATCTTTATGAAATATTAATATGTTATGATTATGTTATAGTTCTTAGCCATTGTTTATGAGGATTTTTGGTTTTGTTATAAGATTTGGGAGAGTTATCAGGTTATAGCTCTCTAATGCATAGGGTAATGGGATTGATCTAACTGATTAGGTTTCTCCTTAGAGATTATTTTAATATACTATGGTGGTTTTTCCAAATGTAAATATGATGGTAACTCACTGTGTAGATGGGATAGATACATTATATGTAATATAGATATAAAAATTATGCCATAAGTTACCTTTAAGATTTATTCTTTCTATTTATTTTATAGGGAACTTATTATTTCATAAGGTAAGGTAACAAGGTTATGTTATATGAGTGAAAATTATAAATTTGTGAAAACAAATTCATGGGTTTATAAGTATTCATGGACTAATGGTTTTTTCTTTCTTTTTATGTGCTCTACTAATATTTTTGTTCACATCCCATGTTTAAAAATATCAATGGTCTTAAATATTGGTAAGAAAAAATAAGATGACATGATGATAGTATTAAATATGTTTCATGAAAAGAAATCTTTCTTTGTTTTAAAAAGAGTTTTCTTTGGTTGAATAAATGAATACTGAGTATAAGTGTCCAATTCTAATTTATGAGTTTACTATGTAATTTTTTTTCCTAATTCTCTAAAACTATAAACTTAAAAGATAATTTGGAAATAAAGAAATTAAATTCTAGTCTAAATTCACTATAATATTAGATGATTATATTCAGTTCCTTACATTCAGTCTCATTAATCACTCCCATAATTCATTATGTGTCCATGTTACACTGCCAAAATTATCCTGTGATTTTTCCATGCCATGTTTTTATTAAATCACCCTCATTGTCTTATTCTGATTAATTCTTAAATTTTTATGTTGTATTATTTTATTAAATATCTCTCACACTTTCCTTTTTACTTAAAAGTTATGAGATGCCCCTTTATTTGTCATTTAACCATTTTACCAATATTCACATATTGTCGTTATTCTGTTGAAATGTCACTGCAATTTTCCATATCAAACATTTTTGAGGTGTATACCCATACCCATACCCATTTTAACTAAAGGGTATTAACCTAGTTGTACCTATACTTAATTGAATGGGGAATTTGATGTATGTAACCCAAAATCCTTAATCGTGAGAGTTAATGTGATGAAATAGGTTAATATGTTATATGATCTATGTGTAACACTTATTCATTTACATGATATAATAGAGACGGGTGCACTCAAAATTATATAGTGTTCCAATGAATTGGTTAATGTTTTAGTATCATAATACATCATGTATGGTATTAGGAAATGAACCGAATCCATTATGGGACCTTTTATACCATGTTAAGATGTCTTTATGGTTAGACTTGACCTATGTTTAT
This sequence comes from Viscum album, assembly GCA_963277665.1. Classification (NCBI taxonomy): domain Eukaryota; kingdom Viridiplantae; phylum Streptophyta; class Magnoliopsida; order Santalales; family Viscaceae; genus Viscum; species Viscum album. The sequence continues at coordinate 506,438,701 of OY728131.1, read as the reverse complement.
GATTTCATATTTAATGTTGTCTCCAAATTTTCCATGTTGTATTTATGTTACCATTATATATCTTGCCTCATTATTCATGTTTATGATTATCACCCCTTTTATATTCCATTGGAATGTCTATTTTCTAACATGAAAAACTTTCTTTATGTTATAATTTTCTATTCCTTTACTAGGCTTTATAGCTCAACCCTTTCTTATGTATGTCCTGATGATATCCCATGTTGTTTTAAGAATGACGGAAATTTGTGATAATTTTAAGGAATTTTTCAATAATGTTAATATACTGCATTCTTTTAAGTTGTTATGTAATGTACCTAATTACCAAAATATATTGGACTTCTTAATCTTTTGGGTTGTTTTATGTGTATTATTATGTAATAAATCATGAATTAATGTTTAATAAATATATGGGTTTCCATACTCCTTGATATTCAATATAAATAAGTATCTGAAACAATATCTCCTGCACTTCACATCCCAATGCATCCCCATGATGGAAACACTAGAGAAACAAGAATAAGTGAAAATCAAATGCAGTATAAATGTATTGGAGGGACTGAGATTCATCTTGTATAGAAACCTACTAGGTAGGTATATGTCTAACTAAGGAGGTATATGTAGATAATTCATTTTCCAATTCATCTCTACACTAAAGAAAACAATGATACTTATCCTCTCAGAAAACAATGAGAAAATGGGATGGTCTTTCACTTTATCATTAGGTGGAATGGATTAACCTATTCTCTTAATATAAAGATTTTGAAATAGTATCTAGTGGATATATGTATAGAAAATATTGAAGAATAGATATATACTCCTCTCATTCCCTTAAAATACCCTAATGGGATATGGGAGATGAAAATAGTCACCACTACTGGAAAACTAACCTTTACCAACGGTTTGGAACCGTTGGTATAGGCCTCCAAACCGTTGGTATAGCCTATACCAACGGTTTGGAGAACCGTATCCAAGTAAGCCGTTGGGATAGGTCTATACCAACGGTTTTCCAAAAACCATTAGTATAGGTATATGAAATCTATACCAACGGTAATGGAACCGTTGGTATATAAATTCCAAAAATAAAACATTCGCTGGGATTTGATCCCAGGACCCCTCGTTTATAATCGAACGACTTAACCACTAAGCTAACATCACTTTTGTAAACATAATTTCATAAATATATATATGTATTATCATAATTATTTAAAATTTTGATTTATATAATGTTCTCGGTTAGTGGATCTGGAAAAAAATTAAGGAACCTATCCCAACGGTTTTCAAAACTGTTGGGATAGGTTCTGGTTGGGTGTATTTTAGTTGGCCGAATGTTGGATTTTTTTTTGCTATTTCCCAACGGTTCTTGAGAACCGTTGGGAAAGAGTGACCTTTCCCAACGGTTCACCAAAACCGTTGGGAAAGGGTGTGTTTTTGAGGCCCTTTCCCAATGGTTTTGGTGAACCGTTGGGAAATGGTAGCTACACCAACGGTTTTTACAAACCGTTGGTATAGAAGTGTTGGGAAAGATCATGTTTCCAGTACTTCACACTATGATTGGAAGATATTATATAGTTCTCTATGACCAAATAGCTTGTTCTAGGGAACAAACTCCAACTGATATTTGTTCTTTATGATAACTTATATTCATACTTTTTTAATATTAGTAAACTCTTTACCACATCATGATTTTTCTTCAATGTAACATTGCATGTGATAATGTCCCAAGAGTAGCTGTCGCATTAAAAGGTCATGACAGTTCTATGATAAGATGAGAACCTAGAAGTGCTATGACACTATTATTAGTTATATGTTATATGTACATATGATATTATTTGAGGGACACACATGATAAAGGATATTAGGGGTGGAGACTCATAGAACTTTGATTCACCTTCTCATGGTGTATGTTGTTTGTGATATCCAGTAGGATATTATGAGAATGAGACTCGACAGTATGAAATACACATTTATAAGTGTCATTAGATGTTTCTATTTTAATATGTGTGTATTGGTACTTATACTTTAATATTATTAATAATGGATATTATGAGTCATGCACTTATATGTATTGATGGAAACTGTGACGACTGATTTTCACAACGAGGTAAGATATGTTGGGTGAGTCATGATTAATATTTCATTAATGAATAATGATCAAAAGGATTTATCCCATATGTTATTTAATGGAAGATAATATCTTTTTTCCTTTTATATAAATTATATAGCCTAAATAAATCCATTGCTATGGTGATCAACAGGAAAGTTCTATTTTTGGAAATTCAAATAAAGAGATTTTGAGCATATAGGTTGATGGCACTGGCATGCAACCTTCTCGATTAGAGACATTATGATAAAGGGGTTATATTACACGTTAAATTTTCATATTAGGTGACATGTTGTTTTTTCATTAATTTATTTTTCTATGGGTGCCCGATCCTATTGTTAAATGCTAACCTTGGACCTTAGGTAGGTTCACCTAATACCACTGAGAAAAAGGCCTAGAGGGTCACACATTAAGTCTTTCCAGAATCTCAGTGCAATAATTTATTATTTAACAAGTTGAATAAAAATTATTACCGATAATGGTTTAATAATTATTCATATATTCATGATCACATTTATTTTATCACTAGTTATTTGAGAGAACATATTGTGAGTAGAATAATTAAAAAATATTAAGGATGTTTGGAGGACTACGTTTAATAGTCCGGTGAGAAATAATAATATTGAATGTTATTTGTTTAAATAATATTTAGTTATAACTCACAAGTTAAGATCATGTAAGGAAATAATAATGTTTCTATTATTATTTCAAATGGGGGTTTCAATAGGATTAATGAAATAATTAAATTCACTTGTGAAATTTTTTTATTATCCTAGGGAAATAAATGCCCAATTATATAATTCCATTATTAGCCAAGGGAAAGCCAAGAGAAGCCGATGGTGTTGTACACAATGAATTGGATAAAATCTCTCATGCCTAGAGAGTTCATTTTTTCTCTACGAATTCTCTCAAGAACGAGAGTGATCCTCCTCCACCGGATCAAGGATAACGCTTTGGAAGTGGTTCTCAAGGTGATCAAAGGCGAACATCACAAGCACAAGGATCATCTTTGATAGCACCTGGAGACATCATTAGTGATGTATAGATATATATGTAAAACATGTAGAAAACTATTAGAGGAATCCTATAATTAGATTCTACAATGCAATAGAGGCGCACTGCAGATCCTGGCCAGACGCATCAATGAATAAAGAATAACCTTAAAGGTAATTATATTTAATTAAATTAATTATAAACAATATACGTTTATCATATATCTTGGTTCAATGATTCTTTCCATTTTCTTATTTCTATTATTCAATTATATGGATCATGATAATCATTATTGGATAGATCTCGGATAGTTTATTGAATATTGAAAAAGAAAATTTTAGCATTGTCCCTTCCACGCTTCTATTAATCCAATAACATACAAGTTGTATCAGAGTGGGCATACTATTATTTTTAATTATTTAATAATCATTTGTGTTTTTTCATTTATAATTTAGTTTTTTAATTCAAGTTTAATCATTCCATTTTAATATGATTTAAGAGATCTGTTTCTTCTTATATCATTTCTCACCGTTCTAACATAAATGATTGATTTTACGATTAAAATTATATTGAGGATATCATCCGAATGTGCCAAGGATTCAATCAAGGTAGTATAGTAGTACACCCCTATAATCGAAATTACATGACATTTTGTTTTGTTCAATGTATCAAGAGTAGTTCGGAAATTACTCAACACGTGTGAGCTAATGACATGTGGGGTAGTTAATTCTTACACCGCATGTTGACTGGGATAGAATGGTGCACGGTTAGTCGGACTACACACCATGTTCCCCCCCCCCCACATGGTGTGTAGTCCCTTTCAGGTCAAGGTCAGACCATGAATTCCATACACAACCTACCTGACCGTTGACCATGTCACACAGATTTAACATAGTGTGTGTATTACTAGACGCACCATGTATTCCAACATTTCTAAAGTACTCCTCGCACGCCAAATCCCCTAGTGTGTACTTCAGATACATGATGAAGAATGTACACACCATGTAGGTCAGATCTAGATGATGTGTACTTTTACCAGTTACACCAACTTATAATTTATTATATTATGTAACCCTTGATAAATGTGATTATGTGTGTGAGTAATTCTAGGACATTCCATGTGATATTCTTTGATATATATATATATATATATATCTGTGTTTGTGTTTTTTATTAACATCTTCATAATATTCAAGATCTTCACATCGTGTATGAGTTGTAATAGAATTATTATTCTATGTGCATGGTATATGTCACAAAGAATAAAGAGTATACAATTATAATACATCTTGGGTAGTTTTGGACAGATATTTACTGGGTTACCTCCAAGACCATCAAATGTACACAATTAATTTGTTTAAAATTATAATGAATGGGAATCTCTAGGAAATTTAGAAAAGGTTTAAGATAAAAGTATTGATTAATTAAAGATAATAATTAATTGATTCAAGCATGATTTATCTTAAATAATAACAATTAAATAGTTTAATTCTAGTTTTATTAAGTGTGTACTTTTTTTCATGCATGTGGATGATCATGAGCTAGATCAGACCTTTTTATATGATTGGTTTCCTTTTAATTTATAATTAAATTAAATTTTTGTCATGTGTGTCCTATCCCATAATTAATATATTGGACTTATGTTCCCATGGTTTCTTTTATATAAACCCCCTTTTACCCCTCACTTGTTTGTGGGTAAAATAATATGTAATGGATGGAGCTCCCAAGCTAGTGGATGTGGTTCATGTTAGGATATGAGGTGAAACCAATCCGAGTCAATACAAATATGGATAGGTGGAAAGCTATAAACATGAACCTAATTGGTTCAAGGTGTTTCTCTCATAGGCTCGTAGTTAGTTTATCAACCACTAGATAAACTAACCATTAGAACAAGATCAGGACCATACCCTTTATTTTAATTATGTCAGTTGCATGGTTATTTCATTTTGTCTTTTTTGTCGTGATCACGCAATTAATGAATTATCAAGCATGCAAATATGGAACTAAAATAAGATGTCTTATGAATAAATATTATCTAAATACCTGGTTAATCCCTTAATTAATCCCACTTAATATTAACAAGCATGTGAAAAGATAATAATTGTAAATTTATTCATAAAGGATAAAATACATCAATAAAATATTATGTTGGTATATCCTTCCATTAATTCAGTTATAATCGAACCATAGTTAAATTTTCTTGACCATCCATTGTTGGGATGTCTTCAATTATCGGGAAATTATAATTTTAGGTTTTGGGTTAACTTAACTGGGTTGACATTAAGGAATGACTGGTAAAGAAGGACTTGGTGTAGCTGAGAGGAAAAGGTTGAGTAGATCTAAACAATTATTTTAGGATTGGGGAGTTCAATAAACAGATCAAGGAATTGTGAGTTAATGCAGTTGGAATTTGGAATTCCTATCTAAAACCATTAGTCTTTATTGACCAGCCAAAGTTGGGGTAATGAGAATGTAATATGGATCCTTTCGACTAGAATATCCAAGAAATGAGATATTATGAATCCAGTGGTGAGGGATATTGGGTTTTGATAAAATTTTTGGAAATTAATAAATATGATATTTATTTATTTGTCTAAATTTTATCAGATAAAGTACTAAAATTATTCTCGTATTATTTTGAGAAACAATATCAAAATAAAATCAAACATATCCTTGTGATCCATACTCAAGAAGAAAAACCTTCTCACCAACACTAATTCCCATGATTGGTAAAGGTGCCTACGATTCATCCTTCACCATTAAAGGAAACTGTATGTACTAGAATAACCTTTACAAGTTTCACATAGAAATGAGGAAGTTATGAAGATCTCTATATATATGAGAAACATCTAAATGATGCTAAATTGATTGTTGCTTTATACTATCATCCATATCTAATGAGATCTTGAAGCAACATGAGGAAATGGATTCTTATAGCATGATGTCTCACCTTTATTATCTCCATCAAGACAAGGAGGGACAAGAGAGGTATGATATCTCAAATTCTTTGTTCAAGACTAATCTTGGAGAGTCTGTGCCTGTTGGACCTCATGTAATCAAGATTATCGACTATATTGAAAACTTGTACATCTTAGGGATTAAATTCTCAGATGAGTTTCATAAATATCTCATAATATCATCACATCCCAATACCTTCTGTAGTTTTATTTTGAATTATAATATGAGAAATAATGAAGAATAGTCTATCGAAACATCTGACCTTGGTTATCCAAGTGTATAATGACATGAGTCATGACAAACTCGCATTCCTGATGGTGAATAGGAAGAGGAAGGACACAAAAAAGGGGCCTAAGACTTATAAATAGTCTGAATCCCCTAAGCACCATCCAACCAAGAAGAAAAATATCCAAAGGAAAGGAATGGAAAAGAAGCAGTATTTTTTTCATGTGACAAGTCAGGACACTGGGAGAGTAACTTCACTCAAAGGCAAGGGGAATCCAAAGGTAAATTCTTTATCAAGTGCAATATTTCTATTTCTAAAAAATGGGTATTAGATATAATTGGTGATTCTCACATCTCTATTTAAATGTAGGAACCAAGTAGATTTTAGAAAATTTCCATAGGAGAGGTGGATCTACATGCTACCAATCTTACGAGGATAGATACTCTTTTCATTAGTGACTACCACATTTCATTTTAAATAGGAATGATTTGGGTTTTACATTATTTTTATTATGTACCTATTATTACCAAAAACATAATTTCTGTTTAAATTTTAGATATAGATGGGTTTATTTTAATGTTTGGAAATAAAAGTTGTTTATTTTATAAGGACAACATATGTTATAGTATGGAAAATTTAAATAACAATCTATATGTATTAAATTATGAAAAAAAAGTGTTGGAAATCCATAATGAATCATTTTCACATGAATCATATAACACCCATTTGTGGCATCACTATCGTGGTCATGTAAATTAGAAGTGCTTGAAAAAATTCTATCAGTATGGTTCTTTATATTCTTCTGAGCTAAAACCATTTGATAGATGTCACACTTTTTACAAGGGAAAATGACCAAACCACCATTTGAGGGATAGGGTGAAAGGGACATAGATCTTCTAGGATTGGTACACACTGATGTGTGTGGACCATTTCCAATATAATCTAGAGGTGGAAATTCTTAATTCATAACTATTACTGATGAATTGAGTAGATATGGATATATTTACTTAATGAGGTATAAGTATGAGTCCTTTGAGAAATTCAAGGAAATCAAGAATGAATTAGAGAATCATCTTGGTAATAAGAAAAAAAATATTTGATCAGATCAAGGTGGATAATATCTCAACCAAGATTTCATCTACATTTACTAGAGTTTGTGATTTTATCTCAACTCACTCCACCTTATACACCATAGTGGAATGGTGTTAGTTAATGGAGGAACTGCACCTTATTAGACATGGTAAGGTCGATGATGAGTTCGGAAGATCTTTTGTTATCCTTTTGGGGATATATATGATAAAATGTGCAATACACATTAAACAGTGTACCAACTATGGTGGAAAATGGAATTCTATTCGAGTTAAAGATTGTAAAGAAACTTATTTTGTTGCATACATGTGTATGGGGATGTGAGGTGTTTGTTAAGGATATATCAGTAAAAAGCAATCATCTTGGGGGATGAGGTGTATCTTTATAGGGTATCCCAAGGAAATAATAGGATACTACCTATACAACCCATCAGATAAGAATGTAACGGTCTCAGGCAAGCCATCTTTCTTGAGAGGGAGCACATCCTCAAAAAGGCTAGTCGGAGGAAGATTGACTTCAATGAAGTTGATGCTCAAGATACAAATGAGTTAGTTCAGGAACTAGTTCCACAGGACCCCATGAAAGAATTAGTTCCTGAAACACAAGTACTATGTAGGATCTAAGGTGAGGTAAGGTAAATAAAGAGATATAGTTTTCTAGTCATCGAGGATGGTGAATCATTATTATTGGACAATGATTAACCTCTGTCCTACAAGGAAGAAGTAGAGAGATGAGAATCTATAAGATGGCTATAAGAAATGAATTATTAGACGGAGTCCATGTATCAAAACCAAGTTTGGGTTCTGTTTGATGCACCATTTTATGTATAGCATGTTGGTTGTAAATGGGTATTCAAGAAGAAACTAGACATGGAAGGTAAATTAATTACCTATAAAGAAAGGCTAGAGGCTAAAGGTTTTAAACAATGTCAAGGAATTAACTGTGATGAAACCTTTTTTTCGGTTACTGGGTTTAAATCCATAATAATCAAACCTGTCATAGAGACTTACCATGACTATTATATTTTTCATATGGATGAAAAAACTATATTCTTTAATGAAAACCTTTAGGAAGATGTCTATATGACACAACTATAAGGTATTGTGACACTAGGTGATTCCAAAAGGGTTTTCAAGTTTCATAGGTCCATTTATGGAATGAATCAAGAATCGCGGACGTTGAATATTCGATTCAATTAATCCATAACAGAATTTTCTTTCATTAAGAAAAACTATGATCCATGTTTATACCAAAGGTTTAATGGGAATGCAGTCGTTATCCTAGTAGTATATGTTGATAACATATTACTTATTAGAAATGATATACCAGTCTTAAAATCTATTAAGGACTGGTTGAACAAGGGATTCTCTATGAAAGACTTAGGCAAAGAAGATTACATTCTAGGGATCAAGATCATTTGTTATTGATCTAAGAGGCTTTTTGGACTAAGTCAAAGTAAATATATTGACCATATACTAAATAGATTTAGTATGGAACAATCCAAGAGGTGATTTGTTTTAGTGTCATATGGATTACATATTTCCAAAAAAATGTGTCCCCGGACACAAAATGATAAAGATAGATTGAGTAAGATCCCATTTGATTCACTGATATGATCTATAATATATTCCACATTATGAACTAGAATTGATTTTTCCTATGCATTGAGCATGGTAGGTAGATATCAAGCATATCCAGGATAACAACATTGGACTTCAATTAATATTATCCTTAAGTATCTCAGAATAACTAAGGTTATGTTCCTAGTATATGGAGGAGACGATGATCTTTTCATCAGAGTTTATGATGATACTAGGTTTCAGAAATATCAAAATGTTTTGAAGTTGAAATCATGATATATTTTCTATCTAAATGGGGGATTTGTGAGTAGGAATCATTCAAAGTAGCCAATTGTTGCTGATTCTATAGTCAATTCTGATTATATAGAGGCTTCTGATATATCCAAGAAATCTGTATGGATTCAATTATTTGTTTAGGATATTGATGTGGTACCTAAAAGTAAGGACCCTATCACATTTTATAATGATAATACTGCAGTGGTGGCTCTTGAAAAAGAGTCATGGTCACAACAATGGATGAAGAACACACTTCAGAAGTACCACCTATTGAGGGATCTTTATCAAAGGGGTGAATATATAGTGAGGAGATTATCCATGAAAAAGAAAATGGAGGACCCCTTGAATAAAGTCCTATCTCTGCAGAAGCATGAGTATCATGTGAAATCTAGCGGACTGATAGTCATTAGCAGTTGGCCCTAGTGAAAGTGGGAGTATATTGTAGTTGGTTCCCTAGAACCAACTTCTTTGTTCATTATGATAACTTATATTCATGTTTTTTGAATATCAATAAACTTCTTATCACATCATGATTGTTCTTCTCTGTAACATTCCATGTGATAAAGTCTCAATAGTAGATGACGCATTAAAAGGTCATGGTAGTTCCTTGCTATGATGAGAAACCGAAACTGCTATGACACAATTCTTAAATATATGTTATATGGTTGGATGATATCATTTGAGGGACACGAATGATAAAGTATATCAGGGGTGGATACTTATAGGACTTTGAGGAACCTTCTCATGGTTTACTCCCTTGGTGATATCTAGTAGGATATTATTAGAACAGGACATAATAGTAGGAAATCCACATTTATAAGTGTCATTGGATGTTCCTATCTACAGATGTGTGTATTGGTAATTATACTTAAGATTATTATTAATGGATATTATGATTCGTGCACTTAGATTTATTGATGAAAACTATGAGGATAGATGTTCACGATAAGGTAGGATATGTTGGGTGCATCGTGAGTAATATTGAATTAATGAATGCTACAAGAAATTATTTATCCCTTTTGTTATTTAACAGAAGATAATATCTCAGGCCCATTGATGGAAATTATATAGTGTAAATAAATCCATTTCCATGGTGACCAATAGGCAAGTTCTATTTTTGGAAATTCAAAGAAATAGATATTGATAAAATAGATTATGGAACTGGTATGTAACCTATTCGATTAAATATATTATGATAAAGAGATTATATTACATAGTAAACATTCATAGGAGGTGACATGTCATTTCATCGTTAACTTCTTTCTCTAAGGGTTCTTTGGCATGCTAGATGCTAACCTTGGACGTTAGGTAGGTTTGTCTAATGCCACTGAGAAAGAGGCCTAGAGGGTCACACACTAAGTGTATCTAGAATCTCAGTTAAATAATTTATTATTAAAAAATTTGAATAAATATTATTCTGGATCATTTTTTAATAATTATCCATTTATGTATGATCACATTTATTCCATTACTAGTTATTTGAGAGAATATATTGTGAGATAAATAATGAATAAATATTGAGGGGGATTGGAGAACGAAATATAATGGTCCAAGGAGAAATAATAATATTTAATATTATTTTATTAAATAATATTTAGTTATAAATCACAAGTTAATATAATGTCAAGAAATAATAATGTTGTTTTTATTATTTGACATGGGGGGTTTAGGATTAATGAAATAATTAAAGGCACTTGTGAAAATTATTTATTATTACCCTTGTGAAATAAATGCCTAGTTATATTATTATCTTATTATCCAAGGGAAATCCAAGCGATTTTGATGGTGTTGTTCACAATGAATTATATAGAATCTCTCAAGCCTATAGATTTCTTTCTTCTCCAAGAACAAGAGTGATCCTCTTCCACCGGATCAAGGAGAACGTTTTGGAAGTAATTATCAAGGAGATCGAAGGTGGACATCTAAGGCATAAGGATCTTCCATTCTATCACCTAGATACCCCTTCATCAATGTCCAAAGATACGTGGAATGTATGAGGATCACTGGTAGAGTAATCATATACGTGGATTCTATAATTCAACGGAAGCACACTACAGATCTGTTTCTGGACACATAAATGAACAAAGAATATCCTTGGAGGTACTTCTATTTAATTAAATTAATTATAAACAATGTATGTTGATCCTCTCTCTTGGTTATGAGTTTATTTCTTTTGTCTTATTTCTTAGATTCAATTCTGTGGATCACAGTGTTCATTGTCAAATAGATCTCAGATTGTTCATTGAATGTAGAAAAATAAAAGTTTGGAAAAGTCACTTACGCACTTTCTCAATTCCAAAAACCTAAAAAATATCATCAAATGTCATCATTAAATGTGAAGAAACCAAATAAAAAAGTTAATAAAATCCTCACTCTCAATCCAGGTCTGACACCATATTTAGTTTCAAGGTTAACTCAATATCATTTATTTTATCCTCCTAAATAGAAGTGGCAGTAACAACACCCACACAAAAAGTGGGATAAGTAGAAAAGTATCCGCATGTTTAAGTATTGGAAGAATAAAGTTTATTTCTTATGAAAATAATAATTTCTTGGTTATTCCATCACTTCCATAGAGAAAAAACTCCTTAATATATCATTGGTCATAAAAGCTAATGAAGTCAATCTAAATAAAAACACTAGTTATTTCCCCTTCTATAATATATTCATTAACAATATCTAGTATTTATCTTTATTTAAAGATATACTCTATAATATGGTTAACTATGGATAATTAAATTTAGGAAATCCTCTGGCATAGATGGATTATGTCTCTTAAATCATGCTCAAAGTGTGGGAAGTGTGATATAAAATCTAAGACAAATTTAAATATAAATTCAATGACAAGATGGATATGATATTATTCATTAGGTAAAATTCCATACTTGTATCACAACCAAATAAGACAATTTTAACCCCAATTCCCCTTGTGTTACCTAAGAATAAATCCTCTTTATCATACTATTTTGAGAATCGGTACAATTTACATCAGTAGAAAAACATGCATGAAGAATATCCCTTACCTATACTTGAGTCAGATAAACCCCTATCCCCCCTAAGAGGATGGGAACCATCTCACAAAATGGGATAATGGGAACCACCCCCACTAAATTTGATTCTCATTAAACAAGGAGCCAAAATATTGATCAATCAATTTCATCAAGCAAACAAGCCCTTTATATGATGAAGAAGATATATGAAATCCTTATTTCCCCACTAATAATTTAGGTCGAGGTCATAAAGGTTGAGGATTTCATAGAAGGATACATCATACTAGATCTCAAAATTCATAATTTTTTTCTAATGAAGTAATACACAAAGATAAAACCTCAATGTAGGCAATCCAACAAGCTCAAAATGAACATTTATATGAAATTAAATTTTCTAAGGGTCATTCGAATATAATTATACTATAGAAATGACTATTGTACATGTGGTTTACTATTCAAAACTAATGTTTGGGATTAATGATTCATCCTAACTCACTAACCATGAAAATGTCCCCAACTTTTATTCAAGGGAAGGGGTTGGTCATGTAGTTAACTTCAACCCCAATTCCTTGAGCTATAGAATAGCCTCATGGTAATAAGAATCAAACCCTAGTCTAAAATTTTGATATCTTAATGCATCTAGATGTCATTCTATCCAAGTTATAAATCCAATATTCCTTCCACCAACAAAAATAAATTAGGTATCCACATATTTAGGGCCTTTTAAGACCTCTATAATTTGAGGCTGAAATTACGACAAGTAAGAAATATTGTGCAGAGACTAGATTTATCAAATTTAATATGGTCATATACATTGTGTAATAATACTAGTAAACTTACAAGCCTAAGTACATCACTACTTATACATATATGGAAAACATGATTACATCTATATCCATTGGGACCTGGTCCATAATGGTCCAAGGATCAACCCCATCCTGATCCAAAACCTTATGCATTTGGCCTATAGTGAGGTTTACTTGTCTCCATATGACATGAAAATTTATGGATATAACAATAAAAACCCAATACCCCTCAAGGAGATCAAGTTGAGGGACTAATTTAGAGACCTCGTGTCTTAATCTAATTTCATGGTCATTCTCCAACACATGGTTTTCAATGTATTACTAGAAATGTTGTGGTCCCATATACACATGGAGATTCCCTTATCATACCACTAGTTCCTAAATTTATCTATAAATATATAATTTGTAGTATATTATGTTTATAATTCCAACTTTTACTCTTATGATATAGTTTTATAAAATTTGAAGGAAAGTACCTAATATTAAATAACTTTATTCATATAGATTCACACAATGTCCTTAAAAATGATTATATTAGTCCATGGAGTAAACTTGAAAAAGGATATGTGTTTAACATCAACCAAATTAAGGTGATAACTCTTTATATGTGGATTTATTAGGTCACATGGGTTAAATTCAATAATAGATTAGGACACCCAATAATTATCCTATCATATGATGGTCAGGTGATGTTTATATTGAACATTCATCCCTAAGGATGGAAATGGTTTCTAGATAGATCATTTGAATCAACATTTTCCCCAAAAATATTTACATGAGGGAATGTACAAATGAAATTTGTAAAACACATCCATGGCTCTTTAATCAACTAGATATAATCTTTGGAAGTAAAATATTATGGGGATTGGTCAAATACTCTCCCATTTCCATGGTGTCAATAACATCATACGATCCTATACATTAGAAAAAATATTTTCATACTAATGGGAATAAGAAAAATGACCCAATACCATCTTCCAAATATCTGTATTCTCATATATCTTCTAATACTAATAATATAAAAGTAGAAGAAAAATATATCAAGGACACCCCTATAATATTCAAGTAATATTCCTTAACCAATGTTGATGATCTCAAATATATTAATATAGGTTTTAGAGTAAAATATGTCGCCTAAATTGATTATTTTTCACAATGTATCCTAATGTAATGGATAAATACAACTCCTTGAAATAGTATTGAAATGTGTTTGCATGGAAATATATAAAAATTATCAAATTGGATCTCGATGTGGATACCTATCATCTTGGTTTTTTGAATGACTACCATGGTTATAAGAATGAAACAAAGAGAATTCATCTAATACATGTATCCAAGGTGGAATTTCAAGATGAAAAACTGATCAAGGAAAAATTCATTCAGGAATTTAAATTCCCAAAGTGTGTTTTCGGTATCATCCCTTTCAATAATAAGAATATGAATATTTAGGTCCGTATTTACTTCATAGGTCTCTTTTGTCACTTCCCAAAGGAATATTTCTTAATCTCAATCATGGAATTGTTGGTTGATGAAACATATGGCTTCCAATACCTCTATTTAATGCATTTATATTCAAACTATAACTAAATCTATATATCCCTAGAACCATGTAGTCTATCACCTTTAGAGAAACTCATGGTATATATTACTACAAAGTAATTTCTTTTAGATTGAATAAAAATACTATCGTATGTCAATATTTTATACATTGTATCTTTAAACCCATTATGGGGAAGATCATGGAGTGAAATACATATGATCTATTGGTCAATTATTAAAAATGTTTGATCACCTTTCAAATTATGAAATTTTTTTCATAAAACTATAGTAGAATAGCTTGAAGATAAACCCTCTAAAACGATATTCTGAAGTAACATTAGGAAAATTATTTGACTTTATGGTATGTCATAGTTGAATTAAATTTTACCCTAAAAAGATCAGGCTGATACTCAATATGCCTCCTCATTGAAATATTAAATTGTTAATAGGACTCATATGAAGGCTCACCAACTTTAAGTTTTTTTATAACTCATCTTACTGAAAAATATTTTAATTTCACAATTCTAATGAAGAAAAAGTCACCTATCAATGGGATAAATAATTTCATAAATCCTTTGATGGTCTCAATAATTTTATATTGTATCCATCAATTTTGATGATGTACATGCAGGGGAAACCACTCATCCAATATATGGAACCCCTAGAAAACTATCTTAGTACTCTGGTTGACCAGAAGAATAATCACTACAAAAAAATGACCCTATTATAGGGGTTTATTTTTTTATTTTAGAAGGGGTTAAAACCCCTTATAAACACATTGAAATCTGTTATGAGGAACTCTCACTAATGTACCATCCTATTATAGTTAGAGGGGGTTTTGAATAACTGCTAGTAAAGTAGTGGAAAAATTAGTGATGGTTAGATTAGAGGGGGTTAAAATTCCCTCTAATTTCATCACAAAACCACATATTATAAGGCTTTTTAGCCCCCTATAATCTATTTACTAGAATATAGGCAATTAGAAACTGCTTCTATTTGAATAATAAGTTACATATTATAGACGGTTTCTAAAACTGCCTCCATTTAAGGATAAATTAGAGGGGGTTTTAACCCCCTCTAATAGATTTGAGAAATGACATGTTCTTTCCACACACTACCCCTTCCCTCTAATTCTTGTAGGTCAATCCATCTTGACCCCTCCCTCCCATGTTGATCCCGCTGCATGGTGCAGGGCCCGCCGTGCCCCTCCCTCCAATTCAGGTTGGGTTCTGCGCCTCCCTTACTCTCCGGCCCATCCCCACACCTCTCTTACTCTCCTCATGTCCCACTCATGCTCAGTGATGCACCATCACCCTGCACTTACTCTCCTTATGTTTCACCCATTCTCAATGTCGCATCCCCACCCCCCCCCCACTTTTGTAAAATTTAAACCCCTTGGGATTTGAACAGCGGACCTCCTGCACACACATCCCTACACCTCACCACTATGTAAAATGATTTTCTATAAACTATTTAGAAATTATATCATCTATATATTTGAAAGGTGATTCAAATATATAATATTTGAATAAATATTTAAATAGATATAAATATTTATATATTATATATTTGTGTATAATATTTATATATAATATATATTTTTGTATAATATATATATAATGTATTTGTGTATAATATATATTTTTCTATAATATATATATATATATATATATATTTTATTAGATACATAAATATTATTTAATATATAATATATTGTGTATACTATATATATATATATATTATATGTGTATATAATATATATATATATATATATTATTTACATATATAAATATATATTTATACATATATTTTTAAATATATTTATATTTTTGTGTGTGTGTATTTATGTATTTATATAATATTTATATATATAATATAATTATAGTATATATATTTATTCAATCATTTTTATATATTTGTATATATGTATGTGTCTGTGTAACAATAATATTATAATTATTTTTATTTTTCTTACACATATTTTTTAAACTATAAAAATTATATTGGTTTTATAAATACAATACATTTATATTACATATTTATATATTTTATTATATACATTTATACTATATCATATATATATATACACAAAACTAAATACATTCATATAATTGGAAATATATAATATAATTAAATTATATATATATACTAAATTAATTTATAATTAATATGGTATACTAAAATATATATAAAATAATAAGTTAATATATATAAATTAATATATAATTAAATATTTATAATATAATATATATAATAAAATTATATAATATATATATTTTTTTATTTTTAATTTTGTCTATATTATATATATTTGTATACATAATATAATATAAATTTATTTATATAGAAAATATACAATAAAAATGTATTTAATATAATATATGTATAATATAAATCATAATATGAATTTATTTTATTTATAAAACCATATATAAATTTTATAAATTTGAATAAATATATTTATAATTACATTTATACTATGTATACCAATATTTATATATGTATACATTTTTTATATGTATAAGTATTTATTTAAAGTATTTATATAAAGTATTTATATATACATATATATCATAATGCATTTAAATATATTTATATAATGTGTTTATGCAATATATATGTACACACATGCACATGCACACACATATATTATAAAATTTTAATTTATAAGATATTTATTTAAAAAAATAAATTAAAAAATAGAGGGGGGTTAAAACCTCATCTAATCAAAGGGATTAGCGGTAGTTAATGACCCCCATCAAATTTTTTGAATTATAGGGGGTTCAATACCCCCTCTAATTTCATCAATTAAATGGGGTTTAACCCCCCCTCTAATGTCATAAATTATAAGGTGTTCGAAACCCATTCGGATTTCTTAAATTATAAGGTGTTCAAAACACCCTCTAATCTAAGAGATTATCAGCGGTTCCGGAAACCCCTCTAATATATTATATTAGAGGGTGTTGTTAACCCACACTATTTACTTTCAAAAAAATCACTTATATATATATATATATATTCTCTAAAATACAACCAAATATATAGATCCACTAATTATTAAATTAGTGGTGATTTTGACATAACCACCTCTAAAATCAAACCAAATACTAAAAAATAATTCTAAAAAATTAGAGGGGGTTGGGCAGAATGCCCTCTGAAAATTGTCACTAATATACTGTTTTTTTTTATTGAATGTGTTCAAGGAAAGAGGACATATATTATATTGGCATAACAATACTGGATATTGAGACTCAATATTCAAATATCAAGAAAAATTTTCCCAACACTAATATTTGTAGTGAAAAAACTAATACATTATCTACATCATCGCAAGGTCTTTCTAAAGTCTCATGTTTTCCCACTCAAGTATATTATTATCCTTCCAATTTTAAATAGGTGACTAAAATAGCAGGTTTTCATTCTACAACATTGCAATATCCCGACCATTTATTATAAAGAAATC
Source organism: Viscum album (assembly GCA_963277665.1). Taxonomy (NCBI): domain Eukaryota; kingdom Viridiplantae; phylum Streptophyta; class Magnoliopsida; order Santalales; family Viscaceae; genus Viscum; species Viscum album. The sequence continues at coordinate 506,420,680 of OY728131.1, read as the reverse complement.
AAATATCATGAATTGATGTATTTCCTTGCAACACACCCTATCCCAGAGAGGTCATAGTTGAATACATATCTCCTTGATGAAGATTTTTTTTCCATGTAACCTCTCTATCATGGTAGGTGTACTTTCATGCTTCCTTTGGGAGACCAATAGGTATAAGGATTGAAATTATAATGCTTGACCGAGTCATCTTGGGGATTATATTCATCTCCCATGAAAAATTAGTTATACCATGTTATTATTTCCTATTAGAATGATGTACCAATAATGAGGTGGAATATTAGGCCCTCATCATAGGCTTGAAAATTTCAATATAGATACTAGTGGCTCAATTTAAAATAATGTGTGATTCAGAGTTAGTTATATAGAAAATCAATAGTGAATATTCCATTAAGAAAGAAGAATTAGGACCTTTTCTTGATTATGTATGGTGGTTGATATCAAAATCCCCCAAAGAACCAACATTTTCTTATATTCCACATTCAAAGAATGTCCAATAGGATACATTGTATAATGCATCTATGGCTATAGAAGATCCAAATCCTGATGAAACATTCATTTACATCACACAAACTAGGGTGGTATCTCCATTATTTAGTAGGGATATAGAATAAATTAATGAATTCAAAACCACCCCTAATCAAGGAAATATTATATGATCACTGGTTGATGTTGTAGTATTATAGATGTCTCCCATAATAGAATATCTCCAAAATATAATTCTCACACCCAATTTATCCAAGAAGGAATAGATTCAGTGGTGGGTAGTAAAAAATATCATGTATGATGGCCCAAATTCCTAGAAATTACTCTAGAAATGATTCATTGAAGGAGTCCTCATTATATGGATTCAAGAGGGAGATACACTCATCAATATATAGGAATTCAATATTGATGCTAGCATCACTTTCCAGCTATTATTTGTGGTCTTCTATCAAATTTAGAGACTTAGATACTTGTGGAAACTAATGATATAAGACTACATGAAGTTAAAGATGAAGTTTCATGAATTTTAGATACATTACGACTTCATTCATTAAGTCCTAGAATTCTAGTACATGGAAAAATAATCTTGTTCATTTTTGGGGAATAGATTTCATGGATCTATATCCCCCATCTATAACTAAGCAGTTCAATTTCATCTTTACTACAAATAATTTCTTCTCTATATAGGGTAATTATATATCCCTCAAGGAATTCAAAATAAAATTTATCATCAATTTCATGAAGTCTAATATTATTACCATATTTGGTTTCCTTCATAATATTGATAGGAAACGAAACCAATTTTTTATCTTTTTAATTGAATCAATTATGTCAAGTGTATAATTTGAATTTCAACCATTTATACCTCTATCATGTTGTGTCCAATGGATATATTGAATAATTTAACAAATATTTATCTAATATCCTTCAAAATGGTGGAAAAGAATAATGAATTCTAGTAAGAAAATATTCTCTATGCTTTATGGGATTATCATACTTTAACATGTACTTTCACATGGGATTCCCTATATTCACTTATGTATATGAAATAGAATGTCTTACATATTGAGATTCATTTTTTTTTACTTAACATTTCCATCAATAATCAATTATCTAAGTATATAAAGTTTCAAATTTGGTGGGATGAATTAGAGTGACTACATGATAAAAGGTTACACATGTTTTATAAACTAGAGGTTCAACCAAATAATGTCATAGGATTTTTTAATAAGAAGTTTCTACTTCACTAGTTCATCTAGGTAGAATTATTTTTATCACTGATAACACCCAAGATACCTAATAAGGAACCCCTAAAGGTGGAGCTAAAATTCGAATGAACCTATGAAATACATAAATTATACTCTAATAAATCAAATTCCTTGATCATAATATATGGGGAACGTATTAAACCCACTACTAATTCAAGGTTCCTTAAGATTTACTTTTCATAAATTCATTTTGGGTAACACATTTTCCTAAAAACATGACATTAATACATAGCATAAATTCCACTCTACATGACTCTAAACTACTTGGAATTTTTCTAGTTGTATGAACTTAGAATTGCATGACATCCAAGTCCTTACTACATGAAGTTAAACTATATGACATATAGTCCATCCTATATGAGACTTTTCATAGATTTATATCATATTTCATATTAAACTACTCAAATAAGTCTACTTCATATGAACTTAAATGAAAATATGAACCCATATAAGAACTCAATCTGTAAGAGGAATCCTTTCTCTCATCAAGGATTTGAGGGTTATGGTTGTGCTATCTAGTCCTGATGCCATGGTTCCTCTAACCTAAGATTAAAAATTCATTATTTACTAAATCTACATGTGTCTTGATTCTTCCAACCTCTGTATAATTATTAATTCCTATATTTATTATCTCAAACCCATCTCCAACTTCTATTCCCATACCTGGTTCCACTCTAGTGATGAGACCTTTCAAATTCATGTCAGTTTCATCCTTTTAAACAATATAAAATTCATATAATTTTCCATATCTCTCATATAAATGAGCTAGATATATTGAGATAGGTCTCATATAAGAACTACATGTTACTTGATTACTATTATCAATGGATAGATAGTGAAACCTAATAGTTTTTACCCAAATCTATCCATGAATCCCATCTACTTTTACCCCTATCAATCCTATTGTTTGGTTCCCCTCACTCACATTGTGATTCTCAATAGACCTACATTAAGATGATTTTATTTTCATTTTCCCTTACACATGATCCCAATCTATGAAAAGGCTCCCATAAAAGAACTGCATGTGACTTTATTCTTGTTATTACAAGATATGAAGTGATTTTATGATTACTTATCTCTAACCCATCCATGAAATATCACTTTCCTCAAAATACTCATACTATATGGACACGTTATTCATTTTGTATTTTTTTACATCATCGGTATATGAGGTATCCATATATAGAAACTCTAAACTCCTTTCATGTGTAAACATATGGTGTTTCCTCTAGTTCTAGTCCAATATCATAGTAGGTAAATCCCTCATATCAATACTTCATGTGGATTGATTCATATTTTCATAAGATACGTACTGACACATGGAATCCCTTTCTCCCAGCCCATCCATAAATTTCCATAAAATTTAATACCCTCTCCCAGTGTATAAACTTTTTAATTCACATTTTCTTTTTCTATGTTAGGCTCTACATTGGGATGAAAAATATTTTCTAGGGACTATATATGTATTGACTCTTATCACCATGGAACACATAGTTTCCTCCCCTATTCGGTCATCTAAACTGGTATGGGATATATATATATGTATTTGTGTGTGTGTGTGTGTGTGTGTGTTATTCATATCAGTTTACCCCTTACCGTATAAACGGACATGTTATGTCACATTTGTTCAAAGATATATAACCTTAAAATTTAACCATTATTGGTCATTGTAGGAACTTAAACTCTAACCCTATATAGTACAAATTGTTTGGCCTTAAACTAAAAGTGAAAGAGATGCAAACTCTCATCAGTTTAAACCCCATAAAGGGAATCCTGAATAAAATTTGAGTTTCGTATGGCTAATCCATCCACTTAAATGGAATAGGTAAGAGTTATAGTGGAAGATAAAAGAGTCAAAAATCTTGGGGGGGCCACTATATATCTCTATAAAAAGTCAATATATTCAAATTGTACCCACTAGTCAAGTATTAAGTATTATATGATCATATTTTCCCAATTCACATGAGTTTAAGTTATGTTGTAGGTATATTATCGCCTAAGACAAGACCATATATTCACACCATGAAGGTGCCCTATGAAAGTCGTCATATACTCAATCTAACTTCCAACATATCCTTTCACCCAAAGATTGTGTTCAATGCATGTTTGATTAAGCTATAGTGTTATGACCCCTTCTTGAATATTCCTTTTATCTATAAAATATATTTCATTCCATGAGTGTTTGAATAATAATAAACCTTTCATGGCTATTGGTAATGAAAATATTCATCTTCAAAAGGGATATTCTTACTAGTAATGATATATATGACACCAAATTCAACACTGCCAACCTGATTTATATTTCATATTAAAGGGAACCACCTCTAACCTCTTTCTCCCCCAACAGTGATGATAAGGAACCCATCATTTGAATATCAATTATAATACATCCTGTGTATGTCTATTTTATTCCATCATTTCTAGATTCAAGTATAGTAATGTATGAGTTACACAATATAAAGTACATCTATTCAAGTGGATTCAAATTCCCTTGATGTTATAAACTTGTGCATCATACCCACTTTTAATGTAATATTATGACATCATGTTCTTGTACCCCATTCTATATTTGGTTATTCATTTTCTATGGAGAAAAAAAATCGATGAGTTGAGGAACTCCTCTTGGAAACCATTCTAGATTTTTTTTCTTGATTCTTATTATTCTAGGATACCTAGTTATGCTCAAATTATATGTCTTAGGTTCATCAAGAAAATTTTGTCCCCACTCCATCCTAATGTAAGGGATATACTGATTTTATGTTGGGTATCATTCGATGACATTGTACTAGGACATAACCATTTCAATTGAAACTATGTATGATTAAGATCAATAAAATCCCTTACATAGAGGTCCTTGTCATATAACCTTAAACTACATTACATCTGAGTCCTTATCACATGATGTTAAACTACATGGTATATATTCCACACAATAATTCCATAAAACTAATTAGATTGGTTCATCCTATGTGACCTTCTTTTTATTATTTTAGATGCATATCCATGTAAGGTTACTCGATGTATGGTTTCTATCTATAATCCTACATTTAGATAATATTATGTTTTCTTAAGAATTGTGTCTTAGTGTTTAGGATTATCATATTTATATCGGGTTTCCTACCTCGGATACACACCAAATCATGATCTCAGGTGTATCCATGGAGCCTCTTCTAGTTTGGATTAGGCACTATAATATAAAAAAGTCTCATATAAGAACTAAACATAACCTGATTCCTATCATTATAGGATATTTAATGACTTCTATACTATATATCATTGACCCAAACATATATCATCATCCATTTTTTCTTTGTATTCAATATTCTATAATGATCTAATCTTGGAAAACTTTAGACTAGGGTTTTATAATAACCTCTTGAATATATTCTTCTACATATAACACTTTATTCCATACATGTTTGGATCACTATAAACCTTTCATCGATACTGATAATGATCATATTCAACTCCAAATGATAACATATCTTGATAGTGATATACATTCTACCATATCTAGAACTTCCAACCAGGGTAATATTTTATCTTGAGGAATAGGTCTTCTAACACCATTTGCCCTTGAAAATATAACCATGGAACCCGTCATTAAAATAGTGTTCAGTAGTCATCCTCAATATACTTTATCCATTTCATAATTTTATAATTCAAGTACAATAGGTTATTATTTACATCATCTTATCTCCTTATTCAAAATGTGTTAGAGTGATCTTAATTATTGATCTTCATATGTATTGTCACACCCTCATACTTTTAGCCCAAGGACTAGGACCGTAAACTATATGTACCAATCCATAGGATTGTATATAATAGAATTAGGCTCTCTATTCACATAGGGTTTATCTCACCCTTTCTATGTAGAATACCTCATCTTTGGGAAAAGGCTATATAACCTTAATCCTCATCCACATTTTGAACCCAAAATGTGTGACCTCAAACCCCAAAAATTGTTGGTCTAAGAACAATGAACATAAACTATGTTCACTCCTCTTGTGTCTACCTACATTTTTGGAATTGTGATTCCATCCATATCAGGATAACCTTTCCCAAAATTCTAGTTATACTTCCTTGAAAAAAAATTAATGTTGTCTATCCTTAAATTCTAGTCTCACTAGACCAACTTGAAAGACCTTAAAACTTCACAAGGAAAGAGTAATAATACTCACAAGGATTAGAACCCACAAAATAAATCCATTGAAAAATTCATGTATCTAATATCTGGGTATGAACCTATCATATCTTATGAAAAATTGAGGGTTTTAAAAGGAAAAATGGATAAACTTTTTTAGCTTAAAACCCCACAAAGGTTTGTTAAAAAAATCCAAATTATTTCCTACTAATCATCTCTTGGTAAATTTATTAGGAAAACGTTAGGGTGAAATAAAGATGACCTGAAAATTATATTTTCCACTATAAAACCCTATAAAAAGTCAAGTAATGCACTCTTGGTCCCTAGAACATGGAAACAATTAATAAACACCTCTATTCCATGCATGCTAGTTCAGATAATTCATGTGAATTACACTAAATGTGCAATTTTATGGTACTTGATCCATTTGGAAAATTGTAATCCTCATTCTAGAATTGACTTCTTCATTTTTATGGTTTTGATTATGCCTATTATATCATATATAAATGGAATAACCTTATCATATAGTAATGATATATGTACCACCATATCTATCCTACCTATATCTGTTTAAGTGAAAAATTAAAGAGGAATTTATAAAAATGAGATAACTTTAGCGTACAATGATGGTATATGTGTAACAATATTTGGACCATATATATTCATCTAATTGCACACACTATAAAGAAAACCCAATTCCAAAGTACTTAATATGATGAATTTTCTCCACCTTAAAGTAATAGCACATGTCCCACTATATTCAGACCACCTATATCCATTATAGATAGATGTTTGAATGATGATGTATTGATTCATGAATTTCATCTAGACTCATGTATTTTTAAATAATGATTGACCTAATCTATTTACATATAATGTTCAAGTGGATTAAGATATTTTTGGTATTACTCTTCATAAGTTTTACAGATTTCTCAATATTAATAATCGATTCGAGATATAAGTTAGAAAATTGAAAACAATTGAGGCCAAAATAAGATTTTCTATTCATAAAATAAGAATAAGGGTAGAATACACACATTACAGTCTCCCTTCTGCTTTGAATGATAAATATTATCCACAATATAGATCCTTCCTATACATAATCAAGAAATATGTTAGAGAAACTAATATAGAATATTATTTTTAGAGAACTATAAATTTGTCAATGATTGATGAGAAGTGTCGATTGATTATAGAAGATATGATCCCTTAGTAACTTTATCCTTAGTTAATATATACATATCCTGGATTAGTGCATCAATCTCTTGATTCATCCATATGAGGTTCTTATATCCCGCTACCACTTCTGATAGATTTTCTCCCATTTTTTCTATGTGAGCCTTACTTTCCTCTCTCTATATGGTCATAGTAGATACCCAGTTCTTCAATCATGATTACTTAACAGATTTATAAGTCATTTCCCAGGCCTCTTATTCCATATATTTTTCCTGGAAATTTTTTACAGGCATGAATATCCTTCTCATAAATCCTAATTCACTCATTAATAGTCACAATTTGACACAAAATAGAGTAATGCATTTAGAAATTGAAGTCTCACATCCCCATACCCACAAAAATAGGTGAATCTAATCTTAATCACTAACCATATCAATAATTTTAGTTTAAGAAATCAAATCATAGACATTATACCATGACTCAATATGCATCAACAATTTCATAGTAATGGATTTAGAACTAATGGTTTCTTCATCCTATATAACAAGAATATAGTCTAGGGTGAGTTCACTTGTGGGAAAGTTTTATGAAGCTGATAAATATATGACTAGAACAATTTTTAATACTTTCATGTCCTATGGCACTTAATCTTTGGAATTCTAACCAACATGGATGCCATGAACATCAAAGGAAATAAGGACCTTCAAATAAGTTATGTGGGAAAATTTATCTAGGGGTTCATAAAGCACAATGAAATATTCAATAAGAGGGTCCTCCCCCTCATCAGTTTTAGATCCTAACTCAACAATTTTATTGTCCCAATTTTTTTCCTCTTGATATTCTTATATAGATTGTAAGGTTTTTACATAAGTTTTTGGAGTAACTCCTCTAAATATTATTCCACAATAATGGTCAATACATGACAAAGATTATTCTATGAATATAAAAAAAAGATCTTTGAATGGTGGTAGGTTGATTAGATTATAATATTCATACATGTCTAAATAAACCAAAATTGATGTAGAATCAAAGGATCTTACTCACCACACGCTATGAAAATGAGATAATCCTACCTCTTGTATGCGCTAAAATGAGTGACTAAACTTGGATAGAATGAAAGGATCTCTTATAGAGACTCTATAAACTATTTCCCTAAGTAATATATATTGAAACATTATTATATATGATTGGACATTAGTAAATACATTAATGATAGAATCCAGTGTTCCAATAAGATCTTTATATAAAGTGAACATGAATTTTAAATAACACACTATGACTTGGTTCCGGTTTTGGACATCTATAGTTATTATTCATATTCCTATAATGTATAATAACATGGGATTATGGGATAGTTAATGGGGTAATATGGTGTTCCTCATGAAATATTTACTAATGGAAATTTTTATTCAACCATAAATGATCTGGATTGGATTATTGGTACTGTGGAGAGTTCAACCCTTTTGAACTTGACCAAACACTTGAATTATTTGGATTGAACATGATTCTTATTTATTCCCAAGTATTCAGTTATTATTCCTATTTTGTGTAGAAGTACCTATTTTAGTTTTTCCTCTTTCTAAAATAAATAATTTACACACTCATCCTTAGTTCCGAAGTCTCATTTATGTGTGAGGCCTACTAGTGTTAGGAACTCACCAAAAACCAGGGTTCGAAGGGTATTTTCCTCCTTGGGATTATTCCCCATATCCCATATATCTATAAATAGATCCCATGGCCCCAATTTTAGGGATATACATATAAGGGACATAAGATAAGACAAATGAAGAATGATAGAGGGAGATAAAAGAAGAATATACAAAAGTGAGAGTACCCCCTTTCACACTTACAGGACATCTCATATCATTTAAGTGACTTACCAAAGTCATAATCTATGGAAAATAATAGTAATTAATGGTAGTTGTATCATCAAAAAAATTATCATTAAGAACTTAATGAAGCACCAATTTATTTATGATCCTCTAGGATTGGAACAAAGGAATAGTCCTAGATGTATCTAGTAGGGAACCATGAGAAAAACTCTTATTAAAGACTCTTCACATGTAAAACACTTAAAACCCAATACTTATAACTTGGGATACATTTTTTCTAGTCCATCCACTTGGGAAAAACTTCACCTAGGACCCATACTAGTGTGTCACATTCACCATGGACCCTATACTAGGGTTCACCTTCTTCCAACCACCCATGGGAGGGTTCCATATTCACCCTAATAATATGGATGAGTGTTCTTTTCCCCGTATCTCTTACATGGAAAACATAATTTCCTAGTTTTCCTACTTGGCTACCAAAACTTCCTAGTTCTCCCACTTCAGTTCTGTTCTCACCCAGATTGCTTACCTGGGGACCGAATTTACCCTGTTCATTTACCTTGGAACCCATCCTTTCAAGCCTTGTCCACAACCTCATAAGGAACATGATATGTCTATTAACATCAAAATATACCCCATTGATAATTTATTCATTTGATAACAAGGATTTTTCTTCCCATGAAAGGCATTCCAATGGTTCTACACTCAAACTAACATTCCCCTAAAAGTGTTTAAAATCATGTATTATATTGACAATTATGGTCCCTGTAACAAGGATACCAATGAAACCCATACGAGATCATGATTATAATCTTGGTTACCCTATATCGAGCATTCTATCTACTCTATAATCTGATGGACCCCTTTTCCACATAATGATCTTGGAACCCTATAGGCCTATTATTTTGTGTAATTCCTAATCTCATCCTAATTGATGATATCATCCCTGGTCCACTCAATGTATAGAAACCCAAGTATCCTACATATATTATTGAATTATTTTTAATAAAAAATCCATAAAAAAACTAATAAATTTAAAGGTCAAGTTTATTTATGAAATTAGATACATGATACATAAACATAAAAATAAACTACAGTGTATTTATTTCAATCATTATAATATGATACTAAACCTTATTTAACTTCTATTACAACATAGGATACATTGGGGATATACATGATATAAAAGTGTGAGATAATAATTCTAGTATGGTAATTAACATGATAATGAAGAAAAACATATGTGTCAAGAGGCATAACATGATATCATAAAAGAGGAGGGTCATATATAATCACATGAAAGAATGAAAAAAATAAAAATATATCATAAGATAATGGAATCATAAAAATGTGGTAATAATAAAAAACATGAAATCATAATCATAATTCAATACTCACTTCCAATATAACTTAACAGGGTGTGCTCAGATTATTTCCCATGCATTATATATGGTATCTCATGAGATTAAATTTTTACCCAATGCATTGGTGGATGTATAATATCCATAACACCCATAAAATAATAATATATACATTTATATGTGTGCCACATAAATTAATTATATGTAAATCATAATAATATGAAAAACCTATGATAAGGGAATGAGTTATATAATCATGTCTTGAATCATAATGAAAAGATATATCATAATGATTCCTAAGAAAATAAGAGATTAAATATTTTTGGTTTTTCATAACTAAATAAAGAATCATAGGTAATGAAAATGGAATTAAATTTAAGAAAAATTTATATAAATATAAGTGTATAATTATTTATAGAAATAAACCTCTTAAATGATGTTTTAAGAAATGAATAAATAACCTTTAAAGAAGTTATGTTCATAGTGATTTCTTTAAAATAGACAATGAAATAGAATAGTTTTTGAATAAAATATATATATTATTTTTGGAAATTATAAAGGTGAAAAGAATTTGAAATAGTGTTACACGAAATAGAATAAGGACAAGAAAAGTTCCCTTTAATCTGGTGTTTTTAAGAAAATACTGAGAAGGGAATATTATAAGTTTGTATATATCAAGAAAATTAAGGGAAAATAAACTAGGTATATATGTAAGAAAAATATATAAAATATATATAATAAATAAGTGTGAATAATATAGTGAAAAATATAATTTATTAATGATGTATTTTAACCTGAATTAAAAAGAGAGGGGTTTGGTAGTTCCCTTACCTCGGGTCTGGACACGCTTGATGCATGAATCTAACCACCAAAATAATAAAATTAAATTTATATATTACTTGGTTTAGAAAATTTTAAAATATATTTAATTTATTTATTTTTTTATGTTTTTTATAGTTATTTTATTAATAAATTATGATCATGTTCACCATCTTGAGGATGTTTTTTCCATGATTCCATGGTCACATCAGTTTATTGATAATAGTGTAAGTTCGTTTCAAATTATTTTATAACCCTAGAAGTGTAATGGTATGAATTTCATGTATTTCAATAATTTTTTAGGGTTCTAATTATTTAATAATATTTAAAAATAGGAATTTTTATAGAGTATAAATGTTATTGTTTAATGGTTAGTTCATTTAGGTAGTTTTCTCAACCACAATGAACTTAATAATTTTTTTTAGGTTTTATGATTATTTATTAATTATATAATATGAAACAAAATAGAATATAATTATAAATATATTATATAATAATAAAATTATTATTATAATCATACATTATGGTGGTGACGAAAGATGAAATATGTTTTCCATTACGACGGTAAACTAACCATAATATGGGTGACATTTTAATTTTAAAATAAATCATAGGAAGTTAAATAATGGTAATTAAATTAAAATAAAAAGAATTGTATACTTATTATATTTATGTAATTATATTATTATGTTTAGAATATTTTTTAGGAGGTATAAAAAAATATAACTTAATATAACATGGTTGATAGATTAACATCTTCCTTCATATGTTCTCCTTTTATACACCACTTGGGCTAAGGGAATGGTCTTTTGATGAGACCAAAGAATTTAAAATGTGTATAAAAGAGTTTTATAATTATTTAGATTGACTTAATTCAAAGTTAATATATTTTTAAAATGAATATATATTGGTGGAGGATTGTGGTGTTTATAAGGGGGATAGAGGGGTGTTTTGAATAAAATGTTTCTTAGTTTATTTTTTTTCTCAATACTAAAAATAATAATGATTATTTTTACATAATACCACAATTAGTACATGTGAGGACGAACTAAGGGTTTTTTAAATCATTAAATATTTAACTAGTGGTGTATTTAACCTATAATTTAAAATACCAAATTCTTTCATATTTTAATATAAAAATTAAATTTTTTTAGAAAAATGTCAAAAATTCACCCTAATTTAATTTCAATATATTGATTCTAAAAAATAAATAAATTTTTTATGAATGATTTTATAAATATGAGAAATTTAATTTTCAAATATTATACTTCATTATTTAAAATATACTAATTTTTATGACCAAATCAAATTTCTATCCCTCATAAAAATTACTAATGATTGTATAAAATTATTTTATTATTTATATATAAAAATATTTTTGTTTAAAAAAATTATGAAAATAAACTTCTATTTAAAATGTTAAAATTTTAAAATTAATAAAATATGTATTTTAAAAAAATAAAACATATATGTTTAAAAATATAATGGTTTTTTATGTAAAATATTAATTTTATCATATTTAACAATATTATTTAATTGTCTTGTAAAATAAATTTATTTTATTTTTATTACACAATATGAACAAATATTATTTTACTAATCCAAAATGAATTTATTATTCTAGAAATTAGGTTATTATTCCTAATAGTCATTTTACTATTCTAAAAGTCCAATTAACAATAAATATATAGGTTTTATACTTCCTATAAATACCTTATATCTCATTCATTCATCGTTCACTTTAATTTTTCTCAAGGTTATATTCTTTATTATCAACAATGTTGATTACATTACTAACATTTTTTTATAGTGTTCATTATGGGTGTGGTTATTCTAGGAGGCCAAAATGATCTGAATTTTCATATTCTTATTTTTTTATTTATTGAATCTATTTTTTCATTTAATTATTGGAAATTTTATTGGGTATATTGATCCTCTAAATGTAATTTTCTAAATTAATAAATTATTGTTGTTTTTATAATGTGGTGCATGTTTTTGTACTATATTCTTAAATATTAAATTCAAATAGAATTTAAATTCCATAAATAAAATTTTTGTTCATTACATCCCCCCTTAAGAAAATTCATCCTAAAAAATTTCATTTCACACTCTAAGATGAAAAAATTTTAGGGAAATTATATAAAACCCCCAGTATAAGGTATTCACTACTCTTTTATGTATTTTTAGAGCTATGGTTTGGTTGTTCTTTGTATTTGAATGTTCTAAAAGTGATTAAGAGGTCTCACTATTGGCACATGGTTAGGGGAAAACATGATGATTCCACAAGTAACTGTGTGGAATCTTTAAAGAGCCCAGGTGGAGGTGCATGGTTTCCACACTATTAGGGGAAACCATGTTGACTTCTCTAATAAACTTGTGAAAAGGAATATAGGTGTTTTTTATGGTGAGATCATGGATTTCCAAATAACATGGTCAATCCATGTGACTTGGGAGTTTTGAGACAATGGAACATGCACTGTTGGCGCATGCTCTGGTAAACTATGCAACGTGACTAATTAAATTTGAAAATTGGTTTTTAAATTAGAAAACCCCCTAGAAATACGTAGTATTACTTTTTTTGCCAAGATCCTCAAACCAGACAAACCCTTTTGGATTTTTTGGCAATTCTATTTGATCTAAAGCTAATTTCAATGGATCTTTGTGTGTTTGATCTAGATAATGAGGGTATATAATCTATTTTTTATTTATCTAGATATCTTCATTTCCTCTCAATAATAACCCTAGATATGAATTTTTATTCCTATATATATGGTCTAGGAAAATTTATTATAATATTTTTTTGGAAGTATTTAAGGAATAAGGAACCTAGATCTACCACAATCATTATACAGTTCTTCATGAATAGAAGCCATTTAAGTTAGATGGCTCCTATCACTACCAAATTCTTCTTAAAAATTAGTGAATTGAATTTATAAAATTCTTTATTATTTTTTGAAATCTTGCTTATTGTAAGGATTTCAAATTATAGTTTTAGAAACATTCACACAACATGTCTGTTTAAATTCGTAAAAGATAATTTTTTTAAAGAAAGTTCGTTTTAAATAGACTTTCATATACAAGAGTTAGTTTGTGTTCATAATTAAATTATTAGTGGACTTTTTAGATTAAAAATTGCTTACTTGTACAAATTAGGGCATGTGGATGCATGACCAAGTGATAAATTAAGATAGAACATGAGTTAAAACACATTAGTATTAGAACACTCATCTTGAATTTATGTATGTGTGTGTGAGTATATAGAATGGGTATTCTAAGAGAAATGAATGCAAACAATGTTTATAAAAATTCTTGTATTTTTAAATGATTTGACTATATAAATATTTTTAAATTATTCTTTTATATAAATTGTTTTTATATGCCTCTTTTAAATTTTATTTGAAATGTGTTTGTTAACTAATTTCATAAAACTTATTGTTTTATATAAACTATACTAACTTATTCTGGTCTTAGTGGTGTGTGTGGGGAGCTTCTATAATTTTTTATAATGAGTTGATATACTCACCCCTACATATACACCATAGTATGAATACAATTTTTTTTATCATGACATAGGTAAGGGGAAGATTTCATTTTTCTCTAGTATATAATTTTAAAATCTTAGTCTTGGGTGATGGGTGATGGGAGATGAATCTTTGGATTTAGTTGAGTCTGAATTTCTAGGTAGGGGTCACCTTGATTCCCAGTATCTTGAATGTCTTTGGATTTGTGGTTGATTATTTTTTTGGTTGTTAATTTGATCTTGTTAAGTTTTTTATATTGAGTTGTCTCAGTTACCTTCATGCATCATATTATGTCTCATCATTATTGTTTGTTGCAAGTAAATTTTTTAATGTCAAAATGTCCCTAATGTTTTATTAAAGAAAATAGAATTTATTTCTAACATTTTGTGTCTTGTGTATGTCAACTAAGGTCAATAAAACCTATTCCTCTTGCCAAGTCAATGGGATAGAGCTGGGATGTTACGAATGGTATCAGTTTGTTCTACTTCATCTATTAGAACTTAAATTCTGGAGATATAACATGTCAAAACATGATATGTAGAGAATAAAAAGTTATATCTAACATCTTGATATTTTAATTCATGTTACCAATGTGGTTTATGTATAAAAGATATTTATACACACCATTGGAAGTGTTTTCACCTCATCACCATGGGTTTAGCTAATGGGTGTAGAGTATAATTCATTAGTAGATATACTTCCCACTAGGACTGCATCATACATGTTCTATTTTATGGATGTTAAAATATTGTAGTGATAATTTTGTTTGTTATATTTTGAAATATCATAAGACTTCGTTTTAGTTGTAACGTGATCACTAAGAAGATATTGGATATGGTTTTAAAAATATAAAACTAGTATGAAGATCCTGAAATTAATGGGAGGATGTGGAAAAAAATAGATTCATCCAAAACCATATATGAATCAACAAGTCATCCAGATTATAGTTTAATCCTTACAAGTTATTGATAAGAAAAATCATATTTAGAAACCATGTCATTAAAATTCATCATTGGAATTTCATAATAGGAATCCACCAATATTTTATGGGGATTTAGAAGCATAAAACACCAAGGAATGAAATGGCAAGACTAATGGACTCTTTGATTTTCTGGGAACCCTGGTTGATATCATGGTAAATATAGAGGTATAAATTCTTGAAGACTTTGAAAAGAAATGGTGGGATATGATTATTCAAACTAAAAAGTACCAGGGTCTTACTTTTTAAGGTCTCTATGAATTTTCTAACAAAAAATTATAATTCTAGACCTTAAAAATCAAAAATATGATAGATTTATTTACACTCAAGTAATGAAATATATCTTTCACGTAGTATGCAGAAAATTTCAGGAAGGTATATCACTTTTCTATAAATGTCAATACTAGAGAGTAACTGAAAGCCTGTATCTTTACGATAGGGACTCGAATTGACATTCACTCTAAATTAGATAATTTATATATGGATGATTATAATAATATGGTCAATAGAGTGAAAGTAGTCTAAAAATACATTGTGGGAACCTATATGGATAAAATTTTATCTATATAGGTACAAGTGGGAAATCTGATGTTATAAATAAGTTGAAAAGGAAAAAATATTCTCAAGGGAACATGAAACTGAAGAACCAATTTACCAGATTGATTTCTTTTCGTCCACATTTAGTCTCATAAATGTCACAATTATTATCAAATGGGACACCGTAGTGGTTATTGTACTAGCACCCCAAGGAAAACTAGTGGATATAGATCAAACATTCTACAAGCCTCTTATGTTTAGATGGTTTGATCTCATCAAAATATTTCTCATCCCAAGAATAGATTAAATCAATGTGATTCTAAGAACACATCTATAATGGTACCATTTCAATAATAATCGATAAAAAAGAGTATTCATGAGGATCTAGTAAGAAGTTATATGGTGTAGAGAAAATAGTCATAGAGTATCAATCAAGCCCTTCTATGGCGAAAGGTGCCATCCTTCTAAACTCAACTCTTATGAAATTTTTTATTGATATAGTAACATACCAATCTTTAATTTCTTCTCATGTCATAAATCTTATAGGGGTTCGTGTGAAAACGATGCCTCATATTATAAGTATCCAACGAACTCTTAAAAAATGAGGGTGAAGGTGATTTAAGTGTGAAACATGTTATATAACATTTGATGGGTCAAATTTTATTTGTGATTATTTCATTCTAGATATGTAAGTTTTTTTCTATTTCTGATAATGGATTGGTTGATAACATTCAAATACCACATCGATTGTTATACTCATAAGGTACATGTTACATCCTCTGATGGAATGGTATAACTCATTAAGAGGGATTGGGTTTTGAATGTTGATATAGTATGTCCTTTGGTACTGATGGTCTAGAGTATCCCTTATTATATTTTAGTAGTAACTTTATCAAAAATTTATGAAATCAAGAAAAGATATTCCCTAGGCATCACATATCAATATCCTAAAAATTTTCTTGAAAAATAAAATATTTCAAAAAATTCCCAAAATTTAACCCTAATTTAATCTTTATATTATGATTTCCAAAATAATGTCCATTTTATAAAATAATATATCTAAATGTTTCATAAATTAATTATAATATTTACTCCTAAAAAGAAATAAAAATAATTTCTAAAGAAAACATATTTTTTGTAGAATAAAATATCTTTATTAAAAGTTGAGTACTTATCTATGAATCCTTTATAAATAAATTTATATTGAGTAGGAAGTTTATATATATTTCATAATTAATTTGATATTATTAATAACTAATAATTTAGCAGTTACATTATAATGTTAATATATTTCGTGATTCGTTTAATTTTGGTGTTGTATGTCATATATGATATCGAAAATAATGTTCTTATTTTAAAATCTTTGGGTGTTACAAGACAGATGGTTTAGATATGTGTTGTATCTATTTATATACCTTAGACTGGTGTATCATGAACACCTTTCTTATGGGAATTCGTGGTTACCAAGGTGAAAGGATTTTTGTTTGGTTTCCACTATTATGATTTGGATATTGATTCAAATATGATGTATGAAATTGAGATTATTATTATTGTTTTCCTTTTGGATGTAGAGGAAATTGGTGTTTCATATATATCATCATTAGTAAATTATAACTCATATGACATACAGTTGATTTCCTATGGTTTTTTTTATGATAGATTCAATTTTTTAAAGTTTCAATAAAAACTTAAATGGAATTTTCCTATAAAACATGCTAATTGAATTCTACTTAGCTGGAAAATGGTGTGTTTATTTTGTATGGAAGTTCATGTGGATCTTATAGAAGGAGGTTGTATGGTGATGGGAATATATTCATTTTTCTAAGAGAAGTATGGAGACATGTCATGGGTCAGTGAAAGCATTGATTCCCTCGTAAAGACTCGATGAGGGAATGGTATGAATTATAGATGATTTGATAACGGGAATGATTTGACTTAAGGATGTGAGTTTGGTTACTTAAAGTGTCAAAAATAATCTATATGTTGTTTCCCATATATATTATTGGGGGAGATCTACTTCAACAAACTATGTTGTTGAGGAAAGCCCTGTGAAATGACTTGATATTTGTGATGTAAATCACATCAAGTGCTTCTGGTATCTAAGTTGGGTTTCAAAAGGTAAAATCAATTAGATTCCTAGACATACTGGTTATCAGATTGAGATTTTTTTAACATGGTTCGAGCATTGGTAGATTCTCATGGTTTGTAATGATACCCATTTGGTGGGCGATAATGCAGTTAACATTAGCATGAAGAATGACTTGGGCTGTTGGGAGAGGTTTGAATGCAGTGGAGTATGTTTAGTGGGATAGGTGTGTGAGCCTGGGTTGGATGAGTTAGGACTCATAGTAGTATGTTTTAGGTTGTGTGATCTAGTTTAATGGGATCATTTATCCATTATATTCAGCTGAGATTGAGGTAGACAGTGGGTGATAAATGATGAGAGGGTTCTCAGTGGAGAACGCTACCTAATATAGAGAGTAGGTGTTGGCATGACTTTTGAAGAAAATATTTGTTTGTGAGGGAAGGTTCATTCTAGGTACGTGTAGTGTCCGGTTATGTTTTGGATCAATGAATGGTTCATGTTTGGTTCTGTTGGGAAGTGTACGGGTTGTGGATAAACCGAAAAGGTGTTGTAGAAGTAGTGTGTTTATTAGATGTATACGAGTGTGATAGCATAGGGTTTTGTTCCATGTTAGGGGTATTGTCTAGGAGGCATGGTGATAGAAACCATTTGGGTAAATACACATGGAGTAGTATAAGGATAGTGACATGGTGTGAAGTGAACCATTGGTTGTTGGAAAATGTCATTCCTAGTGAGTTGGGGATAGGTGGTTGTCAGTTTTGTATTATATCACTTAGGTATAATCATGATGATCATATATATCCAATATATGTAGTTATGGTTGGATTTTGGTATGTGTAAATTAGGTGTTTGGTTTAGTGATTGATGATAATTATAGTCCTGTGTTGGAGATAATTGTAAAAGTTTTTGGTGTACAACCCTTGTATCAAACAGGTTATTGGTATGGTAAGATTGGTCATTTAATGGTTGAGGTAACACCATTATATCAGTATGTGGGAGGATCTGTTGATATTTGGTTCTTTAGGTAATACAATTATTTAAGTTTGGATGTGGTGTTGAGTGAATTAAATATAATAGCATCAGACTTGGGGAAGCTTAAGTATTATATGATGGTGATTCATATTAGCGACATGTCAGTGCTCAGGGTGGACCAACGTAAATACCCTGGTACACCAATACCCAAGCATTTCTAACATAGATAAAGAGAATTCTCGATCCCCAAGGGTTGGGGACTAACACCATAAATCATCTTAAAGGTAAATGGTAATAGTATTTACAAATTAAAAAACATCAATAGACAATAGAAAAAGATAAAAAATTATATAGTCGGTATTCCAAATACTCCTCGAATAGAATGTTTCCACGAGAAATTAGATAAAAATCCCAAATAGTACATCGTATATAAGATGAAAAAGTATCCATCAAGAAAAAGTCTCAAAACCCCCCATGCAATAAGTGGACCATAGATCCACCATTCACCCTCATCACTCCAAGTCCCATGAATCAAGAAAACCCTCCACCTCCAACTGGCACTTTCCTTTTTCCTTGTCCTAGAACAACATAATTTAAAAATACACAAAGGCAAAGGTAGGGTGTGTGAAAAATACTATTGTATGATTCCACCAAACGTTGCATAATAAATTAAAATAAAAATAAACAATTTATGCTTAAATTTTTTAAAAAAATTCATGGTAAATCATTTACACATTTTCAATCAAAACATGATTTTAAATTGGGTACACGGTGAATATATCAAATATAGGCTTAAATGCAATTTATTTATAAAAATGGAAAGGGCATGAATAAATAAGTTTTATAATCACTATAATTTAATAATAAAATAAAATCCAAAGAACTTGTTCATAATAATTGAGATAAATTAGTTTTTGGATATAAGATCCTCACACTACTTAGCCAATCATCGTGGATAAATGTGTGTGTGTTCATGTCTCTAAGTCCCATACCATCAGGATAATAAATCAACACTTCAACATGAAAATCATATTGAACTTGGTTTAGTGAGAGATTTCATCTCCAATCCATTTATATGGAGTCATATTCATATAATGTTTTACCTAATCATCCTCTAACTACTCAGGATCACATGTTCTTTAATCGATCTATCAATTATAGGAAAAAGCATTCATTTCAAATCAATACATAATCCATTGTTCTAATGCACAGTTTAAAGTTAAACATTAAATTTCCATTTCAAAACCAAAACATAGTTTTTCATCAAATTCATGACTCTAAAATTCATCTTTCATTTAAATACATTTTTCACAAGAATCATCATCGAATCATTTCAAGACATCTTTTCTCAAATCATAATATATTTTCAAATACCTTGCAAATAGTTTTTATTTCAAAAAAAAATTCCTATGAAATAAATAATAAAATCATCACAATAAAAGGTTTAAAAAACAATATAAAATACATTTAAATTAAATAAATCAATTTAGGTTTAAATTATAAGTAAAATACTTATTGAACCACCTATCATCTATCACATGATCGAATGATCAATCGCCCAAATTGAGAACCATCAATGGAAAGTTAAAGGTGAGGGAGATCAAGGATAAGTCCCTATAACCACAATCCATTAAATAAAAGAATACAATCCATTAATAACATGTTGATTATTTACTCTTGAATAAGGTGAGAGAAGGAAAAATGTGTATTCCAAACCAAAGAGATTCGAACTTATCAGAGAGGGATCAATCACGTCCATCGGTACTTCGATCAGATAAGAGGGGGTTAGAGAATGAAAAACCTCTCTAGAGAACCTATGTGAGATAAAGGGTCATATTTGGTTAAAATAAAAGGATTATGGAATATAAAACATGACTTTTGATATTTAACTCTGGAAAAAAGAGACCATGTTTTATCCAAAAACACCATGATGTAGAAAAGTGGAAAATAGGTCCTACCATGACACCATGTAAGAGGCTATGCCACAGCCACCCTAGATCCAACTAGTTACTATATTCATATAGTAGACCTCACCCAGATCCAATTTACTCATGGTAAGGTTATGACACATCCCAGGCACGATGCCACATCTACCCTAAAAATGGAAAAGATGCCACATCAGTCTCCATGCCACAGACATCTCTCCATTTCATAATTATGTATAAAATGGAATATGCATCAAAAAATATATCCCATGGATCCATTTCATATATTACTACATATTCTATGATCATGATAGATTTGTAAGAATCATCGAAGTCCCCCATGATACATCTGGATCATTCATGTCGAATTCAACCTCTCCATGTTGTAGCACCCCTTATCTATGGTACAACACCTTAAGAACTACCAAAAAGTTCAAAAAAAATATCTGACAGGGCCTATAACAACTCCCAAAAAAATGATGATCAATGAAAATAGATAAAATCTACCTATAATGTGTTAATATGATGTTATAATATCCACCACTGTAAACACTTTCTACCCTCAGAAAGCCTATCAAGAAGGCTAATTGTCAAATAGATGAGGCTACTTATCACTTATCAGTGCCTCATACTCCCATGTTATATGAAAATTAGAACCATTTTAAACTCGAACCAAAGGTATAGAATTATCATCAAGAAACTTTTTCTCTAAATCAATAATTCGTATAGGCTACTCATTCATGGAAAATCAAGTTCCAGAACATGGTCCTCCAAGATTAGTACATGTGATGGAATAGAGAGATTCATTATAAGAATTGATTCATGAAAAACATTATGAATCAATGTAAACTGAGTTGGATGATCCAAACAATAATCCAACTTTCCAATATTATCAACAACCTCAAATAGCACCACATATCTTGGAGAAATCTTTCTTGGTTTCCTAAGTCGTTATTGAACCAATAGAGGAAAAACATTCAAAATCACACTACCACCAACTACAAAATCCAAAGTTTATTGATATTGATTAGTATAAGATTTACATTATCTCTGAGACATTACCATTCTATGATGAATCAAATAATTCTTAATTATCATTTCATGGACTATACTAGGTCAAACTAAGGATGTTTCACTAATATATGTCCAATACAATGGATATTTACATAGGTGGCCATACAATACCTCTAAGAGGTTCCATTCTGAAGGATGATTGGTAACTATTGTTACAGGAAAAATGAATTAGTCCCAAGTTCCTTTCAAAATATCCCCCAAAGTTGAGAATTCAAGCATGAATCTTGTATTCCAGAATGTATATATATTATTCTATCAATACATCCATCTACATATGATATTTCATGCTCAAACTAACATGATATATCATTAACCCTTAGAGGCCTCCCTAAAGATGAGATGTAAAATTGGAAACCCTAGCAGAAACTATAACATGTGGAACTCCAAGAAACTTGATGATCTTCTACAGATACAGTCTTCCCAAGTCCTCAACGTTGGTTATATCAAGAATGGGGATAAAGTGATCCAATTTTACCATTCTATCAATGACTACCCATATTGATTTATTCCATCGAGGGGTATGTATAAATACAATCTTAAAATCCATTGAAATCTCATCCCACTTCTAAGTTGGAATGGGAAGGGGATGAATTAGACTTGAATTTTTTTTGGTGCTCATCCTTTCACTACTGATTTGTATATAAATGATAATCAAAAATAGTAATGTCTCATCTCATACCTTTCCACTGGAATAATTTTCTAAAATCTTAAACTTCTTCAGGGTACTAGGGTGAATGGACACCGGGAACTGTGGTAGTCTCCCCTTATAACCTTTCTCATAGGAAAGGGTAGGATATACCAATTTTGAAAACAGATGATACCCTCATAAGAGAAAGACCACTCACTGATGGTATCCCCACCATAGAGAGAGTCCCCAATGCCGTAAAACTCTTCATTGAGTTGTTTTTCATGAAGAATCATCTGGAGAATATAGGAGGTCAACTGAATGCTTCTTAGAACAATTTTGGTCTCATTATCATATATTCCCAAATGTGTATGAGAAAATGGATCCATATTGTTACACACTTCTGTTGATTCATTCATGGTATGGGTCAGAATTTTCTAGTTAAAATCATCAGTGATAGCATTCCCATTATGAGGGGTGTAAGCATTTTCAAGATCAAAATATTTAAGGTAATCCACCCATTATGTTTTATATATATTCTAAAAAAATTAGAGAATACATAAATTAGTCTCTTCTAATTAGAAAACATAGTAAACCTTTCTCCAAAAAGGTAATGCCACTAGCTCTTAAGATCATGAATTACAAATGTCAGTTTGAGATCATGGGTTGGATAGTTCTTATCATGTAAACTAAGATATTCATAACCATAGGATACCATGTGATTACTCTACATGTGAATGAATCATAAACCCATACCTGATGCATCACAAAATAACACATAGCCCTACCTAATCACTATAATAGTCAACACTAATTTATAATTAAAAATAAAATTAAACTCATCAAATGAATTATAAAATTTAGATTCCCAAATGAACTTTACCCCATTCTAAGGGAGAGTGGCCATCAGAGAAGAAAACTTTTAAAAATATTTGATGAACCGGTGGTAATACCCCACTAAACCCAAGAATCTCTAAATCTTGAAAACATTGTGTGATTCTTTCCATGTCATAAAAACCCTCACATTCTCATGATTGATTATAATACCATAGTTTGAGACCTTATATCCCAAGAAATTCACTTCATGAATCCGTAAATCAAATTTATATAGATTATAATAATGTCGGTGATCTCTCAAAATCTCTAAAACTACTCTCAGATGATTCACATGATCCTCCTCAGACTTAATTTAAATAATATATCATCAATAAACACTGCCATGAACAAATCGAGATAATCATGGAATATATTGTTCATAAGTTCTATAAAAACAATAGTGGAATTTTCTATACCAAAATTCATAACAAGATACTCAAAATGGTCATACTTGATCTTAATGATAGTCCTTGGAATATCAAATTATTTGATTCTAAACATGTGGTAACAAGACCAAAGTTCAATCTTTGAGAACCACTTCACCCCTTTAAAATACTCAAAAAGATAATCATTCCATGGTAATAGATACTTGATATTTACTATAACATGAATGATTTTCTGGTAATCAATATAAAGGAAAAGTGTCACATTAGAGTCCTTTAAAAAAGATAAAGTTTCACCTAAGGTGACACACTCACGAATAAGAATCCTTTATCCAACAAATCATCCAAATGGATCTTTAACTCCTTTAATTCAGCAGGTTTCATATGGTAAGAGTGAATGGATATAGAATAAGTACTTGGTTCCAATTAAATAGGAAATCCACCTATCTTATCAGGGGTAATCTAGAATAATTAGAACAAAACACATCAATAAACTTGAAAAATATTGGAGTAAGATCACCATTCATATGTTCTTACTCCAAATCAAAACCAAACACTGATGTCACTCTCCCCAACTCAAAAATAGGTCGTTTTTATTGATAAATCCTAGGTCACATTAAATACGAAAAACATGGTATACCCCATTGATCATAATAAAGGATACCCATCAAAGATATCAGTCAATCCATGCTTTTGGGAAATCAGTCAATCCATCCTAAAAAATTACATCTAAAGGTTTCATGTCATGAACAATAAAATTGTAGGTGATATCTATCTCTGACAAAGAGAATACACAATAAGGTCATCGAAGATCCTACTCTCTCTTTTATCTAAGGGGGGTATAAATATCCATCACATAAAAAATAATCTATATAGGAAGGTTTAGAAAATTCAAAACATGAGTCGCTAAAAATTAATGAGATTCACCAGTATCAAATAAAAAAATCACAAAAGATGATGTTATAGTGATGGTACCTCACACTATCACTGGACCTACATCATCTTCAACTGGTTACTCTTACACTATGTAAAGAAGCATAGTTCTGGATTCTTAAGGTTGGAAATCATTAGTTATTAAAGTATATAATTTTAACACAATACCTTTAGGTATTGATGATCTTGTTCCACTGTATGGGGAAGAAAATACATTACAGAACTTCTATGTGTGGCTTGAGAAACTGCATAATCCATAGAACTTTGGTGCCTCAATACAAACTCATTTTGAATTCCAGACCTTAACATACTGAAATAAAGTCAAATGGACTCTTCCAGAAACCCTAAAATATCTACAAAATTAATTTTTTGAGATCCACCATGAGACTCATAGTACTTCCCATTTCTTTTAAAGGAATGAATAGAACTGACTTATAGAGTAAGTGAAACTCCCTTCATCCCTGACTTACCAGCCAGGTCAAGCTCATCCATCAACACGCTATCCATCACATCTATAAAATAAGTGAGCCTAAATATGAAATCTTGATATTGAATATCAAATTGAAGGACTATCTAAAATCTTCATGAATTTAGTTTCTCATTTTTCACCACCTCAGGAGAAAACTAAACATTTTCAGAAAATCATTTTATATAATGAGTTACATTTCTATTTCCTTATTGAAGGCTATAGAAATCCATTTACTTTTCCAAAACCATCGAATTTAGGGAGAAATATTCTACAAATAGGGCTCTTAATTCTTTCCACTCCAATACTTAATGTTTCTTTGTCGTAACCACTGAATCCCACCACCTCTTACTATGACCTTTAAACTTAAAGGTATCACATTTCACCTTTATAACATATAGAGTTTCCAATAACTCAAGAAGAAGCTAAATATTTATTAATCAATCCTATACCTCTTGAGAAATATTTGAGCCTTGGAAAGTAGGTGGTTTTTATCAAAGAAATTTCTTAGTATGATCTCCAGATTCGTCCCTTAAACTTTACACTAATAGAGCCTGAATATGAATAGGTGCAGCTACCTGTCCTAGAGATTGGACAACACACACCAATATCTCAACCATATTATAATCAAACGGAGGTTTTTCTTTCCATGGTTCATCAAAATCTCCCTCTTAAAGTCTTTTCAAATGTCTTCTTGGTGGAATGGTACTGTAAAACGTCAACAGTAAATACTAAAACATCAGTAAGGATACTTATATCATCAAATAAATCAAGAGATATTGTAATATCAATTACATGAGATTGAATTAAAATAAAGGGATTTAAATATTCCCATATCAATTTTAGGAAAAATACTAGAATTGGATCAAGTTACTCCTGCATGAAACTTTTTCCTAACACCCATTGTGACTTAAGGCCCTCTATAATTAGATTTGGCCAAGAAATATCTCATAACTACCCCTAAAGTCCAAAAAATCCTACTCCTATATACCAGGACATCCTATAATGTATAATGAAGTCAAGGAAATATAATCAACCTTCTTTGATACCATTTTTTATGAAACAAATTAAATATCCAATTACACCATTACCCAAGATGGACCAAATATATCCTAAAGAAAATTAATGATCCCCATTGGTTGTTGACTAGCACCAAGATTCATGTTAAAGGTTAATGGGATTATTTTTTCCATAAGAAAAAAACATAAATAGATAACATCAGAAGATAAAAAATTAAATATTTGGTATTAGATATTCTCCTCAAGGAGAAAAGTTTCAAAATAATACAGATATAAAAACCAAATAGTACATCACCCAAAAGATGAAAAAATATCTATCAAGACAAATTCACATAATCCTCATGCAAAAAAGTGGACCATGGATCCACTGGTCACCACCATCACTTTAGGTCCCATGAATCAAGAAAAACTTCCACATCCAATTGGCACTTTACCTTTTCATGGACCTATTATAACATCATCTATAAATTCTAGAAGTCAAAGGTAGGGTGTGAGAAAAAATACCCAAGTAGGATTCCACAAAAATGTTACATAATAAATTCTAATAAAAATTAACAATTTATGATAAAATTTAAATAAAAAATGGAATGGTAAATAATTTACCCATTTTCAATCAAAACGTTCTTTAAAATCAGGTATACAGAAGATATATCAAAGATAGTATTAATTGAAAAATTATCATAAAAATAACAAGGTCATGAATAAAGCATTTCTACAGTCACTAGATTTTAATAATCTGATTAAAACCAATAAAAATGCTCATAATCCCTATGATAAATTAGTTTCTAAAT
The DNA here is from genome assembly GCA_963277665.1 of Viscum album. Taxonomy (NCBI): domain Eukaryota; kingdom Viridiplantae; phylum Streptophyta; class Magnoliopsida; order Santalales; family Viscaceae; genus Viscum; species Viscum album. Next base: position 506,393,410 of record OY728131.1, on the reverse strand, counting down.
GTAGTATCCTCACAAAACTCATCCAATCATCATGGATCAATATGTTTTCACATGTCCATAAGGCTCAGGTCATCAGTATAATCAATCAACACGCCATCTGGAAAATCATGATAAACTTGGTTTAGATAGATTTTTCATCTTCAATCCATTTATAGGTTATCAGAGTCCTATCATGTTTTTCCTAATCACCCACTAACTAATCAGTCTCTCATATTCTTCAATAAATCAATCAATAATGGGAAAAATAATTCATTTTAAATCAATTCATCATCAATATTTTCAATTTATAATTTTAATTTTAATATATTATTTTAATTTCAAAACCAAAATATTATTTTTTGTCAAATTCAAGCCTTTCAAAAAAATATTTCATTTAAATCCATTTTTCTCAAGAATGAACATCAAATAACTTCAGTTTATTTGTCTAAAATCACAACATATCTTAAAATACCATGAAATAGTTTTTATTTCATAAATCACATTCCATTAATATCAATAATCACAATACAAGGCTTAAAAAGCAATTGATAATATATTTTAATTCAATAAAAAAATTAGGTTCCAATTGTTTTGAAAATACTTACACAACCACCTATATTTTATCACATAACCAAATGAACAATCACCTAAATTGGGAACTGATAATGAAAAGCTGAAGGCAAGGGAGATCAAGGAGAAATCTCTGGAATAACAATCCATTAAAACAAGGATCTAATCCATCAACAACATATGGATTCATCATTATCAAAGAACATAATATAATGATAAAAAGGATTCATAACCAAATATATTCACACTTACCAGATAAGGATCAATCACATCCATTGACACTTCAATACAATACGAGAAGGTTTGTAGAAACCCAACCCCTCTCTAGAGAACCTCTATAAGACAAAGGTTAATATTTGGTTCAAATAGGAGGATTATGGAATATAAAAATGGATATCATGATTTTTAAGTGTATAAATAAAATACCAATTTCATCCTACAACACTATAGTGCATAAAATTAAAAAAGGTTTTATACCATGTAAAAGTGTAGGAGTCCACATTGTAGTCACCCCCTATCCCACTGGTTCCAGAATCCACTTCCTATACCTCACCCTAATCCTATTTACCTTGGGTAAGGCTATAATGCAACCCATGAACCATGCTACAACTGACCTTAAAATGGAAAATTTTCCACAATTTTTTCTATGACACACCTATGTATCCAATCCTTGGTTATGCCTAAAATGGAAAAGGCATCAAAAAATACATCCTAGGGATCCACACAATTTTTGAAACCCTACACCACATCCATGCTATATTTGGTAGAGGAATCCAAATCCCATACATCATGGCTAGACTATAAATGACAGAAATGCCTCTACATTCTATAGAACCCCTTATCCATGGTGAAACCCCTTAATAACTACCATAAATTTACAAAATTATCCAGAAGGACTTGGAACAACACCCATAAAAGTATAATCGAAGACAAAGGATAAAAGATACCTAAAATATTATGATGGGATGTCATAGATACTGAAAGATGGTGAGGTTTTTCATGATCCAGTTGTGTAAATACATAAATATTTAGGGTTTATAATTCATTTTGGGAGTTTATACAATCTCATGATGCATTTCAGAGTTATGGTATCGTGATCGAGTAGAGGTTGTGATGTGCTAGTAGGAAAAACTAGGATATTTTTGATAAAGTTGTATAAAGGATAATTAACTGAAATTGTTGTGCACAATTATATGTGGTATGGTGGAAACCATAAAGGGGGAATTTTTTAATATGTTTTTGGTGGATTGGTGGACCACTATAAGTGCATTTTGGTTGGCCATTAATATGGTGGGGAAGACTATGACATGAAATTAGATATTGTCAGTAAAGAATTATGGTGTGGACCACAATGATCATTGGGATGAATTGGGTGATGAAATTATGGTGTTTCGAGATATATGAACGTGTAAAGTTACATCATGGTGTTGGATTCAGAAGAGACTGGGTGTATCTACTTTTGGGGAAATGTGTGCCTTCGTGGTTGGAGTTGCATAGAAGAAATGAATTTGGAAATTGAGAGTAGAATGTTATGAGGTCCTAGTGAATTTAAAATTTTGGTAGTTTGGAAGATTTGGTTCAAGGATGACCATAGCTTCCTTGGGTTAAGATTCATTATGGTGGGGAGTTTATAACACCATGTAAATTTTTGGGTCATTAAATTTTCTAAAATAAGTTTCAATATTTTATTTCTATAAGGGGTTATTTCTAGAATTTGGAATTTTAATTCAATTTTTAGTTTTGTTAAATCATAATAGGTGTATTTTGTAATGATTCGATACCTGGTTGGTCATAAAAGTACTCAATTGTGCATCATAGAAGAGTTAATTCCCCTACGGGAACTAAAATTCAGATTCAATAGTCATCCACTCTAGGGCCTATAAGGGTTATTCCATGAATGGTTCTATCCTATGAGTATCTCCCTCTACCTAAAATATTTCATGACATGAACAAAGCTTTATGCCATGAAGATAATTGGTTGGGGAATCCCTCTACCCTGATTAGTTCATAGTTTCAACCACCTATTCACATCATGAATGTTAATCGGTGGTGTTTTTTTTAATGGGGAAGACCCATAATTGAGTTTCATACCCCCTATTATTATAGGTTGAACAATCCATATAGAGGATCCAATCTTGGATGGTCCTACCCCCTCTCTTCCTCCCTTGACCCCCCTTGATGCGAGGGTGGGTTATGTGGGGATTTCATATAAATTTAGGGTATGTATATCCTCTATCCACTTATGTTCCTATAACCCCTTCATAGTTGTTGGTTATTGTGAGGAATTTTGGTTAGGGTTTGTGGTCAATTACATTGAATAAAGGTGGAATTAGGTGAGAATGTTGTAGCTTTTGTGTATGGTGGATAGAGGAATCTCTGTGGTGATGTATTCATTTCATTACTTCGTGTTTTATTTATTGTATATCTCCTAATTAATTTTCTCAGGATCTTCCTGAGATTAAATTTATTTGGTCCTTAATTGGAGGTTATTGTTGGTTATTCTATATATCTTAGGTTTCAGGGTGTGTTGGGAATGGTTCTCAGCCTATTTTTCGAGGTTTTGGTGAGCAGGTAATTCCCAGTGAGTTTTTAATAAATTATTACTTTTTAGATTAATTTGAATAATTAATTATAATGTATTTTAAATTAATTATATGTGACTATAGGCATGAGATAGATGAACATACACATTGATAGTGCTCATAAGTCTTGGACAAGGCTCTATGGAGCTACGTGAGGGGTTAACTTGGGTATCACTATATGTGGACATTATAATACAATTTCAAATGCATATCTATTTATGATAATGCACACCTGCATAACTAAATGGGTTTGGGAAAGGGGATTAGGGACTGAGGGATCCTGGGGTAGATGAAATGTGGGAGTGTTAGGAATTATATACTTGGAATAATTTCTCTTAATCACTTAAGTAAAACAAGATCACTCGATAACAATGCCACTAAGCTGGGGAAGGATTCAGTTAGGTTTATGTGAGAAATTAGGTATGTATCAGGGTTCTAGTGGTGATTCAGAATATCCTTGGTTAGGTACTTAATGCTAATGGGTATTCATTTGTGTCTTGGGGTTGAGTGACGATGGTTGATATGGTTATATGTCTCATGGGTAACTAGAAACTCCATCCTAAGCTGGAGGATAGTCTTGGTGTTTGAGGTGAGTGGAAAAATATTCTAGGACTTGGCATATGTAATGAATAGGGGTTTTCTCTGGTTGATGGTTTGAGGGCTATACCTTTGTATATGTGTGATGAGACACAGGATAGGATCACAAGAGTTTTCCAAGACTTGGCATTGGGATTACTAGGGGGATTGGGATGGGAATTAGACCTTACGTATTGAGGATAGGGTCAGGTAGAATGTGATGGACTAGGATAGTCCCTCAGTAGTAATACCAGGGTTTTTTTAGGGATTTTGGTGAGATTGGACCAAATTGTGTGGTCTAGGTCATGATGATCCCTCAATTTGTGGTGACACTAAGGAGTGATAAGATTAATATTTTATTAATGAGAAGAGTCTATGATTGATCTGGAGGACCCAATGGATTCCCTAATTGGAAGGATGAGATATACTTGAGGAGTTTTTATCTATCAAATTACTAGTTTCAAAGGAAAATTTGGTGTAATTTGTGAAATTATCATTTCCTACTTATGTTTTCTGCATATTCATGTTATTTTTATAGGATATAGATGCATGTGGGGGAGTGGATCCTGATGTTTGGTCCTTCAATGAGTAAGATGGATATCGGGATCCCAATGGGTGTGATGGTATCAAAGTTTGAATGGATTAGGATTTTATTTAATTCAGATTATTTTCTAGTGATGGACCATGACATGAGTTTATTGGGTCATGTGTTTAACCTTTTTGTAAGTGACTTGTGTTGAGGATCGCCCGTGAAGGTGTGGGTCATGGAATGAAGTATGATGTGGATGATGGACCATTCAATGAGAGGCTTTGTTATGGTAGTGGACTTCTCATTAGAGGCTGGGTTGTGGGATGATAGGAGGCATGGTCGATGGATAGTTTCTTGAGTGATAAAGAAGTGGGTTGATAAGTTGACATATTATTGTTCCCTCCCCCTTTGAGTAGTGGGTTTTGGATTCATATGTTTCCCTATACTAAGTCATTGAGTATGGGTTGGGTATCAGGTAAAGTGGCATGAGATGAGGTAAAAATAGGATTTTAGCATATCACTAAAGTAGGTATAGTTGAGCATCATGGTGACCTAGATAGCACACAATGGACTGACGAGCATGTATACCTCATTGGGTGTTGTGATGGATTAGTTTGTACATGAAGACCCGAAGAACATGTTTATTTTTGTGTACATATTTCTCATGAATACACACACATATTAAGAAATATATTTGGAGTTTTGGGGAGACCCTACTATATTATATTCATACACCCTCCATGGGTGCTCTGGTGCACCTGTAGACCTCATGTTTTTTTTAAGTTTATCATAGGTTGTGCAGGGGATCAATCCGAAGTAGCTTGATGGTTTTGGAGATATGGTGTTTAGTGTATCCTAGGGATGGTAGTAGGGTTGGTGTGCATATTTTTTACTTTTTTGTATTTTATATTTTAGGTATTCCTAGTGGGTGATCGGTGTATGTTTTGTATGACTGCACCATGTATGTTATTGGATAAGTTTGCTTCTATATATACTCTAATGTGGGTGTCGATTAGTTATTTATTATTATTGGTCACTGTGATATTGAGGGAATAGTCTTCCCAATGCGTGTTTCATGTCCTCACCTCTTGTTAGAATCCTCTGGCATATGTGGAGGCTCTCTCGGGGCCATGTCAAAACCTTATCCTAGGCACTATTGAGTGGCCCAAGATTCGGTCATCACACTCACAGTGGACACCATAGTATTAATTACCACATCTATCATTAATCGATCATTTTCAAACAATATCTTATTGAAAATCTCTTCAATATTTTTCATTTCCAATATAGGAAATTGAAATGTAAATTTAATTATAAATTCATTACTGATGACTATACCAAACAAAGCATAAAATGTGGCATGGCATAATTAAGACAAAAATATTCAATCCAAACAAGGTATAGGTAGTTATATAACATAATTATGTCATATTTAGTGTAAAGATTAAAAAAATAAAGATAGATATTTTATTAATTTTTATATTAATATTCCATATTTTTAACACTATCATTACATATTTAAAACTTATCCATCCTAGTTTTAAGAGATGTATGAAATAAAATCAAGACATCAAAATGATGTTTTTATTTTATCAATAATATTTTATGCATTCCATTTATATACTAGATTCTTAAAACACATCCCAAAATTTATTTTTGTGTCTTGGACATATTCCTTAATAATTTCCTAATATGCCTTGATTGATCAAAAATTATACATTTCCATATATAGATAAAATATATTTTTAATGTATAATTATGTAGTGAAAGTGTCAAATGTTTTTTAAAATATTTCTTCTATTTAAAATAAATAAATTTATAAATATATTAACACAAAGTAAATAAATAATATATCTAATGGTAGTTTGGAGTAGAACCCCATCGAATAGTCAATGGTCCTTAAACTATGGATATGGAATTATTTATGAATATTATTATGAGATAAATATAAATATTTAAGTATTATTAAAGAAAATAAAATAACCAAAATAAAATATTCAATGACATATATCCCTATGATATAGGGAAATATTTACAAAGTAAGTGTTCCACTATTGTGAATTGATTATGGATCAATTATTTTTAGTACTCATATGTGTTAAATTTATTGTGTAAGATAAAGGTCATAATATTAATAGTAGTTATATATGTAATTGTAAAGATTGGAAAACATATACTATGTTTTATTAACTAATGGAATCGATGCTTAATAACTCTAATTATTATTTTGAATAATTATTAATGAGTTCAAATATAATTAAATATTTTAAAGGGTAGAAAATAGGAATTATAAAAAAAATACATTACAGTGTAATTTGTGACTTCTGTGGGTGGTTTTTTATATAGATAAATCTTTTAGTTTGTGAAGTATTTTTTATTCTATAAAAATGATTCTATCAATATATTAAATGGGATATAAATGATTAACCATGCATTTTATAAGTTTATGGTTTAGGGAGGAGATATACTATGTGTCATTAATAACAAGAAACACCAGGGTATGTCATATAGTCAAATAAGATTAAAAAATAATCATTTTATGAAATTCCATAGTAAAAAAATTAAAAATCATTTCATATAATCCATTTCAAGGGTGAATTAAGCAAATTACTAAGATAGTAAGACAATGAATCGTGGTCTTATAAATTTCTTACCCTAAGTTGTTGAATAAGAAAAAAATCAATACATTTTAATTAAAAAATTCATAAATTTGATATAATTATATAGATGAAAATATATTATGATAAAGAAATTTTTCTTAGAGAAATCTATGATTCATTGCACCATTATCATCATTATTTATTTAAAATATAGTATAGAAAAAAAATCAAGAGAAAACAGGTTGAAAGTTATAGGGGAATAAATATTGAATTATAAGGGCATCTCATCTCACAAGGTTCTTCTCCTCATCAGTAAATGACTCCTTCCTTGAGAAACAAGAAATACCCGGCCCTGAACTTGCATAGAAGAAAGATAGTTATCCACCTAAGTACCCTCACAAAAATTATGAAGGACACTCATGTGATTATGGATATGGTCTCGACACCTTCTAATAATTTAATTAATAGATCAATGAGTGTTAAAATTCCCTATAAAAGAGTTATAGAAATTTGAGTAGTCAGTTTCCAGTGAAACCAATCAAATCCTCATGTGACTACAAAGAAGGAAACCTATAAGCATATCCAGAGATTCTGCCTGAAGAGTGTTCCCTGAACAAAATTAGGAAGAGTAATACAAGATTATTTGTCCCTTTCCATCACAAACCACTCCTCCTCCTTAAATGGATCCAATGCTACATGATCCTTCAATTTTGAGTTTTTTTCATTTAGGATGAGGATGCCAATGAAACCAATTTCCTTGAGTTTCCTAAGATTAGAAAAATGGGGATAGTTTCCGACCATGAGAGGTATGATTGTAGGTTGTAATTTATTAGATTTTACATGTATTATTTTTAAATATTATATGGAATTATATAGAGACCAAACACAGAGAAGACATGCCATTCCGAGGCTCGATGAGCCTGGAATGGTGGTTTGAACTTTTTTTATGTTCAGTGAGTTGGTGTGTGTGTACAGTTGTGGTAGTTTCCAAAAAAATGACCGGATTAAAAATATGAGGGCACCATTGCATCTGAAATGATGACTTTACCTGATAAGGGCCCTAACCTCGACTGGCATGGGTCAAGGTAAATAGTTAATTTATGTATGTTAAGTAAAATAAAATAAAATAAAATAATTTGAAAAGTTTATTTTATTTTATTTGGAAACGTTCGCTGCAGCGTAATGATGGGGCAGTTGTTTGGATAATTAATGACACAACATAATGACTCTGAAATAGAAATGATTACTCATTAATTCCTTAGTGTAATTAAACACTAAAATTTGTTCCCTTCTATTAATGGATTGATCAAATGTTGTTCATTGGTGTAAAATTGAGAGAAACTCTAGATAATTCTTGGATATTTGGAGAGAAATCTCGACAAAAAATGACGATGAATCCAAAGTGTGAATCACTATGCCAATGGAGTTTAAGGATCTCGGTGATGACGACAACATGATTCCATTATCAGTTATTGATCCCTTCTCAAGTTAGGGGTTATGTTTTAAATTGTTTCTTCTCTATTCTTTAAATTAAATGACGAACACGGATCAACCCATGAATTGGTTTAACCACACATCATCGTTCTTACGGGAGGTATTTTATTTATTGGTTTGGTTCATGGGAATTATTTTTCCATGTTTTAATGTTTTTAATTTTCCCTATTTAAACCTTCTAACATGAGATTATTAACATCATGATGAAAACGGTGGAGGTTCGTTCTTCCTTTTTTACTTTGTTTTCTTCCTCCCTCTTCCCTACGTTCTTCACATTCTTCACAGGGATATAAACAAGGAATAATTTTGTGCCCATTTTTCAGTGAAACGATCCCAAACTAGAGATCTGACATCGTGAAGACCTATTGGAGATACAACGGTGATAAAGGCAGACAAATCGACATGCTTCGGGAGTTCTCATTCTTTGAGATTTCTTCATGCGGGTGAATCAAAACATGGTTTTGGGGCCAATCAGAGGCCCAAAATCGACGAAATAACTTTTTTGATGTCATGATAACCTAAAACCATGAGTTTCGTGATGATTGAATGTTCGGATCGAAGAAATGAGTATCACAAGAGGCGCACTAGCGAAGAACAGCGATTCTGGAAATTTACGAAGAACACAGCGTATATCCCAAAGAACACGTCCTGAGGGACCAGCTCTGTAGTGGATAGAATTCTATGTTGTAGGAAGATATGACATGGCATGTTCTTTGAATAACACAGAATTTGGGTCCTTATGCGGGACTCGGCGTGTAACTTGGGCAACACACGGACATTGGGTGGAGTACATGACTGTGTACTCCACCACATGGCCAGACCAGGCTGGATGCATGGGTTACCACTTGTACCGGTTACACAGGATGGACCACACAGGTTGAATCCATGTATAGTCACACGGCCATGTACATGGAGGGAACCCCGGTTACTCAGACAGAGTTTGTGGTCCATTATACGCGTTGTGTACTTACCTTTCTATACAGCATGTCCCCTCTAACTCGGGCTATTACAGTTGGGAAGTACCCAGAGTCACGAGACACGGTGTGTGACCCATTCTAAAAACTATGTATATCCTGGAACATGGATTGATCCTCTTTTCCCCTATTCCTTGAACTATTTTCATTTGGGTTAGTTCCCTTTTTCTCGTTCCCCTGAAGATTAGGTATCGTTTCCTTCCGCAGGAGTATGATCCCTTCAGCAGGACTTTCTGACATAGAGTTGGTATCCCTCCAAGAGGCCCGAAGCGAGATCCTTTATCCATTCTTAAACCTAGTTAGAGTCATGTATTGATGTTAATAATCCTACATGATGTCGATCCTCTACATAGAAGGTTAATCTGGATGATTTTTGGTAATCTCTAAGGCCGTATTAGTGATCCTCATCTGTGTATCATGATCTTTCCCCACTCTAGAGTGTGTTCTCCCAGAATGAGTGTATCTATCCCTCATGGATTTTCCTAAAAAACAATACTTCTTAGAAGTACTTCATCAAATCTATTAGACTCATGGAGTGAGTACTCACATAAGATAGCTTTGTGGAATCTTTGAACTAAACCCCTAGAGTGTTTGTGTGTGTGTGGTTGTGCAACTTGTCTCTAGACTATGTGTCTAGGATTTGAGTATATCTGGATGTGTTTCTATTATTATATGTTTAGTATAAATATACTATGTATATATGATTGTTCCTTTACTCTTCATATTTCTTTTTAGTTTTTGGGGTCCCCTACTGAGTATTGTTATACTCACCCTTGCAAGGGCCTTGCCTGCATGTGTCGTGTCTTGTGAAGATGAGAAACCTTTTGACAGAGTCCAGGGAATTCAAGGACTGAACTGAGATCTATGAGTTCTCAACAGGATGAGGTGTTCCTATGGATACGATCAGTAGTCCTAGTACCTCTTTGTGCTTATAGGTTGGAATTTTTAGTTTGTAGACTAATTTTTTTGGTGGGATTGTATTATTGACCAGTTTTACTTTCTGCACTTTACTTCCATTGTACTCTGTTGGATGGCTTTAGTTGCATGCATGCATTTTTTTCCATAGCAGTTTTTACATTTCATCAATTATAGGCTTGGAGATGTGTGTGTGTGTGTGTGTACAGGTACTTAGGTAATGCCTCCCATGTCAGTGATATGCCTACTCGGTGCTAGTCACCAACCCCTGGCCTATTAAAGGCGGGCTTGGAGAGTCGCGACATGGGCCCCACTAGGACGGGTCATGACAGAGTGGTGTCAGAGGTAGTCGGTTCTATATTAGGACCAATAGTCTATGAGATTAGTTTGGGGAAACTGTGTTAAGTGTTTTGAGTTCATCTTTTAGGCTAGAGACTCTAGTGTTGGTGTGGGCGGCCGATGTATCCATACTGAAGGATTCTGATAACCTTCTTTTCGAATCATTACATTAAAACAATATTTGTGGGGAAGTAAATGAATGGTACATGTATCATATAGGAATGGGTTGTGTTTTCCATGTCCTTTATGTTAGCTATATAGATATACTCATTAACCATGATATATCTTGTTTCCTTATAGGATTCCTCCACAATGCAAACCCACTAAAATCCAGAAGCTCTATCTTGAGGATGACCCCCTTAGTGATGAGACTTTTATATAGGGACTAGTTCCACATGCGTTACCTCCACATGGTGCACCTACTATACCACCACTAGTAGAGTAGCCCATGGTACCTGCTGTACTGACAGATGAGGGGTGCATTCTGAGCGCATTCCATCAGTTTCATAGACAGAGACCCGTTAGGTTTTGAGTAGAACCTGACCATCAGGCGGTTGAGGACTGGCTTGAGGTGGTGACCAGAGTTTTATATCTAGTTAGATCACCAGAGGACCAGATGGTGATCCTAGGAGAAAACCTTATTTAGGGTTCGGTGGGACGATGGTGGAGTTTGACCACACAGACTCACGACGAGGAGACTATTTCATGGATGGAGTTTGAGTGAGTATTTAGGGATGATTTATCTCTGGATATGCTGATAGAAGTGCGTATCTGGGATCTTCTTTAGCTCCAGAAGGGCAGTTTGACAGTTTCTTACTATTCATAGAGGTTCACCAACCTCTCTAGGTACTCAATGGATATGGTCAGGGATCATTACTTTAGAGATAGGACCTTTGAGAGAGGTCTATAATGGTAAATCCGATCTAGTATCATTCCTCTATGAATTTAGACTTATACTAGAGTGATCCAGCGGGCCTTGGTGATCGAGAGATTCTTAGATGAAAAAAGGAAGCTGACAACAGTCAGGAGCAGGCAGACAGGTGTGGAGACCTCGGCAGCAGGGTACCGACGTCAGGAACATGGTTCGATATGTGGGAGACATGATAAGTGGACCCAGGATAGGGCATCGATAGTTCAGGGCTCTCAGGATGGATCTAGGCAGCCTAGGGAGAGGTGATGCTACTCGTGCGACGTTTGGGGACATCTCTCTAGAGACTGTCCAACCCGTCAAGTTGCTGATAGAGAGGGGGTGGATGGACCCCCAAGGTAGAGGTAGAGAGTTGATCGGATAGACCCTCTAGGTGGGGGACATGGTAGAGGATCACAGAGAGCCTTAGGTGGTGGAAGACGCTTCGATCTACTCCCACTACCACCCCCAGGAGGTTCGCTCCAGGCTTAGGGAGCTGGGAGATGGGGGTGGGGACAACTGCATACGGTTGAGTCATACAACCCAGGGACTCCATGTATGATACGAGATACAATTTGTGTCTTTTCCAACTTAGTGGTTGTACTTATAGATACAGGTGAAAGTCATTCCTTCCTTTCCACATGTCTTGTGCGAAACCTTGAGATTCTGGTAGAGCCTTTGACTCAATCCTTAATCTTGGATACACCTACCAGAGGAGACTAGATTATCACACACCTTTATAGATAGTTTGATCTTACCATTGCAGGTTATAGTTTTAGTTGGAACCACTTAATAGTATCACTGAGGCCTTACGACGTCATTCATGGGATGGATTGGTTATCTTCGTTCAATGCCCAAATTGAATTCTTTAGGAAAATAGTGTGGTGTGTTCGTAGAAATGGTATGATGTTTTATTTTTTCGGTGAAAATGAGACCTAGGAAGCACAATATGGGATCATGTATAAGAGGGTGCAGGTGATCAATCAAGAGTTGGATAGGATTACCCTCATAGTAGTAAATGTTATGAGCTCCCAATTCCTATAAGTTTTGTCGAGTATGAGGACGTCTTTCCTAAAGATTTTCCAGAAATACCTCCCCACCATGAGATCAAATTCTACATCTACTTGCAGCTAGGGATGGCACTGATATTCTCACCAATATATCGAATGTCTCTTATAGAGCTATGTGAACTGAGGTTGAAGCTAGAGGATTTTCAGAGGAAGGGGTTCGTGAGACTGAGCGTTTCACCCTGGGTGGACACAATTTTGTTTTCCAAGAAGTCAGATGGGAGTTTGAGGTTGTGTGTGGATTAACGGTACCTGAACCAGGTGATGGAGAAGAACAAGTATGCACTATCAAGGATCGACGACCTCTTAGATCATATAAGAGGGGCACAATTGTTCTTGAAGGTTGAATTTTGATCATGTTACCACCAGTTAGGAGTATGGGACGGAGATATACTGAAGACAACATTCAGATGTTGCTATGGTCACTATGTGTACTTGGTGATGCCTTTTGGCATGATGAACACCCCCACAGTGTTCATGGGACTTACGAACCGGATCTTCCAGCTGTATTTAGACCAATTCTTAGTGATCTTCATCGATGAAATCCTTGTTTACTCGGCATCAGAGGAGGAGCACGTGAGACACTTCCAGGTGGTTTTAGGCGTACTCTGAGAGCACCAGATTTATGGGAAGCCCTCAAAGTGACAGTTATGGATTCAAGAGGTCCACTTTCTAGGACATGTTATCTCAGAAGATGGAGTAGCTATGGACCCCACCAAGGTGGTGGTAGTGTTGGAATGAGAACCACCTCGGAGCATGATGGAGGGGTGGAACTTACTTGGGATGGTAGGATATTACCATAGATTCATTCTTGTTTTCTCCCAGATATCAACATCGGTGATATCCTTGACCAAGAATGGGAAACCCTTCATGTGGATAGAGATGTTTCAGCAGACTTTCCAGCAGATGAGGTAGATTTTGATGAGAACCCCAATCTTGAGATTTCATGAAGAGGGTGATGAGTACGTAGTTTTCTACAACACATTAGGTACTGGGATTGGTTGTGTCCTGATGCAGATATAGGAAGTGATTGCTTATAGTTCATTCTAGCTAAGTCCACATGAGAATAACTACATGACCCTTGATCTTGAGTTGACAGCGGTAGCCTTAGTGTTGAAGATGTAGCGACACAACCTTATGGGAGAGTGGTTTATCATCTACTTTGACCACAAGATACTCAAGTACATCTTCTCGCAGAAGGATATGAATCTGAGATAGAGGAATTGGATAGATTTCCTCCAGGACTACGATTTATAGATCATATATATTCTTGGGAAGGGTAACAAGGTGGTAGATTCTCTTAGAAGAATATCAAGATTGCAGCTATTTAGTGAGGTGATAGAGCAGTTGGTCTTGTTATAGTTATTCTTCGTGTAAAGAGGATGAAGCTTAACTTCAATCGATGGTTTTCACACCTGCACTCTAACAGCGATTTAGGGAGGCACGTCTTGGGGATGTCGACTATGAGGCTTTACGTGCTCAATTATCCATAGGACATGATCCTGATGGATATTCACAAGGTAGGGAGCACATTTTTATTTTTATAGGATGCACTGTTGTACTAGTGGTGTTCACTACTGGAAAAGGAGGCTTTACCCACAGTTCTGAATTGTTGGGAAAGTCCACAGAACCATTCGTATACCTTATACCAACGGTTCTGTGAACCGTTGGTAAGTAAGATGTTGGGATATCTTTTCCCAATGGTTTACATAGAACCGTTGGGATAGGATAGAAAAATTAGCATATCTTAACAGTTTTGGGAACTTTTGGGAAAAGTTTTTCCCAACAGTTTCCCTTGAACCGTTGGGAAAACTAACATTTTCCCAGGGTTCCCAACGGTTTCTAAAACCATTGGGAATGTATTTTTACCAATGGTTCCCCTTGAACCATTGGTAAAAACATTAAATGAAGCCTATTACAACGGTTTGAAATAGTTGTCATAGGCTATGCTGTGCAAATTGCATAGCAGCCTGCAATTTGCACAGCACTGGCAGGGTGTCCATCCATTCACACATCCATTCAGGTAATTCTTTGATATCCTCTCCGATTAGTGTACCTGCAATAACCAACTAACACATACATATATAGACCAAATTCATAAAAATTTAACATATAATGCATCTGTAACTATACACATCCATAATTAAATCAGAATTCATAACATAATTATAAACATGCATAATTCATTTAAACATACACATTTAAATGTGTTTTTCTAGAAATGATGTCCATTTTAAATAGAATACATACATTTGGAGTGATACCAGCCACATCGTGGCTCGGATTGAGGTGAGGTTGACTCATTCACATCACAAATACCCCATGGATCATTTTCCTAAAGTATCAACATATTCCGAAATCATTTGATCGGTTTTCTGTATGTCATTTATTGTCACTTAAATGTTGTTCATTTAAAAAAATTGAGACACTTTGAGTGGTTCCAGCCACACCATGACTCAGATTAAGTCAGGGTTGACATTTACACGTCACATATGACGCATTTATTGTTTTGATAAAGTTTCAACACATTCCGAATGCATTAGGTCAGTTTCCCGTATGCCAGTAGTTTTTAATTAAAATGTTTTCCATTTCAAATAAACGTGAAACTTTGAGTGGTTTCGGCCACATCGGGACTCAGATTGAGCTGGTTTTGACATGTACACTTCATAGATGACACATGGATCATTGTGCTAAACTATCAACAAAATCCGAATAAGTTTGGTCAGTTTTCCATATGTCAGTTGTACTTTTCACTTAAAATGTTATCCATTTCAAATAAAAGTGAGTAACATCGAGCGGTGCTAGCCACTTAGTGCCTCGTATTGAAGAGATTTTTACTCATACATGTCACATATGACCCATGGATCATTGTCCTAATGTTTCAATGGAATCCAAATGAGTTAGGTCAATTTTCCGTATGTCAGTTGTTGTTTTCACTTAAAATGATGTCCTTTTGAAACAAAAAAGAGACACTTTGAGTGGTTTCGGCTACACCACACTTTAGATTGAGGCGAGGTTGACTCGTACATGTCACATATGACCCATGGATCGTTTTCTTAAAGTCTCAACATAAACCGAATTTGTTTGGTTGGTTTTCTATTTGTTAGTTATTGTTTTAACTTAAAATCCTGTCCATTTTAAACAAAAGAGAGACACTTTGAGTGGTTCTGGCCACACCGTGCCTCAGATTGATTCTAGGTTGACTCGTTCACGTCATATATGACCCATGGATCATTTTTCTAAATTATCAACACAATCAGAATCCGTTTGGTTGGTTTTTCCTATGTACCTAAAATGTTGTCCATTTTAAACAAAAGAGATACACTTAGAGTGATCTTGGCCACACTGCGACTCAGATTGAGGACAGGTTGACTCGTACATGTCACATATAACCCATGTATCGTTGTCCTAAAGTTTCAATAGAATCCAAATGTGTTTGGTTGGTTTACCATATGTTAGTTGTTGTTTTCAATTAAAATGAAGTCCATTTTAAACTATAGAGAGACACTTTGAGTAGTGTCAGCCACTCCACGCCTTGTATTGAGTCTAGGTTGACACATACACATCACATATGACCCATTTATTGTTGTCCTAAAGTTTCAAAAGAATCCTAATGTGTTTGGTTGGTATTCTGTATGTCAGTTGTTATTTTCACTTAAAATGTTGTCCATTTCAAATAAACCTGAGACACATTGAGTGGTGCTAGCCACACCAGACCTCGGATTAAGGCAGGTTTGACTCATACACATCACAAATGACTCATGTAACTTTGTCCTAAAGTTTCAACATAATCTTAATGCATTTGTCTGGTTTTCTTTATGTCAGTTGTTGTTTTCACTTAAAATTTTGTCCATTTTAAACTATAGAGAGATAGTTCAATTGGTTTCAGCCACACCACGCCTCTGATTGAGGTTGGGTTGACTCATACACATTACATATGACTCATGTATCGTTTCCCCAAAGTTTCAATAGAATCCTAATGCGTTTGGTCAGTTTTCTGTATGTCAGTTGTTGTTTTCACTTAAAATGATGTCCTTTTGAAACGAAAGAGAGACACTTTTAGTGGTGATGGCCACATCGGGTCTCAGATTGAGTCTAGGTTGACCCCTAAACATCATATATGACTCATGGATAGTTTTCCAAAAGAAACAACACATTATGAACGCGTTTGGTCAGTTTTCCGTATGTCAGTTGTTGTTTTCACTTAAAATTAAGTCCATTTTAAACAAAAAGAGAGACACTTTGAGTGGTGCTGGCCACATCGTGCCTCAAATTGAGGAGGGGGGACTTTTACATGTCACATATAACCCATGGATCATTTTTCTAAAGTATCAACACAATCAGAATCCGTTTGGTCAATTTTCTGTATGTACTTAAAATGTTGTCCATTTTAAATATAAGAGAAATTTTGGGTGGTTCCGGCCACACTGCAACTCAGATTGAGGCACGGTAGACTCGTACACGTCACATTTGACCCATGGATCATTGTCCTAATGTTTCAACCGAATCCGAATGCATTTGGTCAGTTTTCCGTATGTCAGTTTTTGTTTTCACTTAACATGATGTCCATTTTAAACTAAAGAGAGACATTTTCAGTGGTGTCGGCCAAACCACATCTTGGATTGAGATAGGTTTGACTCATAAACGTCACATATGACTCATGAATCATTTTTCTAAAGCATCAACACATTTCAAATGCATTTGGTTAGTTTTCCGTATGTCAGTTGTTGTTTTCACTTAAAATGATGTCCATTTTAAACAAAAGAAAGACACTTTGAGTGGTGCTGGCAATACTGTGACTTTTATTGAGGTGGGGTTTACTCTTACATATCACATATGACCCATGGATCGTTTTTCTAAAGTATCAACACAATCCGAATGCATTTGGTCAGTTTTCCATATGCTAGTTGTTATTTTCACTTAAAATGTTGTCCATTTCAATTAAACCTGAGACCCTTTGAGTGGTGTTGGACACACCAAGGCTCAGATTGAGGTAGGGTTGACTCTTAAACGTCACAAATGACTCGTGGAATGTTTCCCTAAAGTTTTAACAGAATCAAAATGCATTTGGTCGGTCTTCCATATGTCAGTTGTTGTTTTCACTTAACATGAAGTCCATTTTAAACTAAAGAGAGACACTTTGAGTGGTGTCGGCCACTCCGCATCTTGGATTGAGATGGGGTTGACTCGTACACGTCAAAAACTACTCATGGAATGTTTTCCTAAAGCATCTACAAATTCAGAATTTGTTTGGTCAGTTTTCCGTATGTTAGTTTTTGTTTTCACTTAAAATGATGTCCATTTTAAACAAAAAAAGACACTTTGAGTGGTGTCGGCAACACCATGCCTTGTATTGAGGTAGGTTTGACTCTTACACATCAAATATGACTCATGGATCATTTTTCTAAAGTTTCAACACAATCCGAATGTGTTTGGTCAGTTTTTTGTATGCTGGTTGTTATTTTCACTTAAAATGTTGTCCATTTCAAATAAACTGGAGACAATTTGAGGGGTGTCGGGCACACCGATCCTCATATTGAGATGGGGTTGACTTTTACAAGTCACAAATGACCCAAGGATCATTTTCCTAAAGTATCAACACATTCCGAATGCATTTGGTCAGTTTTCCGTATGTCAGTTGTACTTTTCACATAAAATGTTATCCATTTCAAACAAAAGTGAGACACTTCGAATGGTGTCGGCCACACCGTTCCTTGGATTGAGCCAGGGTTGACTCATACACGTCACATATGACCCATTGATCATTGTAATAAAGTATCAAAAAAATCTTAATGCGTTTGGTCAGTTTTTTGTATGCCAGTTGTTATTTTCACTTAAAATCCCATACATTTTAAACAAAAGAGACACAGTTAGAGTGCTACCGGCCACACCGCGCCTCAGATATAGACGAGGTTGACTCGTACACATAAAAAATGACCCATGGATCATTTTCCTAAATTATCAATGCAATACAAATGCGTTTGGTCAGTTTTTCGTATACCAGTTGTTATTTTCACTTAAAATGTTGTCTATTTCATATAAACCTGAGACATTTTGAGTGGTGTCGGCCACACCTGAGGCATGGTATTACCATATTTCTAAATATAAATGTCCTCGGTTTATCTTCAAGGAAAAAATATCACTCATGAGTAATAGAAACCATCCTGGTAGCCCTCACCTAGAAACCAAAGCATACATCCTGGAATTTAAAGTATAAATTCCCTGAGCATGAGGTCTTCGTCCATGAGTCCTTAACATGTAACACACATCTTATCCTAAAAATTTAAAAGTAAACAAAATCAAACAACACATAATTCACATAACATGGAGAATGTACCACAAGGATTTTTATTCAAATTAAATCACATCATCTCATGCATTTGATGAGCATGAGCTAATAAGCTTACCAAGACATTCATATAATTCAAGACATACCAAAATGGAATAATCCTAAATAACATTTCATGATCATAGAAATAAAAAAAAGCATGTGAAATCAAGGAGGAGGGTGGGGGGCTATCTGGGGGTCTAGGGAGGAGGGTGGGGGCGCTGTCCAGGGGGTTGTCTGGGGTCCAGGGAGGAGGGTGGGGGGCTGTCCGGGGGGCTGTCTGGGGGGGATGTCTGGGGGGTGTCTGGGGGGCTGTCTGAGGAATAAGGAGGATGGTGGGGGGCTGTGCAGGGGGCTGTCTGGGGGGTGTTTGGGGGGTTGTTTGGGGTCCAAGGAGGAGGGTGGGGGCTGTTCGAGGAGCTGTCTGGGGGGCTGTCCGGGGGGCTGTCAGGGGGGTTGTCCGGGGTCCAAGGAGGATGGTGGGGGGTTTTCCAATGAGGATGGTGGGGGGTTATATCTCGCAAATGGGTTAGAGGAGCGTATGAGTGTTTTTGGGGTAAAAATTTGCCAATGGTTTTTAAAAATTGTTGTCAAAGGGGTCCCCTTTACCAACAGTTCTACTGAACCATTGGTAAAGGGTGTCCTGGAACTTCTTTACCAAGGGTTTAAGAAAACTATTGGTAAAAAATAATGGGTAAAACCTCCCATTTCACTATTGGTTGTAGGAGGAGGTCTTGAGCGAGTTTCATATATCCTCATCAGTGGTACACCCTGACGTGGAGAAGATGTACTAGGATCTTTGATGGAAGTTCTAGTGGTCAAGCATGATGAAGGAGGTAGCGGAGTTAATTTGTCGATGTCTTACATGAAAGCAGGTGAAGGCTGAGCACTAGGTTCTTGTAGGGTTAGTTCACCCCTTAGAGTTACCTGAGTGGAAGTGGGATGGGATATCGATGGACTTCGTGATGGGCTTACCACAGACGTCCAAGGGGAATGATTCCATCTAGGTGATCGTTGACCAACCCCCCAATTCATCCCACTTCCAAGATATTTGAGAGAAGAGATCTATAGAGAACATGGGATTCCTCTACATGCATGAAATAGTTCGAATTCATGGAATAACTTTGAGAATATTCTTGTATCGAGACGCCAGCTTCACATCCCGGTTGTGGAAGGGATTGCAGGAGGACTTTGGGACTCAGCTACGCTTTATCACATCATTCCATTACCAAACAGATGGTCAGATGGAGAGGGCTATTCAGGATCTGGAGGATATGTTGTAAGCTTGTATCTTGGACATCAGTCGTAGTTGAGAGGACCACCTACCACTGGTGACGTTCACGTACAACAAAATCTACCACTCCACCATCGATATGGTGTCGTTCAAGGCCTTATATGGGAGAACCTTCCATTCACCACTCTACTTGACTGAACTCATAGATTCATCACTCATGGGTCTAGAGTTGGTTCGAGCCACCACAGAGAAGGATCAAATCATCCAGGAGTGGATGAATATGGAACAGAGCCAGAAGAAGTCATATGTTGATTGAAAATAGAGACCTCTAGAGTTTGAGGAGGGAGACCAGGTCTTACTTCAGGTCTCACCTCGAAGAGGGTTGCAGAGATTTTATTGGGGAAGAAATTTTTCTCCAAGGTTCATCGTCCCTTTTCAGATACTGCGCAGAGTTGGCAAGGTGGCGTACCACTTAGCTATACTGCCACAGTTTCACCGGGTAGATGAAGTCTTCCACATGTCGCACTTGATGAGGTACGTTCCTGACCCATCACACATCATCAACTAGGGCGAGCTATACATTGAGGACGAAGTGACCTTCGCAGAGTACCCATTGGAGATTGAGGATCGGTATGAGAGTATCTTTAGTAGGTGATTTATTCCCTTAGTGTGTGTCTGGTGGCCACACGGGAACCTTCAAGAGAGCATGTGGGAGTCGGAGGCTCAAATCTGTGCCCAGTACCCACACTTTTTGAGTGGACTTGTTTTGGATTTTCGGGGATGCAAATCCCCAAGGTGGGGAAAATGTAATATCTCGGATTTTACATGAATTATTTTTAAATGTTATATAGAATTATTATGAGACCAACTGTGGATATAACAGGTCATTCTGAGGGCCAGTGAGCCCAAAATGGTGGTTTGAACTTTTTTTAAGTTAAGTGAGTCAGCGTGTGTGTGTAGTTGTGGTAGTTTCTAAACAGATTTCTAGAATAAAAATCGGATGACACCTTTGCATCCAGGAGGATGACCATACCTAATAACAGGCCTAAACCCGACTAGTGCGGGTCGAGGGAAAAATTTAATTTCTGCATGTTTTTAGTAAAGTAAGATAATTTGAAAAGTTTGTTTTATCTTATTTGAAAAAATTCGCTCTAGCGCAACGACGGGGCATCTATTTTGATAATTAATGATACAACATAATGACTCTGAAACAAAAACATTGACTCATTAATACAGCAGTGTAATGAAACACTAAAATGTGCTCCATCCTTTTAATGGATTAATCAAATGTTGGTCATTAGTAGAAAATTTAGGGAAACTCTGGAGAATTCTTAGTGATTTGGAGAGATCTCTCAACAGAAAATGACGAAAAATAAAAATTGTGAATTGTTGCACCAATGGAGTTGAAGGATATTGGCGAAAAAGACAGTATGATCCCTTTATCATCGATCAATCCCTTCTCGAGGTAGGGGTTTATGTTTTAAATTTTTTCATCCCCATTATTTAAATTAAACTAAGAACGCAGATCAACCCACGAACTGGTTAACCCGCGCATCATCATTCTTGCAGGAGGGATTTTTTTTTCAGGTTTGTTCCTGGTAATTCTTGTGTCATGTTTAGATGTTTTTAATTTTCCCCATTTAAACATTCTAACGAGGTAAGATTAATTCCCTGATGAATGATAGCAGAGGTTTTTTCCTCATTTTTTGATTTGTTTTCTTCCTTCCTCCTCCCCACATTCTTCGCATTCTTCACGGGGATACAAACGAGGAACTGGTGCGCACTCTTTCCTTAGCACAACAAACCGAAAACAAAGATCCTACATCGTGACAACCCTGTGGAGGTGCAATGACGATAGTTTTGAAAAAATCAACATGGTTTAGTAGTTCTCATTCTTTGAGCGTTCTTCGTTTTGGTGAATCAAAACGTTTTTTTGGGACTGATCGGAGGCCTGAAACTAACGGAATTGGCTTTGTGATGTTGGGAAGACCTAAACCCTTGATTTTAATGATGATCGGATGGTTATATTGAATAACGGAGTATCACGAGAGGCACACTGGTGAATAACAGTGATTCTGGAAAATTTCAAAGAACATGGAATGAATCCGAAAGAACACACCATGTGGGACCAGCTTAGTGGAGGTTAGGGTTCCGCGGTGTAGGAAGCTATGCCACGACATGTTATCTAAAGAACACGGTGTGTGGGTACTTACGTAGGACTCAGAGTGAAACTCAGGCAACACACAGACACGGGGTGGAGTACACAGCTATGTACTCCACCACATGGCCAGACCAGGCTGGCTTCACGGGTTACCATGTGTACCGGTTACATGGTATGGCCCACACAGGATGAATATGTGTATGGGAACATGGCCACATACATGGAGGGAACCTCGGTTACTCTTATATGGCATGTGGTACATCCTACATGTTGTGTACTTACCTTTCTACACAGCATGTCCCCTCTGACTCGGGTCGTTACACACGAGCAGTACCTAGAGTCACGATACACGGCGTGTGACCCATTCTACACGCCGTTTATATCCTAGAACATGTCCTGATCCCCTTGTCCAATGTTCCTTGGAAAATTTTTTCTTGGGTTAGTTCCCCTTTTCTCATTACCCTAAAGATAATGTATTGTTTCCTTCCAAATGAGTATGATCCCTTTAGCCGGACATTCTAAGATAGAGTCAGGTATCCCTCCAAGAGGCCTGAATCGAGATCCTATATCCATTCTTGACTCTAGTTCAATTATCGACGTGACTAATTCTACAAGACGTTGATCCTCTACTTAGCAGCTGAATCTGGATGAGTCACAGTATCCGCGAAGGCCCTAGCAGTGATCCTCATATGTGTATCATGATCTTTCCCCACTCAAGAGTGTTTTCTCCCAGAATGAGTGTATATAACTCTCATTGGTTTTCCAAAAAAATGATACTTCTTGGACGGACATCATCAGATCTATCAGACTCGTGGAGTGAGTTCTCTCGTATGAGTGCTTCGTGGAATCTTTGAACTGAACCCTTAGCATGGCTATGCGGTTTTGGGACTTGTCTATAGACTATAGGTCTAGGTTTTGAGTATATCTGGATGTGTTTCTCTTGTTACATGTTTAGTAGACATATACTGTGTAGAGATTATTTTACCTTTACTTTTCAGATTTCTTTTTGGTTTTTGGGGTCCCCTACTGATTATTGTTATACTCACCCCTACACGGGTTTTTCCCACACGTGTCATGTCTTGTGCAGACGAGTGACCTTTTGATAGATTCTAGAGTGGACCAGGACCGTACCGAGGTCTATGTGTTCCCTACAAGCCGAGGTGTTCCTACGACTATGAGAAGTAGTCCCAGTACCCCTTTGTGCTTACATGTTGTAATTTGTAGTTTGCAGAATCTTGTTTTTTGTGGGCTTGTATTTTAGCCTAGTGTGACATTCAACACTTTACTTCTGTTATACTCAGTTGGCTGGGTTTAGTTTTATTCATGTATTTTTTTCCTTAGTGGTTTTTAAATTTCATCATTTGTGGTCTTGGAGATGTGTGTGTGTGTATAGGTACATAGGCAATGACTCCCATGTTAGTGATATGCCTACTCGGTGAAAGTCACCAGCCTCTGTCCTATAGGAGGTGGGCTTAAGGAGTTGTGGCACGGGGCCCACTGGGACGGGACGTGACATAGGTGCTCCTTCCCAGTCCTTGAAGAGTATGATCATGACCACCATAAGGTTTATAGAAAGAATAAAGAGATTATGCCCCAAGAAAAAATCCCCTTTGAAACAAGCATAATTTTTTCCCTACAAGATACACCTACATCCAGCACACATGGCCATGGCCTTACCCTTCTTCTCAGGGAAAACAGTTATCACACCCTAAAACTAGCAATCAAGGAAAGAAATATTTGTTATTTATTTTGAGGATAAGCCTATAAAAATATTAAATGATCTCCACACCATTAAATCCCATTCAATTTATAAGAAGAGGTGATTTTTAGTCTCTTCTTGATGGTTCCTGTAGCAAAAACATCTAGAGACTAGTTTGAAATTAGACTATTTTATGTTCTCATCATAAGGTAAGGATCTATTTCAAATTCTACAAACAAGAAAATTATATATTTTTTTGGGATTTCCTTACACCATATAATCTCCCCACAAGAATCCGCATTCCCTGAAATAGTATTCTCACTATAATAATTATTAGTATAAAGTCTTCCCATTGATTTTCCAGTAAAAACACATTTATCCATTTCAAAATTCTATTCAATCAAATCAAAAACGTCTCACTAGTTTGAGTCTAGTATGACATTAATAAATCTTGGGTGCATGATGGCTTGTGTGAAATTAATGTCATGGGTAGGGAACCTATGGATTCCAAGATTAGTTCCTGCCTAGTTGCAATGTCGGAATAGGATGTCACCCCTCCCTGTGATCCAACGAGTGTGATTTTGGAGGATCTGAATATTAGGTATAATCATAGACCACAAATATGAGGATCTCTATCCAATAGAACCCAACTCACCATTAAACTTGATAACAATATGACTCATCAAAAGGGTACGCTCCTCAATAATATCCCATTCCAACTTAGCATGCATGCCTTTTAATGTGTCTGAGATGTTCCTCACATTGATGTTTCCCTCCCTCATTGGCCTAGCAATCCTTCCTCATGACACCCAATGGTTCTTACCATCCTAGTGGGTTTCCCAAACAAATGAGTACATAATGTTGTTAGTATTATAAATAACCCATTTCGATACCTTGAGTGTTGATATTTCATGGATCATGATGCATGAAAGAATGTTGTTCACTAAAAAAATAAGTTCACTAAAAGAGAGATATCGATTTTTAAAATTCAAAACATGACATGTGATCCTCATAGTAATGTGATCAATATAATGAATTTGTATAATCATTGATTAAATGGGATCCCCTAATTAATCCATTAGAAACCCCATTTCATGCATTTCCAAGATTCTACTGAGAGTGTTCACCCACATGTCTAAGCACATATTGGATATATAGAATTTTCTTTTCCTTGGTTAATAACTTGACCAATCTAGGTGCGATAATATTCAAGAAAATTTTTAATACCACAGATCGATATTTTACTAGAATTCGTAAAGTTAATTTTTACATCTTCATACATTAGATGAGATATGAAAATAGATATCATTACACACTTAAAAGGAATAATCATACATATCACGATGCTCCTCTTGATGAGGTAAATGAGAAAATTTTGGGCTAGAATGAATATGCATGGAGAAAGCGGGTCATCATATCTTATCCCTCGACAAGATTGGAAGAAGCCGTGATTTTTTCCCATGAAAAAAAATGATATACATGAGGAACTAACACACTTGAAGATGAGATTTGTTTCCCAAGATGAGAACCCCATAATTATTGAAACCATGAAAATAAAATTACAATTAACTCAATCCTAATCCATGTCCATATCAGGTTTGATTGATGAGTTGGATCCACAAACCTTGAGGTTAATGTTGTCGACCAATACCTCAGATAAATAAATCACTCTTTGAATTAAATAAACCTTAAGAAATCCAGGTTTATCTTCAGATATCCATTAAGGAATGTGGACATAGAGTCTTACATTAATAATGTTCACAAACACTTTATAAAAAAATTGAACATGATTATAGGTCTATAATGATGAATTGAAGATGGGACCCTGATTTTAGGTATGAGAATAAGCATGGTGGCACAAGATACCCAAGGAAGATTCCCACCTTTGCATAGATCTTTCACAACCATCACAAGTTCACTCTTAATTATAGTACAGGATTCCCTTCAGAAATATCCTATAAAGTAATCAGGTATTAAATCACTCTTAATATTGATAATCTTAATATACTCATGAATCTCTATCTCATTAGGCTCGTCTTCAAAGAAAACATTTTCAAGGGTGAAGACTTTATTAGGAATCACATTCAGAATTTTTATCCACCAGACCTTAGGTTTTACCCACATATAATAAAAGCTGGTGACTAGTAGTGAGGGTCAATAGGGTGATAGTGGGGAGTTTATACCTTTAGGTAATAATAATAATAATAATAATAGAAATATAGAAGAATAATATAAAATAAATAGAAATAACAAGCTAGATGTACACATGGAATAATTAAACTAGTTATACAATATCTTACCAATCATAAAGTAGCAGTCAAGATCAGTTGTGGGTAGATCATATGCATTCATGTAAAAAAATAACGAAAATAATCCATCATCTGGGAAACAAGGAACCAACCAAACTATCTAAAAAATAATTTATCTTACTTGGGAACTATCTTCACATCCATTTCTGCTAGGTTCCATACATTAAACCATTTCCCTTACCTACCCCAAGAACCATGAATTATACATCTATCCTAGAAAACTCATGTAGGGTGTGAGTATGAACTCTATAGGCCACCACCAATGTTGTACCTAGATTATATCCATATGTATACTAGTGTATGAAATAATTTAAATAAATTGAAACATAATTCATACTAATAAACATGATCCACTCATGCTCAACCAGATAAGAGTTTTCCTTTACATGCTTCAGGTAGTGAAAGAGTGGAATAATATATCCATAGTCTATCATACCAGAAGTTTTCCTAGCATTCCAACCAAAACCGTACTATAAAAAATATCATTCCCACATAACCATATAACCATTATAAGCCTCCAAAATTCCCCAATGGAACATTCACAATCGTAATCAAAATTCCCATTGGATTCCAAACTCATTTATCAATGGCCAACTCAACAGATTTATGGACCCAAGGTACAACGATACTTTTCCTTCCAATTTCAGACCTATCACACCCAACATAAATGGTGATCCCCAAGAACCCACCCTATAGTCTAAAATACCACTAACTATGTATGTTTAGGGTTTACATAATCATAATAGTGGTTAACACCATCCCCTTAAAACTCTTAATTTATGGAGGCCAATCGCCACAATGAGTAGACTAACCCACCTAATGGGAATTATCTATGTTCACATGACCAATATGGTAGCATCATCCACCATTAAGGAGTAAAATAATGAATAATCAAATCCAAACCATCAGAAAACAACTATCACCACTTATGAATGACATATACCTCTTTTTTATGATGAAAATCACCCACAGTTACATGGGATGCACACAACATAATCCCATGGAATCACATTAGCCATCCTGTGATGAGAAAAACATAGAAAATTAGTTTCATCACTCCAAATTATCCAAAACTCCTCATATCACAAAATCCATTCCATAATAGGACTTAAAACATTATTCCACACATGATTATACACTAGTTAACCCATATGAATATTATAAATTCTAAGAAGTTTCATTCCTAATCTCAACCAGACAACCTAATTTACACTAATTTACTTAAAAGATCACATAACACATATATACCTTAAGAAAAATATAGGCACCACCTACCAAGATTTTTTAGGACTCCACAAAATAATAATTTATGGCTAATCAAACTTTAATTTTAATATTCATATGAATCTAAAAAAATAAATGAAATTAGGTTTTTTGGAAAGGGGTGAATAAATAGTAATAAATCCATAAAGTGGATGCATGTGGATGGTTATCCTTAAATATAGGTTCCCCCTAATTCATACTATATGATATTATAGTATGAATCAAAATAGAACTCCCTTAGAGAAGAAAAAGAATGAAACTAGGGCATAAAACATTGTACACTTTTCAAAATTTCCCTCTTCCCCTTTTTATATCTTTTTCCACATTAAATAATAATTTTAGACATTTTTGGAAAAAAATGAAATAAATTCATCATATCTAAATTTTTTAAAACATTGGGATTAATCATACTAAGTTTTCATTTGTAAAATATTAAGATAAAATTTACTCTTAATTTTTATAAAATGACCCTCATAAAATTTTCTTTATTCCAAATTTTAATAAATTTTACAAAACTCTCAAAACCCTATAAACATAAAGTTTCATTTTTAACACTTCTAAATTTCTTTAAACCCTTAAAAATATGATAAAATGTTTTGTCACCTATAACCAAAGTTTTTAAAAATTAAACACCTGATCCTAGGACAAAACCCAAGGATCATTCTATAGTTTATATTAACACATAAAACAACTCGACTAGGTCTTTCCACACTTAGTCGAGCCAAGAAACTTCCCAAATATATATTAAAAAACCCAAGGCTATAAATCTCCCCACCATACCATAACTCATCCCCAAGAAATATCAACCAATTACCAACCAACTATTACCTATGTTAGGATAAAGAAAATAAGAAAGATGGTCGTATTTAGATGTTTTCTTTTGTTTTTAAGGAAGTTTAAGAAGAAAAGAAATAACATCACTTTGTAAAAGAGGGTAATCAGATTCACCATCATATTTAGGAAATTGGGCTCATGGTTTTTAATAAATTCTATCAGATTGGGAAGGTTTTTTCTGGAATAAAAAGTTTATCAGACTCACCTTGGTTTCAAAATGTAGGGAAGATCATAATAAGGAGGTAAATAGATTATTTATGGATTTGATGTAAATTGAAAAATTATTTCCTATTTTATAATTCTCACAAATCATTATTTCTCTGTAAAACATGTTGTGATATATTGATTAAAGAAAGGGGGAGTGATGTGAATCGTATTTAAGCTTGGTAGGAAAGGAAGATGTTTCTAGAGGAATGAGATGTTTCTATAATATCCATTATAAGTCAGAAAATGTTTAATATTATCTTAAATTATTTCAAATTCATGAATAAATAATGCTTAAAATAAAGAAGTTGAAGAAGAGAAAAGTTTGTGTAAACAAACCTTTTTTGGACACAGTCCATCAGTATGAGATTACAAGAAACACATTTGATTAAAATCTGAAAAGGTTTATCAAATTGAGAGAAAATGAAGCTGTTTGTTTTCAATCATAACAAGAGCCAAAAGATATAAATCTTTAGAGAAAAACATTAGTGATTTAATTTACTTAATTGTTATAGTAATCAGAAAAGAAAAACAGTTTCGGAAGTCAAAGAACCCGGAACCAGACCATCGGACATAGTGTTCCACTGATAATCAGAGTTGCTCTAACAATGATTAGATATTACATTTTTTTGGTATCATTTTAACTTTGGGGGAAGATTGATATGAAAAATATTTAAAGCATAAATATTTTTATGAATAATTATCTTAGTAGATTTCGGTACAATTTAATAAGAAAAGTTTTTTAAGAATAGGACCAATCAACAATATAGTCAACCATTTCTTATCAAGATGATTTTTTTATTTAGTGAATTGATAAAGAAATTTTTTAATATCTCTAACAAGTGGGTCAGAGAAAAGAAAATGAATAATAGTCTTGTTAGAAGAATTTTTGAATGTTTTTTCAAAGGGGGTTGGAATTTCACTAGAAGTTTTAAGAATATGTTTTCTTTTTTTTATTAGTTGGTATGGAGCATTGTAATGGGAAGAAATCTATTTTACATTTTCCACAATGTTTAAAGAGAAACATATTAAAGAATCTATTTTATTCATCATAAATAATAAATTAAAATGAGGATATTGTTTTTTCAATTAATATATAGAAACATGGTGGGATGTCTTTAGTTATTATTTGTTTGAAATTGGGTCAATAAAATTGAAGTGGCCAAATGCCTTCATCATAATAGAGAAATCATAATGGAAAATAAGAATTAGAATCAAAATGAAGTTTTTTAATAATATTGAAGCTCTTTATTTCTTCATATATGTAAGTATTACATAGCATCATAATAAAGAAATCATATTGGCAAATCAGAATAGAAAATTATAATTAAACTTTGGTTTTTTAAATATTTCATAAAAAACTGATGTTGTTAGAAGATTCAAGAAGGTTTTAAAAGAGTTTAGAAGTATTGATGAAGTCATAAATTCACATAAAATTCAAGGATAATTTATTCTTTGGTAAAATTTGGTTGAGTGGGAAACATTCCCATAATACTTCTCAAACCACTTTTGGGTCGACTATAAAAGGAGAAAGTACTTTGTAATTTATGAAACAGATGTACTTTTTAGAGGATGATAGAGAAGTTCCAAATTTATAGGGATAAGAAGTTTCTAGATTGAGACTATGTGAGGAATTTTTTCCAGACTAAAGAAAAAAGGATAAGAAAAACGATCGTATTGAGATGATTATTGTATTATGATCGATCATCAAAATGGGAAAAACATATTGAGATTTATAGACTAAGGAAGAAGAAGTTCAGAATTCTTTCAGTGGTATTCTCATGGAAATATTATTGTATTGTTTAATCAGACTTGTAAATATGATTTGGAAATTGGATTGAGTATCATTATGAAGTACATACGAAGTCATTTTCTACTATTGGGGAAGAAAGTGAAGAATTTTTTTTGAATAATATATACTTCTAAAAGTGGATCAAGAATCACTAAAACATGTTTGTTAAAATAATTATATTATATCATTTAATTATACTTGAAGAACATGAACTTTTATGTTGAACATAGTGATACATGAGTGTAAGGGATTATCATACTCATTTTATTACACACAAAAGGATTTTTTAAAATGGATTTGTGTGGTATTGGATCATTTTGAAACCATACTAAGGAAATAACTACTCTTGTTGAGTAGTGAACCCTGTAAATTCATGTGTTTAGGTGTTTGTTTGTTTTTTTAGTATAGAAATAAATATTTTACAGGAGTTGAAGGTTTTTTCAAGAATAATTAAACTTAAAAGAAAAATATATCATTGATTCACCCCCACCCATTATTGATACAACTATCCTGATTGGACAATTACAAGTGGTATCAAGTGAAGGTTACCTTTATTTATTCATTACTGAAGTTTTGAAGAGACATTGATGGATAATATGAATTTTTTCAATAGAAAATGTATTTTGGTTTTTGATGGTAATAAATATCATATATTGAAAGATATAATATTTCCTTATCATATGTCTTGTGGATATGATGTTCATGAAGTTGAAATAGATATATTTCCTCTTATTGATGATAAAGTTCCTCTTATATTTATTGAAAAGATGAATTTTTATAATGATATAAGGGCCAATAATTCTTTACACTCAACAATTTTTTAAAGTGAGTTTTTAAGGGTTAGTGGGATAATGTGAAAAATATATATATAAAGGAAATAAAAGGTAAAGAATAAAAAATTACAAATTTTTAGGATGAAGTATGAAGATCTAAAAATGGGTGAGTGTGGCTATATTGGGGAATTATTTACCAAGGTAAATTACATTTTTAGAACTATCAGATACTTAGTGAAATGTTGGAGGATTCTATAGTTTCTGAAAAGATATTAAGAATTATTCATGCCATGTTTCATGCCAAAATATCCTCATTATAAGATATAGATCATGAAACTCTATCATTGGATGATCTTCATAGTACCCTGATTTCTTATGAAATGAGAATGGAAAAATTTAAGAAGGGGAAAAAATTATAGATAAATTTCTTTCAAAAATTCCAAGAAATGTAATTTTATAAATATTACTGAAGAATATGATGTTACTGACTCTGACATTTAAAATAATGTATGTAAAAATATTAAAGAATTTTTATCCTTATTTTCTAAAAATTTAAAAAGAGGTACAAGAAATTATAAATGGAAACTTCCCTTGAAGTTTTATGAATGTGGAGGAGTTAGACAGTTTGAAGTTAATTTTCCTATAAGAATAAAATAAAAGGATAGTGAAGAAGAAATAATGTCAAGAAGGATGTTGAAGAAGCATGGTGATAAGGATAAATTTTTTTCCAGAGGGAAATATAGAAACTTATACACATCTAAAAGAGGAATTTTCTTATCTTAGTTGATGAAGAAGAAGAAAGTGAAGTTAAATCAAAAAAATCTATTGATCATGCTAGTGAGAATAATTTTATTACAATATTGAAAAATGAAGAGTTCAGAAGAATAATTTTTAAATAAGAAGAAACCCAATTATAATTTCATCTTAAAGAAAAATTTAATGAATGTATGAGAAAGATTTGGAGGATTAAAAAGGAAATGACGAGGATGAAAAATGAAAATTCCTTATCAAAAAATAAGAATGCTTTCTTGATGATAAATTCATGTTTATATAATAGATTGGTGATTTAATGAAATATCTTGAGAAATAAAAAAATCATAATGAACATCTAGAAGTGAAGATGTGGTCTAAAGAAGAAAATTCGGAATATTTCCAACAAAAATTTTCTAAAGATGAATAGAAGGATATAAGATTCAGAATCTCTATCTCTAATTTTGGTGAAATATCTTGAAAAGTAAAACCTGAGAAGGATCAAAATTTACCTTCAACGGTTGAGAAATAGTTTAAGTTTTTCCTGAGAAAAAGAAATTTGGGAAAGTTATGTATGTGTCCAAGACCAAAAAAGTTATAAAATCATAAGGCACAAAACATTATGAGTTCAAAAAAATTTATATACTTCTTGTTATGATAATGCTGAAAAGAAAAATAATCTGAAAAAGAATATTTTAATTGATAATAGAAAGGTTAGTGGTTAGCAAAGTTCTAAAAAGAAAGAAATGAATTTTACGGAGAAACATGTTCACAACTTCGGTCAGTATGGAAGTTTCATAGGAAAATTTTGTTTTTATGGATACTACTGGTATTATAGTGTGATTCAGACACACACAAAATATGTGTTGGTTCAATCAACAATAGTAAAAAATTTCCTCAAATTTTAGATGGAAAATTTTGAGGTGGATTCAATTCCCTCAAAGGAAAAATTCTAAGAAGGATGTTCTGAATAAGTCTAAGAATTTATTTTTGAAGAAACCTAAGAATTATAGAGTAATAGTTTAAAATAGATTCCAACCTCTAGAAATTATTTTTGAAAGATGTGAACAAACTATAAACCTTAAAAAAGGATGTCTTGTTTTGTTACTAGGTCAACAAATGTTTATTAATTATCAAAAGATAGAGATGGGGAAAGATAAAGGGAATGAAAATAATCTTATTGTATAAAATGCTTTGAAATATATATAAGGAGAAAGACCATAGATTCTTGATAGTGGGTTCTCTTCTCAAATGATAAGATATTTAAAGTTATTAAAGAATGTGAAATACTTCAAAGAAGGAATAGTGACATATGTAAATGATGAATCTATGAGAATAAAAGGTGTTGGATCATCCATAATTGGGAAAGAAAAGTTTAAATACAAGAGAGATTGGTATGATGATGGGATAAAACACAAATTACTAAGTGTTTCACAATTTTTTGCAACAAATTAATTTTTAGAAAATATTGATTTAATTTTTAAAATTTATGAATATAGAAAGATTGTTACAAGAGGGAAATATACAAAAGGAGACTTATTTCAATTTGGTGAAATACAAACTCTTGTTACATAGGTATGGTGGAAGAGAATCAGTTGTTGAATAAAAGGCTGGGACATATTTGTTAGAGAAAAAGAACAAGTTATCTAAGTGAGATAATGTTTTTGATATTCCTGGTATTTCAAGAAGAAGAGATTTGGGTTTCAATATTTATTAAAAAGGAAATATTCCCAATTCAGTGATAAGAAATATGAGATTTTTTGTAAAAAATTCCTAGAACCTATCCATTCCGATATTTTTGGGTCAGTAAGAAAACAATAAACTAATGAATATAAGTACTTAATAACTTTTACTGATTATTTTATTCACATTACTTGTGTTATATATATGAAACATAAGTCAGATTCTCTGAAATTGTTTAAAAGTTTCAAGAGGAAAGCTGAGAAGGAATGCGAGTATTCAATGAAGAAGTTAAGAATTTATAATGGTGGTGAATACAAAAAATGAATAATTTGAATGTTATCTTTAGAATCATGTAATTTGGAATGATTTCAGTTCACCATACACTCTGAAAAAAAGTGGGGCTGTTGAAAGGAAGAATAGAAGTCTTATTGAAATGGGGAGAACTATGGTACTTTAATGTGGTCTTTCTCATTACTTTTGGAGTCAATCCATGAGTAATGACGTGTATATACAAAACTGATGTTTCTATAGGAAATGTTCTGATATGACTCCATATAAATTTTTTTATGATAAAAATCGATGTTTGAAACAATTCATAGTTTTTGGGATCCTAAGAATCATAATGAAGAAAGGTGTAAACCTTGTTAAGTTTGAGAAGAAAGGTGAAGATGGAATTTTTCTTGGATATGATCTGAATGTAAGAGGATATAGATGTTTCAAAAATGAATCGAGGATAATTTTTGATTCTATTGACGTGAAAATTATTAAAAATGTTAAGGAAGATAAATAGACTCTAGATGATAAGGAATTTGAGTAGGATAACAAACTTTTTGTTAACAATTCTAATAAGGATATTGGTAGAGGTAATCCTACTCAAGATGAATAAATGGACTCATTTATTTCAAGTGATGAGTAAGAAACTCAAAAATATCATCCTAGGATGAGGAATCAAGTGGATTATTAAAAAATTATTAGTGATCAACATTAAAATTTCCAAATAAGAAGAATATCAAAAGTTGTGACGCACACTTATTTGTATTCAAAATTTGATCCAAATGATATGAATGAATCTTTTGATAATTCGGAATGGGTTCAATACATTAATGAAGAGTTGGATCAGATAGAAAAGAATAATACATGGGAACTTGTTTCTAATCCAAATAAAAAAAATTATCAGTACAAAGTGGGTTTTCTAGATCAAGCTGAATAAAGAAGGTGGAGTGATAAAGAACAAAGAAAGAATACTGTGAAACTTCTACTCAAAAATTGAAGGAGTTTATTTTTATGAGACTTTCTTCAGTGGAAAGGTTATAAATAATCAAAATTTATATTTATATTTCCTCACAAAAAAGTTACAAAAAATTTCAAATGGATGTAAAGTCCACATTTCTGAATGGGGATCTTAATGAAGAAGTTTAAATCGAAAAACCATGTGGATTCATTGTTGAGAAAGTTGAAATTTATCCATGTGAGCATAAGGAAGCCTTTTATGGGCTAAAAAACTATGAGAGTATGGTATTCCAAATTGGATACTTGCATGAGGAAGGTAAATTTTAAGAAAGGAAGAGTTTATAGAAATATTTACATCAAGGAAAGTCAGGAGTTTTCCCTCATCATAATTTTTATGTTGATGACATTATCTTTATTGGGAATGATGAAAGAACTTGTGAAAGATTTGACGAAGAGATGGAAACGTTGTTTGAGATGTCCAATCTAGGAGAAATGAAATACTTTTTTAGGTTACAAATATTATAATAGAATAAACACATTTTTCTTTCTCAATAAAAGTATGTTAAGTAACTTCTTAATAAGTTCAGCATGAAAAATTAAAAACTAGTTTCAACACCGATTTAAGTGTGAAATAATTTTTCTAAGGATAGAGAATTCTAAGAAGTTGATTAGAAAGAGTTTTGAAAGATGATTGGAAGATTTTTATATTTTATTTCCTCAAGACAGATCATTGTTTATGTTGTTAACTTATGTGAAAGATTTTAGATTCCTCCTAAAGAATTACATTTTCTTCCTAGAAAAATGAATTTTGAGATACATAAAAGGAACAAAAAATTTTAGAATCAAGAATGAGATCTTAGAAAGTATGGACTTGTTTAGGTATTCAGATGATGATTAGGAAGAAAATTTTAATGATAGAGGATCCACATCTAGTGTAGTTTTCTTTCTGGGGAATATTTGTTTTTTGGGATACAATGAAATAAAATTCAGTAAGTCATATAACATATGAACTTGAGTATGTTGCTTCCACTCAAGATGCTACCAAAAATATGTGTATGAAGACTCATTTGGATGATTTACTTATTGAAGTGAAGTTACCCTTGTTCTTGGGATGTGATAATCAAAGTGAAATCAACCATAAAAGGAATATAGTACAACATTATCACTCAAAAAATATTGATATCAAATATCATTTCATCAAAGAGCATGTGGAAAATAATGAGTTGAAGTTGGATTATGTTCATACATCAGAATAAGTTACTAAAAATTTCCCAAAAACATTACCAAATGAATATTTATCTAAATTGAGGTTGAACATCAGCATCCAACCTCTTTCTCATCAAGGTTGAGTTATGTGTTTTTTTATTCTATCTCATCTATTCTTTGGATAGTGTTTTCAAATGGGGATAATCTTTCATAAATCTATCCATATTTATATTTTAATCCTTTTAAGGAAGCATGTAAAAAGGGGGAGTTTCGGGTAATGTATGATTTCAGCATTTTAAATTTTTGAGCCATTCTAACTATTTTTTGGAGTGGTTATTGAAAAATTTTATTAATAATGTAAGTGAATAAGTGGAGAAAGATGTGAAGAAAAGATGAAGAGCTACTCGTGATCACTATTTTTGGACAACATCATTTTTCTATCAATAATTCTTGTTTCCTACAATGAGTTATCTCATGTAGTCTTATAATCCTTGATAAGTAATCCATGTCATGATTTTAAAAAGTTAAATGAAATATAAACCTTGTTTGAAAAAACAATCCAAGGGGGTTGTTAGCACAAAGATGATAAAGAAGATGATCATATTCATGAGTTTTCTTTTGATATCAAGGAAGTTTAAGAAGAAAAAAAATCACATTAAATTGTAAAAAGAGGATAATTTTATTCACAAACATATTCAAGAAATCAGACTCACAAATATTAAGAAAGTTCATCGGATTGGGATGTTTTTTTAAATAAGAAAAGGTTTATCGGAATCACCTTGGGTCCAGAATATAACTAAAATCATAATATGGAAAGAAATTAGATTATTTATCGATCCGATGTAAATATAATGATTCTTTGATGTTTTTTAATTCTAACAAATCATAACTTGTCTGGAAAACCTGTGGGTCTAGCTTGATGAAAGAAAGGGGGAGTGTTGTGAATCGTATTTGGGTTTGGTAGGAAAGAAATATGTTTCTAGGGGAATGGAATGTTACAATACGTTTCATTATAATTCATATGATTCTGAATCTGATATTAAATTTTTTCTAATTCATAAATAATTCATGCTTACAAGTAATAAGTTTAAGAATGGAAATGTTTGTGTGAAAAAACCTTTCTAGTCTCCGTCTATCAGTATGATATTACCAGACATATATTTGTTTAAAGGAAGAAAATATTTATCAGAATGAGGGAAATTAAAGGTGTTGGTTTTTATTCATAATAATATCAAAAATATTTAAATATTCGGAGAAAGAATTTAGTGGTTATAGTTAGTTCTTTGGTATCATGATTATAATAGAACAGAATTTTCTAAAGTCAAAGCTATTGGAACCAGTCCATCAGACTCGGTGTGTCACCGATAATCAGAGTTACTTTGACACCAATTAGTCAATAAATTTTTTTGGTATCCTATTTAATTCTGAAGTATATTGATAAGAAAAAAAAATTAAAGCAGAATTTTTTTTAAAAATAATTTTCTTGGGAGATGTTGGGACCATTGAATGAGAAACTTTTGTTGAGGATGAGATCAATCAACAATATAGTAAACAATTTCTCATTAAAATGATTTTTTTTTTGAGTCATGTGATAAATAATGTTTTGAATATCTCTAACAAGTAGGTCAAGAGAATAAAAGAGGAATAAGAATATTGTTTGAAGTCTTTTTTAAAGTATTGTCAAAGGGGGAGAGGAATCTTACTAGAAGTTCTAAGAATTTGTTTTCCTTTGTTTTTATTAGTTGGTGTTTATAATCATAATGGGAATACATATTTTTTACATTTCTCAAAATTGATACATATAAACATATTTAAGAATCTATTCTCTTAATCATAGTGAAGAAATTAGAATGAGAAAATTGGTTTTCCAATTGGTATAGAGCAACATAGTGGGGTGTCTTTAGTTATGATTTATTTGTAAGTGGGTCAAGAAAATAGAAGTGACAAGATTCCCTCATCTTAATAGAGAAATTATAATGGAAAATATGAAATAGAATTGGAATAACGTTTAATAAAAATATTGAATCTATCTATTTATTCTTATACACAAGTGGTATGGAGCATCATAATGAAGAAATCGTAATGGGAAATCGGAATGGAGAATCTAAATCGGACTGGAGTTTGATAAAGAATTTAGAAGGGAGATGAGGTTTTTAGAAGATTCAAGATGGTTTTAGAATACTTGAGAAGCATTGATGAATCCATAAATGAACCATAAATTCAAGGAGAATTTATGATTTTGGGAAATTAGGTTAAGCGGGAAACATTTTCATAATCTCGCCCAAACCTCTTTTGGGTCGACTATAAATGGTAAAAGTACTTTTTACTTTATGAAATTGATGTAATTTTGACAAGAAGATAGATAAGATCATAATTTATAGGGAGAATAATATTTTAGATTGATCATAGATGAGGACTTTTTCTAGACTGAATAAGAAAGGATAAGATACAAGATCATATTTAGCTTATTATTATATTGGGCTGGATCATCAGACTAGGAAAATTATATTGAGATTTATGGAATGAGGAAGAAGAAGTTCGGAATTGTTTCAATGGTATTTTCAGATAAATATTATCATATTGAGGAATCATACTTGGAAATCATACTAGAATATCAGACTGAGTATCATTGCGAATTCTTTAATAAGTTCTTTCCTATTGCTGGGTAAGATAGTAAGGAATTGTTTTTTAATAACATATACTTATGAAAGTGGATCAAGAGGCACTGTAACATGTTTTCTACAAAAATTATCTTACATAATTTTGTGATAGTTGAAGTTAATTCATTATTATATTGAACATAGTTCTATATGAGTGTAAGGACATATCCTACTCATTGTATTCCATAGTAAAGAATTATTTTTAGTGGATTGTATGGTATTGGTTTATTTTCAAACCATTCCAAGGATGTATATACTCTTTGTAGTGAACCTTCTAAATTATTAAGTTTCTATAGATGTGGGCTTGTTTTTTTAGAAGATAAATAAATATTTAATAGGAGGTGTAGGTTGTTTCAAAAATAATGAAACTTAAAAGAAAAAGATATCACTAATTCACCCCATCTCCCTATTAGTGATACAACTATATTGATTGGTAAATTAACACCAAAACCTAAGCATCCCACTCCCCACATTCATAAAATACTGATATGATACAAAACAAATATTTCTACTTCCAATGTACCTAAACTCCCCTAATTACTAGACTCAAAAAAAATTGATCCTTTCCATGGGAACTCTCTACTATAAGAATCACCTACTCAATCTCATCACAACACAAATTCCTGAAAAAATAAAGACTTCACACCAATCCACTTTTTACACACTAGTTGTCCACATATATTCAATGGTCCTTATCCATCATTACACTACATAATCTCACTGCTGATATATTTTCATGAATTTTACCTGATGCCCACTTTTAAATAGCATCACATTTAGTTAACACTCTAATCCCATATCATATTCAATTCTTACTTTTATTCTATATCATACTCATTGCCTATTCTTATCTTATATCGAATCTAATTTCCATTCCTATCACATGTCATATTTTATGCCCCCTTTTATTCCTATATAATATTCAATGCTCACTTTTATACCTGAATCCAAAACATCCCACATTCTCCATGAATTATCTGATGCTCCCATATTAACCAAAAATTGGTTAATCCATTTATCATATACTTACCTCATTCCCTAGAATCTGTCATTAAAATAAATCATAGTCACACACTCATGAAATAACTCTGACTATCATTAGATCTATTTTTTACTCTTAATATGATTATTTAACCAAATGTAGTTCGCGTTAAGCCCTACTAACTAATGTTTGTCCTCCCTAAGGATCTTCACTCACTCTCAGCCAAAATCCCCACTGCATGGTATATCATTCACTACCTCATCAGGTGTATGTGGTCATATCCCATCTACCAACTCTCAATACCACCCCATGGTCTTACCTTAGATTCTTGAGTCTACCATGATCCATAACTCCCAATTTTATATAATTCCCTTCTATAAAACCTCTCCAAATTCGAGATATCACCACGTGATCAAAAATTCTTCAATGGTCAATCAAAAAAATATCACTCATTTTCTATTTTTTCACAAAATACATGTTATCAACAATCCACTATGTGGTGGATTTATCTCACCTCTAATCTAACCACCTGGATATGTATCCTTACCTAACATATTTCAACTACCTAGAGATCCATCACATATCTCACTTGATATCACTTTCTATCTTGATATACTCACACCCATCAGATTCCACTCTATTATAAGTTCTTCATTCACTACCTCTAAGAATGAGATCGACCTAAATTTTTTTACTTGCACCTTGGTAAATTGATATAAACCATCCTCAAACCATCATACAATGGAAATATTGTCTCCATCCATTATCAATGGAAAATTCATTTGACCTATGAACCTCCCAGAATAATTCATAACAAAATTTCCTCCCTACACCTGATTCTATAATTCCCATCTCAAGTATTTCTTACTTATCTCAACTCCTGGAGATACCTAATTTATGCCCTGGATATTTCACACTAAGATCACCCTGATCTTCTCATCTATCTATTTCCCAAACTCTGAAATCATATCTAGTTATCCAGTCTTCCATTGCACCACCATACTAAATACATATCCAATATAGATATAACAATTCATTTATCAAAAATAGGGAAAATTATAAAAATCAGTACGTCCCACTGGCCTTTACACACCCAAGTTACATATCATCAGACCTTACAGACACCACCTACCCATATTAGGATTAGGAAACTCATCTATCATACCCACATAGGACTTACATACTAATCACACCAAAATTCATGTATCTGGACCGGTTAAGATGAATTCCATAAATAATCTATACAATAAAACATGGTATATGTTATTTTCAACCCTTTAAAAAGTTGAACCCCTTTTTAAATTCCAAAAATACCACCCTTACTGGGTTAACTCAATAAAATTAAACCAATATATTATATAGGAAATCACTATTCAATATGTTTTTGAGACATTAAAGAGCTAAACTCTTACATTTCATTCCATATTACAAACAATAATAACAAGAAATACACAAATTTCATGCAAGACCTACATGTCTAATATGATTTATGAGTACTTCCTCTTGCCTCTCCAATACAAGAGTTTGCAAAAATAAAATCAATAATATTAAATATAATTTAATTCATAATAAATAAACCAATTGTAACCATAAAAGAGAAAAATAAATACTAGTTTCCCTGGTGACTTGGAATTCATCTCATACTGGTACTAGACTGACACACAACATGACATTAATCCTAAGTACCAACACATCCCTTGACTAAACAAATTCCAAGACTAGAGGTACATTATGACCCAATGAACATAACACTTATAATAACCAAGAATTAATACAATGATGTGATATAACTTTGGAACCAACTTGCTTTAATACAACTTTTTGATGTAATTATCCTTAGAAAAATCATCAGTGTATGTACTAGGTCACCACTAGCCATTAATGACACCTACCCATACCCCGAAGGTTACCAACTAGTAGTAAGTCTCTATATAGTAATAGTGGGGGATATACTCTCTAGTAATAATAATAATGATAATAGAAACACAATAAGTGTAATTAAAAGTAACTACAATAACAATAAATATATACACATGTGATAAGTAAACTAGTATCTATTATATCATATAAGTCATATATGGGAAGTCGGGATTTCATGTGGGATGATCATATACATAAAAATACAAAATAACCAAAAACAACCATCAACCCAAAATTAAGGAACCACTCAAACCATATGTATAATCCTCTATCTGGATGGTGCACCATATATTCATACTTATATAATAGGATCTAGATATTTAAAATCATTACTTACCTAAACTAAGAACCATAAATTCTACACATGTCCTAGAGGTCCCATGTAGGGTTTCAGTATGAACTAAGTAAGCCACAAATAATGATATCTCTAGCTTATATCCATACATAAACCAGTGTATATAAAAAAGTAAATAAACAGTAACTCAATTTAGACAAGTTAACCTACTCTACTCATGCTTAACTATCCTTGAGTGATATTTTACTTGATTCATCAAGTTCATGAGTAGAAATATAAATCCGTAATATTTCATACTAAAAGTTACCTTATCCTTATTTTCAAAACCATACTATATGGAATATCATGTCATTATAACCATATAATCATTTGGAGCCTTCATGATTCCCCAATGACACATTAACAATCTGTACCATAAGCCCCATGGCCTTCCAAACCCATTTACTAATCATCGACTCAATATCCTGATGAACCCAATACATGGAAATACCCGTTCTTCAATTCCAAAACTATCATCCCCAATATAAATAGCTAGCCTTAAGACCCCATCTACTGGTCTAAAATACCATCAATTGCGGCCTCCTACAATGTGCAGTCTCATACCAATTATCAACACCATCCCCTAATGTCACTTAATATATGGTGGCCACCACCCATAATTAGTGGACTAAATGACCTCATTGGTTATTATCAATGTGAACCTGATAACAATGGCCCCATTGGCCACACATGGTCTGTGGAATCACCAATAAAATAAGTCACACAATTTTTAAACCTCCATCTCCACCTATAAACCACATCACCCCATTTGCAATGATCAACATCACCTATAGTCACACTGGCTACACCCAACACATTACAACAGAACCATGCTAGACATAAAATCATGATAACAACATCCAAAATTGAAATCATCTATCCTAGATAGCCTAGATTCCATATATCATACAATATATTCCATATTAGTCCTAAACCCATTATTCCACACATCAGTCTACCATCAATAACCCCCTGAAAAAATAAAAACTATAAGCAGTTTTGTTCCCAATATCACCCAAATAACCTGACTTTCTCCCATTTACTACACATAATATAAAAAATTATAACATAGGAAAAATATTAACACTACCTATATGGAGTTTATAGGAATACACTCATTAAGAATCATTGAATTGCTTCTATTCAATATGAAGATTCACAAAATATGATAAAATACCTATGATTTGGGTTTTTTGTGGGGGATGAATAAATAATGAGAAATTTTCAAAAATGGATTCATATGAAAGGTTAGATAATACATTTCAACCCATAATCCAATATCTGGTGCCCCGAGCTAGTTGGTCACATAGCCTCAAATTCACCTCCTTGTATGCCAGAGTTAGATGACTAACAACGAGGGCCTACAGTGTTTCTTTGGGAACATTATTCCCTTAATTTCAGAGTGTAAAGCAATTATAGTAATCAAAATAGTCAATAATGGAAGTAATAAATCAACCAGACAAAATACAACCATCTAAGAGAGTAATAAATAAACTAAGGAAAAATTAATCTCATATACAATATGATGTGTCCTATCATGTATCTACAAAGAAAGAAAATAGGTATACATGCATCCAGTACAACACATGGATCAAAATACCAAAAACACCAAATATAACTATCCCAAATAACATCAAGATCCTAGATCAGTCATGTGTGCTAAATTTTTAAGCAATAATATGATCAAGCATCACACAATGGGTGCTTTCCCTAGT
This sequence comes from Viscum album, assembly GCA_963277665.1. Classification (NCBI taxonomy): domain Eukaryota; kingdom Viridiplantae; phylum Streptophyta; class Magnoliopsida; order Santalales; family Viscaceae; genus Viscum; species Viscum album. The sequence goes on along the minus strand of OY728131.1, from coordinate 506,349,801 downwards.
CCCTATCTTCATCCATGAAGTTTTTCTGGGTACCAAATGACAGCTCGAATAGGGTGTGAGATAACACTAAGTAGGACACAACTAATGGTGTCCATAAAAAATCAAGTCTATGTATAAAAAGATAAAGTAGTGTGGAATATATATCAGCACTGAAAGTAAAGTGAGAAAGTCAAATGTGATATTATCTGACCAAACAAGGCTCCATAAAAACTATAGTTAGGCTCCCATAAACAAGGGAAATGGAAAAAATATAACTAAACATGTGTAATGTAGTCCAGTCAATTAACTCTAATCCAATACCTATACCAATTATATATTTAGAACATGCCAAAAATATCCACAATGGACTTTCCATATAATCCAGTGTAAAACAACTACCCTGTACGCATCGTATAATCCATATCATCCAAGAGGGCCTCACCATGTGATCAAAAGTGTCGCCATGAAGGGCTAGGTCTAAGGTATAGAAGAAAAAGTCATCCACATCGAGTCCTAAGTGCATCTCAATAGAAACTCAGTAACCAAGGTATACCAATAGAGGAATCCACTATCATAATCATCTTATAAAACCATTCATTCATCATTTTAAAATTTATCACATCTCATGAGTTTATCCAACCCATATAAAAATTAAATTTAAATAATTAAATAAATTTTCATCTTGTAAACACATGGAAAAAGATGAATAACCATATACTAATCAATTAAATTCAATTTATTCAATTCATAAAGGATCCATCTAACAAGGTGATCACTAACACACCCTGAGGGGTGATATAAAGTAAGTAAGATACAAAGTCACACCCCACGGGTGGCCTAGGTTGGGTATAAAAACCTCCAAAATCTCAAAGGTATTCAAGGGGTAACCCAATAGGTTCCAAATCATTAAATTCAATCAACTAATTAATTTAAGGGTCACTTTTGAAAACTCTGGAATGCGGCATTGTATGGACCTGGAATTTCCATGTAATTTTTTTAAATATATGGGAATTTTATGAGTCTGCGAAAATTGATGGTGCATGATTCTGAGGCTCATTGTACCCAGAATCTATTTTTGAAGTTTTGTTTGGGTATGTTCAGTAAATGTATGAGAAAGTTTTTCTAACTTTTGAACCGGTGCTCGGAATTGAAATTGGAGGGCATTGTTGAACTCGCAGCACCGGTATTCGCTCAAGAAGACTTTCACCTCAATGACAGTTGGTCGAGGGTGAACATTAGTTTTTGGTTTTTTCATGGAAATAATAAATTAAAATGAACACACATTTTATTTTATTTTATCATTTGTAACCACCCATGTGGAAGTTAGAAGTGGGGACCAATAGACCTTAACCTCCCATGAGAGGTTATGGTAGTGTGGACCACCACACCTTAACCTCCCCTGAGAGGTTATGGTGGTGGGGACCACCTGAGGCCTAAACCTATTGAAATACCCTCTTAATGGGGGGAGGAATCCTCTCAACCCCTCATTAATGTGAAGGAGCCTCTTGACTTCCTCCACATTAATTGTTCCAACGCATGTACCTTTAATTTGTGCCAATCTAGTTAATTGTCTTGCCCCTATTAAATTAAGTAACAACATCGTTAGAATTTAGGAAGGATCCTAATAAATGAACCATCATAAATTCCATGATAATTACTTCCCTTCTCCCCTCTCCTATATATATGGAGCTTGGGATGAGGATTTCAGATAGCTTCACCAAGCGATGAAGCGCTGGTAAAGTGACACGATGCCCAAAACTTGGAGGTTTACGCTCTACGTTGAAGAACGCTCCATCGACAAGGAATGACTTCGACTACGAAGAATGAACTCAACTTAAACTATCTTCCTCAGAACTTCCTCTGATGTAATATGTGTTCTTCTACAATGAATCAATGTCTGACTCCCCACAACTCTGTCGACGAACAACGAACAAGGTAAGGATTTATTCATTATTTGATTAACACTTCCCATGTTCTCCCATATTTTTCCTTTGTAGGGTTGGGAATAGAAATTAACGAGGGATTATGTGAATTGATGTTTTGAAATATCTTCCATGATCATTCTTTGTTTATGTTCTTGATGAACCGCTTGCTACCACTCTAAACGCAGAGGGTGCGGGCCAAACTAACATGGCCCGACCCCTCCGCCGATCTCCTTTGGTGTTCTTCGTGATGGAGAAGTATGAAAAACTACGTGGAGGAGTATGAGAATGGTGGCTAACACCACCACTAGCCATGTAAAAGGCAATGGCGTACGATACCACTCCGCAGCACCACCGCCCCACTGCACCCTCGTGGAAGCCCCCGGCTGAGCCACCCGTGGCCTCCGCGTGCCCCGTGCACCCTGCGGCTCCATCTTCCGCGCACCTCGTGCACCCCGCAGCTCCACCATTCGAGCGCCCCGCACACCCCATGGCTCCCCCGTCCGCACGCCCCACGCACCCTGTGGCTCTGCCAGCCCACGCCCTCGCGGCGCCTCTGCCAAATCGGCCCCTTGCGACGCCCTTCTGGGCCGAGCCGCCCCACACCCTCACGACTCTCCGTGGCCCCTCGCGACTTTCTAGACCGAGCCTAGTGGGTCAGGCCGAACCCAACTGGTCAGGCCTATTTGACCCAAACCAGGTCGACCCATGCCAGGTCGGACCGGACCCGGGCCCACTACGACCCATTTACGCTCCTTAGGCCATAACATTGGCACTGGACATCCATTTGGCAAACTATCAGTGGCGCTGGGAATTTTAGAGTGAGATGGTCCCTTTGTGTAAAATCCACCGAGTTTTGGATTGATATGAGAAATAATCAGGTTGAATCGAGTACAGATCCAACCAGGCCCTCCAGACTAAATGGCTAATAACTCACATACCGGGAATCCGATTAACGTACTATCAGTTGTGTTGAGACCCCTATGACATGGTGGTACTTTGAGACACTTCTTCGTTGGACTTAGTGACAATTGTATTATTGACCAGTAGCTTGTGGATTGGATCCTCCCAGAGATGAGCGAGCATAGATCAGAGACCTAGTAGATGTCTGAGACCTGAAGACTACTGACCTTTTGAGTTGGAGTGACTTGAACGGGCATAGTGGGGAGCACCTCTTTGTAACGCGGCAGACCCATGGTGGGGATCACCTTATGTGTGACGCGGTAGACCCATGGTACTCGACAGGAGGAGTACGTCAGCAATCTATGAGGGGGAGAGCCTTCTGTGTGATGCGGCAGAACCATGGTACTCGACAGGAGGATTACCTCAGCAAGTCATGAATTGACAGGCCTAGTGGAGAGCGCCTTCTGTGAGACGCAGCAGACCCGTGGTGGAGAGCGCCACTGTGTGATGTGGCAGACCCATGGTACTCGACAGGAGGATTAGCTCAGTAGGCTATGAGGGGGAGCACCTATTTGTGACGTGACAGACCCATTGTACTCGATAGAGGAGGAGTACCTCAGTAGTCCAAGGTTAGTGGGAAGCGTGCTTGGTGTCACGGCATTCCCATTGTACTCGATAAAGGAGGAGCTCTCAAGCATCCAAGGTTTCGATAATGTGATTGGGGATGTTACTTGATACTACCCCTAGAATAAAATCATGGTTGAGTTGAGTTAGTATCTTTTGTGTTTTCCTCATGATCGAGATGGATTACTTGATAACTTATGTATATGTATGGGAATATACCTAAGTGAAGTTATCTGTTGATTTCATACTTTTTGGTCTATCCTTGTTGGATTTTGTGAGACCTTGATGGTATTGGGGTCCCTACTGAGTATCTTTATACTCACCCCTGCACAGGTTATTCCCGCACCTCATTGTGTTGGATGTAGATGACGAAAAGTGCTGACTGAGGCTGAGAGTACTAGGACTGGACGGTACCCAGAGGTGGACTATACGGTGTGTCAGTACATGGAGGAGACAGATGGACAAGGAGTGCTGAGGAGGTGATATGTACCTACCCTTCAGGTAGGAACCTGGAGGACAACCCAATAGCTATTTTTTGCCCTTTTCCTCAGTTGTACTTGTGCTTTTCAGTTGGACTTGTATTATGTCCCCTTTTTTACTTACTATACTCACTTGTTGGTTATACAGTTACTCATGTTCATATATTGATTTCTGTGTTTACAGGTTATAAAGGAAATGCCTTCCCAATTTAGGTAATTAGGCCTTTAGTGCTAGTCGTCAGCCCCTAGCCTATGGAAGGCGGGCTTAGGGTAGTCACGGCACGGGCCTCGGGGGATGGATCATGACAAATTGGTATCATAGGAGTTAGTTCTACCATAGAACTAGAATTATAATCTTTTCTATGATGCAATAGTGTTAAAGCTACTGAGTCTGGTTTTCAGTTCAGGGAGTCCAGTGTCAGTGTGGCGGCCGACGTATCCATACACCAGGACCCTGACTTCTGATTTCCAACTCAGTACATGAAAAAACTGATTGCGTGTGTGTTTTCAAAAGTTTTCTTTAAGTCATCCCACAAGGTCATCTCACCAGGTATATCTTTTTGACCGTAGCGCACCTGTTTCTTTTCAGGATGCCTCCACACAGACAAACGACTAGAGTTCTGAGAGTTGTGTGCACTAATAGCCCACTGAGCGACGAGATTTTGGTGTAGGGCCCTCTTCCATTAGAGGCACCAGTGGTACCATTACCCATTGGGACACCGATGCCACTAGCCCCAGCAGCAGACGGTGCACGCCGCTTGAGCGCATTACATGAGTTCCAGCGCCAGAGGCCACCCAGGTTCCGGGGAGACATGGACCCACAGGTGACTGAGGATTGGTTGGAGGCTGTAGTGAGAGTATTTTGACTAGTAGTGACACTAGTAGACCTCATGGTGATCCTTGTCACCATTATTCTACAGTAAGCAGCGGGAAAATGGTAGATCTTGATGCTCCAATTCCACGACGAGGTGACACTTCTTTGGGCTGACTTCAAGAGCATGTTTCAGGCAGAGTTTGTCCCAGCAACTCTTCTCCTAGTGCGCATTCAAGAGCTACTTTATCTTCAGTACGGTTGCATGACTGTAGCTCATTACTCAGTGAGGTTCACATACCTCTCATTCAACTCCACCGACATGGTTCAGGACCCATTCTTTAGGGCGCAAACTTTCGAGCAAGGACTCAGGCAGGAGATCAGGGCTTCAGTGATCTCACTCAGCATCCTGACACGGGAAGGGGTGTTAGAGAGAGTCCTCTTAGTGGAGAGTTTCCTTGCAGAGAAGTCTCCAGCATAGAGATCCACCACCATTCGACACGTAGAAGAGTCCTCTGCTACTGGAAGTAGACAGATGTCTCAGTGGAACAAGAGGAACAGACCTATAGGTAGACGACTGCTTGATTCAGAGTCAGTTGTGTGGGGCACCCGAGGCAGAGATAGACATGCCAGGAGCGGGTAGTGTTACGCATGCGGTGGGAAGGGTCACATGGCTCTTGACTGTCTAAACCGTTATAAATATGATCATAGAATGGTGGAAGGACTGCCCAGGTAGAGACGGAGATTCGATCAAGGCGGTCTGCAGAAATCAGGCGGATGCGGTAGAGGATCTGGTCGTGCAGATGGTGGTGGGAGACAATTTGATATGTTACTTCCACCACCACCAGGAGGTCCACCCCGACCACAGGGAGTAGGTGGATAGGGGAGAGCTCATCTTCTGGAAGCTGAGGCCTATGATCACGATGCTTAGAAGATGATACAAGGTACGTTCTTTGTCTACTCCACCATAGTTGCAGTACTTGTAGACACAAGTTCCTGTCATTATTTTATTTCCACTGCCCTCGTTCGGAGCTCGTAGATTCTAAAGGATCCATTGGTTCGATCCTTATGTCTAGAGACTCCTATGGGAGTGGATTCGATGATTAGGCACTGGTTCCAGTAGTGCTATCTTACTCTAGGAGGCGAGAGCTTCGGCTAGGATCTCTTATTACCGGCGTCGAGGCCTTACAACATCATCTTGGGTATGGACTAGTTATCTATAGTCCATGCATAGATAGAATGTATTAGGTGCAAATTGTGGTGTGTCTACATGTATGGGACCAGGTTTACCTTCACCAGCGAGAAGGGAGCCAATGCAGCACAGGATGGACTTACCCAGATGAGAGTGCAGTCGATCACTCATCAGATGGCTAGCCTTTCCCTCAGAGCTGTTGATTTGGAGATTTCGAACTATCCTGTAGTGTTGGACCAGTACATGGATGTTTTCCCTGATGATGTTATGGATCTACCTCCTCACAGAGAAGTGGAATTTTACATTTACTTCTACCGTGGTATGACACCTATATCTACACCAGCATATCAGATGTCTCTCGCCGAGCTTCGTGAGCTACGGGTAAAACTGGAGGACTTGCAGGGGAAGGGATTCATCCAGCCTAGTGTTTCACCCTGGGCAACCCCGATTCTGTTCTCCAAGAAGGTGGTTGGGAGCTTGAGGCTTTGTGTTGACTATAGGCACCTGAACCAGGTGACCGTGAAGTGAAAGTACCCACTCCCGAGGATTGGCAACCTCTTCGATCAGCTGAAGGGAGCACAGTGGTTCTTGGAGATAGACCTCAAATCAGGATATCACCAACTCAGAGTGTGAGATGAGGATGTGCATAAGACAACTTTTAGTTATTGGTATGACCATTATGAGTTCTTGGTTATTCCATTTAGTGTAACCAACACTCATTAAGTGTTCATGGGACTCATGAACAAGATATTTCAGTCATACCTTGATCGCTTTGTAGTAGTCTTCATCGAAGACATTCTGATCTACCTGACTACTAAGGAGGAGAATGCCTACCATTTTCGGGTAGTACTGGACACACTCCGAGAGAAAAAGCTTAATGGTAAGCTCTTAAAGTGTCAATTCTGGATCCCAGAGGTTCAATTTCTAGGACATGTCATCTCGGAGGCTAGAGTTGTAGTGGATCCATAAAATATTGAGGCGGCACTTGCTTGGGAGCCACCCAGGAGTGTTTTAGAGGTACGTAGTTTCTTGGGTTTGGCTGGATACTATCGGATATTCATGAAAGATTTCTCTAGAGTTGCAGCACCACTACCAGCCTTGACGAAGAAGGGGAAACCCTTAGTGTGGTCGGAGAGATGCCAGTAGAGATTTCAGGGGCTGAGTCAGAGGCTGACTAGTTCCCCCATCTTGAGGCTTCCAGTGGAGGGCGTAGGGTACGTAGTCTATTACGACGCATCAGGGACTAGAATCAGATGTGTCCTAATGAAGGAGCGAGCAGTGATCGCATATTGTTCTCAACAGCTGAGACAACATGAGAAGAACTGTGCTACCCATGACCTGAAGTTATCAGAAGTGGTATTCTCCTTGAAGATGTGGTGGCACTATCTGATGGGCGAACGTTTTACCGTGTACTCTGGTCACAAGAGTCTCAAGTATATCTTCTCTCAAAAGGACTTGAACTTGAGACAACGACGTTGGATTGAGTTACTCCAGGACTATGACTTCGAGATAGTCTATAATCATGAGAATGGGAACATTGTAGAAGATGCACTCAACAGAAGATCTGGTATACAGCTGCTAGGAGAGGCGACCGAGAAGCTTCCTGCTTTGCAGATATCCTTTGTGGATAGAGACAGAGCATCTTTCCTTTAGTCTCTTATTGTAACTCTCCCACTTCTTCAGTGAGTTAGGGAGGTGCAGCGTGGGGACGCTGACTGCGAGGCTCGACGTGCTTAGATATCCACAGGACAGGCACATAATGGATTTTCTAAAGGTGGGGAGCACGTCATTCTCTTCGGAGGATGTACCATGGTGCCAGCATCACTTCAAGAGGAAGTGTTGAGGGAGTTCCACACTTCCCCTCTAGTTGTACATCCAGGAGTGGTGAAGATGTACCAAGATCTCTGACGACAGCACTGGTGTCCGAGAATGAAGAAATCAGTTGCAGAGTTTGTTTCTCGGTGCCTCACTTTTAAGCAATTGGAGGTGAAGCATCAAGTACCAGTAGGCTTGGTTCAGCCTTTAGAGGTCCCAGAGTGGAACTGGTATGGGATATCCATTAACTTTGTGGTGGTTCTTCCATGTATATATAGGGGACACAACTCGATTTGGTTGATCGTCGACCAACTCACCAAGTCGGCTCACTTTCTATCGTTAGAGAGCAGGGTTCAGTAGAGAGCTTGGGATGCCTCTATGTGCAAGAGATTGTGTAGTTACATGGATTACCCTCGAAGATCATTTCCTATCGTGATGCATGTTTTACTTCCCACCTATGGAAGGGGTTTCGTGAGGATTTCAGGAAGCATCTTCATTCGAGTACCACCTTCCATCCTCAGACAGATGGTCAGACTGAGCAGACCATTCAGACCCTCGAGGACATGTTGTTTTCTTGTGTCCTCAACTTCGATTGCAGCTAGGAGGATCACTTACCTTTGGTGGAGTTTCCATACAACAACAGGTATCACTCCACCATAGGAATGGCACATTTTGAGGCGTTGTATGGGATAACTTGTAGATCACCTTTGTGTTGGACTGACCCAGGGGAGTTAGTACTAGTGGGACCAGAGATGGTACGGGCTACCACAAAAAAGGTTCAGATCATCCCAGAGTAAATTAAGACTGCACGGAGCAGGCATAAGTTGTATGCCGATAGGAGACAGAGACCTATGGAGTTCGAGGATGGAGACCATGTCTTTCTATGGGTCTCACCCCGATGAGGTCTATGGAGATTTGGCTGAGGTGGAAAGTTGTCTTTGAGATTCATCAGACCTTTTTAGGTCCTCAGCAGAGTTGGAGAGGTGTCATGCCGCTGAGATCTTCCAACTCAAATGCATCGAGTGCATGACGTCTTTCACATATCCCAGCTGAGGAGATACGTGCACGACCCTTCTCACATCATCGACCATGGCGATTTGTACGTTGAAGATGGGGAGACTTTTACGGAGGTTCCAATAGAGATTGAGGATCGACAGGAGTGGGTCCTTTGTGGATGGTCTATACCTTTGGTGCGCATTCGTTGGAAGCACGGTAACCTCTAGGAGAGAACATGGGAGCGGGAGGCTCAGATGCATGCTCAGTACCCTCACTTGTTTACCTAGTTTGAGTTGTGGCTTACGGGGACGTAGAGCCCTTAGGTGGGGAGAATTTAAAGACCCGGAATTTCCATGTAATTTTTTTTAAATATATGGGAATTTTACTAGTCCACAAAAATTGATGGTGCGTGATTCCGAGGCCCGGTATACCTGGAATCAATTTCTGAAGTTTTTTTCACGTACGTTTAGTAAACAAACGAGTGGGTTTTCCTAACTTTTGAACCGGTGCTTGGAATTGAAATCTGAGGGCACTGTTGAACTCGAAGCGTCAGATTCACTTATGAAGACTTTCACCTCGATGGTAGTTGGTTGTGGGTGAAAGTTAGTTTTCGGGTTTTTTGTGGAAATAATAAAATAAAATGAACACATGTTTTATTTTATCTTATCTATTTTAACCACCCATGTAGAAGTTGTAGGTGGGGACCACCAAACCTTAGCCTCCCATGAGAGGTTATGGTGGTGGGGACCACCACACCTTAACCTACCATGAGAGGTTATGGTGGTGGGGACCACCCGAGGCCTAAATCTCTTGAACTCCCCTCTTAATGGGGGGAGGAATCATCTCAACCCCACATTAATGTGGAGGATCCTCTTGACTTCCTCCAGATTAATTGTTCCAACGCACATAACTTTAATTTGTGTCAACCTAGTTAATTAGATTTCCCCCTATTAAATTAAGTAACAATGTTGTCGGGATTTAGGAAAGTTATTAACAAATAAACCGCCATAAATTCCACGATGGTTACCTACCTTCTCCCCTCTCCCATATATATGGAGCATGGGAGGATGATTTGGACTGCTTCACCAAGTGACGAAGCGCTGGTAAAGTGACGCGTTGCCCAACACTTGGAGGCTTACGCTCTCTGACAAAGAACTCTTCACCGGAGAGGAACTCCTTCCACTACGAAGAACAACCTTGACTTTGACTATCTTCCTCTGAATTTCCTCCGATGTAAGACGTGTTCATCTACAACGAATCGACGTCCTGCTTCCCGTGACTCCGTCGACAAACAACGAACAAGGTAGGGGTTTATTCATTATTTGATTAACACTTCCCATGTTGTCCCCTCTTTTTCCTATGCGGGGTTGGGAATAGAAATTAACGAGGGATTATGGGAATTGATGTTTTGAAATATATTTCATGCTCGTTATTTGTTTATTTTCTTGATGAACCTCTTGCTACCACTCTAAACGCAGAGGTTGTGGGAAAAACTAAAATGGCATGACCCCTCCGCCAATCTCCTTCGGTGTTCTTCACGATGGAGAAGGACGAAAACCTATTCGGAGGAGCATGAGAATGGTGGTCGGCACCATCGTCGGTCGCGGAAAAGGCAATGGCGTACGGAACAGCCTCCCCACTGCACCATTGCAGAAGGCCCCAGTCGAGCCACCCACGGCCTCTGCGCACCTTGCGCACCCCGCGGCTCCGCCGTCCGTGTGCCCCACGCGCCCTGCCGCTCTGTCGTCCACGCACCCCATGGCTCCATCGTCTGTGTGCCCCGCGCACCCCACAGCTCCCTTGTCTACGTGCCCCGTGCACCCTGCGGCTTCGCCATCCGTGCTCCCCGTGCAACCCGCGCCTCCACCAGCCCGCACCCTCATGGTGCCCCGGCCGAACCGGCCCGTGCCCTTGCAGCACCTCGGCTGAACCGACCCACGCCTTTTTGGAACCCCAGCCGAACCGGCCCATCCCCTTGCGGTGCCCCGGCCGAACTCGCCCCTCGCGGCGCCCTTCCGGGCCGCGCCGCCCTCGGTCGGGCCGAGCCGCCCCGTAACCTCGTGACTATTTGCGGCCTCTCACGGTCTGCTGGGCTGGGCCCAGTGGGCCGAGATGAACCCAATCGGTCAGGTCGGGTCGACCTGAACAGGGTAGACCCATGCCAGGTTAGGCCGGGTCAGTCCAACTAGGTCAGACCAGACCCAGTCCCACTACGGCCCATTTATGCCCCTTCAACCCTAAATTTGGCACCGAATGTCCATTCGATGAACTGTCAGCGGTACTGGGAATTTTAGAGAAAGATAGTCCCTTTGAGTATACTCCACTATGTTTTGGATTGAGATGAGAAACTGTCAGGTTGAATCGAGCACGAATCCAATCGGGCCCCCGAGACTAAAAGACTAATAACTCATAGACCGGGCATCCGATTGACGCACCATCAGCTGTGTTGAGACCCCTATGACGTGGAGGACCTTTGAGATACGTTTCATGGGACTTAATGATAGTTGTAGTATCGACCAGTATCTTGTGGAGTGGATCCTCCCAGAGAAGAGAGATCATAGTGTGGAGACATAGTAGCTGGCTGAGACCTGACAAATGTTGACCTTTTAACTCACATTGACTTGCACAGTCCCAGTGGGGAGTGCCTCTGTGTGATGCAGTAGACCCATGGTGGGGAGCGCCTTCTGTGTGATGCAGTAGACCCACGTTACTCGACAGGAGGAGTAACTCAGTAGGATACGAGGGGAGCGCCTTCTGTGTGATGCAGCAGACCCATAGTACTCGACAGGAGGATTACCTCAACAAGTCACGACTTGACGGGCCCAGTGGGGAGTGCCTTCTGTGTGACGCGGAAAACCCAAAGTGGGGAGCACCTCTTTGTGAAGCGGAAGACCCACAATACTCGATAGGAGGAGTACCTCAGTAGGCTAAGAGGGGTAGTGCCTCTGTGTGACATGGCATACCCATTCTACTCAATAGTTGAGGAGTACCTCAGCAGTCCAAGGTTAGTGGGAAGTACGCTTGGTGTCGCAGCAGGCCCACTGTACTCGATAGAGGACGACTTCTACAGCAGCTAAGGTTTCGATAATGTGACTGGGGATGTTACTTGATACTACCCCAAGAATAAAATCCTGGTGGAGCTGAGTCAATAGCTTTTGTGTTTCCCTCATTATTGAGATTAATTACATGATAACTTAGGTATATTTATGGGCATATACCTAATTGGGGTTATCTGTTGATTTCATACTTTTTGGTTTATCCTTGTTGGATTTTATGGGACATTGAGGGTATCGGGCTCCCTACTGAGTATCGTTATACTCACCCCTGCACGGGCTATGCCCGCACCTCATTCTGTTGGATGCAGATGACAGACAGAGCTGACTGAGACTGAGAGTACTAGGAATGGACGGTACCCAAAGGTGGACTATACAATGTGTCGGTACATAGAGGATACGGATAGACAAGGAGTGCTGAGGAGGCGATCTATACCTACCCTTCAGGTAGGAACCCAGAGGATGATCCAATAACTACTTTTTTCTTTTTCCTCATTTGTACTTGTTTTTTAGTTGTACTTGTACTTTCCAGTTGGGCTTGTATTCTAGACCCTTTTTACTTACTGTACTCACTTGTTGGTTATACGGTTACTCGTGTTCATATCTTTTTGTGTGTGTCTATAGGTTATAAAAGAAATTCCTTCCCAGTTTAGGGAATTACGCCTTTGGTGCTAGTCGCCAGCCCCAGGCCTATGAAAGGCGGGCTTGGGGTAGTCACGACACAGGCCCCGGGGGACGGGTCATGACAGGCATAATGGAAACTAAGATTAAAATCCAAACTCTGATAGAAAGGTACATACCACCTATCATAGGTCCGAAGTAGATCACTCATCTAGTATCAAGCACTTATTAGGTCCATATCTAGAGAAAAATGAAGAACGATTGAAAATACTGAAAATAGGGAATATTAGCTTGAACCTAAATACTTTTATCAATACAATTTAAGTGAATAATGACACAAGATAAATTAATAAATCACCAGTGAAAATCCAATTATACCATTGACATTCAGTTATGAGTTCATATAGAGAATCAGGAGAAAAAGATTTGAATTGGATTCAAAAGGGAGATCACCACATAAGAGGTTGTTCACAATAGGAAATAATAAAGGAATTTTAGGTTATAAGATATTTGGAGTGTGAAATGGCTATTTCCTTCTTTTAACTGGGTAACATGATTTGGTGGCACTATTTTCCAAATTTTGCACCAAATTTTCACCCTTTACTGTGTTAAGTGGTGTCTCATATAGTTCCATGTACACTTTTTATCAAAACATGTGCAAGTAGTGTGTAAACTTCTGTAAAAAATTATAAAGCCCCGTATATGGGTGTGCGCCTAATATTACATGGTTTACTAAAACTATATGACCTTATTCACCCATATGTTAGGTCCCAAATGGTTTTGAATAACTATGTGGCCTATCCTATATGGTTTCTACTAAACGTGTGGCCTAACTTGTTTTTTCAAATAGAAGTTATTTAGGCTCCAAAAAAGCCCCATACACCTGACGATACACCCATGATCTCATCAAAAACTCACATTAGGCCATAAAAAATATTTAAAATTAAAATAAAAATATATATACCATGTAGGAAAACCCGATATCTTACAATATTCTCCAATTAAAGCAATTCATCCCTGAACCTCCCCTCCAAGGGTGGTTAGGAATCACTTGAGAATAAATCTGGCCACTGATCATGTATGCTGGCCTCCCACTCCCAGGTCTCATCCTATAAACGGTTGTGCTTTCATTGTACCCAAATTATAGGAACTGGCCAGCCTTGGAGAACCTTTATTCTATTTTCAACAACATGTATAGGATTCTCCTCAAAGGATGCATCTACATGTAACTCCACCTTATCCAGCTATGGAGTGTGATATGAGTCCGAGTGATAATGGAACTTCTAGGATACATGGAAGACAACATGCATGGCTTGGTACCTCTGAGGTAACTATAAATGATAGGATACTAGCCTAACTCTCTCTAGAATCTCTAAAGGCATAACATATCCTAGTGAAGATTACTCTTTCTCCTAATTCGTTTGTGTCCCATCCTCGGTGAGTTATGTAAAAATACTTGATCTCCAACCACAAACTCCAGAGGTCATCGACGATGATCAGCGTAAGATTTATATCTCAACTAATTGGTAGTCATTCATTTCTGAATCAATTATACCTACTCTGAAATCAGCTGATCAAGATGAGTTCCAAGAAGTGCTACCTCACCTACCTATAACCAATACAAGGTCAATCAGCATGTCCTAACTTACAAATCCTGATAAGGTTTCATCTATATTGTTTCCTAATATAAATTATTGTAATTGAACTCAAATAGTTGTATATGCCTCTCTCAATATCCCTAAAATCAAGTATCCATGCTCATATCATATCCTAGAGAACCTGTATAGTTCACTCTGATTGGCCATCATTATGAGGCTAGTATGTTGTGCTTAGAAGCACCTGTGTACCCAATTCCATCTATAAAATATTCAAGAAATGAGATTTAAAACAAGTGTCCCAATCTTATAAAATATTATGAGGAACCTCATAAATTCATACTATCTCATGGATATACAACTTCCCAAGCACATCCACTGGAAGGTCCCCCTGATCGGTAGGAAATGACGAACCTTCATGAACCTATCAACAATAACCCAAATGCCATCACTAACTTGAGGATACCTCGGTAAACCAATCAAAAAATACATCATGACTACATCCCACTACCACTCAATAATGAGTAACTATTGTAGAGGCCCTTCTGGTCACTGGTGTTCTTCTTTTATGTGCTGACAGCTAGAATACCTCATAAAAAATGAGCTACATTATGTTTCATCCCTGGCCACTTATACTGGTGACACAAGTCTCGGTACACCGTGGTAACACTGGGATGCACTGACAACACTAAGCCATGAAACTTCCACATTATCTCCTTCTGTATGTATACTGGAACCCGAATGCGACCATGAATATGCAGAATTTCATCCCTGTCTATATTTTTACCAGGAGGTGAGTCCTCACCTTCCACACTCTACCATAATAATAGGCCCTCAGAATCTAATATCTCTTTTATCCTCACTCAATCGAGAAGGGTAGATTTAATACCTAGGAAAAAAGAAAATTCTAACCCTGATTGTCCTTTACCTACAATTTCATCTCAAAAAACATTTCCATAATTTGTCACTCACTATTGGCCTACTGAACTTCTTGTATCTTTGTCCTCCTACTAATTTTATTGGAAACTACATTTCCCTTTCTGGGAATATAGGAAATCTTGAAATCAAAAGACTTTAGATACTCAACTAACCTTCATTGACTCAAAAGTCACTCTATGTAAATATATACTTGATGATTTTTTGGTCTGTGTACACTATAAAACACTCTCCTAGTAACTAATGTCTCCAAAAGTATTAATTGTGAACAACTATACGTAACTCAAGATTATGCATCATTTAATTACTCTAATGTGGCCTTAACTAAGGAGACCTATATTTAATGACTCTATCTCCTTACGTCATAAATACTCCTATCCTGATAGTTGATACATCACAATACATAGTGTAGCTCTATCTCGAATCTATAATAATTAAGATCATCACTAAAGTCATTCTCCCTTTTAGCTCTTAAGAGGTTATATTATAGGTATTTGACCATACAAACTTCACACCCTTATTAGTAATGCATGTCAGCAGTACTAATAAGTGTGATAACTCTTGTATGAAATTCATGTAATATCCAGCAATCCCTAAGAAACTTAGTTTGTCAAAGACATTCTTAGGATGCTCCCAGGAAACTACATCTCTCAGATTCTCTAGGTTAATTTATACTCATATCTCTGAGATAATGTGACCCAAGAAGTGAATATGATCCATATAGAAGGGTCCCTTTGTGATATTTTCATATAAATTATTCTATCTTAGTGTATTGAAAAATATATCAAGATGTTTAGCATGGTCATATCAATTGTGAGAATGCAATAAGATATCATCCATGAAAACCAATACAAATAAATCCAAATAATTATGGAAAACTCGGTTCATCAGCACCATAAAAACTGATGGCGCATTCATGAGACTGAACGACATAACTAGATAGTCATATGGACCATACCTACTACAAAAATTTGTATGAGGTATATCATTTGGTCAAACATGCACATAGTGATACCCTGTTCTCAAATCACTTTTTGAGAAAACCTAAGATCCTCTAAATTAATCAAAATTTTAATCTATTTGCAATAAGGGAAACTAGTTCTTAACCCTCAACTGGTTCAATTTTTGATAATCTATGTATTTTCAAGGGTACCATCCTTCTTTTTCAATAAAAGTACCAGACAACACCATGGAAAAGTGTAGGTTCATATAAACCCCGTTGCCTCTAAATAATCTAGCTTCCTTCTGATCTGGTGAAACTCTATATTGGTCATCCTATAAGGAGGAATGGATATTAGTATAGATCATGGGAATAGATTGATAGATAACTCCACCTCTCTTTCAAGAGGAAACCCAGAAAATTCATTTGGGAAAATATCCTTGAAACAGTCAACCATTGGAGGTAAATCTTCCTAACTTATTCCTTAATCATCAAAATATAAACTATCAATCTAGGCTATCATCCCGCCCATACCATAATGCTCTATTCTAGGTTAAATCTCATGGACATATCATTTACCCTTGTAAATAAAAACTCTACCCTCTGGTGATGTCAAGGTAACCCTTTGGTGATAAGAGTCAATGTAGCCTCAATTGAAAACTAGCCAATCCATCCTAAGTATGATATCAAACCCTGTTATCTCAAGGAAAAAAAGATATCATAAAAAGTGGACCCCACAAATCTCAATGGATAACTCCCTTCACTAGTTAAAACACCCTGTTATGATCCCCAATTGAGTATAAAGTGTTCTAACACCTTTAGAAAACTGAATAAAAAACCTGAGGCTCTTTATAATAGGTATCGATATGAATCTATGAGATACACATGTATCCAAAAGACTATATACAAGAGTAAAGGCTAATAAGATCGCACATATCACTATAGATCGATCGACACTCTACTCCTCTGGTGTAGGATGTATAGAAGAAATTATTTCTGAATAGAAACCCTCTGAAACAACCTCACTACCAGAAGTAGGCCCTCTCTATATTCTAGGTGCAACTGGTGACTGACTGTCTCAGCCACGACCACCACCTCAGCCTAAACGATCGTCACTAGTCAAGATCCAAGCCTGACATAGAGCTATGGAACCTTCTCTTGAACCTAGAGTCAGATCTGATCCACTTTCAATAATTTCATGATGGAATGTCCTATAAAAATGTTTTATGTGGTCCCTCTTTCTGCAAGCTCGGCATTCAAATGGGTCTTGATAAAACTGGTTCCTCATATCTCATGATCTTCCGCACATATGAAAAAAAAACTAGGTCTACCATCACCCATATCTTGTCTCTTACTCCCCTCATTAGAAGCCTCAAAATGACATTTCATACCACTAGAAGATGAACCACTGGGTCTATAGGGTAAATTTTCTAGCTCCTCACACCCATATTCCCATATGTTTCACTCTATAATTAGTTCCTGATTCACTATCTCAGTAATAGTTGGCAACCTGATCATGTTGACCTATGATCAAATGGAAATACGGATACCTTCCTTGAATAATATCACCCTAAATAGCTCATCAGTAAGGTATATTGGTGAAAAACAATACAGTTCTATAAAGCATACTGAATACTCCATAGTAGTCATCATACCCTACCCCAGATGAATAAACTCACAAACTCGCTCTACTCTTAGAGTCTCAAAGAAAAAATTTTCATAAAACCTTGATTATAAATCCCTCCAATCCATATCATGAATCCTATTATCCTAGTTCAAACATCACACTGTGACTTTTATACTCCTTGAATCTTCTAGGTCGTGATATTCACTCTCCTCTCAGGAGGTGTATCCAAATACTTAAAAATTGAAAAAAGTAGTTTGAATCCATAGATCAGCAACCTATGTACGACCATCCCCCAAAAATGTGGGTAGATACTATTGTTGGAACACACAATTAAAATCTTCCATAGATTAGGAAAGTTTTGATTCTCCCTAAAAATTCTATGTATAGTATAGAAATGCCTCAATGAACTATTCCTCGACACCTATGTCTAATACAAAAACAGGTGCATCAGATTGAACTACAGGAGGATAAACTGGTAGTCTATGTCCCACCACTTTTGGATCATGTTCATCTCTACTCTCCTAATGTACGATTGGAGGTCATTGTGGTGGAATGTCTCTACAATTCCAAACACATGGCTCCAAAAAGATTGATAGCCAGAAGATCACAATTCCAAAACATAGGATACATCAAAGCCTTCCTATAACCAGTTCACACCCCTATGCATGCTCTTAAAGTCTAGACTCGGTAAAAAGAAATGGTCATAAACATCATTAGAGACACTACCTACTTCCCACTCAAAGTTAGGGTCAAGGTACAGTTCTCTATTCCACAATTCAAATTTCATTTAATTTATATTTATCACATGATTCTATTTTAATGGTTGAACCAAATGGTTCACCACTTCTGATCCATAAGTTCCAATACACCTCAAGAACTAAACTATGGATTCCACTTAATCTATACGATAACAAGTTTTATTCGATGAGACTAATGGTCTATGACTCAACATGCCATAGTTGACTTCTTAGGGTGTCTACTGTAACTTAATTAGGAAAACACTATTTAGGTTATGGTAAACACTCTAAATAACAACTATGTTTCTCAATTCCCTTTAATAACACTCACAGTATAAAAAAAATATCACATAAAGAACATATTACAACTCCATACATTAAATCAATTCATCCTATATGGAATGGAATAATACATAGCATGTGAATCATAACAGGTTCCTAAAATGATGCTTGAGATTCATACCCTTATCTCATCAGACTATAAGAAAATAAAATCCTCAATCACATTAATAAAAATAGAAAAATTCAATTGAATCACCCAACGGTGGAATAAAATCAACTATAATAGAAAAAACTAAAAAATAACTATTTCCATTCATAGAAATTTGGATTTTATTTGTACATGGTTAAACTACTCCCTGCAGATCTCATTATTAAATTCAAAAAATTTCTTAATCTATTTTCTATTGTCATAAAATAGTAAGGAAGATAATAAAAATATTTTGTTACCACTTTGTAACATCCTGACCCGAGAACCACGATTTGTTTCCTTGAGCCAGTGGGTCACATGGCCTCAAGCGCACCTCCATGTATGCTAGAGGCTTCCAACTAGCAGTAATAGTCTATTGTGTGTCTGTGGGGACACTATTCCATCATTTTAGAGTGTGATATAGTGGTAGTAATGAAAATAGTCAGTAATTGAAGTAGTAAATCAACAAGAAAGAATATAAACATCCTAGATAAGAGTAAATAAACAAATGCATAAGTAATCTTCTATAAAATATGATATGTCATTTCATTTCTCAACAAAGAAAGAAAATAGGTATACATGAATCTAGTAAAATACATGGATCAAAATACCAAAATGACCAAAAATAACTATCCCAACTAGATTCACAATTCAACCTTGGTCATGTGATATCATGCTCCTAAGTAATAGGAAGAGCAATCATCATACAATGGGTGATTTCCCCAGTCCCTACTAGTATCCATGAAGTCTGTTTAGGTACCTAACCCTGGTCCAAATAGGGTGTTGGATAACACTCAGTAAGAAACCACCAATGGTGTCTATAAAAAATTAAGTCTTTGTATAACAAGCTAAAGCCATGTGAAATATATATCATAGGTATATTAGTACTAAAATTAAAGTAAGAAGGTCAAATATGATACTGTCTAGCCAAAAACGTCTCCCTCCAAACAACAGTCAAGATCTCATAAACACAGGTTATAGTAATAACATAACTAAATATTTGTAATTAATTCCATTCAATCCATTATAATATGATACCCATATCAATTCTATCTTTAGAATATTCCAAAATATCCACAAGTGGCCTTTCCATGTAATCCAATGTAAAAATACTACCACGACCATGTTGGATAATCCAGATCATCCACAATGGTCTCGATGTGTAATCCAAAGTGTCAGACCACAAAGGGCCAAATCTAAGTAATAAAAGAAGAAGGCATCCACATAAAGTCCTAGTATAATCTCTATGGAAACTCAATAAATACTTGGGATGTGTTTGAGGATCATGTAAATAGACCATTTCGACTACAATCCCAAGATATCCCTATCCAGTGGGTAGTAAGGCCTAAGGAATCCTACGAAATCAATATCCAAGGAGTAAACAAGTCCAAGGCATCCACTCCACATGAAATATCTATGGTAGAAATGTTCATGTAATCCTATGGAATCCTAATCCAAGGTATACCAATAGAGTCATCCACTAACATAATCATCTAACCAAACCATTCAATCATTGTTCTATAATTAATCATATCTCATGAGTTCATCCAAATCATATAAAAATTCCATTTAAAAAATTAAATCAATATACATCATGTCAATATATGGAAAAGGAGCCATAACCTTATCCTAATCAATTCATTTAAATTAATTAAATTTATAAAGTCTCCATATAATAAGGTGATCACTCACACACCCAAAGGGGTGGTATAAAGGAAGATACAAAGTTACACCCCATGGGTGGACTACATTCGGGATAACAACCTCCAACAAACTGAAAGGTGCTCAAGGGAAAACTGAACAAGTTCCAAATAATTAAATTTTATCATTTAATTAATTCAAGGGGAACCAAAAAAAGTTCCAATGAAAAAAATAATGAAAAATAATCTTATAAAATACCAAACCCTGACGTAAAGGTATATACCACCTACTAGAGGTCTTTGGTAGAACACTCATCCAGTATCAAGCTCTCATTCGGTCCTGATCGAGAGAAAAATGAATAATGGAATGAAAATAAGTCATATTATTTGGAACCTAAATAACTCTTTCGATAAAAAGTAAAGAAAATAATGGGAAAATATGAAATAATAACTCACCGGCATGAATCCAATGAGACTGATGACATTCAATTCTCAATTCAGATAGACAATTAGAGGCAAGAACTATGAATTGGATTCAAAATGGATATCCCCATTTAAGAGGTTATCCACTAGAGTAAATAATAAAGTAATTTTAGGTTATAAGATATTTTAAGATTGAAATGGAAATTAAACCTATTTTAACTAGGTCGCATGGTTAGGCCTCATGGTTTCCAAACCATGCACCCTTTACTGTGTTATAAGGGGACCCACACATTTCCATGTGCATAGTTTATCAAACCATTCCCAACCTGTGTCTCAGACTCTATCAAAAATTTCAGATCCCACCACATGATCATGCACCTAAGGTTGCATGATTTCATCAAAACGTACCCCCTCCTTCACCCTTCTGTCAAGCCCTGCATGATTTGAAGTAACTGTGCGGCTTGTCCCACATGATTTATACTAATTGTACAGCCTGCCTTGTTTTTCCAAAAACCGAGTCTCTGAGATCCAAACAAGCCTTGAACACCCCCGATACACAAATGATCTCATCAGGAACTCACATTAGGCCATAAAAACATTTAAACTAGGAAAAAAAGATATGTACATTGTAGGAAAACCTAGGATTGCCCATAGACTTACACATATCATCCCCTACTTTTGATGGCCTAAGATTCTAATAAAAATCAAAATAGAACTCCCTCACAGAATAAAAAATGAAACTAGGGATTTAAACACTATGTATTGGTCAACATACCCATTTCCCTATATTTTATCCATTTTACACATTAAATAATAATTTTAAACATTTTTGGAAAATCTAGAAAAAAAATTCATCATATCCAAAATTTATCAATAACTAGGATTACTCATACTGTGTAAAAATTAACACTTTATAGGTTTTAATTTCCAAAATTTCAAGAGAAATTTTACTAATACTATGTACAAAATGACTCTTATGAAATTTTATTATTCCAACTTTCAATAAATCTACTACAAATCCCAAAAACTCGGAAAACTCCAAAAATAAAATTTAGTCATTCCAAACCTCTTCAAAACCATAAATAACATAAGATTCAATATTTAACATTTACAACCAAATTTTATAAAAATTAATCCCCCAAGCCCTGAACAAACCTCAAGGCTCAATCCCTAGTCTATACTAACATACCCTATACTTACACGAGGTACTAACACACTCGATCAAGCCAAGAACTAAGACAAATATCTATTCCAAACACCCAATTACTTATAAAAATAATCTCCATGTTATAGTGAAGGTAAAAAATTTATAATATAGTTTTATTTATTTATATATTTAATTTGTTAAAAATCATTGATATAGAAATATGGAGAACATTAATGTATTGTCTCACTGTTTTTGAAGGAGAATTTTAATGGGTAGTTTTCAATTATTGAAATATAAAATATGAAATATATGTATAGAGAGAGATAGATTCAATGAAATATATTTAGATATCTCATACTCTATGTATATATAGTAATGTTTTCAAACTAAATAGATTGAGAGAGAGAAGTAGTGAAAGGTAAATATTTCCAATGAGAAATAACCTGAATATTGATTAAATGGGTATTTATTATTTCATAAACTATAAAAAAAGATGAAGGGAATTTTTCACCATCATATTATTGATTTTACTTTTCATATATTTTTTATGGGACCAGTTATAAAATAGTGAGCATGCTTTTATATATATTCATTTCACTGTGAAGGTTATGAACCTAAAGGGATAGTGAGTCTTATTTTAACTCTTATAGTAAAATTTTGATCAAGTTATTTGGCTGAGATGATGAGTGACATGGTCTCACCCAAATTTACCCAAGTTTTAGTGTTAAGTGGTCTCTTGTAGTTTAGCTTGGGTTGTCGAATCCTTAGAGACCTAAGAAGAAACCTATAGACATGTACATTTTATGGACTATTTTTTGCTACGAATTGGCCAACTCTGGGTTGATTTGATATAGGTAGAAGTGAACACTAATATTATTAAATGAATTTAATTTAAAATAATGAGTTGATCCTAGGTTATCACTTAGGGTTGATTGGATTAACTCTGTTTTCAATTATTTCAATTTCTTATATTTGAGATGGATTCATTTAAGTAGATCAAACAACATCATCACTTACGGGTTTAATGCCTACACACCCTATTACTAATCACCTATACACTTGAAGTATCAATTTTTTGAGCACTCCATGGTAATGGTTTTTATTATCACTTGAAGTGTGTGACCTTAAATTAAACAAGAATGAATGAGTTTAAAGACCATGAAACAAAATTATAAATTAAAAAAAGTGATTAGACATTAATTGAGTGATAAATATCATCCAATACAGCCAATTTATACTCCCTAGGATCAACAAATAAGTTTTTTTTCCCTCCATTGATTCTATGGTTTCAATGGAAGCGGAAAGTAGACTCATGAGGGAGGAAATGGAGAAGTAAAAAAACAATGAATTAACGATCACTCCACCGTTGTGTGATAATCTCACAAGGTTTGGTGTGAATAAATTCACACATTGAGAAAACGTTATCAACTTGATATGAATAAGAACATAATAAAAGTATAATAAGAACTTTTATTAAGAAACTAAGATGAATTGAACAACTTATATGAGAAAGACAAACTCAAGGAAACAAAATTGCAGCATAACATTATAGTTAAACAATGCAACAAATATTCTCAAATCCTTCACCAACACTTCTTTAAATAGGCATTTTTGAATCCTTGGGTCAATCTACCAACATTACAAATCATCCCACTTGATTATGGTAGGCCTAGGGTGGTGAAAAGTAAGGGAGAGGAGACTTTTCCACCCTTGAACCAAAGTTGCAGCCAACTTGCATACACCGAATAGAGGAGCCTATATGACATCATAGATGGAAGAATAGGAGTGGTCAATAGAAGAGACAAATAAATATCCAGATGTCTACTAACTCTCTGTAAAATTTCACCCCAAAATAATTTTTTTCCGAGATATGATTAAATTGGTGGGATGTTTTTATGGGCCACAGAATCTGGCCCATAATTTTATCTCCAAATTGGGCCACATGAAACTTTCTTTAACACTCTGAATTAGCTATTTTCACTATTGTATTAAATGTTACCCTTGATTTCCTATATCTTCAGCTTAATTTTTAGAATTATTGGGTTTGGATTGTGGCCTCTAAAGTCTCTTTGTTGGGATATTGTCCAATTTACTTTGCCTAGAATGTTGTTGCTTCAAGGCCAACTTTTGTGGTCTTATAATGTTAATCTTCAAATGATCAAAAAACTTGAATTTTTCCTTCTAAAATGGGAGACCTAAAAATAAAATATGAAAATAAAATCAATATCATTGGATATTTTATGTGGGGTTCAAAAATATACCATGTAATAGTGCATTTTAAGAAGGAATTACAATTATAATATGAAATAATGTTCAATGTGTAAAGTGAACTATAAATTGTGTTTATGATTAATAAATCACATGAATATTATAATATAAACAATGAATATTATCCTCTTTTAGTGGCTAATCACACCCCCCCCAACTTGAGTTTTTCTAGTCCTGAGAAAAATATATCTCAAATATATGAAATTTGAATTCCCTTTTCCAAAAACATTTTAATACCCAATGATCACCAAAAACCATTATACCAAATAATAATATAACCCATAAAAATATTTTAATACAATATATTTTCATAAGCATATCCCAATCCCAAGCCCATTCATTTTTTCAAATTCATTTTCATATTTCATCCAATATCAATTAAGTGTGATGATGTGTTTTGCATCACAGTAGACATGGGGGTTCATCTTTATTCAAGGTGAAAATTATGGAAGCTCTAGGTGGAATCACATTTCAATATTAAGACGAGTATTAAATTTTTTTATTGTATTTTTTTTGCAATTTTTCCATGGTAATTGAAATTGCACTCAATAGAGTCAAACCATGTAGCGAGACTTTGCTGATGAATCCTAGGATCAAAGAGCTTAGGGAACCAAGTGAAGACCATATACTCGGCCATCATCTTGAGTTAACTTAGTCAAAAACAAATTCAAATTACCACAAATAGAGATAAAATTAATAAATCGAGGCTAGAAAACTATGGAGTCACGATCCCCAAGTGCTGAAAGCCACGCATTAGGTCATTTCATTTCTCTACGTGCAGATTTATTGTTTTTTTAATAATCATATTAAAACTAAAATTATCACCAAATATATGCTATTTATTTGGGGAACCCCATGAACTCAAACTAATACCCCACTATCCAAAATACATGCATTGTGATTTTTTTTATTTGGATGAAAATATAAATAATAAAATATCACATTGGATAGCCACACTTTCAAAAATCTATACTCATGAAATTATACATGTATTAATATCAAAATCTGGGAATTCTAAATTATTTGATATTAAATTTCAAATTTTGAAATGTGTATTATCATATTCAAGGTTAAAGAAATTTTTCCTTCCACACATTTTTTGTATACACACAAAAGTAATTTTTTTTTCTTTTTTTTCACCACCGCTCCAACTTAAAATAACACTGAACCCAATTTTTAAAGAAAATAAAATTTATAAGGGGGTATAGTTAGAGGATAGAAGTTATAAAAGGAATTTTAAATAAGAAACATGGAATAATGTCACTTGGTTTTTTGAAGTGGAAGTTCATGACACGTTTGATTACTAATTTGATCTCCATCTCACTCATAAAATCCCCGTTCATGATGACAGTTTATGTTTGTAAACCAAAAAATCCATCAACTCAGCATCCCCTATTTATTTAATCATACTAGATACATACACTAGGAACAAGTAAAAATTAGAATAATATATATATATATGGATATATAAATTTTAAAATATAAGTATATATATAAATAAAATAAAAGAAAAAAACACTATAAGCCATAGGTTAGTGGTAGGCACACTCCCCTATCTCCCTTCGATCCCGGGTTTGATTCCTCGTGAATTCTCCAGTTGTTACGGGGTTTTCCCCATAACCTACGATGTGTCCTTTTAAATGTTTTTTTTAACATACAAACACATTAAAACGAAATAAAATAAACTGATGATACATTGTATTCTTTTTAAAATTTTAGGTAAGTTAATACTCAAGTATCATACCATGTGACATAGATGAATATTGTAAGACCCGAAGCTTCCATGGTACTCTTCTATTTGAATAATGCAATAGCGTGTGATGTACGCAACTTCAAGTTCTAACACACCACAACCAATAAAACTAGTCGTTATGAATAGTAATACCCATTTTTTGAAATTTTATAAATTTTATTTTTCAAAATGGACTTCATTTTTGGATTCATAATATCGAAATTAGCATAGGGTGAATTTTTGGTATTTTTATGAAAACTTTCAATTTTTCATGAATAATGAAAAACACTAAGTTATTAGTTTAAACCGACTTTTTATTTAAATAATTATTTATTTTATTTAAATTTATTTTAGGTAAAAATTGATACATAATACCTATATAAGTTCAATGTAATTAATTGGAGTCAATTTATATTAATTTTAGATATATAAAAATTTTATTGAACTTTTTACTGTCTTTTACCCACCTCCTAGGAGCTTTTGCAAATTTGCATAAAACCTAACTTTACCACTTCTGTGAATTGAATTTAAAAAATACAAGAGACATGTTTGATATTATTAAGTAAAATTTGTTTCAATAAGATAAATTTTTTTGGTGAATAGTAACCTTTCACTTTTATTTTCCACGGTTAAAAGTAAATAGGATAATTAAGGGTTAAAATGATATTATTATTACCCTAACACATGTTCGAATTCTATTGAATAAGTGTTATTTGACCAAAAACAACCTTAGGAATAAAATATGATCCTTTAGGTCCACTTGGATTAGATTAGGACATTTATTATTGTTTTATATAAAGAAGAGTTAAAAGAGTTAAAATTAAAGTTTAATAACTAAAATATTTTTAATATAGGGTTATACATAAGATAAATTAGATTATAAATATTAATTAGAAAGATAAAAATATTTCCTACATAATGGTATTTTATTTTTAATTTTTATACTGTAAATAATATAATTTATTTATGAAACAATGATGATGCAATAATTACCTTATTAATGAAATATTAAAATAATTGATATTTTAAAAACCCAAATAAATGAAAATTAATACTTTTGATGAATTACACAAATTTTATAGGTTAATATGACATGTTATGATTTATTTAATTTACTTTTATTGAGGTAATCATACTATTATAATTTTAACAAAAATCAATTACCAAATAGTTTCAAAATTGACATAAAAGAGTTTTTAAAACAAATATTATATTGTTAATTGATATTATGTTCCTAAAAATCTAAGGTTCCGAAAAATGAATTATATAAGGTTATATATATTAATAATGAACTACTTGGGGTTCTCTGGTCTTTATATATTAATTTTATTAACCATATAATATAAAAATACAAAGAGACATGGTAAATGTCAAACTAATTAACTAAGAGTTAAATCTAGAAGATAAGGTTTATATAGTGACCCAAACCTATCTAAAACCTATTGGTTGAGTGTTTTTTGACCCATACCCACCTTATACTAGAAATAAATCAGGTTTTAGCCATTATAAATCGAATATTAATTTATTATAAAATAATATTTTATGTTTTTTCTAAGGTTCCCCTCACCCCTCTAATAAAAGGGCACTTCCCCTTCTCTCAAATTCACACCTTCAAAGCCTTTTGGCTCTTCCAAAATATGCCCAAATATCTTCTAAACTTCCCTCACTTAATACTAGAGGCATTAATTTGGTCATAAATCCAACCTAAAGATCCATTTAGATCAAATCAAAAGGAAGAACCTGAATAAGAGGTAATGATTTCACCACCCTCTTTCAAGTTCTTTTCTTCTTCCACTTCCTCTTTCTTTGTTTTTTCCATTCTAAACTAATAAATCCAGCATATTATATATACTGTGATATTATTATAAATATGTTACAACCATATTCATTATTCTATCCATCCTTTGAATGATATGTCACCATACGTGCGTACGTACGGCTTACCCTCTCCATGTCGTGGTGTAATTGTTATTCTGTACATTATTATTTGGATGGGTATAATAATGACATGTAATTGATTTAAATAATAAATATAACATTATAATGATTATTTATATATGATATAACATCCAATTATATATTATTTAAATATCAAAAGAATGATATTGTTGCTCGTGCATACGTACGGATTACTGTCTCCACGAATGTGATGAGATTCATTCCCGCATCATATCCATTCAAGACTAATTTTCATTTGATGATTAAAAATAATGTTTAGGGACTTGATATCATTCTTGATTTGAATAATATACAACCTATTAATAACAAACCCAACTTATGTAAAAAAACATATAAAAGAAAACTAGTAAGTTAAATCCCGAAATGACGATAATACTAAAATATTATTAACAAAGAATTTTGAGAAGATCATATATGATATCATAATTATGTATGTGTTTATTTTATAATTTAATAACAATGTTTTAACTATTATACAGGATGTTAGCATACCATTGACTAAAGAAATTTACAAGGTAAGGGTTACTTCTACAATCTCTTCATTATCCAAGGATGTTCATATGTAATTATCTATTGGGACCTCTTTATCATCCACATCCATGTTTCTTAAAAATACATTTCAAAACATTTTTACTATTTAATAGACAATGGGTTAAAGTCATTTATACCCTTGTTTTAATTTTTACAATATTTTTATAAAGTAATTGTTCCAGCGTTTTCCAAATAATGTCCTTTTTAACCTTTTCGACAAAATTAAGGTAAGAATGTCTTTTTTTAACATATACGGAAGGTGCGGCTATTTTCCCCCATTATAAAATCATCGAAGCTTCCCTTAAAATATTATAAGAATATTTTTAAAATTATGGTTTTCTTTTATAATTATGTGACTTTTAAATGATTTAAAAAAAGATATATTTCTCTCAAATAGTTTTGATTTCATCTATGTCAACATCCTTTGATGAATTTTAAGCTTATTTGAAGTTGATTTATTATGATACAAAACTTACATATTATATTAAAGGTTTTGTGATATGTTTGACTGTGGATGTGTTATTTTTATACCATTCATGGTTTATGGGTAAAGTATTGACATTTCTTATGATAGTTTTAATACAAATGTTTATGTTATGTTTAAACCTTTTCATATGAGGAATGCATTGGACTTTGTAAGTGACGGGTGGAGCCCGCTATAGCTCCTAAATGCATCGGTAGGTCTCATTAGACAAACTAGTGTATTGGCACAAGGCCTTAACAAAATCTTATTTGTATTCTTGGAACAAGGCCTTGACTATGTGGTTATGAAAGTCTGGAATTATGCATTCCATTATTATGAAAGTGGTTATTGATATTGCATGTGATTATTTGACTATTAGAATATCCATGTGATTAAGTAAATGGAATTATTTCATTTTATTTTTAGCATAATTATGCTTTAGTTCAAGTTTAAAAGGCTTTTGTTTTAGTTATACATTGACTTAAATGTTTATGCTTATTTATGAAGGTTTCCGCTATATTGTTATCCTTACTGCGCATCTAAGCTCACCACTTTCTATGTTTTATTTTTTCCAGGATGTGAAGAAGTAAATTATGACTGACCTGTAGGGATAGTCTATGGGATATCATTATTGTCTATGGAAACATTGTTGTTGTAGTTTTCTATTTTATGATGTAATGTAAACCTTATGAATCTATCTAGTACTTCCAAGGATACTAAACTAATCAGTATTTAGAGACTTGATCTTTTGTGATCATGCCAATGTTATGTAATAATGAACCACCTCTGGGTAACTAGGGTCAGGGCATTACAAATATGGCACTCCCCTTTCATACCCATCCATACTCATAATAGAAGAATAGGTCAATAGTATAATTTTTTTTAAATATCAAAATCATTAATTAATCCTTTTGGAAAAAATGATTCATAATGATTGGAAAGATGAAGACCACAGGTTGCCTCCCATGTAGCGCTTTTGTTTAACGTCGTTATCCCGACATAGATCCTAAATCTATCAATTTTTTCCTTGTTCATTGGTTGTCTCAATTAATTCAACCTCTATTTCCTGTTTATTGAATGATTTAATGAATGGTTTTAACCTATGACCATTGACCTTGAAAATGTAACCAATTGTGGGATCCTAAATCTCTAATTCCCCATGGGGGTACACATGATGCACTATGAATGGACCAAACCATCTAGACCTTAAGTTTCCCAGGTGTAAATGAAGTTTTCAACTATACAAGAGCAAAAAATTTCTTGGTTCAATGAATTTACCTTTGAGATTCCTAGATTGGTAGGGGTGAAATCTAGCTTTATTTATCCTTTAATTTTCATAAGCCTCCATTCTAAGTTCCTCAAGTTTATTAAGATCTAATTTCCTCTTTTCTTCGACCAAAGAAATGTCGAAATTCATTTTTTTGATTTCCCAAAATGCCATATGCTCAATCTCAACAGGTAAATGGCATAATTTTATATAAACCAACCTATATGGTGACATGAATAGGATGGTTTTGAAAGTTTACTATATTCCCAAAGAGAATCCAAGAGTTTCTCAGACCAATATTTTATAGAGGGATTGACAGTTTTTTCAAGAATTTTCATAATCTCCATATTCTCTAACTCAGCTTGACCATTAGTTTGAGGATGGTACGTAGTAGAAACTTTATGAGAAATCCCATACTTATAAATGAGTGAAGAGAATGGGAAGTTGTAGAAATGGGTTCCTCGACGACTTATTATAGCCCTAGGAATTCCAAATCGAGAAAATATGCGCTCTTTCAAAAATCGAATCAAAATATAATGGTCATTGGACTTGGTGGGAATGGCATAAACCCATTTCCAGAAATAATCAACCTCTAATAGGATTTAGTGGTATCCCCTAGAATTTTGGAAGGGTCCCATGAAATCAATTCCCCAAAAATCAAAGATTTCGACGACCAGAATGAGATTAAGGGGCATTCGATTCCTTTTGGTAATGCATCTGAATTGTTGACATTGAGGATAAATTTTGAAGAATTTGAAAGAATAATTAGTGAGGTTAGGCTAGTAAAACCCACATTTTAGGACCTTTTGAGTGGTTTTCTTCATGGAATAGTGGTCTACACATGCCTCTCCATGACAAAATTTTAGAATGGACTCTTGCTCAGACTCAGGAACACATCTCCTAATTATTTGATCAGTACATAACTTAAAGAGGTAAGGATCATAAAAAACTTAGTGTCTAATATCATAAAGGAATTTCCTCTTACCTTGTGTCCCTAGTAATTTTTTAATGTCACCCGGACCAAGTAGTTTTCTATGTCCCCATACCATGGGAAGTCTCTCACAGAATAGAGGTGCTCATAAGGATATGAATCTGACACAGAAAGGTGATGTGGGTTGTCTTTGAATTCCATCCTAGAAAGGTGATCAGCTAAAAAAATTTCAACACCCTTTTTATCCTTAATGGTTAAATCAAACTATTAAAGAATAAGGGCCCACCTAATCCATCTATCCTTGGAATCTTGTTTTTGTAAAAGGTATTTTAGGGATGAATGGTCAGTGAAGAAAATTATGTGTGATCGTAAGAGATAAAACCTGAATTTCTCTAAGGAAAAGTCAACAGAAATAAACTCTTTCTCATTAGTGGTGTAGTTGATTTGTACATCATTTAAAGATTTTATTTCATAATCAATGACACATGGAGTGTTCTTGAATCATTGTCCTAAGACTGCTCATACAACAAAGTCACTCACATCATACATGAGCTCAGAAGAAAGTTTCCAATTTAGAAATTGCATGATAGGTGGGGAGATAAGATCTGACTTGAGTGTAGGGAATGAATCCTTATAGATTTTTGTCCATAAAAATGGGGCATCTTTCACCAATAGATCACAAATTAGTCAAGAAATAGAGCTAAAATTTCTAATGAACCTTTTCTAGAAACCAGAATGTCCTAAGAAGGACCTAACTTCATTAACAGTTTTAGGATAGGGAAGGCGACGAATGAGGTCGAACTTAGCTTTATCAACTTCAATCCCTCTACCAGATACCAGATGGCCTAGAACAATCCCTTCCTTTACCATGAAATGGAATTTTTCCAAATTTAGGATAAGATTCTTATCCTCACATCTTGAAAAAACCCTTTCAACATTCAGAAGGCATCCCTCAAAACTATCCCCAAATATGGAGAATTCATCCATGAAGACCTCTAAACAATCCATTACCATGTCCGATAATATTCCCATCATGCACCGCTAGAAGGTACCAGGGGCATTACATAACCCAAAGGGCATGCGCTTGAAGGAAAAAGTGTTGAATGGAAAAGTGAAGTTTGTTTTTCTTTGATCCTATAAGGAGACCACGATTTTATTATACCCTAAGAATCCATTTAGGAATCAATAGAATTGATGACCCTCCACTCGCTCAAGGACTTTATAAATAAAGGGAAAGGGGAAATGGTCTTTCTTGGTACAAGAATTAAGCTTCCTATAGTCAATACAGACTCTTCATCCACTACTTAACCTTATGGGGAGATGGTCACTATCCTCATTTGTGATCATAGTGATTCCAAATTTCTTTGGGACAACTTTAATTGGGCTTACCCACTCACTCTCAACAATGGGGTAGATGATACCCGCTTTCAAAAACTTAAGAAGTTCATTCCTTACCAGATTCATAAGATTTGGATTGAGTCTCCACTAAGGTTGACAACAAGGTTTGGATTAAGATTCAAAAACAATACTATGAGTTCCAATGAGTGGGATAATCCTAGGAATATCAGAAAGGGTCCATACAATTACTTTCTTATGCTTTTTTAGGATATCTAAAAGAATCATCTCTTGATTGGATTCAAGATAGGAAGAAATGAAAATAGGAAATTATCGATTTTCCTATAATAACTCATACATGAGTGATGAAGGTAGGACCTTAAATGTGACATTAGATTGATTATCACTTTCCAATGAAGGATGGGACTTTGTATTGAACTCAATTTCTTTGTCTAGATTGATTGACAGAATTGGTTCCTTGTGAATAGAATTTTCAACCAATAATTTGGCCAGATCAGTGTCATAAATGGGTATGGACTCAATGTTATTGATTTCACCAATGGTATCATTGATTGGTGATTCTATAAAATCTTCAATATAGATATCTTAAAGAGATTCAATCAAAGGAGAAAAATTTACCTCATGTGAACAAAGGAAATCAATCTCTTCTTGAATAAAACATCCTTCAATAATTCCTTGATATTCCTCGAGTTCACTATTAACACTACCAATCCAATTAACCTCATGGATCTCTTCATCATCCTGAATTTGAGTGTTTTCATTGTAGATGTTCAATTCTAGACTCATATTCCTGAAGGTTATTGTCATGTTCCCATTTTGGACATGGATGACTGAGTTTATTGTTGCTAAGGGATAAAAAAGGATGGTGGGGGTTTTCTCCCTAGGACATAATCTTCGGTGATTTTCAAGGAAAATTAAGTTATATGGGTAAATTAAATTTTCAACTTTCACCAAAACATCCCTTAAGATCCCATTAGGAACTCAAACACTACGATCAACAAGTTGAAGAGAGAAAGATGTGGGATGGAGTTCTTCAAGCCCTAACTGACAATACATGGCATAAGGAATGAGGTTCACACTGGCTCTCAGATCACAAAGGGATTTGGAAACTTTTTTCTCTCCAAACTCAACATTGATGTATGGACATCCTGGATCTTTTAACTATGGAGTAATGGTCCCTTGAATGGTGGTACTCACATTAGCATCCAAAAGGACATGGTTTTTATGTGAAAAAATCCTTTTAAAAGTGCACAAGCCCTTAAGGTACTTTGATTATGCAGGAATGGTTTGGATTTCATCAATAAGGGGGATGTTCAACTTAAACTGAGAGAAGATTTCCCTCAAAGTCTCATTCAGTTCTAGTTTAGTTTTTCCTCTCATGCGTTGAGGGAAAGGAGTAGGTTGTTTGATTATTTGGTGTGGTTGTAGTTCCTTCACATTCTCATTGGGGTTTTTATAATCTATGGGTGGTTCCTCATCATTTTCATGTGTTTTTGAATCTTTTAATAGTTCTGGAATGGCCTTTTCAGGTTTCTCAATGGATATCCTACTTCTTAAAATAATTACTGCTTTGAGTTGTTCATGAGAGTTTTGTGTGTCACTGGATTCTCCCCTTAGATTTGAGGATGGTACTGCCTGATCAGGCATGGGTGACTTCCTAGTTTTAATAGTTTGTAGTTCATGTTTAAGGGATGAGACTTCTGAGTTCATTTTCTCCATTTGTTTACACAATTTCTCAAGGATTGGAAGAGGGATAGATTGAGTAGGGGCTTATACTGGTTGGTTTATCCTAGGAGGATACTTTGGTTATTGGATTGGTTTTTGCTTGGGTTTTTGGTATTTTATTGGTTGTGGTTGGAACTATTTAGGGTTTTAAAAATTTTGTGGAGGGTAGGGGTTTGGTTCATATGGCATACTAGGTTGTTAGTTTTCTTTCCAATGGAATCCTGGATGGTCATTGTACCTTGGATTGAAAGTGTTTGGGTATTGTGGATTATGAAATTTTAGAGCATTGAACTCCTCTGGTGGTCCTCCTAGAATAACTTCTTTATTATAAGGGATGTTTGGGAAGTTGTCCATCGTGTGGTCATGTTTGTCACAAATTGTGAAAACAGGTTCAACAGTTTGAATTTCATGGACCTTCCTAAGATCGATCTCCTCAACCTTTCTAGTGACTGCAGAAAGTTTCTCCCTAAGACATTACTCCTACATAAATGTGTGAATTCCACTAGATTTTTATTGGCTTCTAATAGTAAGGTTTTTTTCTCCATGTTTTATTTTTTTTAGCAAGGCTTTATAGATACTCGTAAGCATCATTTGGGGCTTTGTTTTTGAAAGTTACATTACACATCATGTCAATGAATTGTTTGTTTCCCTGACCCAAACGTTCATATAAAATTATAACTTGTTTAGGAATATATCAACCATGGTGTGGAACCATGTTTAAGGTTTATTTTAACCTTTCCCATGTTTCATAAAATGACTCCCCTTCTTTTTCAAAAATGTTGTTGATGCTCTATTTAAGTGTAATTACTTTGTGATGAGGGAAGTATATTTTGTAGAATTCTATTTTCAATTGGTCCCAAGAGTGGATTAATGAAGTTATCATAATGTTTAACCAATTATTTGATTGATACTTAAGTGAGAAAGTAAATAGCCTCATCTTAGATTACTCAAGTTGATGTGGGGGACACATGGTTTCAACAATGTCATTGAACTCTTTGACATGAAGGTATGTCATTTCCAACTCCATTCCATGGAATGTGGGAAGGTGGTTTCGGACATGGGGTTTAAAGATGTAATTAGAATATCCTAGGTAATTGTATCTAATGCATGAGGGGGAATTGGTCTAGGAATTTCTGAGGTAGTCATTCATGGTTTTATCAACTACATTCTCTAAGTTTGGGGCTACCTCATTTGGATTTCCATTTTAGTTCCTACCCTGATTTATGGGTTGGTTTATTTGAATACCTTCCATTGAAATGGGATTAATTTTTGAATATGTAGTATTAATAAGATTAGGATCTAATGTAAATATCACCCTTGGTGTACTTGACTCACCAACCCCAGGACTATCCACCCTAACTAGATGGTTTAATTGGTCACGAGTGTAGGAGGACATGCGCCAAAAGAAAAAAAATGAGAAAGGAAAAAAGATAAAATAATTTGGATGAGAATAGAATAAATGTGGGAGAATAGAATTGGTCTTGATATGACTTACTTGGGTCCCCATAAATTGTGCCAAAATTTGGTCTTTCCCATATTTACCCAAGTTTTAGGGTTAAGCGGTCGCTTGTAGTTTAGCTTGGGTTGTCGAATCCTCAGAGACCTAAGAAGAAACCCATAGACACGTACATTATATGGACTATTTTTGGATATTAAGTGGACAACTTTGGTTTGATTATATATATGTTTAAGTGAAAACTAATAGTCTTAAGTGAATTCAATTTAAAATAATGATTTGATCCTAGGTTATCACTTGGGTTGGATTGGATGCATTCCTTTTTCAATTATTTCAATTTCATATATTTTATATGGGTTAATTTAAGGAGATAAAACAACATCATCACTTACTGTATTAATGCCAACACACCCTAATACTAATCACCTATACACTTGAATGATAAATGTTTTGATAACTCCAAGTTAAAGGTTCGTATTAGCACTTGAAGTGTGTGGCCTTAAATTCAACAAGGACAAAAGAGTTTAAAGATCGTTAAAAAAATTCTCAATTAAAAGAAGTGATTATACATTAATTGAGTGATAAATAACATCCAATACATCCCCTTTATAAAACCTTGGATCAACCCATAAGTGTGTTATCCCTCCATTGATTATATGGTTTCAATGGAAGCGGGAAGTAGACTCATGAGGGAGGAAATAGAGAAGTAAAAAAATAATGAAATAATGATCACTCCAGCATTGTGTGATAATATCACAAGGTTTGGTGTGAAAAAAAATCACACCTTGAGACAATGGTATCAATGTGATATAAATAAGAATAGAATAATAGGTCGATAAGAAATTTTATTAAGAAACTATGATGAATTGAACAACTTACATGAGAAAGTAAAACTTAAGGCAACAAAATCGTAGCATAACATTACAATTAAACAATGCACCAAAGATGCTCAACTCCTTCACCACCACTACCTTAAATATGAATTTTTGAAGACTTTGGTCGAAATAAAAATAGTAAAAAATCATCTCACTTGAGTATGGTAGGCCTAGTGTAGAGGGAAGTAAGTGAGATGAGACTTTTCCACCCTTGACCCGAAGTTGCAGCCATCTTGAATACACTGAACAAAGGCGCCTATATGGACTTCTATATGGAAAAATTGGAGTGGTCCATAGAAGGGAAAAATGGATATCCGTATGCATACAAACTTTAATTAAAATTTAAGCCCAATATAATTTTTGGTTTCCTAGATATGATTAAATTTGTGGTCTATTTTTCTAGGCCACAGAATATAGCCCAGAATTTTATCTCCAAATTGGGCTGCATGAAACCCCTTTTAACAATCCAAATTAGAACTTTTTACTATTGGATTACATGTTACCCTTGATTTCCTATGTCTTCAGTTTAATTTTAAGAATTATTGGGCTTGTATTGTGGCATCTATAGTCTCTTTTTTTGGTTCTTGTCCTGTTTACTTTTCTTAGAATGTTGTTTCTTCAAGGCCAACTTTGGTGATCTTGTAATGTGAATCTTCAAGTGTTACAAAAACATGAATTATTCCTTATAGCCTGGGAGACCTATAAATAAAATATTAAAATAAAATCAATATCATTGGTTGTTTTATAGGGTGTTCAAAAATATACCATGTAATAGTGCATTTTAAAAAGGAATTCCAATTATAATATGAAATAATGTTCAAAGTGTAAAATGCACTAAAAATGGTGTTTATGGTTAATAAAACACATTAATATTATAATATAAACAATGATTATTATCCTCTTTCAGTGGATAGTCATGAATCATTCTTATTCCTTGAACTAGCTATCACATTGGAGGTGAACTAATTAAATTCATTATGTTTATCTTGTTCCTTGTTTATTTCATTTTATTAAAGATAATTAGAGATAATAAATTTATAGTTAATTATATAAATATTATATCAAGTCAGAATGAAGTTAAAAAGAAAAAATATATATAAATTAATTCACTCCTATCTTTTTAAATATTTATTATGGGTGTAACAACTAGTATCAAGGTGGGAGGTTTTGTTAGATGGTTTTTTTTCTGAAATTTTTTAACTTTATAACTCTAATAAAGTACAGACTCATGTGAATTTTCAGAAAATAGAATTTCTAGTATGTAAAATTAGAATTATATTTTATATAAATTATCCTAAATATCAAAATAATAGTTCTATATAGAATAAATATAGGTTATATGTTTAGAGTATCTATCTTTTAAATATATCACAAGTTGTGGGATGTTGACCCAAAAGTTTTGAATTCCTTTAGTGGTATATTTTATAACACAATATGAACTGAATTTATGGAATTTAAATCCTCAAATTTGAAGTTGTTGAACATCCAAGAAGGTTATTCAAAATTCAAGAAGGTGAAACTTTATGTTGTAGGAACAAAATTGAATATCTAAAAATTATTCAAAGGTAATTTTTTGATAAATTCGTTAATAAGGCCTATAGACATTTTTTAGACATGAGAGGCATAGGTGAGCTCATTAAAGATGTTAGAATCATAATAAAAATTATATAACAACTCCCTAAACAAGTAAATCCAAATATTTCCATATTTTAAGAAAGTTATATCAAAATGGTATCCCTGGAAGATAATAAAATAATGCTTGTGTCATATGATATTTGAATGAATGGGAATGATCCTATCATGTAAGATAAGGCAAATGATATGTATTTTAAATATGTAAATTTTCTCTTTATATAATATGATACATATTAAATAAATTTATATGACATGATGACATTACTATTATTTGATCAAAAAGGGAAGAAATTAAATATTTAGAAACCAATGGAATTGATGATTATATATATAAAAATACAAATTCTAGGGTTCTAGTATCAACTAATAGAAATATAAATATGTTAATTATAAAGATAATTATGAGAATTAATGAGTGGTTTAATTGAAAATCGTGATAAAACAATCCCTGGATGAAATTAATATCCAAAGTAAACATAAAAAGAGGTAAATTTTATTGCTAAATATTTGAAATTCTATATAAAATATAAAAAATAATATATTCATGGTATAAAATAAGAAGAAAAAATTCTTAAATCTAATAATTCAAAATATATTTATAATATAGTTTTTTATCAATATTAAAGTAGAATAACAATATAGAATCATTTTATTATTTACCTTAATGGTGATAGAAAATAAAACATAATGAGGATCTTTAAGTAGATGTGCTTAGATATATAATAATGGTAGAAGATCAAGTGAGACTACAAACAACCAATGTAAAAAACAAAAAAACCAAAAAAATTATATTTTATCCTATGATAAATCCAAATATAATTATAAAAAATATTTAAGTATTATTGATTAATATCTACAAAAAATATCATATCTTGAAGGAAAAGATAGAATGGGATATGGTGTATTTCAGATGAACATATAAGCTAAGGATAAAAGATAAGTGGTTATACTAAAAATTAATTTTTGAGTTTAATTAATGTCACATAGTGACAATACCATAAAATAAGATTCAAAATAAATCCCTAGAAATTAGGTGTTTTCTATTGAAATCTTGGTCACTCAATTTTAGTATGTTTCACTACAAAGTAAAAGAATTTTTTTAAAATTAATTGATAATAGAATGACATTAACACATTTATTAATTTATGAAGTAATTTATTACATGGTTATTTGTTTAGGTATATGGTATATTCAAAAATAATTATATTATTAATAGTGGTGAAAGATAAATGCACCTATGAAAAAGAGATATCTCACTCCTATAATATTTCAACAATGTGAGTCAAAGAATAAACTCTAATTTAAAAATGAATTTTTTTATCCAAGAAATTTTATCTCTTACAATATCTCGACGAATTTATATTAAGAGGATATCCATATTCAATTATAATTCATCAGTGAAAATAATCGAAATCAAGAAGAAAAATGAGGTTAAATTTTCTTTCATGGAAAGTGATAGTGATAGAATATGGATATTTGATAGTGGTTATTGTTCCAATATAATGAGAAATAATAATTTTATGAATAATAAGAATCAAAATGATGATGGAAATATTATATTTAGAAAACAAATATATCTTCAAATAAAATTATCCTGAAAATATAATATTATTGAAAAGGATGTGTATAAGGATTATGTGTTATATTTCAGGGGATTATAGAACAATATTCTATGTTTGAGTCATTTCTTTATCACCAAGTATGAATTAAACTTTAATCATAAGTTTTTAACTCTCATTTGATGAAATTGAGTTATTATAATAAATTTAATCAAAATAATAATTAAAAAATATTATATTAATAATGAATAATTCTATTTTTTCCTTCTATTAGAGAATAATAACATATTATGGATCTAATTACTTATCCATATAAACTCATATTAAGTGGAGAAATTATGAGAGAAACGTGTAGGGAAAAATATTCCAACAATGATGATAGATTTATAATATTCTTTTAGTGAATTTCAAATATGGGAAATAAACTTTAATACATATATGTATAAGAATAATAAGTTTAAAGACGTTTTAGAGTTGGTTCATCAACCCACTTGTGTGCACTTCTATTCTAAATTTTGGCTTAGTGAATTTTTAAGGAAACCACATAATTTATCATATTAAAACCAAAGTAAATTCAATATATTTATCTCATCATTTTATCATTAATAATATATACAATTTTATATTTAGGAAGAAATATAATTAAGTTTTTTCAAGAAGTCATTGTTATGGAAACCAAAGGATGTCTGTAGAACCACTTGTAATAAATGATGAATCCAACATTGATCAGTGTTATTCCAATGTGATAAATAAATAAAGTTCCTTAATGTTTATTATAGTGACCCTAGACTTTTACATATAATAGTACATGATTTTAATAGTAATTATGTATTAGAATACAAGCCAAGTATTGAAAAGTCTATTGTCTTAGAAGACTAGGTACATAATCAAACATTATAAAAACAAATTTTTATTTGAACTCCATATTGACATCCTATCTTCTATTATTCTCATAAATCCGCATAGGGTGACCTTGGGAATACATGAACATTGGGAAGAGCTAAAACTCCCCTCAAGGGAATAAACATAAGAATAAAGCTTTAGTACATGGGTTAGAAGGCATGACATTATGATATAAAAAAAGCATTTAACATATGAAATAATAACTTATAAACATTGTATAATTTATACATGGAATCATATAAATGTGGAAGAAACATAAATCATGAATTTAGTACGATCCAAGGCTAACTTCCAAGACCATTTCTCATAGTATCACAATCCAAGGCTAACCGCTGAGACCGTTACACATAGTAGCACAAGCCAAGGCTAACCACCAAGACCGTCTCACATAAAGTCTCATGAGACTTGACGTCACCCAATGCATTGGATTTAAATCCTTTTGAACCCATCTTAACATGTTCATGAATATTATTTCAACATAAATAATTATACATAACCAATCTTACATAAACATAAGGGCTACCCATGGAAATAATTGGGTACCACAATCATGACATAAAGCATAATCAATGGGCATATCATGAATGTGTCCATGAAATAAATGAATTAGAACATAAATGGAATTTAATAATATAAAATAGTCATATATCATGTTAAGTTATGTCAAATATAAGTGACAGCATATAAGAAATGTATTTAAGAAATTTTAGCATCAAAACATTTTTGAGCAGTTTTAAGGAAAATACTATTGAGATTTTAAAATAGAAAAGGGATAAATATTTTATATAAAAGTATAATTGAACAAAGAAGGTTTTTATGATAAAAATTATGATTTTATAAAGATAATGGTGTCTTAAAATAGAGGATATAGTTCACTTGATATTGGGTAGAAATTGGGGGAGTTCCCTTAAAACGAGTTTGCTTATGGGGTAGTATCGAGGGGGGAATAACTTAAAAGCATGTATATCCCTAAAATAGAATGAGGTATGGATCGAAAACATTAGTTTGGAGAATATAAATTGAATTTTTTATTTTTACACAAAAATAAAAGACAACTTCATTTGGGAAAAAAGAAAGATAGAGCAACTCGGAAGAATACCGGCGGTCCGGGTAGAATTCCTTACGGATTATCGGCATGGTATCAGGTGTACATAAGAGGGATTCGTGAGAGATAATGGGGTTTATCATCACTTATACATCATTAGGTAATTTTTTGGGAGGTGATAAATTATACCCCATCATTAGGTATTACACATGAAATGTCATAGCATATAGTACACTCTTAAATAAGAGTGAAATTTAGAGGATCCCTTACCTTATTTTCATTGGTGTTCTCCACTTGATATCAATAACCTGAATATTAAAACTAGGTTAATTAAATAATAATTA
Source organism: Viscum album (assembly GCA_963277665.1). Lineage (NCBI taxonomy): Eukaryota > Viridiplantae > Streptophyta > Magnoliopsida > Santalales > Viscaceae > Viscum > Viscum album. The sequence continues at coordinate 506,307,843 of OY728131.1, read as the reverse complement.
AAGAACCTATTATATATTTATAATATTTATTATAACCTTTTTGAGTTTATTTATTTCCATTTTGATTGGTTATGAGGTTCAATTTCATTATTCGGGTCTGTTTGCTTACTTGGTTTTAATGATCAGTTCACTTATATTCATGATCGGATAAACATATATGAGGAAATTGGTTTTATAGAATTGAATTTATATTTTATTATTGAAAATCCGGAAGGTTATATGTTTAAAATTTTAATTTGGTTAATTGGAGTGAAGTTGAATCATTATGTAAAACTTTAGTGACAACCTTTTGGGTTAATTGGCGGTTTTTTACCACAAAGAACACATTTTTTTTATAAAAAAAACCATATTTATAAAAGGGTTACAGAACCATATATGAGTAATAATACATATATTTTTATCTGGTTAAATCATGAAAATGGTTTCATGACCATAATTGAATACAGTGATGAAAATTGATAACATGTCGTCCTTGATTGTGCTAAATTAACACATCTCAAACAGCGTTTTCATTTATTTCAAATAAAAGATGGTGAAAAGAGATAAGATAATGAATTATACCCTTATAATAAAATAATTCCATTACATTTATGTTACTAGAGTTATCATACCATTTGTTTGAAGTTAGGTGAGGAAAGATACAAGAAAAAAAGAACTTAAAAGAAATAGAAGAATTGGAAAGAGGAATCTAGCTCTTGAGTTTGACTCCTTTGAGAGCCTCTTAAGAGGATAGGATTTGGTATTTTGAAGATATTAGGGGATTTTGGACTTTTGGAAGGATCTTGGGAAGATATTTTGGCAGAATATTGTCATGTCACAAGGCTTGAGAGGAGTGAAGAGAAGAGGTAAGGATTGGTGGTATTTAAAGTGGAGGGGAGTGGGGTTTTCATAATATTATAATCATTAATTTATTATTTGTTCACATGAAATGAAATAGTGAGTATTAAATTAACAATAATAGTAATAAATTCATGTGAGTTTGAACCAATTTTCATTTACATCATCCATTACTCAAGCATGATGTAGAAATTCTGGTTTTAGCATTTATTGTGAACTATTGTATTTTACTATTCATCAAAAATTCATGTATTTTAGAAATATCCCAAAAATTCACCCAAACCATTTTTCATCGTGTAAAATACAAAAATTAAATCCATTTTTCAAAAAAAATTCTAAATACTATTAATTTAATATTTAATTAAAATCATAATTTACTTGAAAAATACAGATTTTAAAACCTTTATTTTCCTATTCCCAGATATAGGTATATCGTACTTCCACTTGGATATTATTTATATACTATCATAGGTAATATTACTATTCATTATGGTATTTCATTATTCGTAACGTTGTGTTACTATTCATAAGGATAGGTTACTATTCACCAAAAAGTATGTTTTTCTTATCAGACTCCAAATATCTTACAAATCGCAACTGTGTATGTCAGATTTTCAAAATTCAAATCACAGAAGTGAAAAAATTATGTTTAAAGTTCACATAGAAATTAATAGTTCATTATTTTGTGATTTCATGTTATTATATGGCATAATCATAACAATTAAATTTCTATTGAAAAACATTGGGTCGTTACATTCTTCCCCCTTAATAAATTTCACCCTCGAAATTTTGTTTTATATTCTAGGCCAAAAACAGGTGTGGGTACTTTTCCTTCATTGTCTCCACCAATTCCCATGTTTCCTCTTAGTACTTATGGTTCCACCATAGTACCTTGACCAAATTAGTAGTCTTTTCACATAGAACTTTATCTCTATGATCCATGATCTTCACTGGATACTCCTCATAAGAAATATTATCCTCCAACTGTACCACCTCTGAAGAGAGTACATGTGAAGGGTCTGGTATATACTATCTTAAGAGGGATACATGAAATACATCATGTACTTTGTCTATGGTAGGTGGAAGTTCTATTCTATAGGCAAAATCTCTGACACGATCAAGGATATCGAAGGGGCCGATGTACCTGAGACTTAACTTCCCTTTCTTTCCAAACATCATGACCTTTTTCTATAGAGATACACATTGAAATACCATGTCTCCAACTTTGAACTAAAGGTATCATCGATGATTGTATACATAACTCTTCTATCGACTTTGGGATGTCTTAATGTGATTCTAAATGATTTTCACCTTCTCCACCATTTCTACTATCATTTCAGGTCCTAGCAGCTCACGCTCACTGACTTCATCCCAAACACGCTGGTGTTCTTCACCTTTTCCCATAAAGGGCTTCATATGGTTCCATTTGGATTCTAGAGTGAAAAATATTGTTGTAGGATAATTCAACCATTGTAATATGTTGGTCCCATCCTCCTTTGAAATCCATAGAACATGATCTCAACATATCCTCTAGTTTCTAGATAGTTTCCTTAGATTGGACATCAATTTGAGGATGATAGATCGTATTGAAGTTCAGTTCAGTGCTTAGAGAATGTTGGAGAGTTTTCCTAAACATCTAGGTGAATCATGGATCTCAATTAAATACAATAGATAGTGGTACTCCATTCATACTTACCACTTCTTTGATGTATATCTGTGCAATTTGATCCAATGAAAAGTCCTATCGAATTATGATAAAGTGAGCTATCTTTATAAGACGATCCACAATGACCCATAAATAATTGTTTCCTCTGGATGTCCTTAGAAGTCTAGTGACAATGTCTATGATAATGTTTTCCCACATCCATGTTGGTTTGGGTAGTGGTTGCATCATCCCCTTAGACTTTTTCCTCTCGTCCTTCACTTGTTGATATACCAGGCACTTTGATGTATATTCAGCAATCTCACTTTTCATATTGTCCCACCAAAAGTCTTCTGAGAGATCTTGATACATCTTTGTTCTCTTTGGTTGAATAGAGAAGTTCGAGCTATGTACGTCACTAAAAATCTCCATCTTTATCTCTGGATCGAATGGTACACATAATCGTGACCCAAATCTTACAACTCCATTTTTATCAATCATGAACTCTAAGGATTTCCCATCTCTGATAGCTTTCACCCTTTTTATAATTTCTACACATTTTCTTTGATCATCCTTTAGTTTCTCTATAAGGGATTTTTGAGTAATAATTTGAGAAAGGATTGATTATATTTCTCACATAATGATTCCCATGTCCATTCTCTACAAATATAGAAAGATCAGATCCTTTTCAATTCTCATCATTGATAAAGACACATGATCCTTTATACTTAGAGAATTCCCCACCTTAATTGCATTACTGGGATGGTATTGGATTGAGTAGTCATAATCCTTGATGAGCTCTATCTATCTTATTTGGCGCATATGAAGCTCTTTCTATGTGAATATATATTTGAGACTCCTTTTATCATTATATATCTTACACTTCTCCCCATAGAGATAATGCTTCCAGATTTTCAATGAAAATATCACACCCTCCACCTCCAGATCATGGGTGGGTTAGTTTTTCTCAGGGATTTTCAACTACCTTGAGTCATAGGCTATCACTTTATCATTTTTCATTATCACACATCCTAATACCTTCTTTGAAGCATCATATTACACAAAAAATAGTTATACACTTGTTGGGAGTGTGAGTACTAGTGTAATGATAAGCCTCTCCTTCAACTCCTTGAAACATTATTCACATTCCTAAGTCTATAAAAACTGTACTCCCTTCTATTTAATCTTGGTCACTGGGTTTGAAAATCATGAAAAGTTTTTCAAAAATCATCTATAATAACCATCTAGACCCAGAAAGTTGTGGATCTCTACTAGAGATGTTGGCCTAGGTCACTCTTCAATTGCCTTTTTCTTTGAAGATTCCACATATATCCCTTTGCTGGTGATAACATGTCCCAAGAATGATACTTCCTCCATCCAGAACTCACATTTAATGTACATTGCATACAAATTCTCCCATTATAAAGTCTTTAACACAATATTCAAATTCTCATCATATTCCTCCTTGTTCTTAGAGTATATCATAATATTGTTGATAAATACTACCACAAATTTATTGAGGAAATATCTAAAGACTCTATTTATTAAATCCATGAAAATTGTTGGAGCATTATTGAGTCTAAATCGCATCACTATGAACTCATAGTGTCCATACCTCATTTGAAAGGGAGTCTTGGGAATATCTTCCTTCCTCGCCTTTAATTGGTGATATCCCAACCGAAGGTCCACCTTAGAGAAATAGATGGCCCCACAAAGCTAATCGAACAATTAATCTATCTGAGGAAGGTGATACTTTTTCTTTATCATGATTTTATTGAGATCAAAATAATAAATGGAAAGGAACATTGATCCATACTTCTTATTGACGAAGAGGACTAACACACCCCATGGTAAAGCACTAAGGTGTATAAAACCCTTCTCTAGATTCTCTTGTAACTACTTATTAATCTCTTTCAGCTCTACGATGGCCATTATGTAAGGTTTCTTTGATATAGGCAGAGATCCAGGAATAATTTCAAATGACAACTGAATCTCTCGGTCAGGAGGAAGACCAGGCAACTCTTCCGGGAATATATTAATGTCATCCCTCATGATGGGCATGTATTCAAGAAAGATTATCTCCTTTGTCTCAATCATTGGATGCTTCGATATGTGAAGAGTGATCTCCCTTTCTCGATAGTTTATGTTGTATTTGTATAAAGATGTCCAATCCATGCCCAAGATAGAGTTGAACTCCACTAAAGGAAGTATGATGATATTTGATGGGAGGTTAAGTCCACAAAAATTAACCGAGGAAGAGTTATAAACCATGTATGTAATAATTTCCCCATTCGTTGTTCTCACAGATTACTTGTCCTCCAAATTTTGAGGTTGTTTTTGAATAGTTCTCCTAAAATTTCAAGATATAAAAGAATGCATAGAACCAGAATCAAATAGTAAATTCACTATTACTGAATGAATAACTAGATTACCTTTCACCACATCATTTTCTGGCTCCACCTCAGTAGTAGTGATAGCATAATTCTTTTCTTTTTCCTTGGAGGTTGTTTTTTATTTCCTCTAACAACCCTTGGCTTAGAGAAATTGTTTTCATAATGCCCATGCTCTTTGCAGTTGTAACACTACACCACTAGCTGAGTGTTGATCTGAACCTTCCTTTCTTCTTCCAGATTAGCGAGATTTTTCATATCCCTTAAACAGTTTTTGTCTAGATGTCCCAAATTTTCACATTATAAGCAATTTGTGGTTCCCTTTTGATAGTTCCCAGGATGATTCTTCCCACAACTTTTACAAGTGGGATATTCGGGCTTCATTCCATCATGTGATTTTTTTTGAACCACCCATGTTGATCTCTATTTTTATCTTCTTGTCACCCGGCCCATAATACCACTAAGATTATCCAATCTCCATTTAAACCTTGAGGGAACTACGGACAATCTCATTATAACTGTCGAAGTCTCTAATTTCCAACACTTTCTTTAGACTTGGCTTTAGTCTGCTAAATAAGCGATCCTAATTGCTTTTGTTGTTCATGAAAAAGCTATAGGCATACCTTGAAAGCCTTGTAAAGGTTTCTTCATACGCCCTGAAGGACTCATCTTTCTTCTGCTTGAGTCTGAGTAACTCTATTTCCATCTTGAGATAGAGGGTTCGAGGAAAATAATTTTTGAAAAACTTCCTCTTGAATTCCTCCTAATCCATGGAATTAATTTCCTCCTAGGGAATTGTATTCTCAATTAGTTTCAACCACTGATCAGCTTCCCCATAAAAATTATGGACCTCCGGTACAACTTTCTCTTCTTCCGAGCACTAGAGAATAGAGAATATCTTTTCAATGGGGTTAATCCTCTGTTCCGTGAAGAGGGGATCAAAAGATACACTAAACATGAGAGGCCTTTTCTGCATGAAGGATTCTATAGAAACTTTCTCTTTTATTTGAGGAGGAGGGAGTTCCACATGGTTCAATTTATTATTCATAACTTAAGCTAGTTGAGCAAGTAAAATCAGGAAGTTTGAAGCACCTTTTCTTATCATATCAGGAATATCATTAGGGATATATTCACATTGCATGTGACATTAGTTGTTGGAACATTTTCTTCTATTTATCTCCATTAAATAATAAAATGAATGTACAATTAGAGGGTTTTAATACTTATCTTTTGAACATAAAAAGGAATCTGTGAACATAAAAGTATAAACTTGTAATGGAGAAGTATATCCTAAATTTTGATTCCTTAGGTTTAAATCTAGGTTATCCTTGATCTATTTATTAACTTATATTCTTATGTTATTTTTTTATTCCCTTAATAATGGTTTTTACTAACCTCATTAATTTACCAAGGAACATCCCCTAGGAGTGTAAAACCAAGAGTGCAGTATGGCTTGTTGTCGTGTATCAGGATACCCCGGGTTATGCCCGAAACTCCTTGTCGGAGTTTTCACTCATTGATACATATGTTCCAGAGCTACCTCTACCTATTTGTATCCATACATGGACATATTTTATTGATAAACTACATAATATATACTTACCAAAATTTAGGTATGTTTTCTTATACTTCGGCTCATCCTTAGGGTTCTTACTAAAGTTCTCTATTACTAATCTCTAAAAATAACTAGACCATCCTATGATACCAACTATAGAGACCCTAGCCTTTTAAATATAACATTACATGATTTTAAGCATAATTATACATTAGATTGTAAGCCAAGGATCGAAAATTCTAGTGTCTTGGAAGACTAGGTACATAATCAAACATTATAAAAACAATTTTTTAATTAAACTCCATATTAAGATACTATCTCCCGTTGTGATCAGAAATTTTCATAGGGTAACCTAGGGATAAAATTAATAGAGGGATGATCTAAAAATCCTAGAAATGGAATAAATATAAGAATAAATCTTTAGTACATGGGTTAGAAGGCATGACACGGTGATATAAAAAGGCATGTAACATATGAAATAATAATATTTAAACATGGGATCATTTATACATGGAATCATAGAAATGTGACAGAAACAAAAATCATGAATTTATTATGATACAAGGCTAATTTCCATGACTGTTTCTCATAGTAGCACAAGACAAGGCTAACTGCGAAGACTGTTGGACATAGTAGTACAATCCAAGGCTAACCACTAAGACCATCACACATAACGTCTCATGAGACTTAACTTTACCCAATGTATTGGAGCATTATCTGGGTTCACCCATATTAACATGTTCATCAATATTCATTCTACATAAATAATCATACATAATCAATCTTACATAAACATAAGGGCTACCCATGGAATGAATTGGGTACCACAATCATGACATAAAGCATAATCAATGGGAGTAACATGAATGTGTCCATGAATGAAAGAATTAGAACATACATGGATGTTCATAAGGTGAAATAGTAATATACCATGGTAATTGATATCAAATAGAAGTGTCAACATGTAATAAATGTATTTGAGAAGTTTTATCATTAAAACATTTTTGTGCGGTTTTAAGGAAAATACTATAGAGATTTTAAAATAAAAAATGGAAAATATATATTATATAAAACCAGAAGTGAACCGAGAAGTTTTTCATAATAAAAATTTTGATTTTATAAAGATAATTGTGTCATAAAATAGATTATATAGTGATCTTAAAATTGGGTAGAAATTTGGGAGTTCCCTTAAAACGTGTTTTCTTATTGGGTGTTATCGAGGAGGGAATAACTTAAAAGAATGTATATCCCAAAAAGAGAATGAGGGATAAATATTGAAACATGATTTTGGATTATATAAACATAATTTATAATTTTACATAAAAATACAAGACAACTTCATTTAGGTAAAAAGAAATATAGAGCAACCCGAAGGAATAAATGCGGTTTGAGTAGAATTACTTAGAAATTATCAGCATGGTATTAGGTGTACTAAAGAGAGATTCATGAGGGAGAAAGGGGTTTATGATCACTTAAACATAATGAGTTCATTATTTAGAGGTGATAAATCATACCCCATAATTAGGTATTACACATGAAATGGCATAGAATAAAGGACACTCTTGAATAAAGTTGAAATTGAGAGGATTCCTTACCTTAAGTTTGTTGGTGTTCACCACTTGATATCAAAAACCTGAATAGTCAAATTATTTTCATTAATTAATAACTCTAAAACCTATTCTACATTTATAATATTTATTATAACCTTTTAGTTTCATTTAAAACCATTTTTATTAGTTATGAGGTTCAATTTCATTATTCGGGTCTATTTGTTTACTTGGTTTTAATGATCGGTTCACTTATATTCATTTTTGGATAAACATGTAAGAGGAAAGTGGTTGTCTATAATTAAAGTTATATTTTATTATTGATCATCTATAATTTTACATGGTTGAAAATTTAATTTGGGTAATTGGAGTGAAGTTTAATCATTATGTAAAACTTTAGTGACAACCTTTTGGGTTAATTGGCGATTTCTGACCACAAATAACACATTTTATTTTATAAACCAAAACCATGTTTACAAAATGATTCCAGAACCATAGATGAGTAATAATACATATATTATGTTCAGGTTCAACCATGAAAATTCTTTCATGACCATCATTGAATATGGTAATGGAAATTTATAACCCGTTCTCCTTGATTGTGCTAAATTAACACATCTCAAACGGTGTTTTCATTTCTTTCAAATAAAATATGGGGAAAGGAGAGAACATAATGAATTATCCCATTAGCATAAAATAATTAAATTACATGTATGTTACTGGATTTATCATACCATTTTGGTGGATTGAGGTGAGAAAAAGATACAAAAAAAGAAAAGAACTTAAAAGAAATAAAAGAATTGGAAATAGGAATCTGCCACTTGAGTTTAACTCCTTTGAGAGCCTCTTAAGAGGAGAGGATTTGGTACTTTGAAGAGACTAGGGGCAGCTGGATGTGGGGATGGAGCTTGGGAATATATTTTTTCAGAATATTTTCAAGGAACAAGGCTTGAGAGAAGTGAAGAGAAGAGGTAAGGACGGGTGGTATTTGTAATGGAGGGGAGGAGGGTTTTCATAATATTATAATCCTTAATTTATTATTTCTTCACAAGACAAGAAATAGTGAGTATTACATGACCAAGAATAGTAATCAATGCATGTGATTTTTAAATAATGGCCATTTACATCATCTATGACTCAATCATGATGCAGAAATTCAGGTTTTGGCATTTATTGTGAAGTATCATATTTTAATATTCATTAAAAATTCATTTATTTTATAAAAATCTCAAAAATTCACCCAAAAAAATTTTGACGTGAAGAATTTAAAAATGGAATCCATTTTTCAAAAATAATTTTATAAATATGATTAATTTAATATTTAATTAAAATCATAATTTACTTGAAAATGCATATTTTAAAATATTTATTTTCTTATTCCCAGATATAGGTATAACATAATTCTACTTGAATCTTATTTATATAATATCATAAGTAAGAATACTATTCATTAGGGTATGTCACTATTCATAATGGTATGTTATTATTCATAAGGGTAGGTTACTATCCACCAAAAATTATTTTTTTCTTATAAGACTCCAAATAACTTACTGATCGCAACTGTGTATGGCAGTTTTTCAAAATTCAAATCACAGAAGCGACAAAATTATGTTTAAAGGTCACATAGAACTTAGTAGTTAATTATGTTATTATTTCATGTGATTATATGGAATAATAAAAATAAGGAAATTTCCATTGAAAAACATTGGTTCGTTACATTTATGTACTCTAAAATTAAAAAACCACTACTGAAATTAGTGAAACATGAAACCCTAGGCCACCATTCCAATCTAGGGCATCAAAAATGCAGAAAAAGGAGAATAAAAGAAGAGAGAGGGTTAAGGGTAAAAACATACCATTATGCTTCCAACTAAAAATCATCTAAAAATGATCAATAATAGGCTAAGAACAATGGGAATCAAAGGGGGAGAAACTGTCCATATGGGGGAGAGAAAATTGGGCTAGGAATGGGGGTTCCACACTCCTAGTATAGAAAAAACCATGTACGAACAATTTCAAACAACCATCGGTATACGGCTAACTTATACCAATGGTTTTTTAAAACCATTAGTATAGGTAACATGTATCAATGTTTTTTAAATCCTTTGTATAATATTGTTGATACATACCATATTTCCAGTAGTGACTCAAATCCATTGAAGAGATGAAATTTCAATTGAAAATATTCATTGTAATGAAAATTAGGGACTCCTTATGAAAAAGGATATAGAAAGGGTTTAAGTATTATTTTTTATTTAATATGGGTATAATATGGTGATAAAATATTAATTTATATGTATATTTTATAAAGGGTATAATGAGTCCCTTTTTATATGAAAAATTCTATGTCATTTTTAAAATATTCAATATTTAAGGGTTAAAATTTTAATTTTTATGTGGAAAGTGACTAATAAATGGAAAATATAAGATATGTTAGACCATCCATAATCTATATAAGTTTCAATATAATGATTTTTTTTATTAATTAATAAATAATTTTTTACAGTAGATACCATTTAAAGCCATTTTCAGGGTTAATCTTTTAATTTGACTTTAAAAATATATAGATGACTATGGAATTACACTTCAAATATTTATATAATTAAATACCTATAAATTTTATATTAAAAATCATGAAATAATATAATAAATCTAAACCTTATTACCTTAAATATTTTAAAACCTATATTTTTTACCTTTCTTTTGCTTGCAAAAGCATTGTTTCAACACTACATAAGCATTTTAGATAATTATATTATTATTTAATTTTAAAATAAAATTATCGACATAAATATATTTATCATTCATAATTATTATCTTTTAAACCCATTCATAAAATTATTTATTTTCATTTAAATTATGATAACACTATTTTAAAATAATAATTTTCACTTTTCTTACATTGCGTAAGCATTGGGTTACAATTTTGATAAATAACTTGTTATATAATTTTAAAATTTATGAATATAATGTCCCAAAATTTTATCAATGAAATTTTAATTCTTATAATTATTCCTTAAAACACATGAATCACATATAGAATCCGATAAAAAATTATTCTCATAAATGAATAATAAAATAAATGATATTTATAGAAATTAAAGAACCTATGATGATGGAATAGTAACATGCCTATTAGAATAGTAATATGACCATTTGGAATAGTAATACAACCATTAGAATAATAACCTCACCAATGAAAGTATAAATAAAATTTAGATATCTTGTAAATAAAAATATGATATATTTATATCATGGTATAAGTAAATAATTGTTTTAAAAAAGATAAATTAAGTGTTGGTATCTTTGTAAAACATACATGTTTTTTTTAAATTTTAGAATTAATATGATGATTTAAAATAAAATTTATTTTCATAAAATAGATTCATAAATTAATATTATGTTTTATTATAATTTTTAGATAATTTTATGATACCTTAATTAGTTTTTTACTGGGTCAAAAAATAAATTATATTATATTAAAATCTGCATTTTTCAAATAAATGATGATTTTATAAAAAAAATATCATATTGAAAAAACTATTTTTATAGAATAAATACCATTTTTTAAATCTACATGTTGAAAAATTGTTAGGGTGGATTTTTTGGATTTTTCTAAAATAGTTAAATTTTTGGTGAATAGTAAAATACAAAAAAATTATGATATAATCTAGATACATGAATTTTTGAGTCATGGATAATTTATGGATGATGTAAGCACCATTATCTTGAACTCTACTTCCCTAATTATTGTATTTATTCATGGTAATCAACACTATTGATTTTCTATAGCCAAAATAATATATAAATGAATAAAATAATTAAAAAAACACTCATATCCTCCCCAATAAATACAATGTCTTATCATCACACCTTATAATCATTTTATCTTTTCTAAATTCTACCTAATTTCATCTCCAAGCCTCTTCCCCATTTCCAATAAATTCTTTTTGAAGTTCCTGGTGAATTTTATTCATTTTCAATTCATGTTTGTTGGAAGACTTCAATGTATTTAAGGTGGTATAAATCTGACAATTTCTGAGTTATCCCTAAGTTCAAAGACTTGTCCAATATGAATGCACAATGTTTACTACATTTATGTGAAGAGTAAGAAGTTGAAGAATCCATGAAAAAGTTATTTAATTTTCATGCATAGGTTTTCATGTTGGTTTTTGGAATTTATTTTAAGAATGAAATTATATTTTGTTTCGGAAATTTTGTAATAAATTTTTATGGTCCTTTAGTTAAAAAATTTGGCTACCCCAAGCTAGATAGCCAGTAAGGGAAGAAGAATTCACCACTTAGTGGGAAGCGGAGCTTAACCCTTTCCATCCATCTAGCTTGAGTCGACCCAGGCTCGTGGGTGTGGATGAACTTACGTGAGGCACACAGAAGCAGAGGAGTGCTACCGTGCGGGTCGGCATAGGATGGGTGCAGAGCTCACCCATAGGAGAACTAGTATGAGGCAGTACTGGGGAGGGAGGAGAGAACTTATTGAATGAATATCATCATGCTTTGTATTATAAATAAGTGGAAGAGTTTGGCCCATTTCGATGTGGGATCAAGATTTTTAATGTGGAATGCTCCATATCCATTGGATCATCCGATTGAAATATTGAGGTTGTCCAATTGTTGATCATTGTATCTGAACCATGCGATCTATTTTAAAAACACAAAGAGTATTCATGGTTGTCCGATCTTCATATGAGTATCGTCTTCTACCTTGAGCTCACTCAAGAATTACTATGCACTGAGACCTCCATGAAACGTCGACATTTTCTCAAACTCAAGTTTCCATGCATAATTTGAGTACTTTGATGTTATGAAGCTGATAGAAACATTTTGCAATTGTGATTTCATAAAAAATGGAGACCAAAATGTATATTTATAATGGTGTGCAAAAGTTTTAAATTTTGGAGATGGTGTTCTTCAGTTGTCGTGAAATTGAGGCAGTATATGTTCTTGAGTAGTTCGACGGTGATTCCATAAGATTCTATGTTAGTGGATCACTACCTATATATACCAAGGTATATTTCATTTTCATTATTCATTAATCTCACATCTGATAGATTTTAAATATAAAGTGTTATTGTGAGTGTCTCACTCATAAAGGATCCCAAAATGTTATTGTTTTCACGAAGGAGTAATTTTATGGGAAATTGACATGTGCTTTGGACACTTGAGTAACTGTGCAAAGATCAAGGTTCTGCAAAGCTTTAACATGATACTATAATAGGATACTCATTTGTCTTGTATGAGGAATACTGATCCAGTGCTTTTTTGAGTTTGTGGGGACTTTTTGAAGAACTATAGACTGTGTAAACTTATACTGCTTTGTGAAGAATAAATTGTGTAATAGAGTCAGTATTTGAGAACCAATAGTGAATTACATGCTATACATGTTAGGTTTGTGTAGAGTGATTGTGTAAATTGGACAGTGAAGACTTGCGTGCATTAATACAATATATGCATGAGGTTGTAATGTCTTTGATATGAAGTTTGTATTGTGAGTGCATGAAGAAGTATATTTGATAAGACCACATACACTGAGAAAATCTATAAATAGTTTATGAAAGTTTCTATACAAATACATGCATCGAATATTAAATGTTTGGATAGAATAGTGAAATCTATTTGTGTGTGAATATTGTGATAAAGAAAATTCATACATAATTTAGTACATGCGAGTACAAATAAATATTCTTGCATGAAATAGTGGCTAGTGCATAGTGAGAAAACCATAAAATCGTTATTTTCATCAATTTTGAAAAGGTGAATGTGAAATATTTTTGCATATTTAGTGTGTAGTGTTTGATAATGAAGACGTGGAATCATTTGTATCAGTATTTCTGAATATTTTTGTATTCGAGATTTCAGTGGTTAGTGAGTCCGGGTCATCAACAGAAGAAATAATATTTTCCCGATTAGTTTTTTACTAAGTCAGCTAATTTAATACAGTGGATCATAATTGTTTGAGAAAGACTAGATCCAGTGTAAAGGATCATGATTTTTACACGAGCATGTGTGATCCAGCAATCCTGTGGAGGAGGATAAAATGATCATCCTATTTTTGTATCATCTTCAAGGAGAAGTTAAAGGTTGCAGCTGGGGGGGTCTAACCAGTTGTAAAATATTTTGATTGATGGTTCTAATCAATAATTGTAAATAAGGTGCAGTTGGCTAGTATAACCAACTGCTGAAGGCTGATTGGAAATGGGGGGGGGGGGTATAACTAGTTTTTAATTGGGGGTCTAACTAACTAATTTTGTAATCAAAAGTAAAAGAATTTTTAAAATCAGTATGCCACTGATTCAACCCCCCCCCCCATGTGGTATCTAACTGATCCTTAAACACTTAAATTGGTATTAGAGAGAAAGGTACCCTATGTTGATCTAGAAGGATTTGTGAGAAATGGATAATTTGAATTCAGTGAATAACTATGGAATTATTACTTTTGATGGCATGAACTATCACAGTTAGAGGAATTGGATGCTTCTTTACCTTCTATCTCTTGTCCTGGATGTGATAAATGTAGTAATAATGGTTTTCCCTCTAATTAATGAAGATGTTTATAGGACTCAAGCTAAAAAAATAAATCTTGAATTTGATGGAAAGACTCATAATTTAATATTCATGGATTTATTAGAAAAATTATACACTAAAGTTATTTTTATTCAAACTCCCAAGGAAGTCTTGGATAAACTAAGGAGCATCTATGAAGAAAATGTTAAATACATAGAAGTCATGTTTCAAATTTAGAGAAGTAAATTAGAAGATATTGAAATGACTAATGATGAAAGTATTGATGACTACTTTACAAGAGTGAATGAAATTGTCAGCAATATCAGAGGTTTTAGAGAAAATACAGATGATTCTACTATTGTGATAAATCTTATGAGAAATTTTCCTGATAGATTCAACTAAAATATTTCTGCACTAGAAGATAGATAAGATATATCATTAGATGAACTTTATAATACTCGCATATCTTATTAAATGATAAAAGTTTCATCATTCAAGAAAAAGGAAAGAGATGAGATGGCCTTCGAAGCCATGATAAAAGGTAAACCTAAAATCAAAGATGAACAAGAATCTAGTGATTCTGTAGATGAAGAATTTATACATTATGTCAAAAACATAATGGAGTTGGTTTTAAAAATGTTCAATATGGTAAAATTGAAAGGAAATAGCAAGAAACCACAAAAGGGATGGAATTTTCACAATAGTGTTCATTTTGCTGGGAACTATCCTAAGAATAAAGATAAAGATACTAAATTAAATGAAGAGTATATAAAATATCATAAAAAGAAGTGGGAGAAACATAAGAAGTGGTTTACTTATAATAAGAGAAACATGATGAGAATATAAATATATGAACTTACATCATCATGTTGTGAGTAAAAATATCATAGTTGTTATAAGAATCAAATGTTCTTTATAGGAAAATACAAGAAGTCTAGAGACTCATTTGAAGATTATGATGGTGATGAAAGAGATGATTTTGAATGGATATTAAAATAAAATTTGTAAGATTATCTTGTTGACAATATGAAAATCAAGAAAGAAAAGAAAAAACTCAAGAAAGAAATTGATGAGATATCCTTTGAAAATAAAGAACATGTCAAGAAAGAGGAGATTCATATTAATGAGATAAGATAAAATAGGAAGAAGATATCTGAGTTAGAAGGAAATCTTAAAACTATTCAAAAGGAATATCTTGACAAGGAAGAATTATCATTTTTTTAAGATAATAAACAAAATTGATTTAGATTAGCGGAATTTGAAAAATGGTCAATGATCTTGAAAAGATACTTGTTGAGAAAGAAGAATAATTATCTTAGACACAATCTATCTATCTTGCAGTGAAAAGTGATCTGAAGAAGTTGAAATAAAACTTTATAAAATCTGTTTAAATTAAGGTTAAATCTTCTAAAGCTACTTAGAAAAAGGGTTCAGAGAAAAAGGATTATTTCATATCAAATAAATCTCATAATACATTTGGTCTTACTATTGATGTGAGTCTGAAATGAAAGGATGAATCTAACTGGATTAAGAGATAAAATGGGAAAATGATTCTCACAAAGGAATATTTTATTAATTCAGTTTTAAGATTTCTTCCTAAGCTGATACACCCATAGTCTGTGAAAAGGAAACAACTAAAATCTTCAGAACCAAATTTCTATCAGACTAGGAGATCAAGGTTTAGGGGATATAGTTGGTGTTGTAGAGTGTTTGGTTATAAATTTAATTCATACTGGTATAATTTTTCACTACCAAGGAGGAGTAATAGATCAAGGGAGAGAAATGATAAGCATATAAGATCAGATTATAAAAATAAACATAATGTGATCAAGAATTTATTTAAAATTTCAGTGTAGAACTTAAATGAATGTTTTAATGCAATCTATGGAAGATGTGGTCAAGAAGGTACAAAGTTGGGAAATGTAGAGTTTGTTTATCTAGTGAGATTCCACATAATGAATATTAAAATAAAATTCAAATCGAAATGAAATCTATAGTCACTAGTGAATTGTGTGAAAATTTGTATCAACTTGAAAAATATTAGAATCTTGTTAGAGAAAAAGAAGATAAAATGGTGACATATAAAGAATTTAATGATGATGAGGAGTCATTTACAAATGATGACTTGGAAATCCTTAAGTGTGAAAGGTGTGGAAAAATTGGGCATGACATAAATCATTTCATGGAAATTCTAATAGCCCAAGAGATGATGGATAACTCTTCTAAATCAGAGTTTTAAATGAAGAAATGAAAAACAAGGTTGAGAGGTAGCTCTCAGCCTGAGTGTTATTTATAGAGAATAAATAGGTTCCTCCTTATTCCGTTTTAATAAATATTTTTGTACTAAAATTTAGGTAATTAAAGGATATGGGTGTATCCCTTGAGGGGGAGAATTTATTTTATAAAGAATCCAATCTTTTACAATTCAATGAAAATGATTTTCACTCTAATGTTGTTAATCTAAATTTTAAAAGGGGGTATATTTTATTGTTGGCACTATAACTTTCTGATTTGTTTGTTATGGTGTGTGCAGGAAATATCTTAGTAGTCTTGTTAAAATTTTCCCTTAGATGAATGTGTTGAAACATGTTTGTTGTTGTTATCACATTAAAAGATTTGCGTTGCTTTGATTCTTTGGTGACATATCTCTTGTTTTCTACACTAGGGTTTCCCATGTAGACTTAGAATTGAATAACTAGAAACTCATTATTGTTGACTCAGTAAGGTTTCATTATTTGAAATTTGGAGAAAATTTTTCTTAATGTTTGAACTCCTAAAATGACCTTGGTATTCATTTCCAATAAGGGGGAGAAAGAAAATAATACACATTGACATCATTTTAGTATTGAAAAAAAAATGGGTATATTGAAGTGTCTAGTGAGTTGAATTTATTTTGAATGAGTGTTTGGTGGAATATTTCAATGTGTTTAAGGTGGTATAAATATGATGATTGTAGAGCTGTTCCTAAGTTCAAAGACTTGTGAAATATGAATGCACAATGTTTACTACATTAATGTGAAGATTAAGAAGTTGAAGAAACTATGAAAAATTGATTTAATTTTCATGAAGAGGTTTGGATGTTGGTTTTGGAATTTATTTGAAGAAGGAAATTATATTTGGTTTGGAAAATTTTGTAATAAATTTTAATGGCCCTTTAGTTATAAAATTTGGCTAACCCAAGATAGCCATCCATCAAGGGAAGTGGCATGCGCCACTTAGTAGTTGGATAATCTTAACAATTTCCATCTAGCCATCATATGCCTTCCATGTCCCATGGGTGCGGACGTGCCTACATGAGGCACACAGAAGCGGAAGAGAGCCACCATGCAAGGGGGCACGACGACATAGGTTGGGCGTAGATCACAACCATAGGAGAACCGGTATGGGGTGGTACTGAGGAGGGAGGAGAGAACTTATTGACTAAATGTAATCACACTTTTTATTATAAAGAAGTGGAGGATTTTGGTCTGTTTTGGTATGGGACCTAGATTTTTAATGTGTAATGCATTGTATCCATTAGTTCTTCCAATTGAAATATCACGGTCGTCCGATTGTTGATCATTTTATTCAGATTGTGAAATCTGTTTTAAAAATATTGAGAGTATTCAGGGATGTCCAATCTTCATCTTAGTATTTTCTTCTACCTCAATCTCACCATAGAATTACTATGCACCAAGTCCTCCATACAACATCGATAGTTTCTTGAACTCAAGATTCTGATCTTCGTTTGAGTACTCTGATGTTCAGAAAATGATCAAAACATTTTTCAATTGTTCTTGAATAAAAAATGAAGATCAAAATGTTTATTTAAATGGTGTATATAATTTTTACATTTTAGAGATAGTGTTCTTTAGTTGTTATGAAACCAAGGCAGTGTATGTCACCAAGTAGTTCAACAATGATTCTAGAAGATTTTGAGTTGGTGGATCACTACCTATAAATACTGAGTTAGAGTTCATTTTTGGTGTTCATTCATCTCACATCTGAGTTTTGTGTTTTGAGAGAGAAATTATTTTGTGAGTGTCTCACTCGCAAAGGATCCTACGCTGCTATTATTTGTGCAAAGGAGTAATTCCATAGGCAATCGACATGTGATTTTCACACTCGAGTTTTCATGCGAAGAACAAGATTGCATGAAGCTTTAACGTGATACTACAATATGTTAGTAATTTTTCTTAAATGAGGAATCCTAATCCAGTGATTTTTTAAGTTTTCATGGAAATTTTTGAAGAACTATGAACAGTGTAAACTTACAATAATTTGTGAAGAATAATGTGCATGATAGAGTTAGTATTTGAGAACCATTAGTGTAGTACATGCTATACATGTTTGGTTTGTGAATAATGATTGAGTAAAGTGGACTGTGAAGACTTTCATGCTTTAATACTATGTATGCATGAGGTTTGTGCGACTTTTATATAAAGGGTGTATTGTGAGTGAATGAAGAATAATATTTGATCAGACCACATACACTGAGAAAATCTATAAACAATTTATGAAAGTTTCCATACAAATACATATATTAAATATCAAATGTGTGAACACAATATTGAAATCTATTTGTGTGTGAAGATTGTGAGAAAGAACATTCATACATGATTTATTTCATGAGATTACATAAAAATATACTTGCATGAAATAGTGTCTTGTGTATAGTGAGACAGCCATGAAATCGTGCTTTTCATGAAGTTTTAAAAGGTGCATGTGAAATATTTTTCATATTCAGTGTGATGTGTTTGATAATAAAGTCGGTAAAACATGTGTATCAGTGTTTATAAATATTTTTGTATTCAAGATTTAAGTTTTTAGTGATGCCAGGTCTTTTACAGAAGAAAAAATATTTTTCTGAGTAGTTTTGTAATGAGTCACCTGATTTAATACAATGGATCAGAATTGTTTGAGAAAGGCCATATCTAGTGCAAATGATCTTGATTTCTACATCAGCCTATGTGATCCAACAAGATTGTAGAGAAGGATCAACTGATCATCCTATTTGTGGATCATCTTCAAGGAGAAGTTTATGGTTTTAGCTGGGGGGTCTAACCAGTTGTTAATGATTTTGATTGAGGGGTCTAATCAATTACTGTGAACATGTTGCAGTTGGGGGGTATAACCAACTCCTGAAGGCTGATTGTAACTGGGGGGTATAACTAGTTTTAAATTTGGGGGTCTAACCAATTATTATTGTAATCACCTTCTTTTATAGTGGTGAATCCATGTTAAGGGGACTAAACAACATGGAAAGGAATAGATCTTTGTATGGAAACTTTTAAATCCATATGTGCTGTGTTTTTATTTTTTTGATATTTCTTTCAGGGTAATTATAAGTATTAAAGAACAAGGATTGGGACTTTAATCAATCACAGAGTTTTAATCAAAAGTAAAATATTTTTTTAAAGTAGTATACCACTGATTCACCCCCCCCCCCACCTCTCAATGGTATCTAACTGATCCTCGACCACTTCACTTTTCTCAAAAAAATATCAAATCTAAGTGCCTTAAGTATTTTCTCAAGGATAAAATATTAACGAGGTAAAAATTCTCAATCATTATATTATATTTTATTTTATTTTATTTTATTTTATTTTATTTTATTTTCTTATCCTCATATAATCTTATCCAAAGTAGCATGATAACTCTAGTATTATACATATACTATAATTTCATTATGTTAATAGAATATAAATCGTCAAATATCTTCTCTCCTCCTTTTATTCTTAAAAATGAAAACATCATCTGTGATGTGTCGATTCACCGCCTTCATGGATGATGAGTTTTCATTTTTCCATTACCGAATTCAAGGCTAGTTGTAAAACTGTTGTTATGGTTACAATTTATTTTAATATTCATATTTTAAATTTTTAAATTTTTTTAACTAAGTTATAAACATAATATTTAATAAAACAAAATTATTTCTTGATTCATCAAAAAACCATAAAAATAAACTAAACAATTATCATTAATGTTTTATCAAATGAATAATTATAATATCATAAAAACAAATGATATATAAGACCATGAAAAATTCTTTTAGTTCATTAATAACACATAATTTCACTTCTTTAGATTTATTATCATTTTATATGAACATTCATAATTATATACAAGTAAATCGACCATGAAACCAAGAATAGGAACACTCCCAAAATGAACAAAATTCAACTCTATAACTTATATAAATGTCCATAAATGAACTTAATAACATTATAATAATTAAAATTCATGTATAAGAGGTTATTAATTTTATAATTAATTAGTATAATTTGATTATCTATGATACTAAATGAATGTACAAAATGATTTTGGACATAAGGTACGGGGATTCTCGAACTTAACCCCCTTTCTTTTGGTTATACCACTTTCATCAAAAATTTCATTCTGGATATTCCTTTAATGTTTCTTAAATACAATTTCATTGTTTTCACTCTTCTTTTTGAGTATATAAATGTTTCCAACTTTCCCAAAATAAATCTTCTTTACAAATCAAATCTTGACTCCTCTTGATATTTTTTCTTCTTAACTCAAGATTGATGATTCTTCTAAATATGTTATTCCATTTTTCATTTGTAGAACCCCAATTTTTATTCATGAAAGTATGATTTATGAAATTCTTATGAAACAAATTCCTTTCCATGGGTTATTTTATGACTATGATTTTTATATGTTTTATGTGGAACGCATGATTATGTAAATTTAATGATATGGTGGGTGGGACTGGAATTGTATATCCATCTAATGCATTGGGTAATGTCATGTATCTCATGAGATAATGTGTATTATGCATAAACATGATTCTATATTTGTTAATAATTATGATGTTATGATTACACACATATGTTATGTTTGAACATGATTCTAGATTTTTTCATAAATATGTGTGTTATTTGACCACTAAGACATGATGTTTCATTCTTATGAATTGCCACATTCCCTGCCTTTATCTGATGTTTCACTTTTGATATTGATAATGATCCCATTATTATGGTATGATGATTATGATTATTCTCACTCATGTTATATTGTTTCATGTACCATATTCATTCTTATTAAATGGATTTGATCTAACCCATTTCATTGATGTATATCCTCATGTGATTACTTGTACTAAGGAGAACACAAGGGACACTAAGAAGATAGAGAAGAAGGAATTAAATTATGTTTATGTTTTATTATGTAAAAGTTATGTATGATCCAAATTTTCCCAACACACTAAACCTTTTGATCCTGGATTTGGTATTTATATTATGTTTTTTATCTTAAAAGGATGTAATAGTATAAAAGAAAAGGTAGTGTAGTTATACATTAAGTCCATATGAGTAATAAAAAAGAAGTTATGTATTTAATGACATTTTGTATATCGATTACAACAGCAGAATTGATATTTTGAAATCATATCAAAAACCTTCCCTTATCAATGAAAAATTTTAGGAAATGAAAATGTATTTTATAAATTAAATAGTTACATACATGTAAGAAAAATATTCATAAAATTTTCAAAAAAAAAATATTTTTTAATAACAACAATTAAATAATTTGGAAGGGATAAGAAAGTTGTATGAGATTTTATTCCTTCCATATTGATAATTTATCTTTAATCTATTGAAGCCAATATAATTAAAATCGTAACTAAATTATCAACTGTAAAGATTATAACATGTGAAATTAATCTTAAAAAAATATTTTTTCCACCTATTTTTAGTATTAAAATTTGTAAACCCAAAAGTTATCTAAAATTTTCCTAACTATATTCAATTGGTAATTTCTATTTATTCCTATAAACCAAAACCAAAGAATTTTAAATGAGTAAAGAGACTATCCAATATAATATAAATAAACTATTATATGATAAATTCACCACATGATATCACATCCTTTGAATCCTTTAATTTTAATTAAAACACTATTAGTTCAACATAGTTTATGTTGTGTTTCATCCACTAATTTCTCTTAATCTAATCCTCAAATATATCTAAAGCCTAAAAATAAATAAAAAATTCGTTAATAAATTCAAAACCCAAAAAATTCAGTATTCAAATTATTAGATATTCTCCAAAAATAAACTTAACATTTATCCTTAAATAACATTAATCAACTTGACATAAAATCATAATATGGCAATATATAACTCTATCAAGTACACCCCCAAAAATCCATCTGACTTATCCTTAAATAAAGATAATAATTTCTTTAGAAACTCACATTTCAACCCCAAATATAATTTATTTCTTTCAACTTATGTCCCAAAAAACCAATAAATGTTTTCCCAGATAACCATAATTACTTTGAAATTAAATCACATATTAAAACTAAAGATTATTTGTATCTCAATAATGTATTTTTCTCACTTTTTTTTAAATTATTCAAAATATACTTAATTACCTTGAAACCAAATCTCATAATAAATTTGAAGGGTATCTATGCCTTTTAAATTATTCTCACCTGCCAACATATTGAACTGAAATGGTATCCAAACTTTTTAAATTTTCCTAATTAAAACAAATCCTAACCAATAAATTTATCTAAATATTTCTTTGATACCACCTGTAAATACTTGAACATGATCAACACATAATAAATTTTTTTTAAAAATATTACAACACTTATATCCCCAATACATTTGGGTTTATAGTTTTAGAGAATTGATAAATCTCTTACATGAAAAGACCTGTAGTTTTTTCACCGAATAAAAAAAATCACTAAATAATGAACTTTAGTGATATAATTTTTTACTCAAGTTTAATTACCATAACATGAATTTTTACATTATAATAATTATTACTCATTTTTAATCCATTTTAAAGTCATTATGAAATGTGTAAGGAGCATGTGAATCTTAGTAAGGTGTAATCATAGAGAAAAAAATATTATTAGGAAATGAAATAAATGAAATAATGTAATAATCATGATATAACCAATAGAAATATACAATGATATCATATAAAATTGTAAACTAATATTCAATAATAAATTCAATAGAATGATAAATTTTACTCAGGATAATGAAATTGAATAAGGATCATAAAAACACTTATACAAGAAGAAATATAATTACATAATAATGAAGGTGTCATGCAAATAATCTTTGTATCACTCTTATAATCAACCTTACAATCACGCATAATAAAATAACTTAAAAAAGTTAATTCCAACATCATTTATTTAGAGAATAAATAATAACCAATATATTGGGAGGATATATAATTTCAGTCCCTTCCTTAATCATGTACAATGTCCAAGAACTATAACATGTGTGATTCCATCACATTATGTTCTATACCCTGAGTCACACATAAGAGTTTAAAATCTTGTAACTACAAACTATAAGTTTTTTTGATTCAAAATAAGAATGATCACTTTTTCCTTCTGTTTTTTTCAACACCACCTAAAAATATAATCCTCCTCCATGAAAAAATAGTATCAACTTGTATACTCATGTACACTTCTCTAAGAATATACACCTATATAGTTTTAAAAATATTTATTTCTGATATACTTAGATTTCAAATCCTTAACATAAACTAATTTTCCTCAGTACCTAGAATACTTGAGCACATCGATATTCTCCTTCTTTAACAGCTCTCTGCTTCGAACTCCTCTTTCTCTCTTCGATATAGTGAAGTATCAAGAAATTAGAATTCCATCACTCAAATTTTACGAGATTTATTTTAGTAAATTTATTTTTCACCAACAATATTTTATATTTCTAAAATAATATTGTGAATATTATTAGTTTCCAAAATAAAATTTTTGAAACACCTTTGATATTCGATAATAGAAACTTTTTCATCTTATAAATCAAACAATGGATTCTCAATGGTTCTCCTTATTAAAACTAATTTGAATCTTGATCAATTCACATTTAAATACCATAAGGATGTATATTTCTTTCATCATGTGATATTGAATATCACAACATCTTTTCTTCAGCAAAACCTATGACACTAGACTCCATTGAATTATCCATGTGTGTATGGAATTGTGATGTTGAAGCTTATTTTATGGCATGGAACTCTTCTAAGACTTCCAATACCTTCTTTAATTTCTCTCTCTTCAATCTATACTCATGTTAATGTGATTTTGATATTTGAATCCAAGAAGATTGATATAATCATTTTAATATTTTTATGTTATCTTCAGAATAAATATTATATAATTCTTAGTATTTTTCAATATTTATAAGAATTTTAAATTCATACAATATTTGAAATCCTACTCTTCCCAAATGCATAAAAACACCATAAAATCTATATGCACATAAAATAATGATCTTAGGAAAAGGCATACGACTCTCTAATGTCATACCCTCACTTCAAAGGCATCAAACAACTATCTCAAAGTTATACAAAATGTGACATCCCGAAATTTTATGGAATATAATATTTAAAATTAATTTAAATTATTTAATGTATTTTTTTACATTCAATACATATATTATCTTTCATCACACACAACAAAATGTTTATCTTGTGTTACATGCAACACCGGGTTCCTTTGATGACTTATGTTACACACTAGCACAATTCTTATTGGAGAACAATATACTATTAATATTATTATGATTTTTATTACTTAACTATTTGAATAGATGGAATTAATGAGATTAACTAAATTATAAAAATATATCTTACAAATTTTTATAAAATTAATTCATTGGTTACTGGTTAATTATAAATGAAAATAAATTCCAAAGGAATTCAAAGCATGTGTTTTTATTAAAATCGTTTTTATGACTAGAATGAAGTTTCATCTTAATAAATTAAATTAATAACTATTAGTGAAAGATATTAATTAAATTTATATGTTATATATTTATTCAAATATTTTTAAATTCATATAATAAATTTTATAGTGTTAAGATAAGAATAAATCCAAATTTATGCATAAAAAGCTATATATTTTTTAAGGGTAGTTCTATCACCTTTTAATGGATCACCTATTTTAAATATATTTTTTTAAATTTTCTAATTTTTATTTGAAAAAATAAACTTATTTTTTTAAATTTTAATATCAAAATTTACTGTGGGTAAATTTTTGATATTTTTATGAGAACATTCATATTTGTTTGAATAGTGAATGACACCGAATTTTAATTGAAAACTATTTTTTATGAATAATTTATTGTATTAAATTATATATTTAATTAGTTTTAAAGTATAGTTAGATAAATTTTATATAAATTAAACCAATTTATCTAATTGGAAACTATTTCACAATGAATTTAGATATAAAAACTTAACAAACTTTTGAACACTTTTACTTTAAAAACTCACTATGTCGTCCCATCTATAGGATTAATTTTAAAATAACTTCCGACACCTTTTTTTGGAATTTTGAGAAGTTGATTAAATGTTTTGAATTATAATAACTTATAGTGTCCAATAAGTTTATATTATTTTTTTACCAAACTTATTAATGAAATTAATTAAAATTAATTACAGTGATTAAGGAAAAATAAGCTTAATTAATGATTAAACTTGGAAAATAATGTGTAAAAATGACCCTAAACATGTCAAAAAATTATTTTCTATCCATATTTCGGCCATTTAAACTATAATTATCTATAATGGTATTTTTTTTAATCCTTGGTAGACAATCAAAACATGGGGAGCACTGAAATATTTTCAAGAATACTGTCACGACCCGCCCTCGGGGTCCGTGCCGTGACTACCCCAAGCCCGCCTTCCATAGGCCAGGGGCTGGCGACTAGCACCAAGGCGTAATCCCGGTAAAAAGGGAAGGCATTGCCTTTGAAAAGTAAACACACACCACAGAGTAAACAAGCGGAAAGTAAACACTAAACAAGCAGAGTACGACTGAAAGTGCGGAAAAGTAAATGGGCCAGAATACAAACCCAAACTGAAAGTAAAGTACAACTCGAAAAGGGAAAAACAGCAACTGAAAAGTAAAAGCCGCTACTCCGAGCTGTCCACTGGAAATCCCACCTGAAGGGTGGGTACAGATAGCTCCTTTGCTCCACGGGTCCCGTCGTCCGCTCCGTGTACGCCCCGCCCAGTGGTCCATCTTCGGGTACCGTCCCGCTCTGCAAGCCTCGGCTAAGGTCAACGCTGTCCGTCGTCTGCAACCAACACAACGTAGTGCGGGCAAAGCCCGTGCAGGGGTGAGTATAAGCTACTCAGTAGGGACCCCGAGACCCCTGAAGGTCTCTCAAATCCACAAAGGATAAACCACGAAGAAAAGTACAATCACGAAGTAACAACCGACACTGCTTAGGTATATGCCCATACATATACCTAAGTCATCAATTCAAATACGCTCCAACCTCCGAGCCCAAGTACAACTCAGTCCACGCAGGAAAGTATACGTATTCCACATAGGAAAGTAAAACATAATCCACACAGGATTGCACAACACAATCCACACAGGAAAGCAACAGGATTCAACTCACACAGGTATACTTCTTCAAGGACGATAAAGATGATCACTGATCCATCTAAGTCGTCGGACCCACGAAGGATCGATAGGTAACTAACCCCCGCAAAGACCCACACAGGATCGGGCTCACACAGAACCTGTAGGCGCTGGCTCACACAGAACCGCTGAGCGTAAGGACCCACACAGGATCGGGCCCACACAGGACCTGTAGCACTGATCCACGAAGGATCGCTGAGTGCTGTAGTCGTCGTCGTCGAATCCACACAGGATCTCTGTATTGTCGTCGTCAAAGTCACAATAGCAGTCGTAGCAGTAGAACAGTCGCAGCCAGCACTAGGGTTCCCGCACACAGCAAGCTCGTTCGGAGGGTCCGCTCCACGAGCCGAGAGGCTGATACATCAACTGTCACGAAGACCGAAGTTGATGTATCCAAAAGTTCTGTATCGTCAACAGGAACTCAACGCAACAGACGGCGCGTCGATCGGACGCCCAGTCTGAGAGTTATTGGCATTTTCGTCTCCGGGGCCCGGTTGGTTTTTAAGGCAAAACCAACCCGACCGTACTCCACCTGCGTCCAAACCTCGGGCGGAGTATGCCAAAAGATCCGTCTCACTAAGAGGAACACAACGCGACTGACGGCGCGTCAATCGGACGTTCGTAGCTCAAGATATGAGCGTTTCCGCTCCGAAGGCCCGGTTGGTTTCGTGAACGAACCAACCCGACCGAACTCAAAGTTTACCGAAACCTTGAGTGCGATATACCGAAACGACCGTCTCGATCCAAGGATCGCGTTGCCACTGACGGTTTGTCGATCGGAGGTCCGAGGCTCAAGTTATGAGCCAAAAACCAAATATGGTACGAAACGGGGGGTCCGGGTCCGGGCCGACCCGGCCCGACCCCCCCCCCCCCCCCCTGGGCGGCGCGGTGGCCGGCGGCGGCGGCCGGCGGCGGCGCACGCGGGGGCTAAGCCCCGCGGTTCTTCAAAGTGGCGCGGCCTATGTGCCGCGCTGGTTTTTTTAAACCCCCCCCCCCCCCTAACGTGGGGGGGCCTGCTGGCGCCGAACCAAGGGGGCGGCTGCCCCCTTCCCTCAAGAACCGCCCCCCTCATTAAGAGGGGGGTTTTAAGGTTTGGCCGGGGAATTAAATTCCCCGGTTTTAAGTCATCCGGCCGGCCAGCTGGCCGGCCGGTTTTTACCAACGGGACCGGAATTTCCGGTCCTGCCTTTGACTTCCGACGCCGGCGGCCCGGCCGCCGGTCTCTTCTTCCGCCGCGGCCCGGAACCGGCCGCGGTCTTCTCGTCCCACCGCGGCCCGGAACCGGCCGCGGTATTCGTCGTCCGGCGCGGTGCGACGGCACCGCGCCCCTTTCGCCGTGCCATGATTCCTTCCAACGCGGCGCGACGGCGTCGCGTTCTTGAAAATTCTCCTCGGCGTAGCGCGACGACGCCGCGTAAAATAAAAGCACGTTCATCCGCGTGGTGCGACGGCACCACGCCACTTGCTTTCACCGCAAGAATTAAACAAGAACGATGGAGGGGGGTTTGGCCGTGTTCGTGCGGTCCGGCCCCCCTCACGTTAAAATAATAACGCAACTTAAAATAAATCAAGTCACACGTTAGTCTTGATAAAATCACGATCAAGAATAAAATAAGGAAACCAAAAGAAAACGACAACCCCTACCTCGGGTTTAAGATTCGAAGAATCGTCTACGTCCCGCGGAAGACGGCGTCGCGGAGGTCGGGCGTCGCGGTCGTCGTTCGTCAAATCCGTTGATGAAGTGTTATGCCCGAAGAGACACGACGTTGGCGGATCTTCGTTTGCCGACGAAGAAGGTCCGAGGAGGAAGAAGGGGTCCGAAGATACCGGGTCGCCGAGTCGATGATCCTTGACGAAGTGTTGTCGTTCTTCGTTGAGGATGAAGACGTTCTTCGCCGGAGAAGATGAAGTTCTTCAAGAGACTTAGAGCTCTCTCCTCCAAACCTCAACACAACCAAACTAACCCCCAAAAATAAAATAAGCTATTATTATTTTATTAAGTCATTCTATGAGTTCAAAATTCAAAAACTTAATTCCATTAATTGGATTAGTGTGTTGGCATGATTAAAGTGAGGAGAGGGAAAGTCACCCAATTAATGGGAAGTTTAAAGGTTAAGATGAGTTACACATCTTAAGTGGGGGGTTTAGAGGAGTTAGGGAAGGTGAGGGGTTGGGCTCGTGTGGGCCCCACCCCACCTTTATTCTCTCAAGGGTAGTTAACAACAAGTAGGTCCCACCCAACTTCCACACATAGGTTAACAACTTAGAAAAAGAAATAAAATTGTAACACAATTTTATTACTTCACATTTAACTCCCCTTTTTTTTAACATCTCCTCCTCAGCAAACGCACCTTCGGGAAAAGTCCTCTTAAGCAATTACCGGTGCTGCGGTTTCATCGGTGCCCTCAGATTTCAATTCCGAGCACCGGATCAAAAGTTAGGAATTCCCGCTCGTTCGTTCACTGAACGTACCCGAGCCAAACTTCGGAAATTAATTCCGGGCACTCCGGGCCTCGGAATCAGGTGTCGTCTGAAACCGCGCTCTTGTAAAATTCTAAAGAAAATTAAGAAAAAATTTCCCTTGAATTTTACGGGTCTTTACATTACTCCCACCTCAGGGCTTTACGTCCCCGTAAAGATACAACAAAAACTAGGGAAACAAATGAGGGTACTGAGCACGCATCTGAGCCTCCCGCTCCCATGTGCTCTCCTGGAGATTCCCGTGCTACCATCTGATGCGCACAAGAGGAATCGATCGCCCACGCAGGACCCGCTCCTGTCGATCCTCTATCTCCACCGGGACCTCCGTAAAAGTCGCCCCATCATCAACGTCAAGCTCCCCATGGTCAATGATGTGCGTCGGGTTGTGCACGTATCTCCTCAGCTGGGATACGTGGAAGACGTCGTGCACCCGGTGCAACTGAGGTGGTAGAGCCAGGCGATAAGCCACCTCGCCAATCCTGCTGAGAATCTGGAAGGGTCCGATGAAGCGCGGAGATAACTTGCCGCCTCGACCAAATCTCCGAATACCACGTCGAGGTGAGACCCGCAAGAAGACGTGGTCGCCATCCTCGAACTCCAGTGGCCTCCGCCTCCTGTCAGCGTATGACTTCTGCCGGCTCTGAGCTGTCCTCATCCGCTCCTGGATGACTTGGACCTTCTCTGTCGTGGCCTGGACCATCTCCGGTCCCACCAGTGCTGACTCTCCGGGGTCTGTCCAGCACAAAGGAGATCTACAAGGTCGGCCGTACAACGCCTCGTACGGTGCCATCCCGATGGTGGAGTGGTAGCTGTTGTTGTACGCGAACTCCACCAAGGGTAGGTGGTCCTCCCAGCTACGACCAAAGTCAAGGACACATGCGCGGAGCATGTCCTCGAGAGTCTGAATGGTCCTCTCCGTCTGACCATCCGTCTGAGGGTGAAAAGCTGTGCTAAGACGTAGCTGCGTACCGAACACTTCCTGTAACCCCTTCCAAAGCCGGGAAGTAAAGCGGGCATCTCGATCGGAGACGATAGATGATGGCACGCCGTGGAGCCGCACAATCTCCTGAACGTAGAGACGTCCCAAGCTCTCCACCGAGCCCTGCTCTCTGATGGGTAAGAAGTGTGCCGACTTGGTGAGTCGGTCAACAATCACCCAGATGGAGTCGTGACCTCTGGAAGTGCGTGGAAGTCCAGTCACGAAGTCCATAGATATACCGTCACACTTCCACTCCGGAACCTCCAAGGGCTGTACCAAGCCTGCTGGTACCTGATGCTCTGCCTTCACCTGCTGACAGGTGAGGCATCGAGAAACGAACTCTGCTACTGCCTTCTTCATGCCCGGCCACCAAAGCTGTCGTCTGAGGTCCTGGTACATCTTCGCCACTCCAGGATGTACCGCCAAAGGAGAAGTGTGAAACTCTCTCAGCACTTCCTCTCGCAATGCGACTGGTACCATGGTACGTCCTCTGAAAAGGATGTCGTGCTCTGCTCTAAGGGAGAAACCATCAGGTGCCTGTCCCGAGGATATCTGTGCACGCCGTGTCTCACAGTCAGCGTCCCCATGCTGTGCCTCCCTGACTCGCTGCAGTAGTGGAGGAGTGACTGTGAGAGACTGAAGAAAGGCTGCTCCATCTCTATCCACGAAGGATATCTGCAAAGAGGCTAGCTGTTTCGTTGCCTCCTCAAGTAGCTGAATGCCCGTCCTCCTGCTGAGGGCATCGGCTACTACGTTCCCCTTCCCAGGAGTATAGACTATCTCAAAGTCATAGTCCTGGTGGAACTCGAGCCATCGTCGCTGTCTCAGGTTCAGGTCCTTCTGCGAGAAGATATACCTGAGACTCTGATGATCGGAAAAGACTGTAAAGCGCTCGCCCATCAGATAGTGTCGCCATGTCTTCAGAGCGAAGACCACTGCTGCTAACTCCAGGTCATGGGTAGCGTAGTTCTTCTCATGCGGTCTCAACTGTCATGATCCATAGGCGATCACTGCCCGCTCCTGCATCAGAACACATCCGAGTCCGGTCCCTGATGCATCGCAGTAGACTACGTACCCTACTCCCTCCTCAGGCAACCTCAAGATAGGTGCGCTAGTCAATCTCTGTCTCAGCTCCTCGAAGCTCTGCTGACATCTGTCTGACCACACGAAGGGTTTCCCCTTCTTCGTCAAAGCAGTGAGTGATGCTGCAACTCTGGAGAAATTCGGCACAAATCTCCGATAGTATCCAGCTAGTCCCAAGAAACTCCGAACCTCAGTCACGCTGCTGGGTGGCTCCCATGCTAACACAGCCTCAATCTTCACGGGATCCACTGCAACTCCCGCCTCAGAGATAACGTGTCCCAAGAAGTGGACCTCACGTATCCAGAACTGACACTTCGAGAGCTTACCATAAAGCTGGTGCTCTCGGAGTGTGTCAAGAACAACTCGCAAGTGATAGGCGTGCTCCTCCTCTGTCGTAGAGTAAATCAGAATGTCGTCGATGAAGACTACGACAAACCGATCGAGGTATGGCTGAAAGATCCTGTTCATGAGAGCCATGAACACTGCTGGAGCATTTGTTACACCGAAAGGCATAACCAAGAACTCATAGTGGCCATACCGACATCTGAAGGTCGTCTTCTGCACATCCTCGTCTCTGACTCTGAGCTGATGATAGCCTGACCTGAGGTCTATCTTCGAGAACCACCGTGCTCCCTTGAGCTGATCAAAGAGGTCATCAATCCTCGGTAGCGGATACTTGTTCCTCACTGTCACCTGGTTCAGGCGACGATAGTCAACACAAAGTCGTAAGCTCCCGTCCGCCTTCTTGGCGAACAATATCGGGGAAGCCCAGGGTGAAACACTGGGTCGGATGAACCCCTTGCCCTGCAAGTCCTCCAACTGTACCCGTAGCTCTCGAAGCTCGGCGGGGGCCATCCGATATGCTGGAGTGGATATCGGGGCTGTCCCGGGGTACAAGTCAATATAAAAGTCTACCTCTCTGCGAGGAGGTAGCCCTGGAACATCGTCGGGAAAAACGTCCACAAACTGATCCACCACTGCAGGAAAACCAGGACTCCGCACATCAACTGCTCCAAGGATAAGGCTATCCAACTGATGAGTAATGGGCTGTCCTCTTCTCCACGGAAGTCCATCCTGTGCTGCTAAGGCTCCCTTCTCGCCGGTGAAGGTGAACCTGCTCCCGTCGGTGCGTACACATCGCACCTTGCGCCTAAAACAGTCAATCTGTGCATGGACCGTAGACAGCCAATCCATGCCCAAGATGACGTCGTAAGGCCTCGACGCTGCTACAAGAAGATCCCAGCCGAAGCTCTCACCTCCTAGAGTAAGCTCACACTGCCGGCACCAGTGCGTAATCGTCGAGTCTTCTCCCGTAGGAGTCTCTAGCCGTAAGGATCGAGCCAACGGCTCTGTCGGAATCTCCGAGCTCCGAACAAGGGCAGCGGCTATGAAAGAGTGACTCGCTCCTGTGTCTATAAGAACTGCAGCAAGGGTGGAATAGACACAGATAGTACCTCGAATCATCTCAGGTGCGCCGTGGTCGTAGGCCTCTGCTGCCTGGAGCTGTGCCTGTCGCTGCCCGCCAGCTCCCTGTGGTCGGGGTGGACCTCAT
Source organism: Viscum album (assembly GCA_963277665.1). Classification (NCBI taxonomy): domain Eukaryota; kingdom Viridiplantae; phylum Streptophyta; class Magnoliopsida; order Santalales; family Viscaceae; genus Viscum; species Viscum album. The sequence continues at coordinate 506,274,826 of OY728131.1, read as the reverse complement.
GGTGGTGGTGGTGGTAGAGCCTCAAAGCGTCGGCCACCACCAGCTGCTCGTCCAGCTCCTCTACCTCGTCCGCCTCCTCCCTGCGGACCGCCACGGTCGACCCTCTGCCTCTGCCTCGGTGGTCCATCAACTGACTGCTGCTCCTCGGCACGACGGGTCGGGCAGTCGCGAGCCATGTGGCCCTGCCCGCCGCACGAGTAGCATTGTCTGCCTCTCGTAAGACTGGCTCCGCGCTGTGTGCCCCGCACTGCTGAGCCAGTGCCCTGAGGTCGTCTGCCTGAAGGTCTGGTCTACCTGGACCCCTGAGTCATCCGTCGACTGCCTGCTGCAGATGACTCTGCCACATGCCGCCCTGCGGTGGGTCTCTGTGCTGGTGTAGACTCAGCAAGGAAGCTCTCGATCAGAAGAGCCCGCTCCAGTACTCCTGTCTGAGTCGGTATGCTGAGGGAGATCAGCGATGCCCTGATCTCGTGTCTCAAACCCTGCTCGAAGGTCCGGGCCCGGAAGAATGGGTCCCGTACCATGTCGGTCGAGTAGCGCGAGAGATCGGTAAATCTCGCCGAGTACTGAGCGACCGTCATGCTGCCTTGCCGCAGCTGTAGAAGCTCCTGGATACGCACCGCACGAAGGGTGGCTGGGACGAAATCCGAGCGGAAGAGGCTCTCAAAGTCCGTCCAAATTAAGGATGCCTCATCGTGCACCTGGAGCATCAAGCTCCACCATCGTCCAGCTGCTGCGTGTAATAGGCTCGCAGCGAGGATCACCATGAGGTCTGCTGGTGTCCTCACTAGCCTAAACACTCGTACTACTGCCTCCAGCCAGTCCTCTGCTGCCTGGGGATCCGTCTCCCCGCGAAACCTGGGCGGTCGCTGGCGCTGAAACTCATGAAGTGCGCTGAGGCGACATGCATCGTCAGCGGCTGCTGCTGGAAGCATCGGGGGCTCGGCGGGTAAAGCTACCGCCGGTGCCACTACTGGAAAAGGGCCCTGCACCGAGGCCTTGTCGCTCGGTGGGCTATCGTCTCGCTCGACTCTCGGAACCCTAGCTGGCTGCCGTCGTGGGGCCATCCTGAAAAGGAAACAGGTGCGCCACGGTCAGAACAGTATACCTGGTGAGCTGATATAAGTAATCACAAAGAAAACTTTGAAACACACACACAATCAATGTTTTCGTGCATTAAGTCGGAAATCAGAAGTCAGGGTCCTGGTGTACGGATACGTCGGCCGCCGCACCAACACTGGACTCCCTGGACTGATATCCACACTCAATACGCTAAACATTATTGCTTCACATAGAAAAGATCAGAGTTCGCGGTAGAACCGAACTCCTCTAATACCAATTTGTCACGACCCGCCCTCGGGGTCCGTGTCGTGACTACCCCAAGCCCGCCTTCCATAGGCCAGGGGCTGGCGACTAGCACCAAGGTGTAATCCCGGTAAAAAGGGAAGGCATTGCCTTTGAAAAGTAAACACACACCACAGAGTAAAAAAGCGGAAAGTAAACACTAAACAAGCAGAGTACGACTGAAAGTGCGGAAAAGTAAATGGGCCAGAATACAAACCCAAACTGAAAGTAAAGTACAACTCGAAAAGGGAAAAACAGCAACTGAAAAGTAAAAGCCGCTACTCCGAGCTGTCCACTGGAAATCCCACCTGAAGGGTGGGTACAGATAGCTCCTCTGCTCCACGGGTCCCGTCGTCCGCTCCGTGTACGCCCCGCCCAGTGGTCCATCTCCGGGTACCGTCCCGCTCTGCAAGCCTCGGCTAAGGTCAACGCTGTCCGTCGTCTGCAACCAACACAACGTAGTGCGGGCAAAGCCCGTGCAGGGGTGAGTATAAGCTACTCAGTAGGGACCCCGAGACCCCTGAAGGTCTCTCAAATCCACAAAGGATAAACCACGAAGAAAAGTACAATCACGAAGTAACAACCGACACTGCTTAGGTATATGCCCATACATATACCTAAGTCATCAATTCAAATACGCTCCAACCTCCGAGCCCAAGTACAACTCAGTCCACGCAGGAAAGTATACGTATTCCACATAGGAAAGTAAAACATAATCCACACAGGATTGCACAACACAATCCACACAGGAAAGCAACAGGATTCAACTCACACAGGTATACTTCTTCAAGGACGATAAAGATGATCACTGATCCATCTAAGTCGTCGGACCCACGAAGGATCGATAGGTAACTAACCCCCACCAAGACCCACACAGGATCGGGCTCACACAGAACCTGTAGGCGCTGGCTCACACAGAACCGCTGAGCGCAAGGACCCACACAGGATCGGGCCCACACAGGACCTGTAGCACTGATCTACGAAGGATCGCTGAGTGCTGTAGTCATCGTCGTCGAATCCACACAGGATCTCTGTACTGTCGTCGTCAAAGTCACAGTAGCAGTCGTAGCAGTAGAACAGTCGCAGCCAGCACTAGGGTTCCCGCACACAGCAAGCTCGTTCGGAGGGTCCGCTCCACGAGCCGAGAGGCTGATACATCAACTGTCACGAAGACCGAAGTTGATGTATCCAAAAGTTCCGTATCGTCAACAGGAACTCAACGCAACAGACGGCGCGTCGATCGGACGCCCGGTCTGAGAGTTATTGGCATTTTCGTCTCCGGGGCCCGGTTGGTTTTTAAGGCAAAACCAACCCGACCGTACTCCACCTGCGTCCAAACCTCGGGCGGAGTATGCCAAAAGATCCGTCTCACTAAGAGGAACACAACGCGACTGACGGCGCGTCAATCGGACGTTCGTAGCTCAAGATATGAGCGTTTCCGCTCCGAAGGCCCGGTTGGTTTCGTGAACGAACCAACCCGGCCGAACTCAAAGTTTACCGAAACCTTGAGTGCGATATACCGAAACGACTGTCTCGATCCAAGGATCACGTTGCCGCTGACGGTTCGTCGATCGGAGGTCCGAGGCTCAAGTTATGAGCCAAAAACCAAATCTGGTACGAAACGGGGGGTCCGGGTCCGGGCCGACCCGGCCCGACCCCCCCCTGGGCGGCGCGGCGGCCGGTGGCGGCGGACGGCGGCGGCGGGCGACGGCGCGGCGGCGCAGCGGCGGCGGCGGACGGCGGCGGCGGGCGGCGGCGCGGCGGCGCGGCGGCGGCGGCCGGCGGCGGCGGACGGCGGCGGCGGGCGGCGGCGCGGCGGCGCGGCGGCGCGGCGGCGCGGCGGGCCGCGGCGGCCTGGCACCGCGAGGTGGCGGCGCACGCGGGGGCTAAGCCCCGCGGTTCTTCAAAGTGGCACGGCCTATGTGCCGCGCCGGTTTTTTTAAAACCGCCCCCCCCCCCCCCCCCCCTCACGTGGGGGGGCCTGCTGGCGCCGAACCAAGGGGGCGGTTGCCCCCTTCCCTCAAGAACCGCCCCCCTCATTAAGAGGGGGGTTTTAAGGTTTGGCCGGGGAATTAAATTCCCCGGTTTTAAGTCATCCGGCCGGCCAGCTGGCCGGCCGGTTTTTACCAACGGGACCGGAATTTCCGGTCCTGCCTTTGACTTCCGACGCCGGCGGCCCGGCCGCCGGTCTCTTCTTCCGCCGTGGCCCGGAACCGGCCGCGGTATTCGTCGTCCGGCGCGGTGCGACGGCACCGCGCCCCTTTCGCCATGCCATGATTCCTTCCAACGCGGCGCGACGGCGTCGCGTTCTTGAAAATTCTCCTCGGCGTAGCGCGACGACGCCGCGTAAAATAAAAGCACGTTCATCCGCGTGGTGCGACGGCACCACGCCACTTGCTTTCACCGCAAGAATTAAACAAGAACGGTGGAGGGGGGTTCGGCCGTGTTTGTGCGGTCCTGCCCCCCTCACGTTAAAATAATAACGCAACTTAAAATAAATCAAGTCACACGTTAGTCTTGATAAAATCACGATCAAGAATAAAATAAGGAAACCAAAAGAAAACGACAACCCCTACCTCGGGTTTAAGATTCGAAGAATCGTCTACGTCCCGCGGAAGACGGCGTCGCGGAGGTCGGGCGTCGCGGTCGTCGTTCGTCAAATCCGTTGACGAAGTGTTATGCCCGAAGAGACACGACGTTGGCGGATCTTCGTTTGCCGACGAAGAAGGTCCGAGGAGGAAGAAGGGGTCCGAAGATACCGGGTCGCCGAGTCGATGATCCTTCACGAAGTGTTGTCGTTCTTCGTTGAGGATGAAGACGTTCTTTGCCGGAGAAGATGAAGTTCTTCAAGAGACTTAGAGCTCTCTCCTCCAAACCTCAACACAACCAAACTAACCCCCAAAAATAAAATAAGCTATTCTTATTTTATTAAGTCATTCTATGAGTTCAAAATTCAAAAACTTAATTCCATTAATTGGATTAGTGTGTTGGCATGATTAAAGTGAGGAGAGGGAAAGTCACCCAATTAATGGGAAGTTTAAAGGTTAAGATGAGTTACACATCTTAAGTGGGGGGTTTAGAGGAGTTAGGGAAGGTGAGGGGTTGGGCTCGTGTGGGCCCAACCCCACCTTTATTCTCTCAAGGGTAGTTAACAACAAGTAGGTCCAACCCAACTTCCACACATAGGTTAACAACTTAGAAAAAGAAATAAAATTGTAACACAATTTTATTACTTCACATTTAACTCCCCTTTTTTTTAACATCTCCTCCTCAGCAAACGCACCTTCGGGAAAAGTCCTCTTAAGCAATTACCGGTGCTGCGGTTTCATCGGTGCCCTCAGATTTCAATTCCGAGCACCGGATCAAAAGTTAGGAATTCCCGCTCGTTCGTTCACTGAACGTACCCGAGCCAAACTTCGGAAATTAATTCCGGGCACTCCGGGCCTCGGAATCAGGTGCCGTCTGAAACCGCGCTCTTGTAAAATTCTAAAGAAAATTAAGAAAAAATTTCCCTTGAATTTTACGGGTCTTTACAAATACTCAATGTGTCATCTCCCTCCACTTATAAATGGCCTCCTCTCCTCCTCCTCTCATCACACCTCTCATCCCATTGGGCTCATTCAAACCCTACCCAAATAATATCCCAAAATATATCCCCTCACCCAAGATTCCTGACTTTGGGTATAAATCCATCCAAGGAATCCCTTTGGTGAAAACCAAAAGTAGTTACCCGAAAAAGAGGTAACATTCTTTAACACGTATTTATGTTTTATTTATTTCTCCACAAATTAAATTATTATTATTCCATAATTATATAAAAACAAAAGTACCCTAAATATACTGATATTTTTTTATGTTAATATTTCTATGTAAAATTATACATAATTCTATCAAATGGGTAACAAAATTATTATTCGTGTACGGTGAACTACTGCCTCACGAAATGATGTCATTTATTTTTCCTTTACTGCCTCTCAGGGTTGGTAATTATGATGGACACCCTATTTTTATATGATATATATGATATTAATTTTTTCTTTATACTTATGTAATTTTTATATAACACATATCTTTATGATTTCTATTTTTTTCAAATACGATAAAATCTTTTGTGGATCTGTGGACTATCGCCTCTTCAAATAGATTTGATACCTTCACAAATTACATGGAATGTATTAAGGATGGGTTTAATTATTATTTTTTGAAATACATATAATTAGTATGATATAAATTAAATAATTACCATTTTTTAAATATTATATTTCATCTTCTTTATTACCCTTTCACACACTGAAAAAGTGATAACATCGTTCATGGATGTGTGGATTACCACCTCCTCGACGCGATGTGATTCCTTTTGCATCACAATAATCATATATATAAGTATATATGATTAAATAATATAATATATATGATATAATTATAATTATATAAATATAAGTTTTACTTAACTTTTTTCCATAAAGATCATAGAAAAATGGGAACATTACTCATGTGTACGTACGACCTACTCCCTCCATGATTGTAACATTGGTTCATTTTTCATAACCATATTTCATGATTGGTTTTTAAAAGTGTAATTGATGTATAAATATGATTATTATGTCATGATTATTATTATTTATATATTTATATAATGACCTCATTGACCATAGTTGGCCTATTGATGTCAGTTTTGAGGCATAAGCTGAATATAGTTAAAACATCTAACATAAACATTATTCATTAAGTAATTGTATATAACTTATTTGTGATTGAAATAAATGTAATAATAAACTTGGAAAAGGTTGTGAATAAATTATATAATAAATATAAGTTTATTATTCAATAATATAGATAACAAGTATGGCAAATCGGATTCGAGGTATGGGATTCTTATCTCACTTTTACTTTCATGTGGCATACGTCATGATCACTGATTATTTATTTTTTGTGGTGTATATACTACCCATTTTTATATATTATATAATAAATTATTTTATATTAATTTTATTTAAATGTTTCATTTTATGATTATTACTTTTGGGGTTTCCAATTCATATGTTACCACAGTTGTAAAGGGATTTCAGGGCACACTTTTATTTTTTTGAGACACATTCCATAATCACCACTTATTTTTGTTGTGTGGTGTTTCTACTTATTATGAATATATTTTATGATTATTATACTTATAATTATTTGGTTTTAAACATCCATTTTAGGATATATAATTCATGGGGTTCTTGGTTTCAATTTTACCAAAACGGTACTGTATTTTTGTCACAATTTTCCTTCCTTCTGACATTTGTTATGTTATACACTTATATTATTTTTGTAAGGGGTATATATTTCTCATTTGACATGTTATATCATGAATATAATTATTCTCATGATATTATAAATTTCATTTAATGTTATTACATTCATTTGGTTAATGATTCAAATGTTACAAAGTGGTATGAGACACTTTGGAATGTTTATTGATGATTTTCCTTAAGGATGTTTTTAATGATATTTTGAGGTCATTTCCATTCATCAAAGTTAAAAAATATTATTGTTAATTATCCTCTACTAGGGATATTTTTTATTAATACCACATGAATTCATTATTTGGATATATTAAGATTGTTTCAAATATATTGTTATCGAACCCATTTATTTTCTATGTGTTAATCATATTTCAAAGAGATTTTTATTGAAATTATTTCCTTTCCATGGTTTAATCATGTTTTAAAGATATATTTATTGAACACATTTAATTTAAATGCCTAAATATTTTTTCAATAATATTATTATGGAACCTGTTTCTTTCCCATAGGATAACCATGTTTCAATGTGCTTTTATGGAACCCATTTCTTTTTCATCGGTTAATATTGTTTCAAACAAATTGATATTAAACCCATTTATTTTCCATGGGTTTATCAGTTTATAAATGAATAAGGATTTTTTATATGAGTTTTGTGATGGATGTTTTTTATTATTTATGTGTTACTTGATAATTATATTAAATGGGTGAGCCTGATACAACATATATGAAGGGTTGATCCCCATTATGGCACACAGATAATCCAAATATAACTTATAAGAAGGGTTGAGCCCAGTTATAGCTCACAAAAAATGGGTAATCCCAATTTATCTTATACTAAGGGTGATCCCAATTATATATCTCCAATTCATTGGATAATGATAATGTTGAATATTGGATATATGGTTATTTCAATTAAGAGGGTTTTAAATGGGGTTTTGAAAGGGGTTTTAAAGGGTTTTATAAAAGTGATGCTCTATGTTACCAAAAAGAGTTTTAATTTATTGTTATGAGTTTATAATGTTTCTAATGATCAATATTGATATCACATGGCTTGTGATTTTTGATTCTGATGACTCTTTCCTTTTCCATGTTTTTATATTTTAAGGTCCAAGTATAGATAGGTATGAGTTATTTTATGATTCTCTCATGGACTTTGATTACTTCATCATACCCTTATACACTTTTATTCTCATTGATGATATTTAATTGTTAATTATTATGTTTATCCTTACTGAGCATATGATCTCACCATTATTATGTTTCTTTTTCCCTAGGTTTTAAAGATTGATATTGAATTATTTATGTATTTAAATGATTTCACAAGGATGTTGTTGATGACCTATTGTGAAATTAGAAAAGTTGGGTTAAATAGAATAAATTTATGTTTGATGAATTATGGGTCCAAATTGATATGATTTTTTTATGTAATATTTTTTTATATTTCTACAAAACTCTAAACCTAAAAGGTCCTCAAGGTTTTACAAGATCCAAGTTTTCCTTTTGATGTTGTAAGGTTTTGATGAAAAATTTGTGTCACAATTATCAACATAAAAGATGTAAATGTAAAGTAATGTATTTTCGCACAGGATATGGGAGTGTGGGTTCTAGGATGTTATATAAAATTACTTAAAGACTTAAAATCCACAAAAAATTAATACGAACCAATAAATTCAAACACAGTGAATTCATATGTTATTGTACTAAATTTATATACTTCACTAAAATAAAATATAAATCTATTTGGATGATCTTAAGGACTTATTGACCACCAAAACTTATCTAATGTAATCTCATAAACTTCATTAAGTTTTTCTATAAAATCTTATCACATAAAATTCAAAAATAACAATTATCTTGGATGATTTATCATAACTTCAAGGCTAACATAACATTTTATCCTCAGTTATTCAATCACTTATTCATCTATAACATCAAAAATACACAATAAACTATAGTATGTAGTGTTTCCTATAATAAAACATGTCTTAAACATGAATATTATCATAATAAATCATTAATAATAAATTATTGATCTATGTTTTCACTATTCTGATCATATCTCCAAGTTGTATCCTCAAAACCACATTTTCCATGAACAATGATAACACTTAACTCAACTTTAATAGCACACTTTTACTTTCTATATTTGCTACCTTATTGAAAAAAATAAAACTATAATTTATATGGGAACATTAATCTTTCCCTTTAGATTTATTTTTAATACCATTCTTAGTTCCTAAGTAAAATTTGTTCTTTCTCCCTATATCATTCTCTCCCTTATTGAAAATAAATTTGAATGGGATATGGGGGTTCAAACTCACTAAATTATCTTTTTTTAAACAATTTTCTTACCCCTTTTATGGAAATGAATAACTAATTTTTTCACTTGAAAGAATGATGATACCACATGATTTTGTTAATAAATATTCTTTAGTCAAGAAGGTCTATGTGATATATCCCTTATAGGAAAAAAGATTTCATAACCAAATTTTTTGATGTTATCCATACAAACCCATAAATTTTATACCATTATTATATCTCATGTTAGTGTTTGTTTCAAACATATTTATTCAAAAATATGCAATCTTTACTCATTTTGACAAACCCATAACAATGTTAAAGTTAAGACATAAAAACTCACCATGTTTAACACAAAATTCTCTCCCACTATATTCTAAATTTCACATAATTCAGAATAGTGGTTGGAAAGTGTTTACATACCTTAATTTCCATATTTCATAAGTGTTTCCTTGAAATTTTATATTCTCATGGAATACTTTATTTCAGTAGACAAATCATTTATATTATACCCCTCAATGGATGCACTTATTTTTTATTATGGAAGTGATTAAACTTAATGATTAACACTTACATTTTATAAAAATCCATTAAAATACTTCTTTAGATCCACCATCATTTCATCTTCTTTAATTCCTTGAATATTTTTTCAAAAGGACAAAAATTAAGGGAATAAAGTGGGACTTATTGGTTTCATATAAATATAAATAGGGATGAGAATTGTCTCTAAAACCAAGTATTCTATTATTTATGATCTTATTGTGGGTAGTCTTATTTATGTTTCCATTTCTAATATAATATACAATATATTTCATGCTTAGTTTTTCCTCTTTATATGTAGTATTCATATTTTCCTCACATTTCAAGGAAAATTTATTTTCTGATTCTTTCATAATTTTTCTCATCAATACTTCTTGGGCTGGTAGGATTGTCATGAAATCCTTCATAACATGCTCAATATTTTCACATATTCTACACAGGTTTGTTTGAATTTTAAAATTCACATTTGTGGGTAACTTCTCAACTACCTTATTCTTATCATAATAAACCGTTCACATTCCTTTGGCTCTAATGATTTGTGCATTCACTATTATCTTAGTTATTGAAAACTAATCTGGAAAAACTATGATGAACTTCTTCTTGACATACTCATCTTCATTATATTTTTCACATGATCACTTTGTAGTTACAGTGTCTCAAAAATTTTATTCTATTGTATTTTGAAGTTTCTTCACTTTTACACCATAATAAACTTCTCTGGGTAGTAAGTTTTTTACTCCTCAACTTTATGACCTTAATTTTTAAATCAACATCATTTTTCCTTAAAAAATATTAACATGTTTTGGGTGGATGAATTCGATGTATTTTTTATCATATATTAATTTCTATGATAATATGTCATTATTTATTCACCATAGCTTCCCCTTGATTAATTAATATTTTCTAAAAATGAATTGTTTTTATAGAAAGAGTAATCTTTGTTTGCATACCTTCCAGAGCCCCAGTAATATACTTGAAACACTAATATTACATAAACCTATCTAGAATATCACTATTGATAACCCTCTATGGTTTGAGATTTATTTTAAACTTGATTTTAGTGATCTTATTAACATAATTATATTTACCTTTTATATTAAAATGTTCATCTCACAATTCTTTTTGATCTAATTATGTTTAGGTTAATTTTTCAAACCTTCATAGGTATAAATTACATATTATTTTTGAGATTAATTAGAACTAGATATTACCAAACTGTTAGGAACTTTCTTTTCTCATGGTTAAGAAGATTTACCTTCAATATAAACTACTTTAGTATAGTATTTTCTGATTTTAATTAACACGGTTTGAGCTATAAGAAATTTGGATTATTTCTTGGCCAGTTCTTCATCCCTCATATACAATTTATCCTCAATATCTCTAACCATCTTATTATTCTCAAAAACCTTCAGTTATTATTTTTTAGTCTATTTAAGGTATTTCACTTCTTTCTTGTAATAAAATTCCTTTTTTGAAATCACCCTCTTACTCTACTTCTTAATTTTTCCCTTATTATTATTGAATTATGTATTCTACTAAAGATAATCTTCTAAGTTATCTTTCAATATTCATTCTAATTGTGTCTTGTATTTTTCATAATCACTGCTTAATGAATCAATACCTTTGTCAATATGATCCAAAAAATTTAGCTTCATAATCATATTGGTTTATTGATGATAATGAATCTACCTTATCCCTTTTACTCATTAAATTCCTCTTATTTCTAGTGAAATCCTTATTATTATTCCACCAATTTTGTTTCTAAAGATTATTATAATCCTAATTTGACTCAGCATTAATAGCTTTCTTCTTAGGACAGTCATAGGTAAAGTGTTCAATGTCATTACATTTAAAACACCATGGTGATTATTTTTCATTTCCTTCACACTTTCCCTATTTTAATTTCATTAAAATAAGGGAAACAATCTTTTTTAAGTTTTATTCATATTACTCCTCATCAGAATCACTTTATTATAAAACTTATTTAAATTTAACATTACTATTTCTCATATCATCAAAATCCATACCATGTTTTTCATTTTCTTAAAAGATAAAAGCTTTATCATTTTATATACTACGATAATATTGAAAATTTTATCTAAAGATGTATATTCTCTGTCTACCAAATCTAAAACCATGGGATCAAATCTATCTGTAAATTTTATCATTATATTTTTAATAATATTTTAGCATTATATTTTCTCAATAAGACCTAAAATATTATTAACAATCTTATTGACTCTAGTGAAATAGTTTTAAATATTTTCATCCTGTTCATTTTGATATCTTTAAAATTTATCCTGAAAACATGTTGTTTGGCTTCCCTAAATTTGCAATTTCCTTTATAAGTTATAATTAATTTTTCTCAATTATCTTTTATGGTCTAAATTCTCATGAATTTGTTATAATCTTTCTCTAGAAAATACACTATGATAGAAATTTGTGTTTTTCTATCAAACTATATATTTCTCTTATCATTAAGGGTCATGGGAGTACCTCTAGAAATGGGTGAAAATCTTACTATCACTATACATCTAACTTCTAAGAAAAGTGATAAGTGGTAAGGTATCATTAAATGTCTCTAAATATGATATTTCTTTCTATCAAAGGTAGGTACTCCCCTACTATTTAAAAATTTTAATATCTTCATTCTTCACTACTTCTGGGATATTTGGAAAGAATTTTATCCTTTAATACCACTTTTTTGGTCCTTGGATTAGTGGGATCACTAAGAGGGGGAAAGGAGTATTTAGTGACCCTTCACTTTTTATGAATTCATATTTTAAAATCAACCTCTATAACCTATTAAAGTCTTAATATATTAGTCTTTAATTATCACAACCTTACCGTGTTTATAATAAAAAAATGATAACAACACCCAAGGATATAAAAGGTTCAACATAAAATCCTACTCATTTCCATTATTGTTTAGTCTCACTGACTATGTATTAATCACTATATATGCAAGTTGTTATAACACAAAGGAATTCTTAGTCCTATCAATAGAGACTCTCATTGTGTTCCAAAACCTGAGTCACACAGGATTGTTTGGTAGCTTCACACTACCAACTATAAGCTGTATTGATCCAAAATAAGAACAATATATTTCTTATCCTAGTTTCTTTTACACTAATTAAATATGATCACCCTTCTTCAGAAAACTAGATCAACCAGTCTACTTGTTTATAATTCTTCAGGTTTATTTTCCTAGGTCTTCTTTATAATATGGATATCTAACATGCTCATATTTCTAGTCCTTTATATGAATTAGTTTTCCTTATAACTTTTAATACTTAGGAATATGGTACGTCCCTATCTAGAATACCTCTAGACTTTGAAATCCTTATTATCTCTTAAATTTTCATGAAACAACTCTTGGAAACACTTTCACTGAGCACCTAAGCCAGCCTACAACATAACTGAGGGGCATTACAATTTCCCAGTGTATGGCGATAGGCACCAAGGAATTTGATACAAACTCATAGGAATAAATTCTCTAAATAGATATAAATAAAACATAGCATGGTATTTTCTAAAATTTCAGCATGAACACTCCATACATTCGATGTCTATATACTAGAAAAAAATGGATTTATAATAAGAAAAACCAAACATATTACCAAAAAAAATATGTCAATCAGATCATAGAAATATATAAAACTAAAATATGAATCAATATGGTAATGGTCAACTTGGCCAATATAAGAAGAATAAATAGCTAGAAAACACCTAAAATATCTGGTTTAATATATGTATGGCCTTGAGGTAACCATCCATCCACAAAACCACCATCTTTCCAAGGTAATTAAGTTATTCCAAAACCTAAACTTTAAAATAAAATGTAGATAGTTGTGAGTAAAAAACTCAATATTTATTCTAAGGAAACCACACCTTGTGTATTAACCTTAAATAAAATATTAATTTCTTACTAGTTTTAAATACATTTTATAAACATGGGTCATTATCGTTTAGCTTTAAAACCAATTATAGTTTATTATCCATTTATTTAAAACTAGTTCCATTTAAAACATGAGGTTTTAATTATTTTAGAATATGTGGTCCTTAAAAACATAAATATGAAAAGTTTGTTTCAAAAATGTTATTTTTAAAAGGTTTCCACATATAAAAGATAGTGCTGGAGTTTCAAACTATTTTTTATAAAACATCAAATCAATAGTTTTCCTTTTTAAAATAAAAAGGAGTATAATAGAAATAAGGAATGAACATAATAACAATAATAATGGAAGAAGCAATGAGATGAGGGAAATTGGTAAAACAATGATTAGTTTATCAGTATGTAAGTTGGGAAAAGTAACTACTATTAGATAACAAATTATCAATTATCATAGGAATACTTAGGAGATGAGGGTATAGTTTAGAACATTTTTAAAGGTGATCCATAATATCAGTGTGCCTGATGAAATCTAGTCTCACAAATGCTCTAGCATACCCTACCTAGCCCAGCCTAGGGTAAAACTCCCAAAGTATGGTGTGATACATACTAAGGTCCAATAGTTAGAGTGTAATCTTGAGCTAGTGAAGAATGTGCTCTCAAAAATTCCCCTAGATACTCTTGGTTACCATGATGTATAAAATCTAAGTGAGTAAATAAATAAATAAAATAATAATTTAAATATAAATACATGTATATATCTTATTACATGAAGCATGAACCATAAAAAAGATTATCCCATGAGAGACCTTCATGGAAACATCCCTTATTCATCAAGCATAATAATATAACATATGTGTCCTATACTTGGGAAAATTTGATTCTTTTTAAGATTAAAAAATAAAACTTTTCATGTCTTAAGGATGTATTATAACAAAATAAATCCACTTTAGAAAGTTCCAACTGGGCCTTATTAACATCCTTTAAAACCTAAGTAATAATATCCATTCTTAAATAACCAATTACACCCTTTAAAATTATTTAAACCATTAAACAATTTTATGACCAAATCTCCACTTGGAATCTCATAATTTATGAAAAAAATTGTTTGTGTATTTTAGAAAATATTTATTTTTTATGGTTAAGTAAAATAGATTTCAATTGCATGTTTAAAAGAAAATCATCTTTTCATTCTATAGAAATAAAGTGAAATCCTATTTTCCTTATTAAAAAAACTATAATCATATTTAATATCAACAAAATATATATAAAACATGAAATTAGAAATAAAGAAATCATGGTTATAGAATTTAAAGGATAATGCAAGGGGAAACCTACCTTAATCTCTCTACTTCCATAAAAAATATGTTAACACAACTTTAGAAGGAAATAATGATCTGTAAGAAACAAAACAAAACTCTAAAAACATGAAATTATATAGTAAAATCAATCCAAGAAAAACCCTAGGTCACCAAGACCTTACTAGGGAAATAGAAAGATGAAACAAGGAGGATCATAGGATAAGGATAGGTCTAGATGGTATTTACATGAAGAATCAACCTCAAACATTGAAGAAATACCTTGAAATCAATATGGAAGAGAGGAGAAATTAAGAAGTAGTTGTGAACATGACATGGGAGTCAAATGAGAGAGAATAAGATGGCTTGGAGTTAAAATTAAGGAGGGTTACATGGGTTATTTCAAACCTTTAATGTTTTGGGAAGTCTATATGGTTTGGACATATAGTTTTCCAAACTATACATCAACTGTGAAAAAAAAATCTTTTAAAAACAACAGACCTTTTCATGGTTTCAACATAATTTCTCATCAATGTGTGTAATTCATGCACCAAACATTTCCCATGGAAGGTTAACCTTGTACGATCTCTTACTAACTATACACTACCCATGCATACTATCTATGAACATTCTAAAATGAACTAAGAATACCATATATACGGGTAACCCTCATGGCCTACACTAAACCATGAACCACTAGGAAACCTATATAAGGGTCATCTCCATGGTTTGGTAAATTCTAGAGTGTTTTTGAAAGAAAACCATGTGACATGAAAAAATTTCCATAAATTTAAAAATTTTGATTATCCATGGCCTAAAAATCAAGAATAAGATTAAAGACGAAAAAATAAATTAAATAATGGGGGAAACTAGTGTTGTGTTGGATAATTCTCCACACCATTATGCTTTCTTCCCCCAAAAATATTCATTAGATTCGGTTGACTGATAAAAATTATAAAGCTCAACCTCTTTAACCACGATTAAATTATTAGAACCAAGGAATACCATAACCTCAATAAGATAAATCCTAAAACACTAACTAGAATGATCCAAGCATATCTCTTAGAGAACCTCAAAGCCCAAAACTAACATCCAAATACTCCTCCATCAACACAGCCATCCACAAAGGATTCTAAGATAGATCGCTAATAGGATCATGGTTAAACTGACTATGGAGGTCTACCCACCATATTATAATACCTCAAAAACACTCATCCTTTAAGGATAATGAACCACACCTAGTGTTTAATGTTAAATGAGAAGAAAAAAAACAAAAATATGAATAGATCCCAAATAAAACAATAAATGATTCAAGATTTTCACAAAACACAACCCATAATAAGGTCTATGTTTTTACAAACACATAGTCCATCACATACCCCATATATGGGAAAAGAGAGAGAGAGTGAATAATACCTCAAATAGAAACATAAACAAAATCAATTCCAGTGGGTTGATCTTGAGAATATTTCAAAGTGGAAGATATAGCTTCCCTCCCTTTTTATGTGTGGATACTTCACAAAACCATTATAAATAACCCAAATGGATGAAACTGCAATCAGTATTTATATTTTCCTAACATGATAGTTTCTTACGGCATAGATTTATGAACTGATGGAACACCGATGTCTGGATCCCAAAAGAAGTTAATAAAGTGATACATAATTGTCTCTTGATACCACCACCAACCTGCTCAGTAATATATCACTACCTATTTTTACACTACATGAATAGTTCAGTAAACCTATAAGAGGGGGTGATTTTTATTTTATTAAAAAAGTTATAATTTCTATTCCCACCTCAATATTTAAAACTAAAGAAAACATAAATTCTAAAAACCCAAAAAATATATCATAGTAAATTTTTATAAGTATAGAGTAAATTATTTTTTTCAAAATTCTAAGTAATTATTACAAAATCAAACCTGTAGTGGATACAAATACTTAATAAAGTATAAAAGGAAAAATACAAACAAAAAATTTACTATTTATTTACAAATAAAGTAACCCTTGAAGTATATTATAAATAACACTTTTAACCTAAATAATAAGGGGAATCATAAATGAGATTCAAGGTATCCTTGATTATAACCTATCAAAAGGTATCCTTAACTTAAACATTTTGGAAGGTTGGTCTTCCAAACCCCAATAATACTTAAAATTAGTAGGTTGATAGGTATTTATTTTACAAACTAGAAGTTTAGCTCTATATTCTAGATAGAATCCCTAGATCAACCTCATCGGCAGTAGTTCCCTAATATAATAAATTGGAATCTTGACTCTATATTCCTTACTGGATCCCTCATTCATGAAACATGTATAACACATTGATTACAACATAAATTATAAGATATTTTATAATGAATCCTCACAAGTGTAATATCTTAGCATAACACTTAGAAATAAATATTACAATGATCAGAATCTTTCCAAGTAACAGGACATTGCATGACTTCAATAGATTAGTGAAATCTCTTTCTCAAGTGTGTGTGTCCTTGTTTTCTAGTTCCTCTATGAACAACCCTATTTAAAGTAAAACCACCAATTTTTATATTCTATAAACTTTGGGTTTAGTTTTTACAACATCATAAGTATCAACATCATCATCTTATGAACTTAGAAACACTTTACTTATTTCAATAAAGTTAATTATAAACTATTATAATGCTTTATATAATTCAGTCCTCGAAGATTTCATGCTATGAATCTCTTGAAATATAATTACAAAAAAAATTATTCTGAAAAAAAAACACTTAAAAATTTGAAGTTAAAATAAATTATATCATGAGTGGTATGTGATTTTCAAAAATAAGGATAAAATGAGTCTATGGCGCAATAATCTCTCCCTTTTAAAAAATTAAAAACATAAATGGAAAAATTATTTTGAAAATTTTTCTAAAAGAAATAATTTCTGTTAAATTGGTAAAATCCAATGGAAAATATTTCTCCCTATTTTATAATTATAAAATACAAATAAAACACATTAAATTAAAAAAACACTCAATATTATATAGCCATTAATTAGAGTAAAATAAAATTGCATTTCCTCCTTTGAGATTCTAAAAAAAATTAATTAGACTGAAATTTTATTAAAAGTATTCCCTTAAGTAGAATAAATACATTTATGAAATTTTTAACAAAGTTATTCTCTTTTTATAAGAATATATTTCCTCCCCATTAATATGAAAATTCATGTTATTTTTTTAAAAAAAACTTCATCATATTTTTTTTAAATTTTGAAAATATATTTTTTAAAAAATTTCTAATACATTCAATTTTTGCATATTTCTTAGAAATTCTCCCTAAATTTTCAATTTTCTACAAATTTTTTAAATTTATTCCTCTTTATGATTTTTAAAAATAAACAAAAAATAATAATAAATAGAAATTAAACCCTTCCAATAATTTAAGTTCCATTAATTTTAAGGAAACTTTCTTTTAAAATGATGTAGTCTTTCCAGAACTTGTCCCCTTGGATATGAGATCCTTAAAATAAAAACACATCTATATACATTCAGATTACATAAAAAAAATACATTCTTACATTGGGAAAAAAATCATACATCCATTCAACAGAATATTGATGATTCTAGTGATGAAAAGAAAAACTCTCCCTAAAATATAATCATAGAAATAGATCAACATTGAGTAATAACCAGAAATTTTGGTAATTTAAAAGTATTAGAAGTCAATAAAAAATCTATTTAAAAACAACCGTATTCATAATAATATTAAATAAGTGTAATGACTATAAATTGAAATTTATACATTATTTTGAGATTTTTTGACCATGTTATTAATCTTCTTAATTCTATTATAATGCTCAACTAAATTCCCTTGAAATTCTTAAATCATGTTCTATTAGAACTTTTATCTATAAACATGCTCTATTATTTGTTTATTCTGAACAAAAAATATCTTCTTAATCTCATTAATTGAATGATTATATTTATCTATCTTTTCTTCATGATTTTTGATAACTTATACACATTCTTCATTCCTATTTCACAGCTTTTCAATATCCCCAAAAAGAGAAACATTTTGCACATTAATAGTCAGGATATTTTACCTTGAGTCATCAAATTTCTTAAAATATTTTTCAATTCATTGAATATTTTAATTTTAAAATATCTTTACATTAAAAAATTGAAATTATATTTGATCAAAAATTAATACTTCATCCAAAAATTCATAAGTAAAAATAAGATAAATTTTTCTAAAATTTATCAACCAAACTATAGGAAAACAGCGTTTTAGTGGCGGTTCTTTCATAGCGGTTCTCAAAACTGCCGCTAAATGTTTTTCAGGGAAAATTTTAACATTGATTTTTTAGTAGAATTTTTAAAAAATAAAGCTAAATGGTTTTACAATATTTTTTATAATTTAAAAAAATCAAAAAAATAAATAAATTTATTTTTAGCGACGTTTTTTTAAAAACTGCCGCTAAATTGAATTAAAAAATTAAAAAAAAAGTATTTATTATTTATTATTTATTAGAAAATATTTACTATAATATATAGTATATTATTTATTATTTTAATTAATTATAATTTATAAATTAATAAATATTTAAAATTATTAGTTAATAATACTTTTAAAGTGAAAACAAATCTTCAATAAGTTGAAAATCAGACTTCGGCATCAAATGACCATAACCTTTGACCCAAGAGTCATTTTTAGCTCCAAGCCATTCAAATTGAATCCTATGAAATGATCTAAAACAAAATTATATTTAAATTTTATAATAACTAAAAAAGTAAATTTATTTTAGTTTCTAGAAAATTTTTAAATCGAACTCGAACTTCAAACGACCATAACTTTTGATCCGAGTGTCTTTTTGGGCTCTACCATATATCAAATTGAAGTCTGAAATGATCTCTATGACCTTGGTGACATAGGTAAAACTTTTTCACATTTTTTGAGGCCCAAAAAGGCTAAAAAAGAATCTAAAATTGGGTTTTTAGTTGGGGTACCCAAATTTTTTCATATTTAATGGATTTTTAGCCTCATTTAAGGGGGTCTTTGGCTATTTTTCAGTGGGGAATAAATTTATTCTCCGGGAATATATTCATATTGATATTATGGATTTGAAATTTTATAATTTTTAAAATTTTAGTTTTATTTATAATTAAATATATACACATTTTCTTATATTTATTGATAATAAATCACATGTATAAATACATATTTACATAGAAATATATTTTAAAACATATAAAAAATATAGAAAAAAATATTTATTATTCATTTAATTTAAAATAAATAATTATTGACTTTATTTACCTTATAAAAATTCAATAATATGTATATATATATACCTATACGTGTTATGTTTATATATAAATATGTGTGTCTCGATAAAAAAAATTATATTTATGTGTATATTCTAATATATGTATATGTGTGTGTGTAAAGATTTGTGTGTATAAATAATATATAAATGTATTTGTATATAAATATATCATCATCATTAAATATAGTATATATATGAATTTATAGTAAAACTATATGAATATATATATATACATGTATATAAATAAGGTGTATATATACATATGTGTGTGTATTGATAAATAGATATAGATTTATATTTATATTCTAATATTTTTAAATAAATATTAATATATAATATATGTAAATAAATTTAAGTATATATATATCATACACATTCGACAAGATTTCATCTTTATTTAAGAGTGTCTGCATATGCTTTTTTATATCATTTATGATTTTATTTCATTGATTTACATTTATGTTGATTTGATGGTGTTGTAATTATTGTGCTTTCTCCTGTTATTGTAATTTATTATTATTTATATATATTTGTTTATATGAATTTAGGAATATTTGTGTAAATATTTTTATATATTTATGTTTATATATTTTATATCATTTATGAGTTTATATATATATATATATACTTCAGTTTATATATATATTTATATTAAAATAAAATTATATATCTGAGTGTGTGTATATATATTTATGAAACATAAATGTGTCTTTATATATATATATATGTAAATTTTGTTATATATATATATAATTATAGATATTTATATCCATTTGTTATTTATTATTTATTATTTATTATTTATCATTTATTTTTTATTTTTTATTATTTATTTTTTATTCAATTATTATTTATTATTTATTATTTATTATTTATTATTTATTATTTATTATTTGTTATTTGTTAATTGTTATTTGTTATTTGTTATTTGTAATTTGTTATTTTAATATTTATTTATTATTGATTTTTTATTTATTGGCTTATTTTTATTATTAAATTATTGTTGAATAACTATTTAATATTTATTTAATATTTAATATTTTTTATTTTTTATCTATTATTTTTTATTTTTTATTTTTTATTTTTTATTTTTTATTTTTTATTTTTTATTTTTTTTTATTTTTTATTTTTTATTTGTTATTTATTTATTTTTCCTTATTAGTTTATTATTTTATTATTTATATTTTATTTATTTGTTTGTAATTCATTTATTTATTATTTATTATTTATTATTTATTTATTATTTAGTTATTGTATATACATTAGTTATTAATTTTGTTTAATTTATTATTATTTTATTATTATTTTACTATTGTTTTATTATTAATTTATTATTTTTATTTTTATAACATGTTGGGGTCAAAGCCCCTTTATTAAAGAAAAAAGAGAAAAATATAGATGGAATGGGATGAGACAATGACCTGCCCTCATCAAGAATGCGGATATGGATGCAAAAGGAAAAAACAAAAGCAAGTCCAAAACATCACAATTCAAACAAAGATCAAGCCACACGAGATTGAGTGCTCATGTTATGGTGAGAAACACATCCACCCCAACCTCGAGGATATCTTCCTCTTCTCAATGATTTAGCCTTCCACCATGGTTCTCCTCCATCATCAAAAGATTCATCTTCATTATTAGTTTTTTTTCAATAATTTCTGGTTCAATAATATATCATCATCTATTCTCCTCAATAGAATGGAAGGAAAGAAGTTCAAATGGATTTTGCATATGAACAGTACCTCTGACCAGCCGTTGCACTACCTTAATATTCCTTGTATCAACTGAGTGCATAATATGATCCTGATGTGATACCCAAGGGAACTCATTACCTATCACCCTAGTAGGAAAATTGACCACCTCCAATGCTACATGTAATGCATTAGGTTCTTCACTGGGCATGTCAGCCTGCAACATAGAATTACTCCCCCCTCCCTTACTATGAGCAACTACACAAGTGCCAGCAGCATTACTACCTTTAATCTTGCTTGAATTCAGAAGACCAATCTTTGAAACTATCTCACTAAAAGAATTTTATATGCCTAGGTCATCCTATTTCAACACAGTGGGACTAGAAATATATGTTCTAGATGACATAACCAAAAATTGTTCATTATCATTCCTCAAAGTCTTAACCATGGGCATAACAGCCTCCAAACCAAAGTTGCATCCCATTCCCACACTAGAAGCTTCCACACCAGTGCCTGCTGACATTATAATCTCTTCTTCATGTCTTTATTCTTACTTGAAATCAGGCTATTAATCTATAAAATCTTTTCACTAGAAACATTTTACTTTCCTAAATCGATCTGCTTAAAATCCTTAACAGGGTCCATACTAGTTGACATAGCCAACAATTGGGCATTAGTATCGCTTGAAATATCATCATCCAGTGTCATTAGTCTCTCCTTGGACACCTTTGATAGGAAAACCAAATCCATATTTACATTACCCTTTCAATTACTTGAGGAAAACAATTTATGTTCATTCCATAATTATATGTCAACACCTTGTTGTACATTAATAACATGATCAAATTGGATATCACCCTCATCACTTTGTGCCACCCTAAAATCATTAGCATAAGAGTTGTCATTATCATACACAATATCATTCCATGACCTTACAGGAATAACTAAAGAAAGGTTCGCAATCCAAAACTCTCCACCATCCAACCTAGATAAGGTCGAATAGTTATTTTCTTGACGAAGAACCCTAGTTGTAGACTATAAAGGAATTCTGGCATTGGCCAGAACCTGTTATGGTTCAACATCAGTGGGAGCAGAAGAATTACCATATAGAACATCAACCTTTTTTGAGTCACATACCATCAATCCTTTACCATTAGGTGTTTTTCTATAATCTTTAGACAAATGAACTCATAAGTAGAAATTATCGAAGATTATAACTCTTGTGACACACATCCTTTTTATGCTTGATATCATTACAATCTGCATAGTAATGGGGACAATTTTTATAATCTACAGACATGTGAATATCATCATTTCAAGTGGAAATAAGAACCTTCTTTATAAGAGTAGTAGTGAGGTCTACCTCCACTATCATTCTTGTAAAATGACTGAATCTTACCTATCCAGTCTCTTTTTCAATCCTAATTGGAACACCTATTGTTGTGGCAATGTCATGTATAATTTTGGGGTACCATAGGATTCAGTTGATCCCATGGATCCTAATCCACACCCGCACAAAAGCATTTCTAACATTTGAAATATTAAAGTCCAAGATCCATTCATGGAATCGAATCTTACCAAGCTTAAGATATAGGGATCCTGAGCTCCATGCACACTGTTTGAATTCATTTGAAAAAAAATAAGAATTGGAAGAACCCATGACCGATTGAGATTCACTTTCAGTCTGAAGAGCCCCAAATTTGTGAAACCCTATTTACCGAATCTTCAAGCCACCATGGTTTCTCGCCTTTGGGAAGAGTGGGTATTGAAATGAGGGATTTTTACCCATGTCTAACCTATCTGAGACCGCATCCGAGTTTTCCTCAATGAGAGACAAACTTCCTTTTCATTATTTATTTATTATTTTTAAATTAAGTATTAATTATTAATTTGTTTTCATTTTTTTATATTATTAATTTATTATCCACATATTATTAATTACTTATTTATTATGTATTCATTATATATTTATTATATATTTATTCATATTTTATTGTTTATTATTTATTATCTACTATTTAATAATTTATTATTTATTTATCATATGTTAAATTATTTTTTAATTAATTTATTATTTATACATTACTTATATATTATATAATATAAAATATTTATTATTTATTATTTATTACTTACTATTTATTACTTACTATTTACTATTTACTATTTACTATTTACTATTTACTATTTACTATTTATTATTTACTCTTTATTATTTAATAATTACTAATTATTATTTACTGTTTATAATTTACCATTTATTACCATATTATATATTTATTTATTTATTATTCATTTTTATTCTATTTATTAATTATTAATTTATAATTAGTAATTATTAAATATTAATAATTACTTATTCATTATTCATTATTCATTATTCATTATTCATTATTCATTATTCATTATTCATTATTCATTATTCATTATTAATTATTAATTATTCATTATTCATTATTCATTATTTATTATTGATTATTGATTATTTATTAATCATTATTGATGAATAATTATTGATTAATAATTATTTAGTTTGTATCTATTTTTTATGTATTATTTTTTCAATTAATATATATATATAAGTATATATAAATGTTATCTAGTCACTACATGAAGAGTCTATTGTAGTGGTAAAGTTTTTTGGAGAATAAGAAAAAGGTAAGGGGTTCAAATCTCACCCAATGTAGAATTTCTATACATGGAATTTGCAAGGGAATGTGAATGCACATAGGAATGTGCATGATCATGGTAATATATAGTAAATAAATAAATAATTAAATAAAAAATAATCAATAATCAAAAATAAATAATAAAATCAAAAAAATTAATTATAAAAATCAAAAAAAATAAAAACCGTTGCAAAGTCTTTCCGTGAAGATTTTGAAAAACAACTGTTATTTGATTACTGAGACATGATTTAGCACCGGTTTTCTAAAATCGTTATGGAAGGATTTAGATGCAGTTAAAACCACCGCTAAATGCTAATTTTGGCATAGTTCTAGTATACCAACTTGATCTTATTTTGTAGAAGATGGCTTCAGAGAAATATAAGAATAAATTATTTAGAAATTTAAAAGTTCACTGTTTAAAAATTTAGCTAAATATAAGGAACAAAAACTCCCCCAAATATTATGAATTGATGAAATGTATAAAAAATATAACAAAACATTAATTGAAAATTAATAAAATGAAATCAAATCACAAGGATATATTTAGTTTGGAAAAAAATATTGTACCCTGAATATAGGTTTTTAGTATCCAGGTCATAATGACTTTATTTCTTTATAAATTAAGTCCAGAGAATATATATCTTTTGAGTCTAAGGTAATTTTCAAAATAAATTTAAGTATCCATATTTTCTTGGAATTTTGGTGCTCATAATCATCCAAGTACCTTGAGATAAAATCATGTGATCTTCAAAAGGATTAAACACTATTTAGTAGGAAATTATTCCTCAAATTTCCTCTTCTCTGACACATACTAGAAAAACGATCTTGACTTGGATTGAAATATTTTGATTGATAAGTAGTACTGCCAATTGATTTAATTCCAAGTCTAGATGATGATCTTTTAGGACCTAGTTGAGTATATATTTTCTGAAAATATTTCTTTCCAATAGTTATACTTGTTAGTAATTTCTTAATATTTTCAATTTTTGACTTCAACTTGGTAGCCTCATTTATATTAGATTTTAATTTCTTCTTTGGATTCTTTATTCTTATAATCATCAAACATAGAATGATTTTTTATGACTTTACAACTCCTTTACCTGTAAAATCATATATTTTATTTAAAATATCCCCTTTATACATATCAAACATTAATAAAATTTTGAACTAT
Organism: Viscum album; assembly: GCA_963277665.1. Classification (NCBI taxonomy): domain Eukaryota; kingdom Viridiplantae; phylum Streptophyta; class Magnoliopsida; order Santalales; family Viscaceae; genus Viscum; species Viscum album. Next base: position 506,249,343 of record OY728131.1, on the reverse strand, counting down.
CATATTTTATTTTTATAGTATTTTCTTCTATTAAACTCTAAGATTCACTTATTGGATTTAATTATGATGAAATTTTACAAATATCACCTTTATCCTTTCAGTATTTTACATTCATATCAATTAAATAATAAGATAACTCTTTAATTTCACTCTTATATTTACTCAATTTTTTTATTCTTTGAAACCTCATACTTGAGTCCAACATAAGTTTTTTAAAGATTCTTATATGATGCTTCTACTTCAGTAATATAATCATCTAATTCCTCTAGATTTTAGCATCATTATTATCATGAGAATAATTTGATCTTTCGTCATCCCTATCTTTAATAGATAAATATTTTTTATTTTTTTAGGTAATATTGTGATAAGTTTTAAGAGCTATTTATCTTTTGTATCAAAAAATTTACATTTTCAATAATTTTTTTATTTTCATGAAAACCAATAATATTCCGACTATCACTTCTTTTATGTAATGATCCATCAGAATTTGTATCACCTTTACTTACACTCCATGTGTCTATTTCTTTAATACCTTTTCTTATATTTCCTATTAAATAAACTCTTATGATAATTTTTATCTAAACTTTTTAATTTTGAATAGTCAGGTGTAATGTGACTGGTTTTGTACATTAATAAAAAGTGGTTCTGATGATTGTTTCTTGTATTTTATCCCTTAACTATCCTTCCAAAAATTATTATTTAAATTTAAACTTTTTAGAATTTTTCTTACTATAAAAAAAATTCATCCTATGTAAACTACAAAAAATTATCATTTTCATATCTCTTAATATTATTCTTTATAGTGATCTATCTAGAATTTAATGCCCTATGTGTTAACATAAATTAAAATAAATTTTTTTATTTTCTTTATCAACATCTATTTTAAATATAATTTCATACTAAATTAAGGTTCTTATTATTTCATCAAGACTTAACTTTGTAATGTGGTTAGTATCATCAATCATTGTTCTATTCGATTCTCATTCCATTGGTAAAATATCTATAAGTTTTTCAAAAAACTAATCATTCAATAATAATTTATCACCAAGTGATTCAAAAGTGTCAACAATAATCATTAACATTTGATGTATTTTTGAAACACTTTCATCAGGCATAAAATCAAAATATTGATAATCACCCCTTAGAATGGATCTCTGAGTTTCAATAACTTGCAATGTTCTAAAATGTATAAATTCTAATTTTACTCAAATACCAAAATTTATTCAATAAGAAAATAATGGACTCTAGATGTTCCTTTAATTAAAACAGAAAAGAGTATTTCAAACTAAAAAGTTTAACTAAAATTCATTTTACTCTTATCTAGAAAAGGCTGAAACTTATTTCTATAGAATCTTATATATTTCTGTTAGAATAATAAAATTCACAACACCAGTGTTGATCACAAAATAATACATGTAATCTATCTAGTACTCATACTAATTTACATAAAAAATGGATGGTTGATTGAGATTAATATTTTTGATATAACTAACATGTATTCTTATAAAACTAAAAAAAATATTCTCTATAACATGGTTAGGTGTAAGGAAACTGATATATGTAAATCCATTAAACTAATAGAAAAAAAAATATAATGTAAGTCTGAAATGTATAGACTATCCCTGGTACTAATTATTTTCCAGATAAATAGACAAGTAAACCCACAAGAGTGGGATAAATTTTATTTTGTAAATATACTTAAAAGTTTCATCCATTACTCGAGTTTTCAAACTATAAAAAAAGTTCTAATAACCCACAAAATATATTAGAGTAAACTTATTTAAGCGTGTAGGAACTTAGGTTTGTTGGAATTATAAATACTTTAAAAAAATCAAACTTGTAGTGGAAACGGTTAGTTAATAAAGTAAGCATAATGGAAATGAAAAAAATTGGAGTACTAGTTTAAAAATCAAGTACCCTTTTTAAAGGATAATATAAATAACTCTTTTAACCTAAAGAATAGGGGGCCATAATCTTGATTGAAGTTATCATTTACTATAACCTGTCAAGTGGTATCCTTAACTTAAACCTATTGGACTACATTTCTTCTAAAACCCTAGAATCCCTTGACTTAACCCATCAGTAGGTACCGCTTCTACAACCCAAAATCTAAAATTTTTCATCCTAAAAAAATCCCTCAATCAACCCGATTGGTTGTAGTTCACTAATTCTATAAATCAGATTCTCATCTCTGTCTTCCACATGGAATCCCATGATCAAAAATTATCTATTACACAATTATTATTACATAAATAATAAAAATTTTACAATAAAACCTCAAAAATATGAGCTCTTCGGTAAACACTAAAAAATAAATAATACAATGATTGGAATCTATGAAATAAACAAATGATTGCACAAATTCAAATGGTCAGTTTAATATCTTTCTCAATCATGTGATTCCTTTTCTTATTTTCCTCAAATTATGACTCTATTTATAGAAAAAATACAATTACCAGATTATGTAAATGTTGTGTTCATTTGTAAAAATATCATAAGAATATTCATCATCATCTAATGAACATAGCAATGGTTCACTTCTTTCTATTAATTTAATTATGCACCACTATAGTACTATATATAATTCAATCTTATGAACTCCCATGATAAGGATATTTGGAAATACCATTACCAGAAATTTGATTCTACATAATAAAAACACTTAAACAAAAACCTCAAGTTAAAACAAATTATATCATGTGTGGTATGTGATTTTCAAAACTAAGGATAAAAGGAGTCTAGGAATAAATAATTTCTCATTTTTCATATATCAAAAACACAAATAGAAAATTTAGTTGAATAAAATTCTATAAGAAATAGAACCTATAAATTTGGTAAAATCCTATGGAATAGATTTCCCCCCCCCCTTTATTAATAAGAAAGTACAAAAAAAACTTTTTAAATAAAAATAAAACTCAAAATTATAAAACCATTAATTAGATTAAAATGAAATTTTGTTCCTCATTTGAGATTCAAAAAATGATTTGTAATCAAAAATAACTTTGATTAAAAATCCTCCTTTAAGTGGAATAAAAACATCTATAAACGTTTTCCCACATTTATTCTCTTTTTATAAGAATATTTTTTCTCTCTCTTAATAAGAAAATTCATGTAAATTTTTTAAAAAATATACATCCTCCTTGTTTTTTTTAATTTCATAAATGGATCTTTCAAAAACTTTATAGAAAAATGATTTTTTTTATATTTCCCATAAATTTTACCCAAAATTTTAAATTTATCATAAATTTTTAAATTTATCCCCCTTTATGATTTTCAAAAACAAACAAAAAAAATATAATAAACATAAAATAAAACTTTTCATAGAAATGAAATTCCATTAATTTTAAAAAAAATACCACTTTTAGAATAATCTAGTCTTTCAAGAACTTAACCCCTTAGATATGTGATCCTGAAATTAAAAACATATTTATACCATTTGAATCATATAAAAATATATACAGTTTTATATTAGGGAAATAATATTTAGATATTCATGCAATAAAACATAAACTATTCAAGTGATGGGGATAAAAACTCTCTATTAAAAGGGTAAGATTAGAAATAGATCAATATTGAGTGATAAATAAATTTTTTTTGGAATTTAGATGCATTAGTACTTGATAACGAAATTATCTATTTAAAAAAACCATAGTCATCAATAGCTTAAATAAGTACAATGGTATGAAATTAAAATATAGACATTCATTTTAGATTTTTTTCATGTTCTTAAGATTCTTAATTTTATTATGATGATCAATTGACTTCCCTTTCACCTCTTGAATCAACTTCCATTGGTATTATAATCTTTAGACCTACTCCTTTAATTGTTTATTCAGAATCCCAATTGTCTTCATCATCTCATCATTTTATTTATTCTATTAATCCATATTTTCTCCTTGATCTTTGATGAAATATTCACATTCTTCATTAATTATTTATAGTTGTTCAATATATCTATAAAGAGAAACATTCTAGTCATTGATAGTATTAATATATTTACCATGAACTATCAAATTTCTTATAAGATTTTTCAATTCCTTGAATATTTTAATTTAAAATTCTTATTACATAAAAATGAAAATAAAATTCTATTTTATCAAAAATAAAAAATTATTTCAACAATATATAAGTACAAATAAGTTGTTTTGTTTTTGAAATTTATCTAATGGTGTACTGTTGTGATCTTCTTCAATGAAATGTGGTTTCAAGAAAACATAGGAATAAATTCAAAAATTATTTAAAAGTTAACTATTTAAAAATTTATCTAAATATAAGGAATAAAAACTCCCCCATAAAGATAGGGAATTAATGCAATGTATAAAGAAAAACTTATCAAAAAGTATTGAAACTCACTAAAATGAAAAAAATAAGTATAAAGTAAGTATCAAAAAAAATCAGCCAATGGATATAGGTTTTCAGCTTCCAATATGTAGTAAATATTTTTTTTTGGAAATTAAGTAAGTGTTAGATAGATCTTTTTGGGTATAACATAATTTTTCAAAAGAATTTTTGACATCCATATTTTTTTTTGATTTATAGTGCTTATAATAATCCAATTACATTTATATAAACTAATATTATATTCCAAAAGTATTTCACCCTATTAAGTAAACAATTATTCCTCCGATGTCCTCCTCTCTAACACATAGTGAAAAAACAATTAACTATGCATGAAATAGTTTAATTTATAAGTAGGACTTCTATTGAATTTAATTCGAAGTTTGGATGTTGATATTTTAGGCCTACGTTGACTATACATCTTCATAAAATATTTCCTTCCAATTGTAAATTTTTTGAGTAATTTCTTAAGAATTTAAATTAAAGACATTAACCATATACCCTCATTTTTTAATATTTTACTTTATTATTGGATTATTTATTCTTCCAATAGTCAGGCTTGGAATGATTTTTTGATGACATCGTAACTAATTTTCCTTTAAAATCATAATTTAGCTTCAAAATCTGCTCTTTAGATTTTCCCAACTCCAAGGAAAGTTTTTTATTCTCGTTTTTCATTTCTAAAATATTCCCTTATATTGAACTAACAGTTTCACTTCTTACCTTTATTTATTATGAAATTATAAAATATTCACCTTTAACCATTGAGTATTTATAATTATTATCACTTAACTTATAAGATAATTCTTTTAATTTTATTCTTAAATTTATTCAATTCAATTTTATTCTTTGAAACCTCATACGCGAGTCTAAAAAAATATTTGTAAATATGCTTCTACTTAGTCATATAATCTTATAGTTCCACTCAAGTTTTAATTTCTTCATAATTATTATAATAATTTTACCTTTCAACATAATTATCTTTAAAAGATGAATATTGTATATTTTTTTAGGGAATATTGTAACAATATTTAAATAGTATTTATATTTCCCAATAAAAATTTAATATAATATCAAATTTTTATATTTTTATACAAAATGGTAATCTTTCATCTATCCCTACTTACATCTGATGAGATATTAGAAGTTGTGTCTTCTTCACTTGTGATCAATGTTTCCATTACATTAATAAGTTTCTTATCTTTCCTCTTGTAATATATTTTATGTTATTTTTTATCTCTTCTCTTTAATTTAGGATAGTCACATCTAATGTGACCAATTATTCTATATTCAAAGAAAGTTAGTTCTGATGATTCTTTCTTGTATTTTTTTTACTTTACTTTCCTTCATAAATTCATATTGAAATTTCCACTTCTAAACATTTTTCTTTCTATACAATAAAATTAATCCTCTATAAACTCCAAAAAATTATCATCTTCAGGTTTCTCAACATCATTATTTATAATGATATCTATAGAATTTAAATCTTCGAAATTTGATGAAAAATAAACTCTATCTTTTTACTTTTCTTTATCATCATCTCCTTTAAATATACTTTCATACTACATTAAGTTTCTAATTAATTCATCAGGACATAATAATGTAATGTTCTTAGTGTCATAAGTCGTTGTTCCCTTAGATTCCCATTCCTTTTGTAAAATATCTATGAATTTTTCAACCAACTGATCATCTAATAATTATTTCTCACTGAGTTATTGTAAACTCTTTATAATATTCATTAACCATTGATTAAATTTTGAAACACTTTATCCATGCATAAAATCCAAATATTGATAATCGGACCTTAGTATAGTTCTCTTAGTTTAAATGAATTTTTAATTTCCAAAATGTAGAAATTATAATTTCTTAGAAATACCAAAATTTCATAAACAATAAAATACTTGAATATAGATTTTACTTTGAATAAAACCCAAAAGAATATTTCAATTTTAAAATTTCAACTGAAATTCATTCTTCTCTTCTCTATAAAAGTTTAAAACTTCTTTATCTAGAATCTTATATATTCCATTTAGAAAAATAAAATTTTAAACACCAGTGTTGGTCTCAAAAGTCACCATCCAATCTATCCAATACTCATATTTATTTCTATAAAAAAATATTTGGTCAGTTAGCATTAATATTTTCCATATACATGTAGTATTATCATACTAAAAAATAAAATATTTTCTATAAAACATGGTTTGGTGTGAGGAAACTGGGATATATAAATCTGATAAATTAATGGAAATATAAATAAATAATATTAGGTCAATATAAAATATAGAGACTAGATTTGATATCAAATATTATCTCAAATATATAGGTAGGTAAACCTATAAGAAGGTGGTGAATTTTAGTTTATAAAAAATCTTATAATTTTTACCCATGCCAAAACTTTTCAAACTACTAGAAACACAAATTTCGTATGAACTGCAAAATACATTAGACTAAACTTTTATTTTTATGGATGAAATTAATATTTTAATAAATCTAAGAAATATTAACAAAATTAAACATGTAGCAAAAAAAGAAATTAGCATTGTAAAAATAAAAAAAATATGGACTACCTATTTACAAATCAAGTACCCATTAAAGGATATTATAAATAACTCTTTAAATACAAAGAATAAGTGGAGTTGTAAAACTGATTCAAAGTATCTTGGACTATAATATTTTAAATTTTATACTCAACTTAAACCAATTAAAAGTTTTGTATTCTAAAACCATGGAATCCCTTAACTTATTCTTTTGGTAGTTAACACTTCAAAAAATAGAATTCTCGGCTATTCCTTCTAAAATGAAGCCTTCAGTTAACATGATCATAAATAGTTTTCCAATTAAATAAACCAAAATCTTGACAATGTATTCTATACCTAATCCCTCATTTATAAAGTATTGGTAAATCAATGATAGAAACATAAATTCTAATATATTTTACAAACCTCATGAATGTAAGCTCTTAGTAAAACAATCAAAAAGAAGGATTGCAATGATTGAAATATCTTAAAGAAATAATAAATTACATGACTTCAAGAAATAATTATAATCTATTTATCAAGAATGTGTATCCTTTTTATTCTATTCCTTGAAGAACGTATCTATTTATAGGAAACCCTCTAACGGTCAGATTATTAAAAAATGGTTTTAGTTATAAAAACATATGAAGTAACTTCATCGCCATTTTATAAAATTATAAATGCTTCACTTTGTCCAATGAAGTAATTTTTTCTTCACTATTATACTCTATATAATTCAGTACTCTAGAGTTTCATGCTATGTATCTATGAAAATATTATTATCTTAAATTTTATTATGTATAACAAAAACACTTAAACAAAAATATCAAGTTAAAAAATATAACATGAGTGTCAAGTGATTTTTAAAACTAAGGATAAAATGATTCTATAACTTAACACCAATTTCATTTACTATAGATCCCTTCACTGCTCATGGGAATAAAGTAATTATCATTCATATTAAGCACTTCTATAAGGACTGACACAACCCAAATTGTCTACCTAACCACTTACAAATAAAAAGTTAAACCAAACTTCAACACCCTCAATTAAATATTGGTATTAAGAACACTTTAAAATTATTGATCCTTTAAGGAATCATCCATATAAATTTCCAAAAAATAAGGGAAAAGGTTAAAAAAAATATTTAATCGATTCCAACATTGATCAGTCACCCTATTGGATACTATATAACTCTAATTCCTTATCTACTTTCATAGACTTAGAAAAAAAATTGGATAAACAATTCCTTAAAATGTTCCCCAGAAAATTCCCTTTATGGTTTTATCTAAATAAAAGACTTCAATAACTTCCAACATAGACCTTCCAATATAAAGGTTTTAAACTTGAACTTGAAAGACTCAGTGAAATATATAAGACCAAATATCATTTTAATACCCTACATCCATCTTTCAACTTCTCTAAGATTCGACGGAGCACAAAATAGAGGAATAGTTAACTTTTATAACTCTAGAAAGAAATTCCTAGACTACTCAACTAAATTATCCACTTATATAAAACTATATATGACTACCTTGTGAGAATATATTGAGACTTGGACGGGGAATACTCTAAATTACAAACAAAACATATGCTCAGTCAATAACCAATCAATCTCAAATGATAAAAAATCAGAAATAAACCTAAATCCAAGACATTAACTAAGAAAAACTAATCAAATTCATTAAAAAAGTTTAAATTTCTTTTGAAACTATTTCAAATTCCTTAACATTAAACTTAAATTCTTTAAAACCTTACTAAAACCCCTTTTTAAAATCAGATATACACTTTATAAAAACATTTACCCATTTTAAAATTTCATTTAGACTAAATTTCCATTTTAATATCTCCTTTTGAATTTTCCCAAAATCTTTCTCTTTTAAAGAAAATCAAACCTTTCGTTCCTTTAATCCTAAATGAACAACATAAAACTTGAATAAAAAGGCAGTGTGGCCATTAAAAACTAAATACATGGTTTGAGAGACTATGAATCAGTCATGAAACTACCACTAGTGGTTACATCAAACTATATAATCGATCTTTACATGGTTTTCTAGACCCTACGAGCTCACTATGTACCACTAGTTTAACTCACATTATCATTCCCCAAAAAATAGGAATCCTTAAAATAATTAATATATCATTAATATAATTTTTAAAACCATAAACATAAAATAATACATAATAGAAAAAAATGAATAAAATTTAAAATACAATACACGCACCAAACATCTCACATAATATTTAGAAAAATAAAAACCAACATCAACAAAAATAAAAATACACTACAAATGGAAAGATAAAATTCATAATTCAACACCCAAATCCCAACATCCCATTATAACTTGAGGATATAAATGAGAAAGTTATAATAAGGATCTCCCCAAACATACATATCATATGTCAACATCCTTGTATTTAGTCGATCTCTACTACCCCAAATAAAAAAGGTCTTTTTGAAACCTAGGTCCCCTTAATAACCTATTATATAATACCATTTTTTTCATGAACTGACTTTGAGATACCACTAAACTAGGAAACCAAGATTTCCCTTGACATGCCTAAGGGGTGTTCCTAATCTCCACGGTCTTGATACAATCACCAAGGAATTAGATTCAAACATTCAGTAATGATTTAACCAAATAAATATAAATACAACACAACATAATATTTAGTGAAATTATATAATAACCACATTGAACATCATAGATATATGAATTAGAAGAAAAGAATGGTTTTATGATAATTATATCCAAATAGATCTCTACAAAAAATCTAAAGGTTATCCATCTCAAAGAAATAAATAAAACTAATATATAAAATGGTACTAGAATGGTTGACTTATATGATAAATAAATAATATAAAAAAATACCCAAAATACCTTACCCAATATTCATGTGACCTTGAGGTCACCATCTATCCTCAAAACTGCCATCACTCCAAGGAAATTAAGTTGTACTAGAACCTAGTACTGAAACTAAGATATAGATAGTCTAGATTATAAAAACACAATAGTTATACCAAGAAAACCATTCCCATTATATTACCCTTAAATAAAATATTAATTTACTTACATATTAAAATATAATTTATAAATATAGGTTTTTATCATTTAACATTAAAACCAATTATAGTCAATTTCCCATATTCTTTTAAAACTATTTCCATTTAAAACATGAGTGTTTTAGAATTTTTGAAGTGGTGTTCCTTAAAAATTTAAATATTTAATATACATATTTTGAATTTTTATTGAAATGTTTCCTTTTATAAAAGATAGTTAAGGGGTTCCAAATAATTTTTCATAAAGCATTAAATTAGTAATTTTAATTTTTACAAAAAAAGGAGTACAATAGAAATAATGAACTAACATAATAATAATAATGGTAGTAATAATGAGATAAGGGTAGTAGTGGAAATAACAAATAGTCCATTGGTATAAAAATAGAGAAAAAAAACAATATAAGATAATCATATACCAATGATCATCGGAATAACTAGGAGCTGAGGGAAAGTTTATAACATACAAAAACATTATCCATAATATTGGCATTACTAATGCAATATAGTCTCCCTAAAAGTCATTCATACCTTATCTAACCTAACTTAGGGTAAAACTCCCAAATCAAGCCATGATACATATTAAGGGCCACTGGATAGAGCATAATCTAGCGATATTATAGCATATACTCTCGAAAATTCCACTAGATACATTGTGTTCCCTAGATTTATAAAATGTATGTTAGGTAATAATTAATAATAAACAATAATATAAATATAGATACAAATACATATCTAGTTACAAAAAATAGGAACCATAAACAAGCCTCACCCTGGTGCACCCTTCATGAATCAACCCTTATTCATCAAGCATGGTAATATAACATAATTTTCCCATACAAAAGAAAAAAATTAATCTTTTTAAGATCAAAAAAATGGGAGTATCCCGAGGATATATTTTCACCAATGAAATACAATTTATAATTTTCCAATCGGGGCTCATTAATATCCTTTAACAACCTATTCATAATATCTTTTCTTAAAGAACCTAGAACTCCCTTTAAAATTCTAGGAAATGTTTAAGAAACAATTTCAATGCCAAAACTACACTTTGAATATTATAATTTATTTAAAAGTGACTCTCAGAAATTTTATTGAACATTTTCTGTGTGAGGTTAAGTAAAACATATTTTAATTACATATTTAAAAAATGAAATCACCTTTACATTCTATGGATATCAAGTGAAAACTAATTTATTATTTAGTATATACATAATCATATTATATACCAACATAATATACTTAAAACATGAATTTATAAATTAATAAATTATGGTTCTAGAATCTAAAGTCCAGCCATGTAAAACCCACATGTTAAAAACTATAATCATTCGCATGGTTTCCACACAATTTCTCTTAATCATGTGCAATCCATGATCTAGAAAACTCGTAAGAAAGGGAAACTCTGCACGTTCTCCCCCTAATTAGTAATTGTTAGTACAAACTAAACATTGATGTTAAAAAATAAATTGTGAAGGCCCAACATCAGGGTAACATGCATGGTCTACACTGAACCATGCACCAGTAAAGAACCTATGCATGATTCCTTCACATGGTTTTGTAAATTGTGCTGTCATGACCCATTCTCGGGGCTCGTGCCGTGACTACCCCAAGCCCGCCTTCCATAGGCCAGGGGATGGCGACTAGCACCAAAGGCGTAAATCCCGATAACTGGGAAGGCATTTCCTTTCTAAAAGTAAACAAAACACCACAGAGTACAAGCGGAAGTACTACACTAAGTACAAAAGAAAGTGTTGAAAGGTAAAAAGGGCCAGAATACAAACCCAATTGAAAAGTACAGCTACAACTGAAAGGAAGTACAATAGAAAAGACAAACAGCTGGAAGAATAGAAGTAGCTCCTGGGTCATCCACCTCGGATCCTACCTGAAGTGTAGGTACAGATATCACAGCTCCTGGATCGTCCACCATGGATCCTACTTGAAGGGTAGGTACAAATATCCTCCACAATGCTCTCATCTGTCAACCTCCACCGAGTATCGTCTCGTCGTGAAGTCCACCACCGGGTACCGTCTAGTCCTCGAACACTCGGCCTCCGTCAGCACTGCCCGTCATTTGCAACCAACACAACGAGGTGCGGGCATATCCCGTGCAGGGGTGAGTATACGATACTCAGTAGGGAACCCGAGACCCTCAAGGTCTCACTAAATCCAACAAGGATAACCACAAATAAGGATCTCAACAGATAACCCTTACTTAGGTATAAGCCCATACTTATACCTAAGTTATCAAGTAAACCATCTCAATCATGAGGAAAAACAAAGGTTATGAAATCAACGGATAACCACTACCTAGGTATATGCCCATACATATACCTAAGTTATCAAGTGACCCATCTCAATCATGAGGTAAACACAAAGGTCATAGACTCAGCTCAAACCAGGATTTTTATTATCGAAACCGTAACTGCTGAAGAGATCTGTCTCTAGAGAGTACAGTGATCCTGTCACAACTCTGAGGTACTTCTCACTAACCGAAGACTACTGAGGTACTCCTCCTTTCGATTACTGTGGGCCAGCCACCCAAACATAGTAGTGCTCCCCGCCAGGGTCTTCCACCCAAACACAGTAGTGCACCCCCCCCCCCTAATAGCCTGCATAGGTACTCCTCCTGTCGAGTACTGCGGGACTTCCACCCAATCACAGTAGTGCTCCCCGCCATTGGTCCTCCACCCAAACACAGTAGTTCTCCCCACTGGTCTATACAAGTCACTCCGACTCGAGTCGGACGAGCAGTCTTCAAGTCCTCAGCCAGCTACACGGTCTCTGTACTTCGTACGCTCGTCTCCGGGAGGGTTCTCTCCATGAGCTACAGGTCGATACTCCAAGTATCACAAATTCCCATGAATAAGTATCTCAAAGGACCGCCTCATCATAGGGGTCTCAATGCAACAGACGGCACGTCAATCGGACGCTCGGTCTATGAGTTATTAGCCTTTTCGTCCTAGGGGCCCGGTTGGTTTCGTGTGCGAACCAAACTGGTCGTATCTCAACTGTACCCTGAACTCTTATAGGGTATACTCATAGGGACCATTTATCAAAGAGATCACCAACGTCGCTGACGGTTCGTCAAACGGACGTCCGGTCTGAAAGTTATCATGTTTTTCGTTCCAGGTGCCCGGTTGAATTTTGGGTTCAATCCAACCCGACCACTATCCAACTGTGTCCAAACCTCAGGTGAAGTATGTCAAAAGTTCCGTCTTATCAAGAATAATCTAAAAAAGTTGACAGCATGTCAATCGGACGTCCAAAGCTCAAGTTATAAGCGTTTCCGCTCCGAGGGCCCGGTTGGTTTCGGGTTCGAACCAACCTATCTGTACCCAAAGTTCTCTGATACCTTGACTGTTATAGACCGAAACGACCGCCTCGATTCAAGGATCTCATCAAAACTTACGGTGGGTCGATCGGAGGTCTGTAGCCCAAGTTATGGGCGTTTGAACGGATCTGTCCGAAAATAGGGTGTTCGGGCCCAGTCCGACCCGGCCCGATACCCCCCCCCCCCCCCCCAGGTCGGCCCGAAACGGGTCGACCCAACCCGGGTCCAAGTCCGGCCTAATAGGGCCCGTCCCGGCCCGGGGGGCACGGCCCGGCCGGCCTGGCTCTGGCGCGGCGCCCGCGTGGCCAGCGGGTGCGGGGGGTTACAACCCCCCCCCCCCCCCCGCCCCCCGTTGAAAGAATACCAGCGCATCATTAAGCCGCGCCACTGCCTCTGGAACGGCTAAGCCATTCCGGTTTGGCCCACCGCCGCGGCTCAGTCCCGGTGGTTCTGTTCCGGTGGCGCGCCCCCGCCGCCTTCCGCGGACCACCGGACGCGCTCCGGTGATCCGTTTCGTTTGCCGTCTTCGCCAGCGGTCCTCCTGGGACCCGATCTTCACTGCGATGGCTTCAAATCGCCTCTGCAGCCCGTTCTATCATCGCCCCCCAATCTGCACGTCAAATAAACAAACTATGGCCTCGTCGTGTTTTTTCGGCGCGGCACGACGGCACTGTGGCTTTGTTCGGCCTCTACGGCGCAGCGCGACGGCGCCACGCTTCTTCACCCGTTCTTCTTTGTTTCCGCGCGGAGCGATGGCACCGCGTCACCTTCGTTCAAGCCGCGACAAACATAACATCGAAGGGGGAGGAGAGTCGGTTGTGTTCGTGCAGTCCGACCTCCTCCCGTTATAATGATAACAGGCGGCGCAAGAATAATATGATGAACGGAAAGGAAGATATTCACGAAAAAGAAAATAACCCCTACCTGGATCTTTGACATTTCACATCGGTCGTCCCGGAGAACAGCATTTCGGAGATCGGACGTCGATTCCGTGGACGTCGGGGTGCGTCCGTGGAGGAAATGACGTCTCCTCACTTGTTGCGGAGATGAAGAAGGAATGTACATTGTTGTTGGCGATGCTCACTGCGGTCGGCGACTTCTCCCTTGTCGTGGAGGATGAAGAGGATGAAGAACCATTCTTCGCTAGAGAATGAAGTTCTTCAACAAAGGAGATGAAGTGCTCTTCACAACTCAAGAGCTTTTTCCCCCAAAATCTCCACACAACACAACCAAAAATAAAATAAGGTTTCTCCCTTATTTTATTTTAACCATGCCATGCATAAAAAGTTCAAATTTCAAACACTTCATTGATTAAGAGTTTCAATAACTTAATTAAAGTGTGAGTTGGCCGGAGTTATGAGGGAGAGAGGGAGAGAAGGAGTTACCCAAATAATGGGGGAGTTAGGGAGTTATACAATTAAACACAAGGGGTGTTAAATGGGGAAAAGATCATGGGAGTTAAAGGGAAGGTGAAGGGTTGGGGTTTCATGAGGACCCCACCACCCTTGATCATACCCTCTCATGGGAAGTTAGGTGGGTTGTGGCCCCACCTCCAACTTCTCTATGGATAAATTAACTTCCACTAAAAATAAATTGTAACACTACAATTTAGTTAAGACTTATCGAATCCCCAAAATTAACTACCTCATGTGACAAAATGCATTTGTGTTTAAGGACCCCTTAAGCAATTATCGGCGCTGCGAGTTCATCGGTGCCCTTAGATTTTAATTCCGAGCACCGGTTCAAATGTTAGAAAAACCCGCTCGTTCATTCACTGAACGTACCCGAGCTAATCTTCAGAAATTGATTCTGGGCACACCGGGCCTCGGAATCAGGCGCCGTCAGAAACTGCGTACTCGTAAAATTCAAAAGAAATTAAGAAAAAAAATTACTTGAAATTTTCAGGTCTTTACATTACTCCCACCTCAGGGCTTTAAGTCCCTGTAATGCTTAAACACAAACTAGGGATACAAAAGTGGTACTGAGCATGCATCTGAGCCTTTCGATCCCATGTGCTCTCCTAGAGGTTCCCATGCTGCCAACAAAAGCACACAATAGGAATCGACTATTCTTGTAGGACCTGCTCTTGTCGATCCTCAACCTCTACAGGAAACTCAAAAATATCACCCCATCTCCAAATCCCAGCTCCCCATGGTTGATGATATGCATTGGGTCAAGCACGTATCTCCTCAACGGAGATACGTGGTAGTCGTCGTTCCCCTGTTGCAACTGAGGTAGATGGGTCAAGAGGTAACCCACCTCGCCTACCCTACCGAGGACCTTGAAGGGTCGATGAAGTGCAGATATAACCTGCTGCCTCATCCAAATCTCCATAATTCCACATCGAGGTGATACCCGCAAGAAAACATGGTCTCTATCCTCGAACTCTAGTGGTCTCTGCCTCCTGTCAGCATAATACTTCTATCGGCTCTGAGCTGTCCTCATCTGCTCCTAGATGACCTGGACCTTCTCTGTCATGGCCTTGACCATCTCTGGTCCCACAAGAGCTGATATGAATTCTTCTTTTCCGATAAGAGAAATCCAGTCTCATCCCCTGGATGAACCACGTTCTTTGCCTAATACAGTCAATCCGGACATGAATGATGCATTCATGCCATGGACGAGGTCGTAAGGACTCGATGTTACTACCAAGAGATCCAATCGTCACTCTCGCCTCTAAGGGTCAAGTCACACTGTCGGAATCAGCGTGAGGTAACTGGGTCTCCTCCAGTAGGAATCTCAAAAGTGAGAGTCAAGTCAATAGTTTTAATCGGGACCTCTCAGTACACAAAAAGAAAGGAAGAAAATGTCACAAGGACAAGAGTCTTTTATTACTACAGCTCGAAGTACAAAGACACACAATAATGAAAACAAGGAAACTAGAAGCACCAAGACCAAATGTCCCATTCCTGGAACTAGTCCCGCTCTTTTTTTCCAGCATCTGGAGCTCTGTGGTCATATGCTTCTGCTACCTGAAGTTAAGATCTCCCATGTCCACATGTTCCCTACGGTCGGGGTGGACCTCCTGGTGGTGGTGGTGGAAACACCTCGAAGTGTCGTCCACCTCCAGCTGCACGACCAGCTCCCCTCCCTCAGCCTTCTTCTCCTTGCGGTCTGCCTCGATCGAACCTCTGACTCTTCCTGGGAGGTCCTTCATTTATCTACTGATCATCCGAGCTGTGGGTCGGATAGTCACGAGCCATGTGACCATGTCTGCTGCACGTGTAACACAGCATGGCAGGTCTAGCTCTGTCACTCCCCTGGGTGCCTCGCACTACCGACCATGAGTCATGCGGTCGACCACCTATAGGTCTGGTCCTCTTGGACCTCTGCATCATCTATCTACTGCCCGCTGTAGAAGACTCTACCGCATGCTGGCTAGTGGTGGGTCCTACTACTAGATACTGATCAGCAAGGAAACTCTCCACTGAGAGGGCTCTCTCCAACACCCCTGTCTGCGTCGGGATGCTGTGAGATACAACAGAAGCTCTAATCTCTCACCTGAGCCCCTACTCAGAGGTTCGGGCCCTGAAGAACAGGTCTCGTACCATATCTGTGGAGTAGCACGAGAGGTCTGTGAACCATGCTGAGTACTGCGCCACCGCCATGCTACTCTGCTGAAGATGCAGTAGATCCTTTATACGCACCGCTCGAAGGGTGGCTGGTACATACTCTGCCCAGAACAGGCTCTCGAAATCTTCCCACAAAAGTGTCACCTCGTCATGCATCTAGAGCATCAGGATCCACCATCTTCCTGTTGCTACCTGAAGAAGGCTGGCAGCAAGGATCACCATGAAGTCTGCTAGCATCCCCACTTGGCTGAAGACTCTCACCACAGCCTCCAGCCAATCCTCATCCGCATGCGGGTCCATCTCTCCCCTAAACCTGGGTGGCCTCTGGTGCTGGAACTCGTGCAGTGCGCTCAAGCAATGTGTACCCTCTACTGCTGGGGCTGGTGGCATCAGTGGCCCAACGGGTGGTAGTACCGCTAGTGCCTTCGCTGGTGCCTCAACTTGGATAGGTCCCTATACTGAGGCCATGTCGCTTGGTGGGCTGTCAGTACGTACAACTCTCAGGGCTCTAGCTGGTCGTCCGCGGGGAGGCATCCTGAATGAAACAAACGTGACACTGTCAAACGATTTACACCTGGTGAGCTGACCTTGTTTGATCTATTTTAAGGTAAAACCTATGAAATCACACACGCAATCAGTGTTTTCGTGCACAAAGTCAGAATTCAGTTGTCAGGGTCCTGTTGTATGGATATGTCGGCCGCCCGTACCAACACTGGACTCCCTGAACTGAAAACCACTCTCGGTACCCTTAACACTATTGCTTCACAGAAAGAAAATATCAGAGTTATAAGTTCTGTGGTAGAACCGACTCCTCTGATACCAATTTTTCACGACCCATCCTCGGGGCTCGTGTCATGACTACCCTAATCCCACCTTCCATAGGCCAGGGGCTGGCGACTAGCACCAAAGGCATAAATCCCGATAACTGGGAAGACATTTCCTTTAAACAAAACACCAAAGAGTACAAGTGGAAGTAATACACTAAGTACAAAAGAAAGTGTTGAAAGGTAAAAAGGGATAGAATACAAACCCAACTGAAAAGTACAACTACAACTGAAAGGAAGTACAATAGAAAATACAAACAGCTGGAAGAATAGAAGCAGCTCCTGGGTCGTCCACCTCAGATCCTACCTGAAAGGTAGGTACAGATAGCTTAGCTCCTGGATTTTCCACCATGGATCCTACCTGAAGGGTAAGTATAGATAGCTTCCACAACGCTCTCACCCTTCAACCTCCTCCGAGTATCGTCTCGTCGTGAAGTCCACCACCGGGTACCGTCCTGTCCTCGAACACTCGGCCTCCGTCAGCGTTTCCCGTCATCTGAAACCAACACAACAAGGTGCGGGCATAGCCCGTGCAGGGGTAAGTATATGATACTCAGTAGGGACCCCGAGACCCTCAAGGTCTCACTAAATCCAACAAGGATAACCACAAAGAAGGATCTCAACAAATAACCCTTACTTGGGTATAAGCCCATACTTATACCTATGTTATCAAGTAACCCATCTCAATCATGAGGAAACACAAAGGTTATGAAATCAACGGATAACCACTACCTAGGTATATGCCCATACATATACCTAAGTTATCAAGTGACCCATATCAACCATGAGGTAAACACAAAGGTTATAGACTCAGCTCAAACCAGGATTTTTATTATCGAAACCGTAACTACTGAAGAGCCCCGTCTCTAGAGAGTACAGTGAACCTGTCACGACTCCGAGGTACTGATCACTAACCTAAGACTATTGATGTACTCCTCCTGTCGAGTACCGCAGGTCAGCCACCCAAACACAGTAGTGCTCCCCGCCGGGGTCTACCACCCAAACAGAGTAGTGCACCCCCCCCCCCCCCCCCCGCAATAGCCTGCAGAGGTACTCCTCCTATCGAGTATCGCGGGTCTACCACCCAAACATAGTAGTGCTCCTTTCCAAGGTTCTTCCACCCAAACACAGTAGTTCTCCCCACTGAGCTATACAAGTCACTCCGACTCGAGTCGGACAAGCAGTCTTCAAGTCCTCAGCCAGCTACATGGGCTCCGTACTCTGTACGCTCATCTCCGGGAGGGTCCGTTCCATGAGCTACAGGTCGATACTCCAAGTATCAAAAAATCCCATGAAGAAGTATCTCAAAGGACCGCCTCGTCATAGGGGTCTCAACGCAACAGACGACGCGTCAATCAGGCGCACGGTCTGTGAGTTATTAGCCTTTTCGCCCCAGGGGCCCGGTTGGTTTAGTGTGTGAACCAACCCGGCCATATCTCAACTGTACCCCGAACTTTCATATGGTATACTCATAGGGACCTTTTCTCAATGAGATCACCAACGCCGCTGACGGTTCGTCAAACGGACGTCTGGTCTGAAAGTTATCAGCTTTTCCGTTCTAGGGGCCCGGTTGGATTTCGGGTTCAATCCAACCCGGACACTATCCAACTATGTCCAAACCTCAGGCGAAGTATGCCGAAAGTTCCTTCTCATCAAGAGGAATCCAAAAAAGTCGATAGAACATCAATCGGACGTCCAAAGCTCAAGTTATAAGCATTTCCTCTCCGAGGGCCCGGTTGGTTTCGGGTTCGAACCAACACGACCATACCTAAAGTTCCCAGAAACATTGAGTGTAATACACTGAAACAACCGTATCAATTCAAGGATCGCATCGCAAAGGAAGGTGCATTGATCGGAGGTCCATAGCACAAGTTATGGGCATTTGAACAGATATGTCCGAAAATAGGGGGTTCGGGCCCGGTCCGACCCGCCCCGATACCCCCCCCCCCGGGTCGGCCCGAACCGGGTCGACCTGACACGGGTCCGGGTCTGGCCTAAGAGGGCGCAGCCCGGCCTGGCACGACGCCCGCATGGCCAACGTGTGTGGGGGGTTACAACCCCCCCCCCCCCCCCCCGGTTGAAAGAAAACCGGCACGGCATTAAGCCGCGCCGCTCTGCCTCCGGAACCGCTAAGCCTTTCCGGTTTGGCCCGCCACTGTATCTCAGCCACGGTGGTTCTGTTCCAGCGGCACGCCGCCGCCGCCTTCCGCGGACCACCGGACGCGCTCCGGTGGTCCGTTTCGCCTGCCGTCTTTGCCAGCAGTCCTCCCGAGACCCGATCTTCACTATGACGGCTTCAAATCGCCTCTACGGCCCGTTTCGTCATCGCCCGTTAATCCGCACATCAAATAAACAAACTGCGGCCTCTTTGTGGTTTTCCGGCGCGGCGCGACAGCGCCGCGCTTCTTCACCCGTTGTTATTTGTTTCTGCGCGGTGCGATGGCATCGCGTCACCTTCATTCATGTCGCAAAAAACACAACATTGAAGGGGGAGGAGAGTCAGTCGTGTTTGTGCGGTCCGACCTCCTCCCATCATAATGATAATAGGCAGTGCAAGAATAATAAGATGAATGACAAGGAAAATATTCACGAACAAGAAAATAATCCCTACTTGGATATTTGACGTTGCACGTCAGGCGTCACGGAGAACGGCGTTGTGGAGATCGGACGTCGATTCAGTGGACGTCGGGGTGCGTCTGAGGAGGAAACGACGTCTCCTCACTTGTTGCGGAGATGAAGAAGGAATGTAGGTTGTTGTTGGTGATGATCACCACCGTCGGTGACTTCTTCCTTGTCACGGAGGAAGAAGAGGATGAAGAACCATTCTTCGCTAGAGAATGAAGTTCTTCAATGAAGGAGATGAAGTGCTCTTCACAACTCAAGAGCTTTTTCCCCCAAAATCTCTACACAACCCAACCAAAAATAGAATAAGGTTTCTCCCTTATTTTATTTTAACCATGCCATGCATAAAAAGTTCAAATTTCAAACACTTAATTGATTAAGAGTTTCAATAACTTAATTAAAGTGTGAGTTGGCATGAGTTATGAGGGAGAGAGGGAGAGGAGTTACCCAAATAATGGGGGAGTTAGAGAGTTATACAATTAAACACAAGGGGTGTTACATGGGGAAAATCTCGTGGGAGTTAAAGAGAAGGTGAAGGGTTGGGGTTTCATGCGGACCCCACCACCCTTGGTCATACCCTCTCATGGGAAGTCAGGTGGGGTGTGGCACTACCTCCAACTTCTCTATGGAGAAATTAACTTCCACTAAAAATAAATTATAACACTACAATTTAGTTAAGACTTATCGAATCCCCAAAATTAACTGCCTCATGCGACAAAATTCATCTGTGCTTAAGGTCCCCTTAAGCAATTACCGGCACTGTGAGTTCATCGGTGCCCTCAGATTTCAATTCTGAGCACCGGTTCAAAATTTAGAAAAACCCGCTCGTTCGTTCACTGAACGTACCTGAGCTAAACTTCGAAAATCGATTCCGGGTACACTGGGCCTCGGAATCAGGCGCCGTCAGAAACTGCATACTTGTAAAATTCCAAAGAAATTAACATAAAAATTTCCTTGAAATTTTCGAGTTTTACATGTGCATTTTTTTTGTGCAATCAAACCATGCAATGGTCGAAAAATTCCATAATTTTTAAAATTTTGTTAAGGCTTGGACCAAAAATCAAGGAAATGATTAAAGAACAATAAATAATAAAATACAAGTAAAATAGGTTTAGGTGTTATAATTATTGTTACACCCTGGGAAATTGATACTTAAATGGATAAATGATACTACTCATGTAAAAATGTTACACCATTTATTTTCGGGAGCCAGTCTGACTAGAAATCCATAGTTTATCATGGTTGGAAAGTATTATTATAAGGATAGGTAACCTCATATGAATTTTCATGAGATGTGTGTGAATAAGGAAAAATAACACTAAATAACATGTGTTGGACTCTGGGGATCGTCGTTAGTCTAATAAGTGACCCCAATGGGTAATATTGTATGGTATGCTAGGAAGGAAACCAATGTATTATAGGAAACTCAGGGGGCATGATGATATGATTAATGGCCTAGGGAAGTTGGTTTATGAAAAATGGTATCATATCTGATACCCAGCTGGAAGTGTTGTGGCAATGCTTGGGTTTGAGGTGTAGGGTCCATAGAGAGGATGTTGTTCTTTAAAGGGTGAGAGTATAACACCTATGAAAAAGTTAAACTTCAAAACTAAATCTTACAACCAATTTAAATAAGGTGATCCTTAAAATTTTTAGATCATGTATGATTATAACTCTATAGATAAGCATGTTCTTTATATAGTAGTGTTAGGATGGGTGGACTCCTAGTAAGTTTCACTAAGTGTGTGCATGTAAGGACAACCCACACTGAAATAAAAAGTGTTAGAAGGTGAGGACAGTCATTAGCCAAAAAATTGTCTTTATTGGGTAATAGAATTTGGTGTTCTAGGAAGGAAACCAATGTATTATATGAGACCCATGTGATTGGATGACTAGGTTCACAGATCAAGTAGTTCGGGTTGTGAAAAATTCTATAAGTGAAGTATCGATATATTGAAATTATCTCACACATTATTCATGAGATATCTACTAGAATTAAGTTTCTTTGTTACCTATATTATTTTATATTCAAAAATTAATTTTGGGAATATTATCAGTTTCCAAAATGGGATTTTTGAAACTCCCTTGATCTTAAATAACATAATGGATTACATAATTTTAATTTTTTAATGGATTCTTTATTTTTCTCCACATTTAAACTCTTTTTAATATTTAGTCAATTATCATTTAAATCCCATAATATTTAGGATTTATTTCCTTGGAAAATATGAAATATCACAATACCTTTTCTTTCAAAAATATATACTACATTAAACTCTGTTTAATTATCCATGTGTTCATGGCGCAATGACATGGCATCTTTTTCTGTGACATGGAACCTTTTTTAAACTTCCAACTTCTTCCTCGGTTGGACCCTCTTCAAACTCTTCTTGGGTCATAATCATTTTAATCTGATTCTGATATTTGAATTCATGAAAATATGTATAATAATCATCATATTTCTATGTTTTCATTAGAATATATATATTATAATTCTTATAACTTTTAATTTTTTCATATGACTTTTAAATTTCTTTGATCTGTGAAGTCGAATGATTTATAAAGACATTTTACCTACAAAATTGAACTCTCATAAAAATTTTACACTACGAAAATCAAACGGTGCTAAAAATTCATAATGTCACTTTAAATACATTTATTGTCTATTCCAAAGCCATATGAAATGACTTAAGGACTTATGGTCATTTGGAATTTATCATTTTTCTATTTTGAATTAACTTTGTATGAACTAGAAAAGTCATACATGGTTGTGAATTTGGATGATGTCCTAAAAGTTCTAAATGCAATCCAAAGTCATTTGTGTTGTATTTAACTTACACAATTTGATTAACTAAACTATAAACCTTTTTAACCGATCATGAGGGCTTATTAACCAATAAAACACAACTCATGTAATCTAAGAAACTTCATTAAGATTATCTACAACACCTGATCATCACAACTTCAATATTCATCATTCTTTGGAATGATTTATCAAAACTTCTAGGCTAGCATAATCTTTTATCCTTGGGTATTCAATCACCTATTTATAAAGAACTTCCAAAACACTCAATAAAATGTATTAGATAGTGTTTCCTATATTTACACATGTCTTTAAAATAAATATTTGCATAATCAATCATCATAAATAAAGTAATTTGAGGTTTTGGACTTGTTCAGGGTAGATGTCAAAGCTGGAGCCTCAAAACCACTTTTTCACTAACCATGGAAGTACTTCACTCAGATATAATCATATACTTTGACTTTCCATATTCACTACCTTATTGAAAATGAATACAACTACAATCCATATGGGTAAAACAATAATAATAAAACATTTAGAAGCTTTCATTTTAATTCATAAGAATTAGTATCAAAGTTAACCATGATTAATCAATTGAAATGGGTTAACCAATAAAACTTTTGGGATAAAAAAGATAATAATAATTAAAACCTTTTAGTAAATCCATATTAAGAGTGATATTAATCTTTAAAATTATATTGTATACAAATATTTTCAATGAGGTAGTATAACACGATTAATCCATGATGAAATGAATATGGATTAACTGACATTGAACAGGTAATATGGAAAGATTAAGTCAATAAGGTGGAGTAAAATATAAATATATAGTGATAAAATAATATTGAAATAAATCCTTATAATATATAAAAATACAACATGAGAAAATTCCCATTATAAAGATCAAAACATGAGAAATAGGAATCAATCAAGAGAGATATTATAAGAGGAAAAATTAAATCCCTTAAAAATAAGAGAAAATAACATATAATGTAATTAAAGTATAGGATATACACCATATTAAAAGGATATAGTCAAATTAGAATTATCATAACTTAATAAAATGAAATTAATTCAAGAATCCCCTTAGAACTTTGGTAATGTAAAAGTCAAACCCAATAAAAGTGAGAATATATAATGATATTGAAATTTACATAAATTAAATTAAAATTATGATAAAATACATCCATGGGATAGTGTATCAACCATTTAAAGTATAATAATATTTAACAAGCCTAAAATAAAGTAAATTAAGCTAATAATATTCTTACCTAACACTCAAAATTCGTTTAAGAGATGAAATTTCACTTGAAGATCTTCTTTATAATGAACATTTTGGGACTCCATATTATGATCAAGCATATATAAAGTGTATAATTATTATTAGATCATTAATATGGGTATAATATTGTGATAACAACGATCATTATACACATTATGTAATGGGTATAATGAGTTCCCTTTTTTTAGGTCAAATTCAATGGTATTTTAACAAATATTAAATATGTCCTGGTTAAAAATGTAATTTTTTATAAAAATTGGATCATAAATGGAAGAGAGAAGATATTTTTGTACATACCTCATACATATATGTTCCATGAAAAGGTTTTATTATTTTTATTAATTTATAAATAATTTTTAACAATAAAGTCCATTTAAAGTAATTTTCAAGGTTAATCTTTCAATTTAACATTAAAAATATCTAGATAGATAGAGAATTAGACATTAAATATATAATAATTAAATAAATATAATATTTATCCTAAAACCCATTTAATATTTTAATTCATTTAAATCTTATTGATTTAAATATTTTAAAACCTTCGTCTTTGAATTTTCATCTTCCTGTATAAGTGTTGTTTCAATACTACGTAAGAATTTTGGATAATTATAATATTGTTTAATTTTAAAAATAAATTATTAACATAAATATAATTTATTATTGATTAATATTATCATTTAAAATATTTTATAACATTATTTATTCTCATTTATATCATGATTACATTTTTAAATATAAGAATTTTGACTTTTCTTACCTTTCACAAGCACTAGGTAAGCATTTGGATAACTAACTTGTATTTTAATTTTATAATAAATTAATACATCAAAATAGTTGATTTTTTATTATTTTAACCTCTTAAATTTTAGAATACCCTTATCACTTCTCATTCATATCACTTATGTCATCAATTTTTATTTTTCTGATGTTTCATAAGAACTATGTAAACACCAATAAACATTTTCATACTTATCTTGAAATGAAAAAATAATATATACTAATTTTATAATATTTATAAGATATTTTTAGTATAATATCATGTAACACATGTTTCATAATATTATTTAATTTTAGACTTCATTTTATAAAATAATATATTATTATGAAGTAAAATTCTATTTGAACACAATCTCTTTAAAAAGAAGTTCAAACACTTCACTAAATGTTTAACCAATTAAAATTCACCTTTTGAATTTAAAAAATTAATATTTTACATATAATAAATATTTTATGATGTTACACATGTTTATAAAATTTTTAATATAATTCTAGTCTAAAATATAATAATAATAAGTAGAATTCCACTTGAACTAAATTGATTATTTTAAAAGGAGTTTATGTGTATTTCTCAAAATCTATCCAATTTTAATTCAACTATTAACAATATAAATTTATTTTTTAATCATTTAAATTATTTTTAAAAGTTTCATAGCTCTCTTGAGTATTCCATGAGTTTCTAGACACATAATTAATAATATATTATAATGTTCAATTAAAACTTGAAATTTTATTTTTTTTAAAGTAATATATGGTTATTACAAAACCAATAATAAAATAAAAATTTAATATTAAATATTAAAATAATAATGTTTTATATCTATAATATTCTCATATACTCCATATATTTCACAATTTTTTTAAAATATTCTATATATTTATGAATTAATAACTAATAAAATTCAATTTTAATTCAAACTCTTTTTTTGAGAATTAAAATTTAAATATATCACTCAACTTATATCTTCATTGAATTAGAATATTGACTTTAAAAATAAATCTTTTATAAATTTTAAAAATATAAATTAAAGTAAAATTATAATTTATAATTTTTTACTATATTTTTAACAGAAATTGTGAATATACATCACATTTACTATTTACTTTTATACCTTATTATCTATAACTTTTTTTAACAAAATTCCTTCTACCTAATTTTTACATTAAAATTAAAATATATTATTTATTTTATTAAAATAATTCTATAATTTATAAATAATAACTTTTAAAATAAAGTCACATTATATATTGAAATCATATATTGTTTCGAATAAAAAATATTTCTTTCTTTTTTGAAATAAAAAATCGTATTCTTGTTTCATTTCTTGATAATATTATTTCAATTATTATCATATAAATAAATATCAATATGAATCCATGAAATAAATATAAATCATTATTTTATTAAAAATTTAATAATTAAATAATTTTTTAAATGGATTAAAATAATTAATCATGTTAAAGAAATTTATTTAACCATAAAATAAAATGTATTTTATATCATGATGTAAACATAATAATTTTAATTGTGTAATGATTATCTAAATTATCATTTATCGTATATTATAACATGAGATAAATACCTATACATTTAAAAAATATTTCTTAAATAAATAAGAGTTCATGACAAGAATATTAATAAAATATAAAACTGATATTTTTATTAGAAAGACTTGGGTTCTCACACTCCTCTCCCCCTCATAATGAAATGTAAAACTGATAAAATACAAAAAGGAGGCATAATAGATTTTTACTTGGTTCACCCATATTAGGTTACATCTAAGTAGAATGACACAATAATGTTTCATGGTACTAGAATCCACTAAGCACACTTGTCCGTTACAAATTTAGAGTAGTCACACTGACTCTCTAGGTTTACAACCCTCATGATGGTAGAAATGTCACTACTCTCCCATACTTAAAATTTTTATTTCTCCTCCATGTTATGTTTTGATATTCCAAGAAAAAATAATGATAATTACACCAATAATGGTATACAAATATTATCCTACTTTATAAACTTGATAAATCTCTATAATGTTTTAGCGATAAGATTTCCTAGATTTCTCTCTCTTCATTCCAATAAGATCAAAACTTCTATTCTCTCTCAGCACTATTTACAATTATAATATTTTCCATCCTTTTTTAGATAAATATATCTCTAATATTCAAAAAAAAAATCATAATTACCCTTATTTAAGATCTTTAATTTTCCTTTATTAGGATGGGAAAATTCATCCAAAATCACCTTTTAAATCTGATTCAAACTCCTTTTATTTTAATCCCTTAAAAATCCTAATGGATGGAAACTATGAAATTTATTAAATTAATTTTACTCAAAAACTTTATAGAATTACCATCACAATCATGATGAAATTAATCCTTTAATATTTTAGGCTCAAACACAAGTATATGAGGCATGTCAATTCTATAAGAAAATATATTTGATTAACACATCATGGTAAAAACATGCTTCTATAGTGAAATACCTTAACCATAGTAAACCAAATTCATGCCAAATTTTCACAATTCCCACTTCACAACATTAACTTTATATTTATTATGTGGATCATTTTTTTGTATCGTGATATTTATTCCTACAATCCACTCTCTATCTCAAGTTTTTTTTCTATTTACAACTTGATGTGTCTGCTATATAGTGATTTTAAAACATTTATTCTTACATTGATTATTTTTAAACCTATGTATAAAAAATTTGGCACAACCATCAATGGTTAAATCATACATTAGACACAAATAGTGATGCACCGAAAAATCCTAACTTCACTCTTGTAGCATGAGTTTCTTCTTCATGGTGACAATAAATCCCTAAGACATGATTTATATCCTTTAGAAAAAAATATATACAATATTCCTCCAAATTTCTTTCCATGTATGATCTATAATTCTATGAGTCATCTAGGTAATTTTTCACCTTCTTTTTCAATAAACACAACTCAAAATTTCTTAATAGGATATATTCTAACATATCTAATAGCCCATTATCCCTCTCACTTTTTACACTAAAATATTATTTAGTTATTTTACTTAATAAAAAAAATAAACTTTCCAAATGATTCATATTTTATTGAGTCTAATAGTCCATATCTATAAAGTATTTGGATTGGTTTCTCATTTATATGTCCATGGAGGTAGTGTCAAAGATGAGTGGTGTTAGTAACAATCTTGATCTTCTTATCTCGAATGTTATAGATTAGATTATACATATCCAGAATGAAAAAATAATATTTTATTCATGTATATTTAACAACTATTATTCTTAATAATGAATAAAATCCTTTATATATAAACAATATATATAAAAAAATTCTATTTTTCACAGGAACAAAGAAACAATTTTCTGATTATAGAAATTTCCCACTGTATAGGCATAGATTATAAGTGTCAACTTCCAATAAAGAAACTATTTCCCCATTTACAACTCATAGATATACTTCACCATTAATTAATTATTTCATATTTATGAGTATATGTTTATTAATACAAATGTGTGATATGCAACTGGTATCAAATACCAATAAGTCAAAAGTTTAGAAATTGATTTCTATAACATTAAAATTCATATGATAAAAATGATTCTCTTTTATAACACTTCTCAACATTAAATACCAAATTATAATTTTATTATAGATCACACATATAAAATACCTCAAAATTTTATTCACAATGCATATCATAATCTATAATAAGACATATCTTTATTTGAGAATCAAGTTTATATCATTTCATCAAGTGATGCTAATGAAACTACTCCCACTGAAATGGAAACCCCTTATATCATTATCTATAATGGGAAAAGATCTATATTTTACAAAATTTTGAGTCTAATTTAATGTTATTATCAAATTTTATCTACTTATATAGTTCATAATGTAAATCATATCATATACTATTTGTGGAAAATTGAATAGAAAATGAATTTTCCAAATCCATCATATGGATAATCTAAAATTTAATCCTATGGTATAATATCTCATAGGGTTTATTAATTAAGTGTAACCCAAAGATCATATAAAGAATTTGTAACCTAGATATTAGGGTTTTCTATTAACACCACGCCTTACACAAGATAATCCAAGGGAACTAAAATTTAGCATGAACCTACATAGGTAGATAATCAAGGTCTTGACATGAATTTTATTTGGAATAAATATCACAAATAGTCATTGATGGGTTTTATTTAGTCTTTACATTTACATATACATTATTTTCATATTTTACTTATTAAAATTTCATCTCATGCAATCTTTATTATCAATTTTTTTAATTATTTTCCTCAAAATCCATTTTTTGTTATTTTTTAAAATCCACTTTATGGTTAAGTGGTAACCTCACCTCTATTAGATAAAAAAATAAACTAGATTACAAAATTTAAATGAAAGAAATAAAATTTCAAAATTCAAAACCAAAATTTGAAAATAAAAATATACACCCATCAACATCAAACCACCACAGCTGATGAGATCTTGAGTAGTGAGTTGCCTCGATCCACACCCCTAGGAAAATTTCCTCAATATCATTGACACTGGTTGGCCGATGAGACCCACCATCCATATTCCATTATAGATTCAAACCACCATAGAATAGCGAGATAGTCGCATAAAAGCATAATCACCATCGACACAACACCATCAGGAACAACATTGATGGCCACAACCATAAACAGCAATGAAAAATACCACAAATTGAAACCTTCATTGAAAAACATCAAACATATCGAACATGAGATGGAATGAAAAAACAAACTATAACCACTAATTTGAGGAGGGAATGTTGAAAAAAAATATGTTAAGAAAAAAGAATCACCATTGTTTTTGTTGTTTCCACCTATAAAAGCCACCAACACTAAAGAGGAAGAGAACCAGATCATCTTCATAGGATAAATCGACACTAGTCATGCAAGGAACACCATCATCTTCCAAATACCACATCCTAAAACCTTATCCATCCCTTAACTCCAAATCTAAATGGGAGAGGAGTAGAGGAACTTGATTCTAGAGTAGGGATTTGAGCAGATGATGGATCTGGTCATCAATGAGACTAAAACCAGTAGCCAAACAAGATCAGGAAGATTCTAGGGAGCTTGTAAAAACCGTACACCATCAAACAACAAATCCCAAAATCTATTTTCTACCCCCAATAAAAATATGATATAGAGAGGCTTGGAGGAATGTGAGGTCATATTAGTTTTGAGAAGCTAGGGCCTCCAGCAACAAGCACTCATGAAAACACCATCGAAACGTCCTTGTGAAATTTAAACCAAGAATAATATCACCACTAAGAATGAAATCATTGGCCCCATCCATGAAGCACTGGCAAGAAAGAAAAAACTAGATTCAAAGATCTCTAAATCAAGGAGATTTGATAGGAGAGGGAAAGTAAATGAGGTGGACAAAATAAAATAGGGATGGTAGGGGGAAGGCACTGAAATGGAATGAAATCCCACCCACTCTAGATATACCTTGTAATGAATTATTTTTGGAAGCCTTATTTCTTCCAAAAAATTAGTATGTTCATACCATTTCAATGTATAACTCTTTACACAACTTAGAGTTTTTTATTAACCCATATATATATATATATATATATATATATATATATATATCAATACATATCCAAATTCATCACATTATTAAGTTATAAAAACTCTTTCATGTAATGGTTTAGAATCATATGAGACTAAAAATCCCTATAAAATAAATCATTGTGAGATAGATAATCAACCCCAATGAGAACTCATATCCCAGGGATCTAAAGGAACCCTAGGCATAGAGGAATCATGAAAGAGACGCAATTTAAAATTTTGGGTTTGGATTAATGTTAAAAACATATAATCTAATTAACCCCTTGACATTATTTCTAAAATGATCATGTGTAATTCAATTTACCAATGAAAAATAAATTCAAACGAAATCTAAAAAAGTTCCTCATTCATTAGTAGTGGGAAGTTTGATTCACACACCATCGATGTGTCGTGGCTGTAAGATACAAAACTATATGTTATCTAGATCATCCACACATTATCCATAATTCCAGGATCATCGATCTATGTTTCTCGGGTTATATCATGGTAAATCTAATAGCTTTATGAAATCCCTTAGATCACTTGAAGAATGTAGACTTGATTGAGAAAGTAGGATCAATCCGACCTTGTTTTTCCTTTGGAATAACACTCTAAAAACTAGAGAGGGTATGAGAGGAGAAATTCTCCCATGAAATTCCTGAAAATAGTGGAGCTTATAATTCAAGATTCTAAAATGACCTTTTATACTTAGGTTATACTTTCCAAAATTTCACTTTAGTCCCTGGAAAGTAATAACTTTCATTTTAGACATTTTCACACATGTATGACATAATAAACTTATCATAAATGTCACAAATACTTTATCACTCACTTGTAACACTATAAAATGTTATTTTATAAAATAAAAACCATTAAATTGGCTTGTAAGATCTCCAAATAATTTAATAAACCTTGGTCATAAAGTGTTTGTTTGAAAAATTATACTTTTCCTGTATTCACATTTATAATCAATAAACTTGTGAATACCTTGAGAAATAAATTCAACCATCATTATTATAACTTGAATAATATAATTTAATTAGTTTTAATTATGATATTTCATACTCGAACGTTCACCAGACCCCTCAAATGGGACCCACTTTTTCCTAAAATACTATTAATTAGAATAGGTGGAGCTTGTGTATACACTTAGTGTGTGACCCTATAGGTACTTATCTCAATAGTAGTGATTCCAAATCACAGACCAAGAGTGGGATCTAGAAACCCATAATGGCCCCTAAGGAGATAAGTAGTTTTATAGCTACAACTTCCTCTGATGAACACTTACTGTGTAATATAATATCTTTGTCTCATGATATCTCATAAAGCAAGATCCACACTTATGTCATCATAATTTTATTACTTTATATATTTTGTGACCATACAGGATATACTTACCTTCTTTTACCATGGCTATGTATTTATAAAGGTACTACCATCCTAGTCAACCTAGGTCCATGATATATTTCTTCCTTGGTTTGGAAGTGATAAATTCTATCTTGATTATTCAACCAATACCATACCACCAATGATGCACCCAACAAAAACTACCTCATCATTATTTTATTATCATGGTTTTCACCTTGAATAAAATTAAATGATCAAATGGAACACACTGATAATGATCTCAAGTCCGGATACCAATAGACATGTTCATAGATAGGAACAACCAATGACACCTGAAACATGTGGTGTTCCAATTTTCATGTTTTTTCACATGAACTCAATGCCTGATATCACCAAGTGTGAAATTAATGAGAAGAAGTCTCAATTATTATGACCCATCAACACTTGATAGTTCGACATCATATGTGTCCCACAAGTATGATGTATCTAGATCATAGGAAACATATATCTAATATTACTGTTATAGTATCTCAAGGTTCTCCTTATAGCTAGGAACTAGTATAACCTTTTGATTTGACACAAGATCTAAGGATGTTACCATGTAAATAGTGGATGCAAAAATATAAAAACGGTTATGGTAATTATAAATACATTTATATATATCAAACTGTATACATGTAATGGTAATTAAAAGTACTGCTCAATTTAGGTCTAGGGAACCCACTATTACAACACTCCCACTTTCACTAGAGCTAACTTTATAATCATCCTTTTTATCTCTCACATGATAAAATCATGTTTCTTCTAAGATATGGATTTATTTAGGGGTCTTCCATGTTTCTATTTTTTGGATATTCTGCTATGTGAGACTTTACCTCTGAGTAAGACTTCTCAAGAGATGATATCCCCAAGTACAACTCTTTTTTCCACTCTTAACTTAACATCTTAAAAAGTAAGAGTACCATATTTTACATTATGTTAATACTTTAATTAATATGTGTGATTCTAAGAACTAGAACAAAAAATTAGGTATTTTATACTAATTCTTTGGTACCTCAAAATCTGCAACAAACTCGACATTTTTACATGTGGCTACCATTATCTTGAATGAGATTTTCTTGCTCTTATATTATCCAGAGTATGATATTAGATCACACTGATCCAAGGAAGACTAGTTTTGTCCCATAAAAACTAGTATCCTTTCCTCTCCACTTACAAGGTATATATCCCTAGTACTTTCTCAAGTAAAATATAATATTTCTGACTACTTCTCATGCATTTCTCCCAGTTACAAGTGATATTTTCCTACTATAAATTATATCTTGGAAATATCAATTCTTCTGCACACCACGGAATATTTGATTAATACATCGCTAAAGCATGTATAATTCAAATCACTATGTTAATTTCCTCTAATGTCTTAGACAAATATACCTGGAGAGATATATTCCATGTGACACTGGTAACAATTATCTCTTGAATTGTTCCAACTTGTATTTTTTAATACTATATTTGTATACAAATGATTTACTGGGTCTAATAAACTTGTATATTTGCCTCAATAAGTACCATTACCTAGAAAATTATTTTCTACTTTAATTCAATCTCTAGAGAGTTATTTTCATCTTGTTATTCACTAGCTATAAGACCAATAACTATTCTATATATGTTATCAAATATATTTTACTTGAAAAACTATGGTTTTCCCACTAAACTTAGGTAGAAACGTGGAAAAAATTCATTCCAAATGAATATTATATGATCTGGTTGCTTACTATAATCCTAAACTATATTTTAGTAACTTTAACCCTTATTGGAATTTTATGATGTCACCATCCAGTTTTTGTTGCATCGTATAGATATCCTCCACGATTGGTGGTTTTGACATCTAATGCTCAATAAAATGATCGTTTAAATTATATATGATAAGTAAAATTATAATGGATTTAGGCATAATGACTTGGTATAACCAATTGTTCCATATTGGTACCACACTTGTAGCATCCATGTATAGTATTATTTAAATACCCACCACAGTATTCAAATTAATAAGCCTTTTGTACTGTGATACATGGAATCCGTTATTGAATTTTAATTTATCTTTTCAATATTGGATAATGACCATATACTACTTACTTAAATGAATTATTATTCAATAAATAATGTATCACCTCCCGTGGTGTTTATAAAACCATCATCATAGTTTTATCCTTCCTACGCATTATGTGTCTCTAGAACATTCCTCTTCTACACCTCTTGTTGAACTTGTTCCTATATCAACCATTTTTGCATATCTATTATTGACGAAACCCAATTCAATATTTCTCCCACTATCTCAGATATATATTTGCACCCTTTTATAGAATATAGTCTATAACTTGAAAATTTCTTTTCTATTATAGGTGTTTCTATAATATCCTAAGAAAAAGTTAGGATGATTGCTATAGATACACATCCAGTTTTTTCTTGATGAAAGTTTGTCTATATCCTAACAAAATATTTGCATCTAAACACGTGTTCTTATGATATAATGGATTTTAATCATACTATAAATTATATGATATCCATTTTTTATTATATTTTAAATGTGTTTGCGGGATAACATCTTTATTTGAGAATAATGTCTTTAAAAATAAAAGTATCAGAAATGCATGATTTTTAACATTAATGAACCTTTTACTTACATTAGGACTCTTATGTGTATAAAGAAATGTGAATTTAAAATTTTCTCCATGCTAAATTTTATTGATAAATGTTAACATTTAAGAACTATCATCAATACTTCTTATTATCATCATATCTTTGATTTCTATAAGGTAATGTGTGTTTAGGAATAACTCAATGCTATATTACATTGATCGATGAATGCATGATCAAGATATTCTTCAGAAGACCAGCCTAAAGCCTCTCATATCTTCTAACCAATAATATGTCACACTTAAATTGTACATTCCTTAAATGATTGAAGGAATCATATGGGGTATACTTAAAACTAGCTTACCCTTGGAATAGTTCACGCTCTCTAGCTAAACTAGTTCCAAAATATTTGTGGCTTACCTTTATTTCTAAGGGTTTCTTTGTTCAAAAACAAGTTCATTTGTATTATGATAGTACCTAAGGTCTTTAACATAAAAGATTATAAAACCATACTGGGTATATCTTTTACAACTATTTAGTTTTTCTTAAAAAAGTATTTTCTTGATGCTACTGGGTATATTAGTCTTTCATTTTATATTCATCATGTACTACCAATAATTCATGTATCACTAAACTATTAATTGAGTATTCAACACCCCAAAAAACATTCATTATGAAACTATAATAATGTATCCTTTTTTCCAATGGACACATGATATTAATGTTTTGATAATACTCTAAATGTTCAAATGGAATCAATAAACATGGAAATATATAAGTTGTGTACTACTCACTACTGATTTAAGAAAACACCTTTTCTTAGCTACTTGGAGAACACACCTTAATTATAATAATGTTTCTTTAATTACATAGTGACTTTAAATAAATACACATATGTGACAAGAATTTTCTATTTAATAAAAAAATAGTAAGACGAAAACATTACTTATATTTGATGAATATACCTAAAGAAGAAGTGACTACTTGCTTCTTCAATTCAGTTCATTGAATTTAAACTTCCATAGCTATATTTCATGATATTCGATGAAAATAACCCCTTAATTAATACCTCTTTCTTTGAAGGATGTTGTGAATGTGTATTTGGCGTCTCTCTTTCCATTGGCCTATTCATCTTGTCTTTCAACTTTTTCACCATAAGAACTAAAGATTAATATTTCTTTAGTGTTCTTATTGCTTGTCTAACTATACTCAAAACGTAATGAAGTTTTTTATTCATATTATTCACTATTTAATATTAAAAAAATCTAGAGTAAATAGGTGAAATGATATGAAAAATAGATCCATTGAAAGATCACAATCCATCTTTAAATTTACACATATCTAGTGTAAACATCACCTATTAAAAACTTATAT
Source organism: Viscum album (assembly GCA_963277665.1). Classification (NCBI taxonomy): domain Eukaryota; kingdom Viridiplantae; phylum Streptophyta; class Magnoliopsida; order Santalales; family Viscaceae; genus Viscum; species Viscum album. Next base: position 506,213,275 of record OY728131.1, on the reverse strand, counting down.
TTTCTTTCTCCTTGCAAGATTCTCAGAGATGATACAACATGTGAAATCATCAATTTAATAATGTTGAATCCAAAACTCACATCAGGAATTTATTATAGAATTATGAAAAAACCATCATATGTGTCATACATGAGTCTCCTATAATAATTTTTATAACCCTCGTTTCTTGAGGTGGCATACCAAGTATTGAGGACACCAGCGCCTTGAATTTATGATTTCATAGTACTTTGTGTAAGTTCTTATACTACTCTTTGGAAACTCGGGATAGTTTGGACATTTTCTTGGTCCAATATATTATAGGTTACTTGTGGTACTGATTTCAATTTTCTACAAAAAAAAATTGAAAATTGTACTTTCATCTTGATTACAACTAGATATTTTCAAATTATTACTTTTAAATTTCTCCCATTATTTTATCAAATTCTAGAAACCCTCTATACTAGAATCGGAATAATATATCACTTGAGTATTCTAGTGGTAAGGATCCTTGAACCTATCCTCACAGTCTATAATATTTTTCTACGTCACTACTTGAAGATTCCAAGGAAGGCACTAATCTGGCCAACCGAATTAACTCATAGCTCCTTGATTTGTTGAGTATAGTCTCATCTCCAGAAAATAATTACTTTTCATCGATCAACTATTAGTCTATAAATTTTCAACAAGATATATTTTTATACCCCTTTACTAACAAATTTAGTTAAGTCAACCCACCACTCTCATAATAACTCCCCGGTATTAGGAGGCACCATCAACTTTAGTTGACCGAGCACTCTATACACCATGTTTTGTTAAAATAAAAATGATAAAAGAAATTTGTGACTTAATATTTTCTTTGAGAGATTTAGTAATTTGGAATTGATGAATGAAATCCTTTTCTATTTTGTTCTATATGATCGCACTCACAACATAACCTTGATCTTATATAGAAAACATTCAACTCACATGTTCATTTTATCTTGGAATGCTTGTTTATTATTATACTATGTGATAAAACATAATAAATATACATTCAAAAAATAATAACCCATGTACATGATAAAATAAATAAACAATGATAAGACCATGAGATGTTAATTATTGGTTAAACCATCAATTTAATAATGAATTAATTGAGACCCTATGGGAATTTCATAAGTCAATACCTGACTTGAATTTCAGTGCCTATAAATCACATGCACTTCACTTGTTAGGTCTGTGCCAACTCTCAACTTGAACCACATCGCAATGAACTCCTCCAATATTTAAAATGTATACTCACACACAGGTTATGGGAACTCAGAGTGAGAAATAACTTTTTTAAGCACATAAATGTGGACATGAAATGACTTATACAAATTAAATATGTAGGGATGATGCGCAGATCGTCAAAAGAAAATAATTATTACATTTTTTAAAACTTAAATTAAATAATTAAATTAAATAAATAATAAACCAAACATAGATGGTTCGGTCTTGGCTCATGATCAGTCAACATGCAATTATACTTGATAAGAAAAATTAAATTTTCTAAAATTAAACTTGTAATGTCAGAGATTTTCCATGTATTTTTTTAAAAAAAATATATGGGAATATTTTGAGAGCAGGTGCTGAGATGGTACACAATTCTAAGGCCTGGGGTGTCTGGAATAAATGTTTGAACTTTTTTATGTTTATTAAAAATATCATGCATTCTTGAATTTTTATCTTTTAAATGAGTGCTCAGATTTAAAATTTGAGTTCAATGTTGTGTTCAGATTAGTAGGTTTTACTTAGGCAAGACCTAACCTTGACCGGTGTGGTTCGACTGCAGAAAATCTTTTTTCAGACGTTTCAAAGAAGAATAAAAATAAACATAAAAAAATTTCTTTTTTTCTTTTTCTTTTAAAATTTATTAATTACGCAGTGACAAGGAAGTTTTCTCATTCCATAAAGTAAACAACATGGTGATGCTGCAATACAGCGAAACGACGACACTAAAATATGTTTCTTATTTTGATATCTTGGTAGGGATACGAGATCAGATTCATGATCCATGGAGGCTCTGAAGAAAAATAAGGAGAATGCCTTTTCAAATACTCATGTCTACAAACAACAAATAGTGACGGATCGATGATAGGATTCAGAACAGGCATCTATGGATTGATGACTGATGAACGTAGGACTCACGCTTCATAAATGATTGATCCAATCCTTGAGGTAGGGGGGTTAATTTCTATGTGGTTTTTTTTACTTATTCATGTCTCCAATGACGGATGCAAACCAACCAAAGAACATGTTGATCTGTGGTTCAATCGTTTATACGGGATGGTTAAAAATGTGGTATTTATGTGGGAATTATATTTTTGTGATTTTAATTTGTTCTTTGTGATCTTTTTAAGAAGAAAAAATTTGGGAACGTACGAACAAATTCTTGGACCATTCTAAAGGGTGTTATTGATGTCTTTCTTATCCTCATTCTTGGGTTCTTTTCCAATAGACCCTTGTGGTTGCGTTGGGATTTTTCGGGAGGTTCTGAATGTGACCGAACACCTAGAGCAATGGAAAAATGATTTGAATTCCATAGCGATGAATAACATGGCCCGAGGGTCACAGGAGTTCTTCCATTTCAAAAAAAAGGAGCAACGGAGTGCGATCGGTGACCCACGGAAGGAGGGCCACTGGTGGCTATGCATGGTGGTGCGGCCAGCCGGCAGCATCCCATTGGCTACACAGCTGGTTGCAATGGAGCATGTGGTAGCGCGGCCATAGGAGTTGATGGGGTCCGCATCCAGGATAGGCCACGGTGGAGCAGACTAGTGACACAGCTTCCTTCCACATTGTACTGTGTGTGGGATGTGTGGCTAGATCGTTGGATGGCCACATGACGTGGAGGGGATGCATCAGCCGCCACATTCTGGGTGGAGTAAACCAGACCATTCAAGTGGGTCGGGCTGAAGAAACTGAGCCACCCTATGGGCCAATTCCAACAAGAATAGTGGCTTGGGCCTAGCTGAGGTAGGTTGGGTTGGCCTGGCAGGTTGGGTCAGCCTAGTGGGTTGGGTCGACGGGCCCCGGGTCGGTCGGTTCGGACCAGACCTGGACCCCACTGGCCCCTTTTCACTTAAAATCCCACTTGTAAGATATGACTACTCGTCACTATTCTCCAGCCCTGAGCCTATGGGAGGTGGTCTTGGGGTATCCACAACATGGGTCTCGAGGGACGGGTCGTGACATAGTGGTATCAGAGGGTGGTCTATTTTACTATTTCTTTGGGGAAAAGTCTTAAGTGTTTCAAGTTCAGATTTCAGTCTAGGGAACCCAGTGTTAGTGTGGCGGCTGACGTATCCACACACTAGGACCTTAAATTCTACTTTTTGAATCGGTACATGAAAACAGTAGTTACAAAGGAAATCAATGGTTCATGCATCATATAAGAATTGAGTGTGTTCTCATGTCCTTCTTGAGTCAGAGTAATCTCACCAGGTATACTCTATTGATTGTGAAACATATTGTTTTGTTTTATGATGCCTCATATAGAAAACCATCCAGAATTCTATTGCATGACCATAAGGATGGTTCAATGATCGATGATGCATCAGTGCAATGACTGTTTCTAGATATAGCACATCCCGGTGATGTACCAGCGATACCATCACCTAGAGAGCAGCAGTTCCTACCAGCACTACTGGTAGAGTATACACACAGTCTTAGTGCATTAAATGAGTTCTAGAGAAAATGAACTCCTAGGTTCTGAGGTGAGACAGATTCTTAGGTAGCTTAGGAATGATTAGAGGTGGCGACATGAGTCTTCCGCTTAGTAAGGATGCCTCTTGACCAGATGTCAGTCCAATCCATGAGCCTTATTCAAGGATTGGTAGGGAGATAGTGGAGTCAGATGACTCAGAATCATGAGGAGGTGACAATATCCTGGTCAAACTTCGAGCGCCTCTTCAGGGAGGAGTTATTTCTAGAGACGTTACGCTTTGTGCGTATATAGGAGCTACTCCACCAGTAGCAGGATAGTCAGTCAGTAGAAGAGTACTTAGTGAGATTCACAGCTCTTTCTCAGTACTCTATAGATATGTTGCAGGACCCATTCTTCAAGGATTTTACCTTCAATAAGGGACTATGTCAGGAGATCAGGGTGTTGAAGCTGTAACACCCCGAGATTTTATGAAAAATATTATTTTTAATTTCATTAATGTCTTGTGTTATACGCTACACCAAAAAGAGCTTTCACAACACACATCTCTGACTTGGCTTGAATTACACGCAATCGCGACCTTCCTCGATAGCGTGTGTAATACGCAATACCGAGTTTCACTAAACAACGATATGCTATTAAAATATTATTAAAACTAGCCGTTATGAATAGTAATAACCACTTTTTAAAACTCTATAAATCTTATTTTTCAAAATGATCTTCATTTTTGGATTCGGAGTATCGAATTTAGCCTAAGGTGAAATTTTGGTACTTTTCAGATAACTTTCATATTCTGATGAATAGTGAAAATTACTAAATTATAATTAAAAACAACTTTTTTAATCGAAATAATTAATAGTGATAAATTATTAATTTTAGTGGTTTTAAAGTATATTTAGAATATATTTTTACAATTTAATACAATGTTGGTCATTGGATGTAATTTCACATTTAAACCAGACATAATCAAGTGTCAATCTTTTGATAGATATTGTTTCTTAAAAAAACGCTATTTGTTTTAACAGCGGGATTTAATTATAAAATTAATTAATGCAAATTCTATGATATGAATTTGGTAAAATAGACTTCATTTTTGAATTCGGAATATGAAATATAGCTTAGGATGAAATTTTGGCATTTTTCTGAAAACCTTCAATTTTTGATGAATAGTGAAACTACTAAGTGGTAGTTAAAAAACTGAATTTTTCATAAAACTTAATTTTACTGCTTCTGTGAATGGAATTTAAAAAATCCGAGAGACACGGTTGATATCAGTAAGTAAAATGTGGTTCAATGAGATAAAAATAATTTTTTGGTGAATAGTAACTTTTTACTTTTTTTACCGCGGTTAATAGTAAATAGGGTATCTAAGGGTAAATATGATATTAATATTACCCTAACACATGTCCTAATTCTATTGGACAAGTGTAATTCGACCAAAAACAAACTTAGGAATAAAATATGACCATTTAGGCCCACTTGGATTAGATTAGGACATTTATTATTAATTTATTTAAAGAAGGGTTAAAATAGTTAAAATCAAAGTTTAATAAGTAAATCATTTATAATATGGGGTTATACATAAGATAAATTCGATTGTAAATATTCATTAGAAATATAAAAATATTTAATACATTATGGTATTTTATTTGTAATTTTTAGACATCAAATAAGTTAATTTATTTATGACACAAAGATGATGCAGTAATTATCTTATTAATGAAATATTGACATAATTGATATTATAAATACCAAAATAAATGTAATTTTAGACTTTTTATGAATTCCACTAATTTTCTAGGTTCCTATGATATATTATAGTTTATTTAATTAACTTTTTTCGAACATATAATTCTGTTATGACTTTCACAAAAATCATATATCAAATAGTGTCAAAATTGACACAAAATAGTTTTTAAATCAAATATTATATTATTAATTGTTATTTTATTCCTAAAAATCTAATGTTCGGCCAAATGACTTAGATAAGGATATATATATTAATAATAAACAATTTGGGGTTCGTTTGGCATTTTATAGTAAGTTTATAAACCATATAGTGAAAGAAAACAAAAAGACACGGTAAAAGTTAAATTATTTAACTTAGAGTTAAATCTAATTGATAAGGTTAAAATAATAACCTAAACTTGTCTAAATTCTATTGGATGAGAGGATTTCGACCCATCCCCACCTTAGCCTCGAAATAAATCAGTTTGGAGCTATTTAAAACCGAACTTGACTTTATAATAAAATAATATTTTTAGTTATTCCAAAGGTGCCCCTCTCCTCCCTTATAAAAGGGCACCTCCTCCCCCTCCTCCTCACACCAAATTGAGCACTCAAGCTCGGCCAACCCCTGCCATTTTCTCCCCTCCACTTCCCTAGAATAATCCTAGAGGTCCTGGTCTTCTCCAAAGACCAATATTAGTTCCTTAAGTGGAGGATTCAAAGAGGCGTTCCAAAGAAGAGGTAATATCCATTACCGATCTTTTCAATTTCTTTCTTCTTCAACTTCTTCTTCTTTAGTTGTTTCATGATAAAGTAATAACATCAGTATTACTTACATACTGATATGTTATTATAAATATGAAACAACCCTAATTCACCTTCTATCCATCCTATGGAAAAATGAAATCACCGCGCGTGCGTACGTACGGAATACCGTCTCCACGCCGTGGTGTAATCTATTTTCCACCATCACATTACAAGGATGGGTATAATGGTGTAATGAGTAACTATATATGATTATTATGAAGTAATATTGATACTGAAATAATATATATATATACTCCAATACAATTCCATGATCATAGGAACGATATCATCACTCGTGCGTACGTACGGAATACCGTCTCCACGATGTGATGCGACTCGTTCTACATGATCTTCATTTCATAATGATTATATAAATGAATTGAATGAATTAATATGGTATATACTACACTAATACCATTCTGGAAATGAATTATCTATAACCTAAAGATAAGAATAAGAATTTATTCGACAAAACACGCATGAGAACAAAAAGTTATAAAGACCCGAGTAGCAAGTAACAATGAAATATTACTAACAAGAAGCTAATAGTATGACCATATATGATATCATATCAATATGTATGATTCTGGAATAAGTCAATAACACTATTTAAACCATTATACAGGAGCTTCGGACACGTACAAAGCAAATCGGACCTAAGGTAAGGGAAATATCACAATCTCATTTTTATCCGAGATTGTTTATTCGTAAGTATTTACTGGGGTGTATTTTATCATCCACATCCATGTTTACTCAATATGTAATATTATTTCCATCCACCTAAAATTGTTTAAATCCATTTTTACCCTTCGGTGTGTTTTTAGTAATACGTATGAAAGAAATCTTTTGTCGTTTTTCGTACGAGGTACTTTTTGACTTTTCCGACAAAAGTACGAAGAATGTTTTTTTTAACTTATACGGCACGAACGAATTTCTACTGTTTTATAAAGCCTTATTTACATGAAGCTTCCTCTAAAAGATTTCATGACTATTTTCAATAAAATCTCTTTCTTTTAAAATTGCATGATGTTTTGTGAAAAGAAATTGATTTTGAAGAAGAAAGGATATTTTCCCCAAGAATTCAATTCAAGTGTTTTATCAAAATTATTTTCCATCTAAGATAATAAAGGGTTCTGTTTCTATCCATATTTTTACATTGATTTGACTATGTTGTGATGGAATTATGTTTATTAATTCCTTTATCTTATATGAATTGATTTATGATGTCATGATGTTTCAAGAATCCCATTTTTGTTACATGTGTTATGCGATGATGTATGTTTTATGATTATGTGGCACACATAAGAAAGGATTCATTATAAGATGGGTGGGACCTATATCTCCCTCCAATGCATTGGGTAAAGATTTTATATCTCATGAGATAGACAGGTCTGGAACGGAAGGTTATTTCGGTTCAGTGATACAGGACTGAAACGAGGAGTGAACTCGGTTCAGAAAGGGACTTTGTCCACTAAGATAGTCTTGGCAATGAGTCATGACTAACAAGAAATGATTTTCCATGATTATGTGTGCATGCCACAAAGTTTCAAGTTTTATGTTATGATTATGGGGATCTCATTTTCACTTCTATGATTTATTCCATGTTAAGATATTATGATCTCTTTTGCAGGTTTTGATTTTCATAAAGATATGATATGATTTTTATTTCCTTTATTTGCCCTTGCTGAGCATTTGAGCTCACCCTTTTATGTTTTCTTTTCCCCAGGATATAAAGAAAGGTTTTAGGTTAAAAAAAAGGAAGATATTTATGGGAGATGTTGAAGATCTTTCACCACGATTAGAGGATTACGTTCCGAGTTTCCAAAGACACTAAACTATTACGATCCTTGTGTGTGTGTTTTTGTTATGTACTAAGTATTCTGCAAAAGTAATGTAATGTTCATGTACGATAAGATTCGGGTCTCTACAGTTGGTATCAGAGGAAAGGTTTAGTCAACCTTTGGAAACTAGGATGTGAGAACGTTCGTGAGATCCCAAGAGATATTTCTAAGGTATGTCTAGGGATGTCCCTAAGGATAAGTATACGTATAGGATATAGTCCTAGAACTACGGTAACGATCATAGAATTTAACCTAAGATGTTAGATATTGAGGGTGCTCCCCCTTTACTATGTTGTCTTCCCTAGCATGATTTCGCCTCTCACAAAATTCTTTTTGTGTTTTAGTTAATGGAGGGAACCAGAAGGAATTCGGTTAACATTGAATCCAATGGACAAATTTGTGACTATGAGCAACAAAATTGTGTGATGCCTAGAGATAAAGATATTGTGATTATGTCGAATCAGTCATCGCGATATATGATTAACAAGGTGAAATTTAGTGGTATGACTAATTCATCAAAGAAGAGGAAGATAAACTATTATGCATGTTCGCATGTTGAGGAGCATAAAGAAAGGAAGATTGAGATTTCTAAAGAAGGGAAGAAGAACCTTGAGGAATACCTCAAATGGAGGGACCGATGTTATCTGTGTGGAGAAAAGGGTCATAGAGTGACAGATTGTTATGGAGTTCAATGTCTTATTTGTGGAGAACATGGGCATTACCCAACTCAATGCCCTGACCTAAAAAGATACTTCTAAATCAAGGAAGGACTTATTCCAGGACAGTCATTGAAGTGGATGGACTGAAGTGTTTATGTATTGGTATTCAAGAATAATGTTGTTGAGGTACTTTTATGGTGTATTGGAATATTTATGTATTGCTCTAATGTGGTATTCGAAGTGATTGAGGTATTTTTGGAAAAAAGATGATATGCGCATAATGAAGGGAAAATGAGAAAATGAAATATTTGACAGTATTCATGAGCTCATGATTGATATAAGGACTAAGTGATATCATGGTTTGAGTATATAGAATTTTGAGGATTTTGGTATGTGGAAAGTGTTAACATTTAACTGCATTCATGTTTTCACTAAGGTTCAATGGGTATTCAAGAGAATACATGATTAAGGACTTTGAATGTTTAGAATGTGACCAACAAGACATATCTTATGATATATGGGGATCAATGATGGTATTAAATCTCTGGTAATCGTTTTCACTATATTATGAGAGTGGACTACAGTATTATGGATAAGCCTAAAGATTAGAATGGATTATGTTGGAAATAAGTTAGTATTGTTTAAGGATAGAAGATTTTCGATATTATTGATGGAATGTTATAGTAATATAGCTTTAGAAAAAGGACAACCTGCAGGACGGGCGACAGCCCATCGCTTCGGACAAGGCTGTGGGAATCGAACCCACAACCGAAGTGCGACTGGCCTTTATCGCCTACCACTGGCCTACAGGAAGTCCCTGTTTAGTAGAAACTAGTTTTATTATATTAAGCTATATGACATATGATGTATAAGTCCATTTTAGGAACCATATATGATTAATCTCACTATAGATCGACTTATGTATATAATCTTTTTTGCTAACCTTTTGTTTGAGACAGATGGAATGACCCGTCATTCTATCACATGATCTGCTAACACTTCACAAATAACAAATTCAACTTCATTTATTTAAGAGATGAAGTGGAAATTTTTCAAGGCACGAACAACAGTGAGATTGTACCAAAATAAAGTATGTATTTATTCTAATTCTAATTCTTCAACTTTAGGGAAATGATCTTGAAAACCAAAAATGTTGTCCTAGTGCTCTTATATCTGATTAATTAGATGGTACCTTAGATCATCACAAATTTATGGATTTGTGATTGTTGGCTTTTCCATAGCCATGTTCTCTACCACTCTCCATCAGAACATGATGGTTAGATTTCTCTTCCATATCCATATTTTCACCTATGTGGAAACCCAGTGATTAGTTTATTTGGGTAACCGTTACGTTTCATACTTTTGTTTTTAAAGATTGGTTTTGGTATTCCTTTTTACGATGTGGGTTTCTATTAAAGAAACTTTTGAATAGTAAACCATTTATAACCCCGACGAATTTCGAGGGAGAAATTCATTTTAAGGGGGGTAGAATGTAACACCCCGAGATTTTATGAAAAATATTCTTTTTAATTTCATTAATGTCTTGTGTTATACGCTACACCAAAAAGAGCTTTCACAACACACATCTCTGACTTGGCTTGAATTACACGCAATCGCGACCTTCCTCGATAGCGTGTGTAATACGCAATACCGAGTTTCACTAAACAACGATATGCTATTAAAATATTATTAAAACTAGCCGTTATGAATAGTAATAACCACTTTTTAAAACTCTGTAAATCTTATTTTTTAAAATGATCTTTATTTTTGGATTCGGAGTATCGAATTTAGCCTAAGGTGAAATTTTGGTACTTTTCGGATAACTTTCATATTCTGATGAATAGTGAAAATTACTAAATTATAATTAAAAACAACTTTTTTAATCGAAATAATTAATAGTGATAAATTATTAATTTTAGTGGTTTTAAAGTATATTTAGAATATATTTTTACAATTTAATACAATGTTGGTCATTGGATGTAATTTCACATTTAAACCAGACATAATCAAGTGTCAATCTTTTGATAGATATTGTTTCTTAAAAAAATGCTATTTGTTTTAACAGCGGGATTTAATTATAAAATTAATTAATGCAAATTCTATGATATGAATTTGGTAAAATAGACTTCATTTTTGAATTCGGAATATGAAATATAGCTTAGGATGAAATTTTGGCATTTTTCTGAAAACCTTCAATTTTTGATGAATAGTGAAACTACTAAGTGGTAGTTAAAAAACTGAATTTTTCATAAAACTTAATTTTACTGCTTCTGTGAATGGAATTTAAAAAATCCGAGAGACACGGTTGATATCAGTAAGTAAAATGTGGTTCAATGAGATAAAAATAATTTTTTGGTGAATAGTAACTTTTTACTTTTTTTACCGCGGTTAATAGTAAATAGGGTAACTAAGGGTAAATATGATATTAATATTACCCTAACACATGTCCTAATTCTATTGGACAAGTGTAATTCGACCAAAAACAAACTTAGGAATAAAATATGACCATTTAGGCCCACTTGGATTAGATTAGGACATTTATTATTAATTTATTTAAAGAAGGGTTAAAATAGTTAAAATCAAAGTTTAATAAGTAAATCATTTATAATATGGGGTTATACATAAGATAAATTCGATTGTAAATATTCATTAGAAATCTAAAAAGATTTAATACATGATGGTATTTTATTTGTAATTTTTAGACATCAAATAAGTTAATTTATTTATGACACAAAGATGATGCAGTAATTATCTTATTAATGAAATATTGACATAATTGATATTATAAATACCAAAATAAATGTAATTTTAGACTTTTTATGAATTCCACTAATTTTCTAGGTTCCTATGATATATTATTGTTGATTTAATCAACTTTGTTCGAACATATAATTCTTTTATGACTTTCACAAAAATCATATATCAAATAGTGTCAAAATTGACACAAAATAGTTTTTAAATCAAATATTATATTATTAATTGTTATTTTATTACTAAAAATATAAGGTTCGGCCAAATGACTTATATAATGATATATATATTAATAATAAACAATTTGGGGTTAGTTTGGCATGTTATAGTAAGTTTATTAACCATATAGTGAAAGAAAACAAAAAGACACGGTAAAAGTTAAATTATTTAACTTAGAGTTAAATCTAATTGATAAGGTTAAAATAATACCCTAAACTTGTCTAAATTCTATTGGATGAGAGGATTCCGACCCATACCCACCTTAGCCTCGAAATAAATCAGTTTGGAGCTATTTAAAACCGAACTTGACTTTATAATAAAATAATATTTTTAGTTATTCCAAAGGTGCCCCTCTCCTCCCTTATAAAAGGGCACCTCCTCCCCCTCCTCCTCACACCAAATTGAGCACTCAATCTCGGCCAAACCCTGCCATTTTCTCCCCTCCACTTCCCTAGAATAATCCTAGAGGTCATGGTCTTCTCCAAAGACCAATCTTAGTTCCTTAAGTGGAGGATTCAAAGAGGCGTTCCAAAGAAGAGGTAATATCCATTACCGATCTTTTCAATTTCTTTCTTCTTCAACTTCTTCTTCTTTAGTTGTTTCATGATAAAGTAATAACATCAGTATTACTTACATACTGATATGTTATTATAAATATGAAACAACCCTAATTCACCTTCTATCCATCCTACAGAAAAATGAAATCACCGCGCGTGCGTACGTACGGAATACCGTCTCCACGCCGTGGTGTAATCTATTTTCCACCATCACCTTAAAAGGATGGGTATAATGGTGTAATGAGTAACTATATATGATTATTATGAAGTAATATTGATACTGAAATAATATATATATATACTCCAATACAATTCCATGATCATAGGAACGATATCATCACTCGTGTGTACGTACGGAATACCGTCTCCACGATGTGATGTGACTCGTTCTACATGATCTTCATTTCATAATGATTATATAAATGAATTGAATGAATGAATATGGTATATACTACACTAATACCGTTATGGAAATGAATTATCTATAACCTAAAGATAAGAATAAGAATTTATTCGACAAAACACGCATGAGAACAAAAAGTTATAAAGACCCGAGTAGCAAGTAACAATGAAATATTACTAGCAAGAAGCTAATAATATGACCATATATGATATCATATCAATATGTATGATTCTGGAATAAGTCAATAACACTATTTAAACCATTATATAGGAGCTTCGGACACGTACAAAGCAAATCGGACCTAAGGTAAGGGAAATATCACAATCTCATTTTTATCCGAGATTGTTTATTCGTAAGTATTTACTGGGGTGTATTTTATCATCCACATCCATGTTTACTCAATATGTAATATTATTTCCATCCACCTAAAATTTTTTAAATCCATTTTTACCCTTCGGTGTGTTTTTAGTAATACATATGAAAGGAATCTTTTGTCGTTTTTCGTACGAGGTACTTTTTGACTTTTCCGACAAAAGTACGAAGAATGTTTTTTTTAACTTATACGGCACGAACGGATTTCTACTGTTTTATAAAGCCTTATTTTCATGAAGCTTCCTCTAAAATATTTCATGACTATTTTCAATAAAATCTCTTTCTTTTAAAATTTCATGATGTTTTGTGAAAAGAAATTGATTTTGAAGAAGAAAGGATATTTTCCCCAAGAATTCAATTCAAGTGTTTTATCAAAATTATTTTCCATCTAAGATAATAAAGGGTTCTGTTTCTATCCATATTTTTACATTGATTTGACTATGTTGTGATGGAATTATGTTTATTAATTCCTTTATCTTATATGAATTGATTTATGATGTCATGATGTTTCAAGAATCCCATTTTTGTTACATGTGTTATGCGATGATGTATGTTTTATGATTATGTGGCACACATAAGAAAGGATTCAATATAAGATGGGTGGGACCTATATCTCCCTCCAATTCATTGGGTAAAGATTTTATATCTCATGAGATACACAGGTGTGGAACGGAAGGTTATTTCGGTTCAGTGATACAGGACTGAAACGAGGAGTGAACTCGGTTCAGAAAGGGACTTTGTCCACTAAGATAGTCTTGGAAATGAGTCATGACTAACAAGAAATGATTTTCCATGATTATGTGTGCATGCCACAAAGTTTCAAGTTTTATGTTATGATTATGGGGATCTCATTTTCACTTCTATGATTTATTCCATGTTAAGATATTATGATCTCTTTTGCAGGTTTTGATTTTCATAAAGATATGATATGATTTTTATTTCCTTTATTTGCCCTTGCTGAGCATTTGAGCTCACCCTTTTATGTTTTCTTTTCCCCAGGATATAAATAAAGGTTTTAGGTTAAAAAAAAGGAAGATCTTTATGGGAGATGTTGAAGATCTTTCACCACGATTAGAGGATTACATTCCGAGTTTCCAAAGACACTAAACTATTACGATCCTTGTGTGTGTGTTTTTGTTATGTACTAAGTATTCCGCAAAAGTAATGTAATGTTCATGTACGATAAGATTCGGGTCTCTACAGAAGCAGTACTACAAAATTGTCCTTTAACAGTTCTAGAAATGGCCTTAATCAGCGCTGACCACTTGAGCGATGTTAAAAGCCCAAAACTTTTACCAGTGCTCATATAGTGATGATAAAGGGTACATTAATCAGTGATAACAAAATCACTGATAAATAGGACCTTTATTTGTTCTTTTAGAAGTTCTGATAAAGGTTCTATTTATCAACACTTTTTTAGCATCGCTGAAGGAATCCTTTATCAGTGCTTTTAAATGTGCAGATACAGTGTACCATTATATCACACTACACCACAACACCAAAAAACACACTAGAAACACACCAAAAACACACAATATGTCAATAAAAACAAGTCACAATACAGAATTTAAATGAAATGAAATTTACAACACAAATACCAGAAAAAAAAATATACTATAAACATTTCAAAAATTATTTTATACAATTACATAAATAAAAATTTTACATGCATTCAAAAACATTCCTAATTATAGGACAGATCACCCTAACATGGGAGACAACAACTGAGCCACTGTGTTTGTGCTTATTTCACAAAAACTCATCCAAAAACCCTTCCTCAACAAATTCTAAAAATTGATATCGTTATAGAATATTACTAGCTTCTTGATTTATGTATTAAGACCCCTAATGAAAATAGAAGCTTTCAACAGATCATACGACACCACCTCCATACAAAATGAAACTAGGTCTTTGAAGTTTTCAATGTAATCTTTCACTGCCCGCTAACCTTACTAGAAACTCATGAGCTCTTACCTTTTCTTCTTCTTCACATCCTCGGGTATAAACCATCGTACAAAGAGGGACTTAAAATATTCCCAATTCATCCCAACTTGCATCATTTTTGGGGAAAAAACTTCCATTATTCCAAAATTGGACCCCCAAGCAGACCCAAAACAGCACGAACTCTAACATCTTTGAGAGTTCGAAACACTCTAAAGACAATATCAACTTCTTCAAGCCACTTAATTACCTCTAAATAACCTATATTACTATGTAATATGGGTATAAACTGAGGATAACCATAAATAGGTCAATAACCACTAGAAAATCCAAGTACCTTTCTAGGAAGCATATTCTTAATAACACAAAAATCATAAAATTAGGTACATAATCATTCTGAAAAACAACCGAAAGGAACATATCGGGCCAAAAAAACTGTATCGCAAGCTAAAAACAAATTTAAACCAAGGATGAGGATCACATAGGAGGATACTAGACCAAAATTAAAATTTATCTGATTCATCAAGCTTTATGACCATCCTAATAATTTGTTTTTAAACTCTATCTTTATGGTTTTATTTCATTCTTATCTATGTTCTTTGTTCTTAATTCTTGTTTATGTTTTTTCTATAAAAATCAATAATAATATTTATTCTTAATATTAAATTTAAAATAATTTTTTTGAGATTGTGGATAGAGTTATTGTGTGACCTTATAAGAAAATTTAACAGTTCAATTAGTAGAAATTTCATAATGTCTATGATTTAAATCAAGAAATACTATAATTCACCCATAGGGAAATATGATAATGTCTCAATGATAACCAAATCATATGAAATCTTACTATTAAATGAAATACCTTTATAATTATATCTCATAATAAATGTTTCATACCTTTTTTAGTAACCTATATTATTGATTTATCATTTTTTGAATTTCTGATATAAACTCATCAATGAACTAAGGGGGTTATGGATTTAATCAGACAGTCCAATTTGAAACAAAAGGGTAGAGATATCATCTTCCATAACATTAAATAAAAAAAATTATTTCTCGAGTTAGTCAATTAATGTCATATAAATTATGAAAAACCCAATATATCTTAACACACTATGAAAATATGTTTCCACTATTTACATAAAAATGTCAATTTATGTTGATTATAATATAAATCATTAATAAAGTCTTATATATATATTTAAATACACACATATATAGTTTGAAATACCTAATGACACATATAATAAGGGGAATTATTATTTTAGGGATAGTCCTCATAACCCCCTTCTTGAGGATTATAAGGTTTAAAATTCATGAGAATAATTGTCTTGTACCTATAATAATCCAATAGCTAATAGTCAAACATCATTTTTTATCATAAAAATGAAATCTATATCACTGGATATATGTTTATGAGTATTTCAATTAAATTTCATGGATCAAATTATATTTGGTAACTCATATAATGTTTCTATGTGACAGATATTCTAAAGACATTATAACATTAATGTTACAAAGAAGAACACTCATAATGTTATAAAATAATTATTAATATTCATGCGATCAAATTGAAAAAATTTCTGGGTTCTTGGGAACTAAGTACTACCCATCAAAGTAAAGTTTCTTCAGAGGAGGCCTTAATAAAATATGCTTATAGTGGTTTTAACCAAGTAAATAATATGTATGAATGGTCTTTTGATCCATCAACACATAGGGATTAAGATCATCTAAGGTGGGATACCCTATAGGATAAAGTATTCATCTATAATTTATAAATCTTTATATAACTCTATTTATAGGAGATTAGGGTGATATTTTTATAGACCACATAAAAGATCATTTACGAAGGGTTCATCATTGATAAAATATTATAAATAGGTGGTTTACATAATATAGGGAAACACATTCTATAAGAATAAAATGGACAATATAAAATTGAATTCCTTATGTAAATGAGTGGAATCTATGGGGGATAAATTAGTGTAAGTAATGTGGCTACAATAAAAAATTTATAGATATCCCTACACAAATAAATTAGACAAGGTAAACAAAAGGGGTCTTCTTCAAGGCCATTAAGCAAGCAATAAAAATTCTTATTTGAGTTATTCATGGACATGAAAAACATACATGGGAATCCATCATATTTTTTATACACAATATAAATGACTACATATGATAATTCATCTTAGAATAAATTTTTGTTAATGATTATTTTTCAATAAAGTAATTTTTTTGCTCCTCTAGAGGAGTCGCACCGGAAGCGGCAAGGAGATGAGATGTAGGTTTTGTAACAACACAAAAATAAAAAATGTGGAACCCAGAAATATCAAAAAAGGATATAGTAAAAGTAGAAAATAAAATACCTTGGATTCTATTCTTGATTCTTCTGATGGATCATAGTGGAGTCACACCGGCAGCAGAGGAGTTCTACGATAGATTTAGAATCATGATGACTAAGTGCTGATTAGGGTTTTTTAAAATAGATAAGTGATATTTTTAACAGTGATTTTATAAAAATTCCTAATGAATATCCATTTTATCATTGTTAAATTGATAATCTCTAATAAAAGTGATGTTTATTAGTGCTAAAAAAGTGATGATATATCTCGATATTTATCAACACTCCAAAAGTGCTAATAAAAACATCTTTATCAGTGCTAAAGAAAAAGTGTTGATAAAGGATAACCTTTATCAGCACTAAAATGAAGTGTTGATATAGTATACCTTTTATCAATGCTAAATAAAAGGTGTTGATAAAGGGTATCCTTTATCAGCTCTTTCATTTAGCCCTAATAAAGGTCACCCTTTATCAGTGATTATTTTAGCGTTGATAAAGAAGTAATTTCTCAGCGCATTTTTCTAGTGCTTCTATATTTCAACACTATTAAAGGCTAGTTTTTTAGTAGTTATGATATATTTTAACATCCCTATGCATGCTTGGGTGATGGAGTGAGATCTACTAGTAGAGATCTTTTTTTGAGTAGGCACTAGTGGTGGGAGCTACCACTGGGCGACAGGTAGAAGAGTCTTCGGTAGCGGGTAGCTGATAGATGATGTAGGGGTCCAAGAGGACCAGAAAGTCTAGGGTATGACCCCATGACACTGGATTTGTAGTGTGGGGCTCCCAATGTAGAGATATTCAATCGAAGGTCAGACTATGCTACTCTTACAGCGGTCAGGGGCATCTGGCTAGAGGTTGTCCGACCAGCTGTATGACCGACCAGGAGACGGTCATGGAACCACCAAGTCAGTGGTAGAGGTTGGAACAGGTTGGTATTCTAGGTGGTAGATGTGTTATAGGATTGTGGAAAGTGGAAGGATGTGGATTGAGGTTCAAGGAACTACCACCACCACCCCTAGGTGGTCTACCCTGAGCTCAGGGAGCCGGTGGACAAGGGCGAGACCAACTCCAGGCGATGGAGGCTTATGATCCAAAAAATATCGGAATGATTAGAGTTATTATATTTTTCTTTTCCACCCTAGATGTAGTTTTTATAGAAATGGGTTCTATTCAATCTTTTCTCTCCATGACCCCTGTTCGAGACATGGAGATTTAAATGGAACGATTGACTTGAACCCTATGCTCGGTTACTCCTATGGAAGAAGATTCAATGATCACACACTCATGCCGAAAGTGTTCCCTTAATATTGGGGGTGAGATTTTCGGTTGGGATCTCTTGGTGGCAGCGTCAAGGCCTTATGACTTAATTATTGGTATATACTTGTTATCCACAGTTTATGCTCAAATTGACTGTTTTAGGCACACAATTCGGTGTGTCCACAGAGATGAGACCAGGTTTTCCTTCATCAGTGAGAAGGAAACTGGATCAGAGCATGATGGACTCACACATAGGAGGGTTCAACTGATCAAACATTAGTTGACCAGTATGAACCTTGGTGCAGTGGATGAGATGAGTCCCTAGTTTCCTATAATGGTGGATGAGTATGGGGAAATTTTTCCGAAAGATGTTCCATGACTACCTTCTCATAGAGAGTTAGACTTATACATTGACATGTACCTCAGGATGGCACCAATATCCACACCAGAATATCGGATGGCTCTTGCAGAGCATCATGAATTGAGGGTACAGGTGGAGGACTTGTAGAGGAATGGATTTATGAGACCCCATGTTTCACCATGGGTAGCCCCAGTTTTGTTTTCCAAGAAAGAAGACGGGATCTTGAGATTATGTGTAGACTTCCAGCACATGAACCGTGTGACTATGAAGAATAAATATCCAATTATGAGGATTTAGGACTTCTTTGATTAGCTAGAGGTATCAAGATGGTTCTCGATGATATACCATAGATCATGTTATCATCAGCTTCGGGTGTGGGATGAGGAAATCCTGAGGACAGATTTAAAATGTTTCTACAGCCACTATGAGTACTTAGTGATTCCATTTGGTGTGAAGAATTTCCCAGTAGTGTTCATGGGACTCATGAACAGGATCTTGTATCCCTACATTGACTAGTTCATCATGGTCTTTATTAATGACATCTCGGTTTACTTGGCATTTGAAGAGGAGCATGTGATACACTTTAGGATGGTCCTGGACTTACTCTGAGAGCAACAACCTTACAGGAAGCTCTTAAAGTGCCAGTTCTGGATTAGAGAGGTCCACTTTTTGGGAAAGTCCATCTCAGATGCTAGAGTTGCAGTGGATCTAGTAAAGATTGTGGTAGTTCCCACTTGTGAGCCACCCAGGAGCGTTACCGAGGTGCGGAGTTTCCTTGGATTGGTAGGGTACTATCGGAGGTTTGTACCTGAATTTTCCAGATTAGCATCATCCATGACATCCTTGACCTGAAATGGGAAACTGTTCATGTGGATATATAAGTTCCAAGAGAGCTTTCAATAGACGAGGTAGAGTTTTATGAGTGCCCCCCATACTGATATTTCCTAAGTAGGGTGTCGATTACATAGTGTTCTGAAATGCATCAGGAACCAAGTTCAGTTGTGTCTTGATATAGGGTAAAGTGGTGATTGCTTACATTTCATAGCATTTATGACCACATGAGAAGAATTATGCAACTGATGATCTGTAGTTGGTGGTGGTGGTCTTAACATTGAAGATGTGGTGACACTACCTTATGGGTGAGTGGTTTATTATATACTCAAACCACAAAAGTCTTAGTTATATCTTTTCTTAAAAGGATCTGAAACTGAGAAAATGGTTTTGTTTAGAGTTCCTCAAGGATTATGACTTCGAGATATTATATACTCATGGAAAGTGGAATGTGGTGGAATATTCTCTCAGTTGTAGATCGTGTTCACAACTACTAAAATATTTCTCAGAGAAGTTGGCCTCACTTCAGATATCCTTCGTGGATGGAGATGAAGTAGATTATCTCCAGTAGATGGTGGTTACCCCTCCACTCTTACAGTGATTCAGAGAGGCACAACTCAGAGATATCATCTCTAAAACTACACGTGATTAAATGTCCATAGGGTATTCCCTTGATGGATATTCGAAAGATGGGGAGAACGTCATCTTTATCAAAGGACACACAGTTATACCAGAGTCATTACAGGAGGAGGTGTTTAGGGAGTTCTATACATCTCTTTTTAGGTACATCCAAGTGTTTAAAAGATGTACTAGGACCTCCAACGTCAGTTTTGGTGGTCAGGGATGAAGAAGGCGGTGGTGGAGTTTGTCTCTAGATGCCTCACTTGTCAGCAAGTGAAGGCCAAGAACCAAGTTCCAGCGGGTTTGACTCAACCCCTTGAGGTGCCAGAGTGGATGTGGGATGGAATATAAATGGACATTTTGATAGTTTTACCATTTACATCTAGGGGCATGATACCATCTGGTAGATCATTTACCATCTTACCAAGTTGGCCCACTTCCTAGTGATTTTGGAACAGGGTTCAGTAGAGAGATTAGGACGCCTCTACATGTAGGAGATAGTTTTGATCCATGGAGTACCATATATGATATTCTCATATCGTGATGCATGCTTTACATCCCAGTTGTCGAAGTGATTGTAGTAGGCATTTGGGACTCATCTAAGCTTGAGCACAACTTTCAACCCATAGACAGATGATCAGACAGAGCGGACTATTTAGGTCCTAGAGGAAATGTTATGTGCTTGCATCCTCAATTTTGATCATAGTTGGGAGGATAACCTACCCCTAGTGGAGTTTTCTTACAAAAAAATCTATCAATCTACCATCGGTATAGCACCATTCGAGACCTTGTACGAGCGACCCAGAAGTTCTCCACTTTACTATACTGACCATGGATAGTCAGCGGTTATGGGCCCAAAGTTGGTGTAGGCTACTATAGAGAAAGATAAGGTCATCTAGGAGTGGATGAAGACTGCACAGTTCCATAATAAGTCCTATGTCGATAGGCTATGGAGACCCTTGGAGTTCGAGGAGGGAGACCATGCGTTCCTTTTGGTCTCTCCTCAATATGGGATAAATAGATTTGGTTGGGATGGAAATTTATCTATCAGTTTCATCAGACCTTTTATGATACTACATATAGTAGGGGAGGTGGTGTACTTCTTGGATCTACCATCACAGTTAGAGTAGGTGCATGGTTTATTCCACATATCCTAGCTGAAATGATACGTACATGAACCATATCACGTCATTGACTTAGGTGAGATGGATGTTGACGATGGGGAGAATTTCACAGAGTACTCAGTGGAGATCGAGGATCAATGGAAGAGGATCCTTCATGGATGGTCGATTCCTGTGGTGTGAGTTCTTTGGCAGCACGAGAATCTCCAGGAGTGTACTTAGAAGTGAGAGGCTCACATTCGTGCTCAATATCACCATTTTTTGGTTTAGCCCTTATTTTTTATTTTAAGGACGTAAACCCCTAAGTTGGGTAGATTTTAATGTCTCATATTTTCCATGTAATTTATTTTTAAAAAATTATACGGGATTATTTTGAGACCAATTGTTGACAAGAAACATGATTTTGAGGCCTAGGGTGCTCGGAATAAATGTTTAAAATTTTTTATGTTTATTAAAAATATCACACATGCTCAAATTTTGTATCTTTTAAACGAGTGCTAAGAATTGAAATTGGAGGGTATCACTATGTTCAGAGCAGTTGGTTTTTCTTAGGCTAGACCTAACCTTGACCGGCATGGGTTGACTATGGAAAATATTTTTCAAACATTTTAAAGAAGAATAAAAATAAACTTAATTTTTTTTTATTTTTCTTTATCTTTTAATGTTTCTTTACAATGCATCAATAAGGAATTTTTTTCCTTTCATAAAGGAAATACCATGGTGATGTTGAAGCATAGAAAAACAGTGATGATAAAATGTGTTTCTTCATTTAATAGCTTTGTAGGCATATGAGATCAGATTCATGCTCCCTGGAGGCTCTGACAAAAAATAAGGAGAATGAATTGGAAAATCCTCAGGTCAATGAACAATGAACGATGGTAGATCGACGATTGGATTTGGAATATGCATCACTGGATTGATGAATGACGAATTAAAGTCTCATGCTTCATCAAAGATTGTTCCAATCTTTGAGGTAGCAGTTTAATTTCTGTGTGATTTTCTTTCCTGGTTCTTGTTCCAAATATGAATGTGGACTGAACCACAAATAGTTTGATCCACGATTCTATCATTTATGTGGGATGGTTAAAAAATGCGATATTTATGTGTGAATTAGATTTTTGTGATTTTAATTCATTCTTTGTGATCCTACTAATAAGAATAAAATAGGTTCAATATGAAAAAAGCCGTGGACTATTCTAAAGGGTATTCTTGATGCCTTTCATTTCCCCATTCTTGCGTTCTTTTCTGATGGACACCCATGGTATCTTTGGGATTTTTTGTGAGTATCTGAAAATTATTAGATCCCTAGAGTGACGAAAAGATGATTTGAAGTCCATTGCGATGAATAGAACAACCCAAGGGTCACAGGAATGCTTCCCTTTCAAAAAATGGAGCACCGGAGTGCGATTGATGACCCACGGAAGGAGGGTCACTAGAGGCTACATGGATACATAGTGTTAGGTAGGGGAAGAGATCGTAGTGGAGAAACTGTGAGCGATGATGGGGGTTTCTTCCAGGATGGGCTGTGGCGGAGCGGACTAGCGACACGACCTCCTACCGCATCGGACCGGGTGGCACGCGGTCCTACAGACCACGTCCGGGAGGTTCGACCGGATTGTCGGTCAGTCGTGTTTTATAGAGGGGACATGAAATCCAATTTATCCTTGGTGGATCAAACCGGACCACTCCAGCTGTTCAGGCTGAGGAAATCAGGCCACCCCGAGCTGCCCCACGGGCTGGACCCCACGGCCCAGCAGGTTGGGTTCAACAGGCCTACTAGGCCAGGTCCAGCATGCCTAGAAAGCGGGGTCCAGTAGGCCCAGTGGGCCGGACCCGATGGTTTGGGTTAGTGGGTCAGGTCGGCATACCCCCGGGTCGGACCAAACCCAGACCCCACTAACCCCTTTTCATTAAAAGGCGCATATCTTTCAAACTGTGTGTTTGTTTGATGATTCGTTTACGATTTTGGGAACCTCACAGTGAGGAGGTCCTTTTTAGATACTCTAAGTGGGTTTTTTTTGGATGTTGACTTACAACTATTTGGATCGATGAGTAGGTTTTCCCAGAATGAGCGTACCAATGATGGAATCCTACAGCTGGCTGTGACCTAGAATGTGTGTCTTACCTAGACTGTGTTTCTTACATAGAATGTTTGTCTTACATAAATTGTGTGTCTTACTTATACTATGTTTCTTCCTTATACTGAGATGGTACTACCATGTACCTATAGGGTGTGGTTCCTCTAGTATTTGATGAAAATATTTGTGTTACTGACACTTCATGTGTTACCTACACTATGTGTGTTACTGACACTCTGTGTGTTACCAAAACTCTGTTTGTTACCTACACTCCATTTGTTACTACTTGAAGGTATTGTGGATTATTGAGACAATAATATTAACATACCGTAGACCTATACTTGGTGTGATCTGACTCTAGTTACTCTCTTGATTATACTTCTTAGAGGCCACACTTAGTGTACCTCTTTGGTAGTCTGCTGGGTGTATTTCTTAGTAATTACTTTGTGGTATACTTCGTGTGATTCCTTTGTGGTCTTATTAATGTGATTACTTTATTCTATTCTATGTGTGATTCCTTTTTGGTATATTTATTAGTGATACCTTTGTGGTTTGGGGTCCCTACTGAGTATTGTTTTACTCACCCCTACATGGGCTTCGCCCGCACGTGTCGCGTCTTGTGCAGATGATCAACAGCTTTGACGGATTCCTTAGTGGACCAGAGACATGGGTGCTTCCTGGTGACCCTATGGACATGTTAATCTTTAGATAAATTCATATATTTTATTGTACTTACCCTTAAGGTAGTGTTTTTTGCAGATGAGATCCAGGAGCTTGTACTTTTCCTTTTCATTCGGCCTTGTATTCTAGTCCCTTTTCTTTTATCATTTTCTTGGATATGGGTGCATGCGTACGGGTACTAGGGAAAATGCATCCCACTTGTGGGATATTCTAACTCGGTGTTAGTCGCCTACCCCTGACCTATGGGAGGTGGGATTGGGGTAGTCACAGCACGAGTCCCGGGGGATGGGTCATGAAAAAACTCGAGGGTATTTTTAATGAATTAAATTATATTAAATAATTATAATTAATTATCAATACATCTCATAGCACCCGAAATATTATTATTAAATCCCAGATAATTAAATTTAATTCATGAATTTTTTTTATAAATTTTCAGGTCTATTTGGACCAATAACATATCACTGAAAATCAATTTAGGACTAGTGATGGGTTAAATGGGTCAGGTCGATCGGACCTAGACTAAATTTGTAAATACCCTGACCCTAGTAGCCCAAATATGGTTCCTTATATTAATTCATTGGCATAGATACAAGACTCAAATACCAAATAAAGATTCAGTTTAGTAGTTTTCGAATCTAGATTACATAAATTAAATTTACATTACAACTTAAAAGAAAAAAAACATAGGAACACCATTGGTGACACCAAAAAACTCTTAGATTAACCTTGTAAGTCATTCATAATATTCATCTTCGTATCTCAAAGAAAAATAAAACATAAGAAATGGGTGAGATCAGATTCTCAGTATGGTTATGTAATATACAGGAAGATAATATAAAAAATAAGGCATGGTGAATGAATAAAAGCACATGTCATTAAAACATAATCTTGAACATGATATGGAAATAATAAAAGCTGAATTAATAATTCCACATAAATAATCACCTGAGAAATAATATTAACCACGAATATTCTAATAGTTGAATATTTACATGGATAATCAATTACTAATATCATAATAAGGGAATTAATATGTCGAACATCTGAAACATATCATTGAGGCCTTTTCTATGACATTTAAAAATGATTAAGGCCTCGTCCAAAACCATATCTGAAAATGGGAAAGGCCTCATCCAATTCAATATATGTTTTGTATCATGAGGCCTACCGATGCATTGAAGAACTATAGAGGACCCAAAATATCACTTACTAAATACAATTCATTCTTCATATGAATTGGTTTAAATATAATATATATATATATATAATGTAAATAACTTTCCCCAATATGTAAACATAATCAATAACCATTCTAAGTAGTATGGTGAATGGTATCAAGATAGCACATCCACAGTCAAACTGTTCATAAACCATTTAATAAGATATGGTAGATGATAATTATAATATATTGATATTAATAAAGTATAAAATTCATCAGAACTGTGGAAATGTATAAAAATACACTAATAAAATCTTTGAGGAATTTTTGAGAGAAATACCCCTTTTACTTTTCAAAGAAGAGTTCTTTTGAAAAAATAATTTTTATATGTAAAAAATGTTTATATAAAACTAGTAATGGAAAAATATAGTTTTAAATGAAAAAATTAGTGATTTTATAAAAATAATTTTTTCTTAAAATATATTATGTATGGTACTTGAAAATGGGTAAGAAATCAAAACGTTCCCTTTAATCGGGCTTTCATATTGGGAAGAATTAATAAGGGAACCTTAAAAAACATTTATTTCTTATAAAAGAAAGATTAAATTATTTGGAAAAATAATTTTGGAATTTATAAATAATATTTATAACAATTATAAAAAAATAATGAAGAATTGCATTTGTTTATAGTGGGAAAATCTGTAATCAGAATTAAAATAGATGTTCAGGAAGAAACCCTTACCTTATATTTGAATGAGTTATGTACTTGACCTTAATATCATGGATAATAAAATTAAATCCATTAATTAATTAATTAAAAACCCTTTATATAATTATTTTATTTATTATAGTTTTATTAAGTTCATTTATGGCCTTATTGATGATTTATATAGTTTAATTTCATTGTTTGGGAGCATTCGTTTTCTTGGTTTTCATGATCGGTTCGCTTATTTATAAGTAATGGAGTTCATGTAAAATATATATAATTATCTAGAATTGGAATTAAATATTATTAATGAGAATAAATAATTTTAAATGGTTATATGTATCATTTTTTTATATTTTATGAGGATGAATCATTAGATAATACATTTAGTAAAAATTATTTAGATTATTACGGTCGTTATTGATCATAACAAAATCATTTTGTTTTATAGTTTGGTATGATGTAAATATTTTTCATCCAGAAAACAAAAAGGGTTATAATATAAATTTTACAATATTTTTCAAACATTAAATTTTTTTCCTAAATTTCCTCAAAGAAGGTGTAGGAAAATGAAAACTTTTCATCCTTGAAGGAGATGAAACAACACCTCACGGATGACGTTTCCATTTTTAGAATAAAAGAGAGGGGATAAGAGAATTGATGATGGATTATTCTATTAACATAATAACATTCCAATATATGTAAGGTAATATAGTTATAATTCAATTTGGATGAGGGGAGGTGAGAATATAATAATAAAATAAAATAACTTAAAAAGAAATTAAATGGAAAATGAAGAGGATTTTACCTCTTGAATACTCCTCCTTAAGAACCTCCTTAAGGGGACTGTTTATAGAATTTTTTTAAGAATGAGAGCTCATAGAAATGGGGTAGTGTATTGGGAATAGTATTAGGAATAAATTTTACAAGTATCAAAGATTGTAAGGTGTGAGGAGAAGGGTTGGTGAGGGGTGGTATTTATAGAGGAGAAGAGAAGTGTTTTTTGAATATTTTATTCATTTTTTTGTTATTTTGGATCAAGACTATTAATAGTTTGAGGATTATCATAAAATACTTTAAAATAATGAAGGTTATTTAGAGATTATGGTGCATACATCTTCCATGACTCAAGGAATAATTTATTTATCTTATAATGTATTTATACCATAAATTATCATATTTTACTATTCACCAAAAATTCATGTATTTTAGAAAAATCCCAAAAATTAACTCTAACCATTTTTCGACATGAAGAATTAAAAAATGGAATCCATTTTATGAAAATAATTTTTTAAATATGACAAATTTAATTTTTCATTAAAATCATCATTTACTTGAAAAATATTGTTTTTAAAATTAAAACTAATTTTATTACACTCTGAACAATTAATTAAGGTATCATTAAATTATAATAAAATCATAAGACAAAAAAAATTGATTTATAAATCAATTTTATGAAAATTAATTTTCTTTTAAATCATTTTCTTAATTATAAAATTTTAATTAAATATTTATGACACACAAAAATTCCAACACATAATTAATAATTTTTAAAATATTAATTTACTTATACTATGATATAATTATATCATACAATAATTTATGAGATGCTTAAATTTTATTTATACATTCATGTGTGTTGTTACTATTTATTTGGCTTATTTATTATTCATAAGGGTCATATATTATTCCTAAGGTCATGTTACTATTACATCGGTATAGGTTCCTTAACTTCTAGAAATACCTATTATTTCATTCATTCTTTATTTATAAAGTTTTTATTGTCTTTTATATATGGTTTTATAAGATTTTTACTATATAAAATAAACATAAGAAGGGAAATATCAATGATATAATTTTGGGTCCTTACATTCTTCCCTCCAACAAAAATTTCATCCTCTAAATTTCTAGAATGTCGGATCATTAAAAGTTTTGGGTAGTTATTAATCATAAGTTCCTCAAGCTCTCACATCACCTATTCAATTTTGTGATTTTTACAAAGTAAGTTTATCATTCGAGTCATCCAATTCCCCAACACCTATTCTTTAGTGTCCAGAATCCAGATAGGATCTTCACAGCAAGATAAATCAGGTTCCGAATGTATTCCTTTAGAAGTGAGGACATGCTTTGGGTATGTAATGTACTTTCTTAACAAAGTTGTGTGAAACAAATTTAGTATTTTAGAAAGGCTGGGAGGCATTTCCAAATGATAATTCATATCTCCAATTCTGTCCATAATTTCAAAAGGACCAATGTACCTGGGGCTCAGTTTCCCTATCTTCCCAAATATTATAACACACTTCCATGTAGATACTTTCAAGGAAATTTGATCTCCTATTTGAAATTACAAATTGTTACATTGGCATAACTATTTTGCATGATTTGATCTAATTTGATATGGGTTTTAATAGTCTTTACCTTCGTTTTTGTTTCCTCTACAAGATATGTTCCTACAAGCTTCATTTCACCAACTTCATCCAAAAATATTGGTGTATGACATTTGTTTTTGTATAATGCTTCATATAGGGCCATTTGAATACTAGAATGGAAAATATTTGTGTAGAAAAACTCTTTCAAAGGTAAATACCAATCCCAAATACCTTTAAAATAAAGTGATAATGATCTCAACATGTATTCTAAAGTTTGGATTGTCCTTTTGGACTGCCAGTCAGTTAGGGTGATAAGAAGTACTCAAATAAAGCTCATTATCCAAATATTTCTACAAACTTCTCCATAATTTTGATGTAAATTTTTTATCACGGTCACACACAATTGAGAGAGGTTATAAATAAAGTCTTAAAAATTCATTAATATAGAGTCTTTCAAGGCGTTCTAGTGGAAAATCCTCCCTTATAGTGAGGAAATGTACAGATTTTATTAGTCGATCAACAATTACCCATATTGTATCATTATTTATTAGAGCTTTTAGTAATCTAGTGACAAAATACATGTTTATTTCATCCCATTTCCATGTAGTAATAGGTAGATGTTGCATAAATCCTCTAGGATTCTATCTTTCAGCCTTAAATTGTTGATAAATTAGACATCTTGACACATAATCAGTAATTTCCCACTTCATGTTATCCCACTATAAATGTTCCTTCAAATCTCTATACATATTAGTACTATAAGGGTGTATAGATAAATTTCAACTATGGTAATTATCCAATAACTCCCTTTTTAGATTGGGTATAGAGGTAACACCTAGCCTCCTCCCAAATTTAAGAATTCCATTCTCACACATGAATTCTGGAAACTTCCCATCATTCACATCTTTATTTTTCTTTTAAATACTCTCATCATTAGACTAAAAAATTTTAAAATTTTTTAATAAGTATGGTTGGGAAACCAATTGAAAAATTAATGATGTTTCATCTTCCTTAATAATTATCATATCCATATTTTCTAGATCCATTTACACACGGTCCTTATCAATCCTCATTTTGTTTAGAACTCCATAATCCTTACTGCTCAATGCATCATCTACCTTGTTTTCCTTTCTTGAGTGATACTATATTGAAAAATAAAAATCCTTAAGTAGATTGAGCCATCTCTTTTTCCACATGTTGGGTTATTTCTAAGAGAATATATATTTTAAGCTCTTGTGAGCTATATATATATCACATCTCTTTCCATAGAGATAGTGTGTCCATATTTTTGAAGAAAATATTACAGAAGCTAACACAAGATCATGAGTTAGATAGTTCTGTTCATGAGATTTTAACTTCATTGATACATAGAAAATAAATATATATATATTTATAAGGACACAACCAAGTCCTTTCTTTGATGAATAACTATAAATCAGAAATAAACCATTTCTTTATAGTAGAGTTAGGATCTAATCATTCAATAATACCCTCTCTAATCCATAAAAAAATTCTTCACATTCTTTTGCCTATATGAACATAACCCCTTTACGAGTAATCTTGGTTAATCGGTTGGCTAATCAGGAAAAATTCTAAACAAAACGCTGATAATAACCTTCTAAACCAATAAAAATATGTAACTCGGTTAGGTTTATTGGTGTAGAACATTCATGAAAATACTTTTTCTTCCCAAGATAAACTCAGATTCCATCCATAGGGAGAATATTTCCAAGAAAATAAACTGATTAAATACAAAATTGACACTTGATAAACTTGCCATATAATTCATTTATTCTAAGAGTCTTCATAACAATCCTCAAGTGATTATAATGGTCTTATTAGATTTTGGAGTATATCAATATATCATTAATAAACACCATAACAAAGTTATCAAGATATTCCTTGAAAACTCTGTTCATTAGAGTCATTAAAATAGAGGGTGTGTTAGTCAGTCCAAATAGCCAACTTAATATTTTTTGGACTTTCAAATGAAACTTTTAAAGGGTAAGTGTGAACCTGCATTAGTCCAGATGGAATTATTATAAACTCACAATGTATATACCCGGTTCAAAATGATGTGTTTAGAATATCTTCCTTCCTCACACACAACTGATGATATCTAGATCAAAGGTCAATCTTTTAAAAGTATTTAACTCCATGAATTTGATTAAATAAATCATAAATGTGAGGTCGGGGATACTTTTTCTTTATTATAATGGAATTTATTTCTCTATTATCAATGTACAGCCTCATGGATCCATCTTTCTTCTTTACAAAGAGAATAGTGGATCCCCATAGAGAAACACTAGGGAGAATAAATACTTTATCACTCAATTCCTCTAGTTGTTTCTTAAGTTATTATAATTCTATAGTGTCCATTCTATGAGGAATATTTGATATAGGTCTTGAACCAGGAATTAAATCAATAGAGAACACAACTTCTTTCTCAGGAGGTTGTCTAGGTAAATCCTCTAGAAATAAATCAATATATTCTTGCACAATAGGCACATATTCAATTTTAATATTCATAGATAATTTTTTATCTTCCTCCCCAATAATTTCATTTAGAAGAGATACTAAAGGTGGATCTAGATAATAACCATATTATGATATTTCTCTCTAAAGATAAGGGATTCTACATTTTCATCATAAATTATGACTTCCTTCTTCTTGAAATAGGTTTTCACATCATATTTTTAAAGACTTTCCATACCGAGGATTATGTCAAAGTAAATAATTGGTATGATGACAAGGTCAACAATTAAATCACGTTTATGTGTCATAAAGGTGAATTCCTGAAACATCTTTATTTTAATGATACTTTCCTTATTATTTTTGACTAAAAACCCCTTTATTAAATCAAAAGGAAAATATATAATTTTATTTGAAAACTGGGAAGATATAAAATAATTTGATGATCCAGAATCAAATAAAGCATTGTCTACATTTTAGGAAACAATTAAAGTACCTACCACCACATCATTAGGAATTTAAACCTTAGTATTTGTGATCATATAATCTTTACCTTTATCCTATATCCTTTTCTGAGGCATGTTTCCTTGATACTTTAGACAATCATTAGAATAGTCCCATCTCCCTACAATTATAGCATTAAAAATTGATATATTCTTTCTTTACCTTATAATAATTAGTATGATGAACTTTATATATACTCTTTAATAAAACTCTTTTTCCTTTTAAGAAGGAACCATGGATTTTCCCTTCATAAGTATCGCATATTAGAAAATTACCCTTTTTACTACTCCCTTTATCCATTATTTCCTCCACCACCCTCTTCTTATCCTGTTTTCTCTTAAATTTATAATACTTAGATAATTATTTCTCTGTATATATAGCACATGAGACTATACCTTCGTACAATGAGAAATTTTAGGAGACTAGTACCCTTAAAAGGAATGGTTTTAAACCATAAAATAATCGATCAATCTTTCTCTTTGGATAATGTATGTCATTGAAAGCATGCCTTTCTAACCATGTAAATTTGGCTTCATACTTTGCAACATTTACATCCTCTTATTTTTAGACTCAAGAATTGTCTTTCCATATCTTCTCATTATTTGTAAGGAAAATATTATTCTAGGAATATTTCTTTAAAATCCCTACATTCAATATTTGTAATTTCTTCCTCCTCCTTCATGTTTTTAGTTAATGACCATCATTAATTTGAATCTCCTGATAGATGACAATGTTCCATGACAACCTTCCCCCTTATGTTACTTCCCAAAGGGAGAAATATATTCTCCAATGAACTTACCCACTACTCTACTATAAATGTGTTTTTAGTCCCATTGAATGATGGAGGTTGTTGTTGCATAAATCGTTCTAACATTTATCCGCCACATCATGGTTAAAGATGCTCCATACAGCTAAGTTTATTATTCATAACCTAAGTCAGTTATCCCAGTATAGTCATAAGTTTATCAACACTAATCACTGCTCCAGTACCAATATCATTATTTTTTATAGGATGGAAATACCTATATGGGATACGTGTATTGATATGGTTTCTAATCCTTCCACTAAGTTCTATTTCTAAATAATGGAATACACTAAACTGGGTTGTGAATCATAATACATAATCTCAAACAAGAAAAATAATTAACATAAATTGAAATATTATGCATACTATAGCATCCCGCCTTTTTATCACATAAACTTTTATTACATTATACAAAACTGAGGATCTTTAAGGTTTAGTGTCTTGGAAACCAGGAACTTAAAACATGAAAACATAAAACATTCTTCTAAAACACTTGAAAGGCTTCTCCTCATGTTCATCCTAGGTTCATTACTGCATCACATAACCTGGGAGCATACATCAAAAGAAAGGGTGAGCAGAAGGCCCAGTAAGGGAAACAAGGGAAACATTTAACATGTGAACTTGAGATACATCAACTATGTCATGAACAAGAACTTTAAGGCATGATAAAAAAAATCATGTGGCATATCATAATAAAAATAACACTTTCATAACTTGAAGATGTGTCTACATCATTTAACATAGAAAATCATGAACATATCACCAAGTTCCATCCCCAAGGTGTCATTTGAAAATTACCAAGGTTATTCACCAAGGTATCGTGAAAATTGTAATCTCTAGTGGTTACATCATTACCCAATACATTGGAGCGCTATCAGGGCGCAACCTTAAATTTGCCTTTATTATCATGTGAGCCACATATATCATCATCAAAAATTTCATAAATAACCCATATAGCATAAAATAAATGGGTTTCATTTCATAATCATAATGTTTTAAAAACTGCTTTAAAGACATGATCTTTACATCACTTTAAAACCCACAGAAAAGGAAGGTGGGTCTCATGTATGTAAATCCCAGAATTTAAAATAGAACATTTTGGTATATATGTGAATACCCCTTTAGAAGAAAGAGCTTTGAGTATTCACTTAATAATATAAATGATCTTTAGAAAAAAAGAGAGACATTTTGAGACGGAAATTCTGCAGCATAACGGCTATGTTACTTGGTTTTAGAAGACATTAAAAAGAGAGGTAAAATGGGTAAAACATTCATAAATGACCCATAAAATATTATATGGACAGAATAAGAAGGATACATGATCATGGTAATGAAATTTCAAGGACATACCATTTTAAATGAAAAACATGGATGGAAGACAAAAATTAGATTTCTCTTATGAAAGTTCGGCAGCCTAACGGCGTTACTTAAACTTCAACAAAAATGATTTGAAAAGATCAAATAGGGTCTCTAATCGTGTGAACATAAGAGTTAAGTATGATAGATATAGAGATAATTCCCCAACATAAAAATAATGAACTTAAAAGAATTGACATGAAAGTAGAACTTCAAAACGAGAAGGGTGAAGAACCACTTAAAAATTCGGCAGCCTAACGGCGCCACTTAAAACTTCAAAATACTGAATTGAAGAGATCAAATGGGGTCTCTCATCATATGAAAATAATAGTACAGTATGATAGATATAGAGATCATACCCCAACATAAAAAAAAGGAACTTGAAAGAATTGACATGAAAGTAGAACTTCAAAACGAGAAGGGTGAAGAACCACTTAAAAATTCGGCAGCTTAACGGCGCCACTTAAAACTTCAAAATACTGAATTGAAGAGATCAAATGGGGTCTCTCATCATATGATCATAAAAGATCAGTATGATAAATTTATAGATCATACCCCAACATAATAAAAAGGAACTTGAAATACTTTACATGAAAATAGATCTTGAAAAATGAGAAGGGAGAAAGAATCCGTTACAAAAATTTCGGCAGCCTAACGGCGCCACTTAAAACATCACAAAATGAAATAATGAGAGTAAGAGGGGATATCTCATTATATTAACATGAAAAGGGAAGTAAGAGGAGTATAAAAGAACATCCTTCAACATAAGAACATGGAGCATAAAAGGAATGACATCAAAGAGATTACTTGAAATGAAAGAGAGAGGTCGGATCTCTTACCTTAAAACGTGACTCTTGAAACTCAAAGGTTTGGACCTTGAGGGCTTGGGGGCACCTTGGGAGGGCTCCTTGGGAGGTAATGAGACCAGAAATTCGTTGGGGGAGAGTGTGGAGTCGAATGGATGAGATGAGGGCTTGGTATTTATAGGGAAAGTGAGGGGACAATGCATTAATGGCCAAGGGACACCTCACATGTGCTTTTCTCAAACCCATGTGATCTCCCTTGGAATTTACCATTGAGTTAGGCCACATGGGCCCCCAAAACAATAATTCATCACCCTTGGCCGGCCAACCCTTAAAATATCTTATGACATCATCATGACACAGCTATGATGTCATTAAACATACCGAAACCCTAAAACTGCATTTTTACTATTCACTGAAAATTCAACTTTCTCAGAAAAATCCCAAAATTTCACACTAACCAAATATCAATGCTCTGATTTCGAAAATGAACTCCATTTTATAAAAATAATTTTCTAAATATTTTTAAATTTATTTTTAATTAAATACACTATTCACCGAAAATTCATTTTTTCAGAAAAAACCCCAAAAATTACCATAACATAATATCGGTGCTCTGAGTTCAAAAATGAAATCCATTTTATAAAAATATTTTTCAAAATATTTTTAATTAAATTTTTAATTAAAAAACACTATTCACCCGAAAAAACTAATACTTGAATAATAATTTATGAAACCGTTATTTAACCATTTTATTGAATCACATTACTTAATCAAGGTGCCTAGATTATATTAATACTTTCTTTAAGTGAGATTACTAATCCATTTGGACAAATTACTAATCCTAATCATAAAATCACTATTCATAATTTACTATTCATCACAAATTAAGTTGATCTTATTAGTCTCTAAATTTCGTACTGAACATAATTGTAGAAGACCATTTTTCGAAAATCATTACACATTTTTAATTATTTAAGGTTTACACAACCATTTTTAAAATATCATTTTTCTAAAATTCATCAAAAATATGCATATTATATTTACCCGGTCATTTGAAAATTCATAAACTTCATCATAAGAAGAAATCCCAATTTTTATTTAAAACAATGGATTACACAAGGTAGTTACGGTCTCCTTACATAGCCCCTTATCACACCAGCATAGGACCTAAGTGTAAGGTGTGCTAAGGTGAGAGAATCTGAGGGAGGCTTGGCCAACATCGCACGAGTAGTAATTTCTATCAGTTTGAACTTCTCGCGAAGGCGATCCCGTTCTAGCTTCACACGATGAAGTTCAGCTTGGGTTTGGTCCAGAGCAAAGCCCAGTGGTGATACCTCCTTCCCAAGTTCTGTTAGATGGGCTTCGATCGGTCCAAGACTACTGGGTGAGGCCATCGAATCTTCTTTCTATATTAATTAACCAAGATTTCTTGTATTTAGAGACAATAGTCAAAATGTTTAGTTTCCAGTGGTCATATTGACCAATGGTCAAATAACAATCAAAACCCAACAGTCTCATTTTAATTATACTCATGTTATCAAATGAAACATTTTTGTTGAGTATAAAAATAAAATAAAATAACACATAAAATTAGGAAACAAGATTTATTTAAAATTTCGGGTTGTTACAATCTTCCCCCCTTAAGAAATTGCGTCCTCGCAATTTTTTTTTTTTTAAAAAAAAAATTAGGTTTTGAAATTTCATTGAAAGTCCCACATCGGAAAAGGAGTCAGTAAAACTATTACTTTAAAAGAAAGAAATGGAAGTACGAAGGTCACCCGAGTTATCACACGCTAGGATTACATGTAGGAAAATATGGACATGGAGGAGAAAACAAAGGGTCATGTTCTGAGGGAGAGTGACAGAGAACATGATTAGGAGAAAGTTAACCATAAGAAAATCACAAACTTATGATGTGTGTAAACGATATTTGATTACCTAGTAGGAAACGTAAACCAACAATGTTTTTGTTTTACGTTCCTTTTTATAATTTTGAGGAATTCATTTACAACATAGAACAAGAACATAAGGAAATATATCTACCTTCATGTAGAGTTTCACCTTTTAATAAGTTTCTACCAAAACTAATCTTTTCTCCCAAACGATGACCACTCAAAACTACTTGGTCTCATCAAAACACAAGAATCATCTTCTAGAGAATCACATAATCCCCAAAAGATTAACTATCTATTTCTTCTATCTTTAAACATTATCAAAAACAGAAAGGGTAAGGTTAAACAACTCTTCAAAAAGGAAGAATCCCATAGGAATGGAAACTACTTTTAAATCTTCAAAGTTCCATGGTACTACCCAAAGTTCATCATAGACCATCCCGTAAATAACGGTCCTTAAAATTCCTCAAAATAAAACAAACTAAGATTGAAACCCAAACACAAGAAGGATTTGATAACATAGTCTTCCAAAATAAACTTCATTGTTCATCTCCAAACAACATCAACCACTCCTAACATCTAAACTAAACATATTTTACCCAAGATAGGTTAATCATTCCCATAATTAGCCTAAATTACTATAAGTCCACCATAAATTTATCGATTCTTCAAAATATAAGTCAACCTTACTCCTCAATGAAAATACCATAGTAATCTATTTACCTCGATCATATAGGGTCCCTAAAATAGTGAACGTATTCCAAAATAATAATCATCTTTTAATCCCCTAATCACCTCTATCATATTAATACGAAAATCATCGCATTTCCTATCACATTGGTTTTTGGGACATGTTCTTCCATTTCCCGCCATTAACTAAGAAAAGAAACTATAATTAGGGGCTTATTTACTTAGCTAATAATCATGAAAAGGAAACTTTAAGCATAAAAGGATAAACATGTAGAATAAAAGTATATCCTAACTTGTGATCCCCTAGGTTTTAATCTCGGTTATCCATGATCATATATTCTTATGTGAATCCTTATTTTGTTTTATCCTTGTTCCTTTAATAATGGTTCATACTAAGCTTATGAATTTACCAAAGCATATCCCCCGGGAGTGTCGTAACCAAGAGTGCAGCAAGGCCCATTGTCGTGTACCAGTTCCCGTTCGAGTCTAGCTCAAAGAGGTGTTTTCAGCTTTTACCCCTATGTACATCTGTGCCAGAGCCACCTCTACCTGCTCGTATCCAGACAGGGATGTATTTTCATGGAAACCCCTTACTCAATACTCACCAAAATACCAGGAAGATTTCCTATATTTAAACTTTTCTATAGGGTTCTTCCAAGATTTTTCATATCCTAATTTCCACAAATAACTAAACCTCCCTTTGATACCAACTATAGCATCCCGCCTTTTTATCACATAAACTTTCATTACATTATACAAAACTGAGGATCTTTAAGGTTTAGTGTCTTGGAAACCATGAACTTAAAACATGAAAACATAAAACATTCTTCTAAAACACTTGAAAGGCTTCTCCTCATGTTCATCCTAGGTTCATTACTGCATCACATAACCTGGGAGCATACATAAAAATAAAGGGTGATCAGAAGGCCCAGTAAGGGAAACAAGGGAAACATTTAACATGTGAACAAGAGATACATCAACTATGTCATGAACAAGAACTTTAAGGCATGATAAAAAAAAATCATGTGGCATATCATAATAAAAATAAAATTTTCATAACTTGAAGATGTGGCTACATCATTTATCATAGACAATCATGAACATATCACCAAGGTCCATCCCCAAGGTGTCATTTGAAAATTACCAAGGTTATTCACCAAGGTATCGTGAAAATTGTAATCTCTAGTGGTTATATCATTACCCAATACATTGGAGTGCTATCAGGGCGCACCCTTAAATTTGCCTTTATTATCATGTGATCCACATATATCATCATCAAAAATTTCATAAATAACCCATATAGCATAAAATAAATGGGTTTCATTTCATAATCATAACGTTTTAAAAACTGCTTTAAAGACATGATCTTTACATCACTTTAAAACCCACATAAAAGGAAGGTGGGTCTCATGTATGTAAATCCCAGAATTTAAAATAGAACATTTTGGTATATATGTGAATACCCCTTTATAAGAAAGAGCTTTGAGTATTCACTTAATAATATAAATGAACTTTAGAAAAAAAGAGAGACATTTTGAGACGGAAATTCTGCAGCATAACGGCTATGTTATGAGGTTTTTGAAGACCTTAAAATGAGAGGTAAAATGGGTCAAACATTCATAAATGACCCATAAAATAGTATATGGACAGAATAAGAAGGATACATGATCATGGTAATGAAATTTCAAGGACATACCATTTGAAATGAAAAACATGGACGGAAGACAAAAATTAGATTTCTCTTATGAAAGTTCGGCAGCCTATCGGCGTTACTTAAACTTCAACAAATATGATTTGAAAAGATCAAATAGGGTCTCTCATTGTGTGAACATAAGAGTTCAGTATGATAGATATAGAGATAATTCCCCAACATAACAAGAATGAACTTAAAAGAATTGACATGAAAGTAGAACTTCAAAACGAGAAGGGTGAAGAACCACTTAAAAATTCGGCAGCCTAACGGCGCCACTTAAAACTTCAAAATACTGAATTGAAGAGATAAAATGGGGTATCTCATCATATGAACATAAAAGTCTAGTATGATAGATATAGATATCATACCCCAACATAAAAAAAGGAACTTGAAAGAATTGACATGAAAGTAGAACTTCAAAACGAGAAGGGTGAAGAACCACTTAAAAATTCGGCAGCCTAATGGCGCCACTTAAAACTTCAAAATACTGAATTGAAGAAATCAAATGGGGTCTCTCATCATATTATCATAAAAGATCAGTATGATAAATTTAGAGATCATACCCCAACATAATAAAAAGGAACTTGAAATACTTTACATGAAAATAGATCTTGAAAAATGAGAAGGGAGAAAGAATCCGTTACAAAAATTTCGGCAGCCTAACGGCGCCACTTAAAACATCACAAAATGAAATAATGAGAGTAAGAGGGGATCTCTCATTATATTAACATGAAAAGGGAAGTAAGAGGAGTATAAAATAACATCCTTAAACATAAGAACATGGATCATAAAATGAATGGCATCAAAGAGATTACTTGAAATGAAAGAGAGAGGTCGG
Source organism: Viscum album (assembly GCA_963277665.1). NCBI lineage: Eukaryota > Viridiplantae > Streptophyta > Magnoliopsida > Santalales > Viscaceae > Viscum > Viscum album. Next base: position 506,173,749 of record OY728131.1, on the reverse strand, counting down.
ATCCCTTACCTTAAAACGTGACTCTTGAAACTCAAAGGTTTGGACCTTGAGGGCTTGGGGGAACCTTGGGAGGGCTCCTTGGGAGTTAATGAGACCAGAAATTCGTTGGGGGAGAGTGGGGAGTCGAATGGATGAGATGAGGTCTTGGTATTTATAGGGAAAGTGAGGGGACAAGGCATTAATGGCCAAGGGACACCTCACATGTGCTTTTCTCAAACCCATGTGCTCTCCCTTGGCATTTACCATGGAGTTAGGCCACATGGGCCCCCAAAACAATAATTCATCACCCTTGGCCGGCTAACCCTTAAAATATCTCATGACATCATCATGACACAGCTATGATGTCATTAAACATACCGAAACCCTAAAACTGCATTTTTACTATTCACTGAAAATTCAACTTTCTCAGAAAAATCCCAAAATTTCACACTAACCAAATATCAATGTTCTGATTTCAAAAATGAACTCCATTTTATAAAAATTATTTTCTAAATATTTTTAAATTTATTTTTAAATAAATACACTATTCACCGAAAATTCATTTTTTCAGAAAAAACCCCAAAAATTACCATAACATAATATCGGTGCTCTGAGTTCAAAAATGAAATCCATTTTATAAAAATAATTTGCTAAATATTTTTAATTTAATTTTTAATTAAAAAAACACTATTCACCTGAAAAAATTAATACTTGAATAATAATTTATGAAACTGTTATTTAACCATTTTATTGAATCACATTACTTAATCAAGGTGCCTAGATTATATTAATACTTTCTTTAAGTGAGATTACTAATCCATTTGGACATATTACTAATCCTAATCATAAAATCACTATTCATAATTTACTATTCATCAAAAATTAAGTTGATCTTATTAGTCTCTAAATTTCGTACTGAACATAATTGTAGAAGACCATTTTTCGAAAATCATTACACATTTTTAATTATTTATGGTTTACACAACCATTTTTAAAATATCATTTTTCTAAAATTCATCAAAAATATGCATATTATATTTATCCGGTCATTTGAAAATTCATAAACTTCATCATAAGAAGAAATCCCAATTTTTATTTAAAACAAAGGATTACACAAGGCAGTTACGGTCTCCTTACATAGCCCCTTATCACACCAGCATAGGACCTAAGTGTAAGGTGTGCTAAGGTGAGAGAATCCGAGGGAGGCTCGGCCAACATCACACGAGTAGTAATTTCTATCAGTTTGAACTTCTCGCGAAGGTGATCCCGTTCTAGCTTCACACGATGAAGTTCAGCTTGGGTTTCGTCCAGAGCAAAGCCCAGTGGTGCTACCTCCTTCCCAAGTTCTGTTAGATGGGCTTCGATTGTTCCAAGACTACTGGGTGAGGCCATCGAATCTTCTTTCTATATTAATTAACCAATATTGCTTGTATTTAGAGACAATAGTCAAAACGTTTAGTTTCTAGTGGTCATATTGACCAATGGTAAAATAACAATCAAAACCCAACAGTCTCATTTTAATTATACTCATGTTATCAAATGAAACATTTTTGTTGAGTATAAAAATAAAATAAAATAACACATAAAATTAGGAAACAAGATTTATTTAAAATTTCGGGTCGTTACATATACCTAATCTCATAATCATAAACATGGTTTCTTTGAGGGAAATCCATCATAATGGTTTGTAAAGAAATTGTGAATTATCCTAATAATATCCCATTGGAGTGTAAGTATAGGTGCACAGTAAGACCCATTGTCATGTACTAGGTTAACTTGATTCAGTATTGGGACACCTTGTTAGATTTTTTACCCCTGGGTACATTTTTGTCAGAACCACATCCACTTCTAGTATCCAGAAAAGTGTGCATTTCTAGAAGAACCACATAATCTCTACTATACCAAAATTAAATGATGTTATTATATTCTTATCCTTGAATTCTATCTTAGGGTTATGTTTCTCAATCTATGTTTTCTAAATATAGTTTCTAAGGTTTCTACTAGACTTACTCTAATACCAACTGTAAAGACTCTGACCCCAATAGCCCATATTCAGGGCCTTATATTAATTTATTGGCATAGATACAAGAATGGAAACCCAAAGGACTGATTAGTTTAGTAGTTTTGAAATACAATTAAATACATGAACTTTACATTACAACTTAAAATGAAAAAACAATATATAAACTCCATTGGTAACACCCAAAAACTTTTAGATTAACCCTGTAATTCATTCATAATATTCATCTTCATATCCTGGGGAAAAATAAAACATAAGAAATGGCTGACATATGATGCTCAGTAAGGGTAAGTAATATATCAGAAGCTAATATAAATAATAAGGCATGGTGAATGACTAAAAACTCATTCCATTATAACATAATATTGAACATGATGTGGCAATAATAAAAGTTGAATAAATAATTTTGTATAAATAATCACATGAGAAAGAATATTAACCATGGATATTCTATTAGTTTAATATTCACATGGATAATCAATTACTAATATCATAATGAGTGAATTTATATGCTATAAATATGAAGCATACCATCGAGGCCTTTGCCAAGACATATGAAAATGATTAAGGCCTTTTCCAAATCCATATATGAAAATGGGTAAGGCCTCAGTTAAGTCCACATCTGTTTTGTCTCATGAGATCTACCAACGCATCGAGGGTCTATAGTGGGCCCCACCCATTACTTAATAAGTCCAATTCATTCATCTTATGAATGAGGTTAAACATGAACAATATATACATATGAAATGTAAATAACTTTCCCTAATCTATAAACACAATCAATAACTATGATGATTAGTATGGTGAATGGTATCAATAAAGAACATTCACATTCAAACTATTCATAAACCATTTAATAAGTTATAGAAGATGATAATTATAAGATATATATCTCAATAAAGTATAAAATTCAATATAGGTGTTGAAATATATGAAAATACTCTTATAAAATCATTGATGAATTCTTGAGAAAAATGCCCCTTTACTTGGAAAAGAATAGTTCTTTGGAAAAAATCATTTTTTATTTGTAATAATTGTTTTTATAAAACTAGTAATGAAAAAAATCATAAAAAAAGTTTTGATTTTTGAAAAATAATGACTTCTTAAAATATATTATGTATGGTAATTGAAAATGGGTAAGAAATCTAGATGTTCACTTTAATCGATCTTGTGTATCATGAAGAATTGAGAAGGGAACCTTGAAAAAAACATGTATTTCTTATAAATGAATGATTAAATGATCTAGAAACATGAGTTTAGAATTTATAAATATAATTTACAATAATTTTATAAAAATAATTAAGAGTTATATTGTTTTATATAGGGATAAATAATAACCTGAATAAAAATAGAGGTTCGGGAAGAAACCCTTACCTTATGTCTGAATGAGTTCTGCACTTGAACTTAATGTCCTGGATAATCAAATTAAATCCATGAATTAATTAATTAAAATATTTTTTCTATATTTATTTGATTCATTATATTTTTTTTAAGTTCATCTATGGCCTTATTGATGAGTTATAGAGTTTAAATTCATCTTTTGGGATCATTTATTTTCATGGTTTTCATGATTGGTTCGCTTGTTTATAAGTAATGGAGTTCATGTAAAATGTGTATAATTCTCCAGAATTGTAATTACATGTTATTAATGAGAATACATAAGTTTAAATGGTTATACATATCATTTGGTTATATGTTATGAGGATGAATCATTAGATAAGACTTTTAGTGATAATCATTTAGATTATTAGAGCGGTTATTAATCATAACGAACTCATTTTGTTTTATTGTTTAGTATGATGTAAACATGTTTCATCCATAACATAAAAAGGGTTATAATATATATTTTACAATATTTTTAAACCATTAATTTTTTTTTCATGAACATACTTTAATATTGTGCAAGAAAATGAAAACTTGTCGTCCTTGAAGGCGATGAAACAACACCTCACAGATGACGTTTCCATGTTTAGAATAAAAGGGAGAGAAGAAGGGGGCTCATGATGGATTATTCCATTATAATAATAAAATTCCAGTATATTTAAGTAATTGGAGTTATAATTATATTTGGATGATGTTATGTGAGGATATAATAATAATATAAAATAACCTGAAAATAAATTAAAATGAAAAGCAAGAAGATCTTACCTCTTGAATACTCCTCCTTGTGAACCTCTTTAAGGGGATTGGTTTTGGTATTTTTTTTAATACCAATAGATTTGTAACATGGGGTATGGTCCCAGGAAGAGTATTGGGTGTAAATTATACAAGGATCAAATCTTTGAGGGTGTGAGGAGAAGGGGTGGTGAGGGGTGGTATTTATATTGGATGAGATAGGTGTTTATTGAATATCTTATTCATTTGTTTATTATTTTGGATCAAGACTATGAATAGTTGGAGAAGTATCATCAAATAAAATAAAATAATGAATTTATGTTCTATATTATGGTTCTTACATAATCTATGACTCAAGGAATAGTGTATTTATCTTATAATGTTTTTATACCGTAAATTACTATATTTTACTATTCACTAAAAATAAAGTATTTTAAAAAAATCCTAAAAATTAACCCTAACCATTTTAACACATATAGAATTAAAAAATGGAATCCATTTTATGAAAATAATTTTCTAAATATTAGAAATTTAATTTTTAATTAAAATCATCATTTCCTTGAAAAATACAGTTTTTAAAATTAAAAACCCATTTTATAACACTCTGAAAATTTAACTATGGTATCATTAAATTATCTAAAAATCATAAGAAAAAAATATTGATTTATGTATCCATTTTATGAAAATTAATTTTCTTTTAAATTATTTTATTAATTATAAAATTTTAATTAAATATTTATGACTTACAAAAATACCAACACTTAATTAATAATTTTTAAAATATTCATTTACTTATACTATGATATAATTAAATCATACATTCATTTATGAGATGCCTAAATTTTTTTAATACATTCATGGGTGAAGTTACTATTTATTTGTTTGATTTACTGTTCATAAGGGTCATATATTATTTCTAAGGTTATGTTACTATTTCATTGGTATAGGTTCCTTAACTTCTAGAAATACCTCTTATTTAATTAATTCTTTGTTTATAAATTTTTTTTTGTGTTATATGTGTGGTTTTAGGTTATTTATACTATATAAAATAAACACAAGAAGGTAAATATCATTTATATAATTCTATGTCATTACAGAATTGGTCCGGTCCGAGATGGGGTATCCATTTAAAGGACATATAAAAATTATATATATACAAATATATATAATAATAATAAAATGATGGAAAGATACCAACAGAATATTTGTCTATTTTCTTGTATATATTTCAAACAATTTTCCATGGAAAGCCTTAAATAATCTTTTAGAGTAAGATTTTTCCTTTTAATTAAACAATATTCTTAGGGAATCTTTTAACTAGCTTTTATGGGATGATTTATCATTTTAATTAAAGAAGTTTGCATGACAAGATTTAAACTAGCTTTCACGGGAAGCTTTGTCCTTTTAATTAAATAATATTCCATGAGAAACATCAAACTGGATTCCATGGAAATCTTAATCCTTTTAATTAAAAAATATTCCATGAGAAACTTTAACCTAGATTCCAAGGGAAGCTTTATCCATTTAATTAAACAATATTTTATAAGAAGTTTTAAACAAGCTTCCAAGGGGAGCTTTTTCCATTTAATTAAATAAGATTCCATAGAAATATTATATTCCCAACTATCTACCAAAACCATATTCTGGTATATTTAGAAACCATGAAATATACTTACATCATGCTCCAGCTAAAATCCATCACCCTAGTATCCATTAAATTGAAACAAAAATAAAAACTTTAATTTTCATATCACTTTTTGCGTAAAACTCATAGATCCTCGATCAACTATATCTTTGAAATACAAACTCAGATTGATGTTTCATCAGTTTCATTAGGACCGTATCGAAACCCTATTTAAAAATAATAGAAATTTTAATTTAAATTTCAACGTTTTTGACTTAAATAATTAAATTTTATCTTTTAATACCAATTTAAGGAACCCAGGGCGTAGTGGAAGAATGAAAGAGATGAAATTTAAAATTTTGGGTTTGGATTCATGTTAAAAACATAAAATCCACATAAAAAATTTACTAAATTTCTAAAATTATTACATTTAATTCAATTTAAGCATGAAAAATAAAATAAGATGAGGGATTAAGTAGTACTTCATTCCTTTCTAATCACGAGTTTGATTCCCTCACCGTCAATGTTTCGTGTCTGTAAGATGCCAAACTAGACATCCTCTAGATAATCCACATATTCTCCATAATTATAGGATCATCTATCTATATTTCTTGGGTATTTTCCTAGGAAATCTAAGAGATTTATGATGTCCCATTGATCACTTGAATAATGTGGACTTGATCGCAAAAGTGGGATCTATCTGAACTTATTCTTCCTCCAGAATATCTCTCTAAGAACATTATAGGGGAGGAGAGGATAACTTCTCTCACTAAATTCTTTAAAATGGTGGATATTAGAATTAAATAGCATAAAATGAGATTTTATACTTAGTTTACACTTTCCAAAATTATAATTTGGTCCTTAGAAAGTAATAAACTTCATTTTAAACCTTCATGTACATGTATGACTTAATAAACATATCTTAAATATTTTATCACTCACTTGTAACACTATGAAAAGTTATGTGATAAAATAAAAACCATTAATTAGACCTGTATGATTTCTAAATAATTTAACAAACCTTGAACATCCAATGTTCTTTTGAAATATTATATTTTTCTCATATTCACATTTATGATCAAACAACTTGTGAATACCTTGAAAAATTAATTCAATAATAATTATGCTATCTTTAATAATATAATTGAATTAGTTTTAATTATGATAGTTCATACTCATACATTCACTGTCCCCCGCACATGGGGCCCACTTCATATTAAAATTTTCTTCATTAGAATAGGTGGAGCTTGTGGATACACATAGAGTGTGATCCTATAGGTCCTTATCTTAATAGTAGTGAGTCCAACCCATAGACCAAGAGATTACTCTAGCAACACATCATCGACCCTAAGGATATAGGGAATGTTATAGATGTGACTTCCTTTTATGAACACTTAATATGTAATATAATCTCTTTGTCTCATGATATCTCATAAAAAATGATGTACACTTGTATCATCATCCTTTTATTACTTTATATATTTTGTGAACTTACAGGATGAACTTACGTTCTTTTACCATGGACATGGATTTATGAAAGTACTATCATCTTGTTCAACCTAGGCCCATGAGATATATCTTTCTTAGTTCTTAATAGAAAAAATATATCTTAGTAATTCAACCAATTCCATACAACCAATGACTCACCCAACACAAACTACCTCATGATAATTTAATTATCATCATTTTCTCCTTGTATCAAAGTAAATGATCAAGTGGCACACACTGATAATAATCTCAAGTCTATAGACCAATATACATGTCCATATATAGGATCAACCAATGACACCTGAAACATGTGGTGTTCCTATTGGTGGTTCTGTCCTCATGATCTCACTATTAGAGATCACCAAGTGAAAACTTCATGAGAAGAAATCTTAATGCTTATGACCCCCCATCACATGATAGTTATAAATCATATGTGTCCAATCAGTATGATTTATTTAGACCATATGACACATATATTTAAGATTACTATCATAGTATCTCATAGTTCTTATTATAGCTAGTAACTACTATAACCTTTTGATACGACACATAATCGAAGGACATTGCCATGTAAATATTAGATGCAGAAATATCAACACTATTATGGTAAGTATAAACACATGAATATATAAAAAATTATATATGTAATGGTAATCAAAATTACTATTCAATTTGGGTCTAGGGAACCCAATATTACAATATTCCCACTATCAATTTTTCAATACTCAATAAAAACCACAATTTTAACATAATTTTTACACTTAATATATGTGAACTATAATAATTCTCTAAGTTCAGGGTCATGATTCCACATAAAAATAATGTCAAGTAAGAAGAAAACTAAATCTTATATTTTCACAGCTAACATTTAATGTATGGTTTAACAATTTTATAAGAATAAATTTATCATATAAATTTAATTATACATAATATTTACATCATGTAAAAAGTTGTATACATGAATATTTAAACAAGAATAAAATAAATAAATAAATATTTCCCTTATTTACTAAACATGAGATATAAATATTAACATTTAATATTCTGTTTTATCATTAAAATATCCCATTTATAATGCCTAACACTTATCTTTTATAAATAATTTATAAACTATAATTATTTTATATAAAATATTAATATTTATCATTTTTGTACCATATCACATTTTATGGAACATACCCTTTTATATACCATTATTAAAATCATTGAATATGACAGAATTTTTCAATAATGGTCTATCATATTTTATTATGTGCAGTCTCTACAGTGCAGTTCAACATTTGAATTATATCATAACCAATGATATCTCATGTAACTCCATTGTGACACAACAATCTATCTTTCAAATGCCATAAAACCTTTCATAGTCTACGATAACACTTATCATAGATTAAAATATAGTGAAAATAATAATTTTTGATGAATTATATGATATAACCATTCCTTTCATACTTTATGACATATAAAATGCCTAAATTTCATTATATGGTATCATATATCATTTCTAATAGCTAACTCACACTAGAGAATTGTTATCTCCATAGGTAATTATTCAAAGTTTATAATTTATAATGAATAACATCTACTTACTAAAACTACTAAATCATATTGTAGTATCATTACATCATGTGGTCGAACCCTTGGAGATAAGGATCTCTAGCAAGAAACATTAGATCGAAAGTTGAGATGGTTGTTTACTTAATTGAGAATAAATTTTAAAACTAAGTTAATAAGATCAAATGATAAAAGTATTCCAAGTTTTTATAAATATAGGATCATGAGATAATTTAATTTTAATGTTTTTAATGATTTATTATGTTACTATTATAATTGAATCTGAACAAATCCATGTTCCTAGATTTTTTCTCTAATTAGTAATTTCCCATTTTATTATGGCCAAGTAGTTTTGTTCCTTTAATAGTTAGGTGATCCAAAACCATATATAAATATAGTACATAACACACTATTTGGTAAAGATGTAAATTTAAATCCTCAAGACTTCAAAATATTTTACTTTGAGAATAAATTTAATTTTTTTTGTCATCTTTCTTTATATGTAACACTATGTTGTCTTGTGTTAACACAATATCGAGTTCCTTTGATAGCATATAAAAAATTCTACACCAAACATAAAAGTGTATATATCATCCTGGGACTTCATGAAATATTTATTTTTATATTATATATTAAATGAAATGTTTTTGAAATTAATTAAACATATTTTATAGACATGTGATAAAAACAAATCCAGTTTTATGAATAAAAAGTTGTATTTTGCTAAAGAAATTTTTTCCACCTTTTAATGGTGCGCCTATTTTAAAACTAAATTTTTATCCTTCTATAAATTTTATTTTTAAAAATAAAATTCATTTCTGGGTGTATAATATTAAAATTATCTTAGGGTGAATGTTTTGTTTTTCTAAGAAGTTTCATTTTTTGATGAATAGTGAAAAATACAACATTTTAGTTGGAACTGCCTTTTAATTTAAATAATGATTAATTTTAAATTATATTTTAAATTTTTTTTAAAGTTAAAATAGATCAATTATACATATATTAATACAATTTAGGTTAATTGAAGAATTTTTATGTTTAATTTAGATTTAAAACTTAGTGAAATTTTGAACATGTTCATTTTAAAAACTCGATTTCTCACCACGTCAGTAGGATTAGCTTTAAATTTAATTTTTTCACTTCAGTGAATTTAATTTATAAAAATGGATATATATATATATATATATATATATATATATATATATTTGGAATAAGTATAATATTTATAGTCTAATAATATGAATTTAGTTTTTGACCAAAAATAATAGTGAATGTAATTAAAATTAATTACAACGATTAAGTTAAAAATTAGTTTACTTAGTGGTAAAACTTTGATCCTAAGGGGAAGATAACCTAGAAACTTGTCCAAATTCCATTTTATGTCCTTATTTAGACCATATACCCTCTTGGTACTAATTTTATGAGTTATTTATATAATATTCCATGAAATTGACCTATATAATAAGTTAAGTAAGGAAAATGACAAAAAAAAGAACATTCCTTATCTTTAACATTTATAAAGCCTTGATATTTGTAAAAAAGCCACCTTAGTTCATTTATAAAAATTATTTTAAAATTTAAAGGATTTAATATCATAATATTTATTTATATTTAATTTTTAGGGATAAATTAGTTAGTTAAACTTCATAAGGAATGCCAATGTAGTGATTATTTAGTTAATAATTAACTAAAATAAATGATACTAAAAATATTGAAAATTGAAGTTGTAACGACCAAAACATTTATCAATGAAAATTATTCTTGATCTAATTAAATATCTTCTTATGTAAAATGGTTATATAAAATATTATCTTCCTTGGTTTTATGTTTTTTGAATTCAAAATACTATTAATAAATGTTATCTTTGCTAATATAGTCATTAAAAAGTGATCACATGATTAGTATAAATATGGGGCTTTCACAAATCTAATTTACTCAGAAAAATGAAATGATGGCCTAATATAGTATAATTGATCCATACAAAGCTCATATATCAAATCTCATAAAGTAAGTAGCATCACTGGGCTTCTATCTTAACCAAGCCCAAGCTGAGCTTCAACATGTTAAGCTTGAATAGAACTGCCTATAGGAGAAGTGGAAGCTAATAGAGATTACCACCCGAGCGATGTTATCTGAGCCTCCCCAAGAGTCGGTCACCATCGCAAACCTTGCCCTTAGGTATTATCTTGGTGTTATAAGTGGTCATGTAACAAGACCCTATCACTATGGTTATATGCATTGTTTTTGTATATAATAAATAATACACATTCATTTTATTATTGTTACATTGTAAATATTTTTTAAAGCACAAATAGTATTTTTAGTTAATATTAAATTAAGAAATATATTTTGATGAATTAATAGATTTTTTAATTAAATAATATTTTAATAAAATATAATTAATAAATTTATTTTTAATAAATATAAATGATCATATAATTTTTATGAATACAATTGTAATTTTTATTAAGGTTTGAAACCAATTTATTCCAAAACCCATGAATTTTCGATAAATGTCCGTTTTTATTTTAAAAGTAAAAATTCACATATTTATAAAAAAAATTAGATAAAATGGATATTATTTTTGTAATCAGGATGTTGAAATTATCCAATGGTAAATTTTTCATAATTTTCTAAGATAGTTGAATTTTTGGGTAAAAATTAAATATTGTTTAAATATATAAGATGTTTTATGACATAATAATGACCCAATAGTGATGTAATAAAATACTATAAATGATATTTTCTGTCAATATAAGTTTTATCTTTAAAATAATAGGATTTTATATTTCATGGATTAATTTTATGGTGCCTTAGTGGACCCTCCAAGACTTATAAAACATTTTAACTTTTTAAAATTGATTTCCCTGAGAGTGTGACTCACCTCCACATAATAAAGACTAATATTTTAATAAGTTCATCCATTGGCCTTATAAGATAATTTTTTCCAATCCCCTTTGGAAAAAACCATGGTATGGTTTGTGGTTTTGATTATTTTAATGTGTAGTGTCTAAAACCTAAATAATAAAGAATTCCCTCTCTTTTCCTATATAAACCCACCCAAGCTCCCAATTCCTCTTCACTCAAATCCTTTGGAGATAGACCAACATTGGACATCCTATCTCTATAATCCTATCAAGGTGCCCCAAGCTCCCAATAATCCTCTCTTAATCCCCTCCCAAACCTTTGGTATCACACTTCCAAGTAAGAAATTTCTTCCTCTATCATTTTCGTCCAAGTTTATTTATGTTTCTATACCCTTGTATTTTAAATTACACATGTTGGGTTATGATATCACACCTACCCCATACTTCCTTACCTTTGTTTGAATGATGAGATACCACTTTCTCTCTCATTAATTCCTCCCATGTACACCCATTACCATGCCGAAATTCTGTAAGGGATTTCTCTCTCTTCATTTACATTCAAGAAGTTATTTTGTATTATGAAACTAAATTACATTACATGTTTTGGGACATGTATCTATATGAACCCCTTACTGTTAATTTCATTTAAATATTATGAGATACCTATTTCTCTCTCATCAACCATTTTTATGGATTCTTATGTCACGATGTTATGCTGTCGAAATTGCACTGTGATTTTCCAAGACAAAGTCATTGTGTAGTGGATATCATGCCCATTTATCTATTAAGGGTATTCACCTTTATGCACATTTACTTATTGATAATATAGTTTCATGTATGAATTACACATTCCTTTATCTTGTAATAAATTATGATGTTTAATGAATCTATGTTATATGATCCATGTGTACACTTATGCATGAAAAGAAATGATTAAGAAGGGTGTGCCCTAATAGCACTCCAATGCATTGGGTAAAGATTAGTATCATGATATTTCAAGTAAAATTAGGGTTTACTCATTATAATTCAGATGAAATTCGGGTTTACACATGATCTATGTGCAATGAGCCTTGTCTCATACTAATATCATGTTAAATGTTGTTTCCACATTTCCATATTATGATAATCATGCTATATCATGCCTTTATGTTCATGTTTCTATTATTATCCAATGATATACCTATTTTATAACATGTACTTTATACTTTATGTTATTCCTTGTTTACTCCCTTACTGGGCTTTATAGCTCACCTTGTTCTTATGCATGTCCTCAGGTTATCCCATGCAATGCTAAGTACGAAGGAATGTGTAGGGTCATGTAAAAGATGATTTCAATAAAGATGTGTATTTCATGTTTTAAGTTGTTATGTAATGTTACTAATTTCCCAAGACACTAGACATCTTGATCCTCAAAGTTTTATTAAGTGGAATTTTATGTAATAAATCTTGTTTAAGTTTGTAATAAAGAGAAGGGTTGTTATAGTTGGTATTAGTGGATAGGTTTTGTTATTTTTGGGATTTGGATTAGAAAATACTAGTGAAAGACTTAGGGATAAGACTAAGTATAATAAAAACATCCTTTAATTTTGTTGATTATTGAGTAAGTGTTTTATCAAGAAAATACATCCCTGACTGGATATGAACTGGTAGAGGCGACTCTAGAGCAGATGTATCTAGGGGTAAAACCCGAAAACCCCGCTTTGATCTAGACTCAAACGGGAACTGGTGCATGAAAACAGGCCCTACTGCAGTCTTGATTATGAAAATCCTGGGGGATATTATTTGGTAAATTCATATGCTTGGTGTGAAACATTATTAAAATAATAAAAAAATTCCCCTAAGAATATATGTTGGGAATTAGATCATGGATAACATAGATTGAATCCTATAAAATCATAAGTTAACGAAATAAAATTAATTTATAAGTCAATATTTTTTTTTATTTTGATTTCCCTTTATGTGTTACCCCTAACTTTACTTTTATTCCTTCCAATGGCTGGTAATAGGAGGACTTGGGCTAACAACCGATGCGAAGATCAATGTGATGATTATTCTAATGAGATTCCTAATCTGATGGGAGTGGTAATCATGAACATTGTCATGATAGTCTCTTAATTAATTCAATTTTTGAATAGAAACATGGGTCAAGAGGAACATTCAACCCCCCCCCCCCCCTAATAAATAACAAGTCACAATCGATAGATTCATGAGACAAAGGCCTACAACTTTTAAGGGATCATTCAATACCTCAATTTCCAAACAATGGATCAACTCTATTAAAAAGATCGTCTCCATCCTTCAATGTTCCGAACAAGAGAAGGCTCCTTTGTATGCTTATTGTATGGAGGGTGAAGCTAATAAATGGTTGATATTGATCAAAAATATGAAGCCTAAGGAGGATATCGAGGTTTTGGAATGGAAGGATTTTCAGAAAAAAAAAATTTGATAAATATTTTCCACACACCCTCCGACTTAAGATAGAAAGGGTCTTATTTTCCCTCAAGAAAAATGATGATGAATCCATCAGATTGTATGAGGAAAACTGCACAAGGATTGAATGATACACCTTTGTCTTTGTCTATACTCCTGAATTAAAGGTTGTCCACTTCTTTGGTGGGAAAAAACCTAGCATACGGAAATCCTTAGCGATCCATGACTTTGAGAACTATGAGTAAATTGTTTGATGTGCCCTCAAATTCGAAATGGAGATTGGAGAATCATAGGGGTATCATCGGGATAAGAAGTTTAAGGTGAAATTTAATTCTGGAGGTCTGATGGATAAATCCAACGGTGCTAAAAAAGTATAGCACCCCACTTTTCAAAGGTGCAGAAAGAAGCACCCCAGAAATTTCCTGAAGGGTACGAGGAATTGCTTTAGGTGTGGAAGAGAAGGGCACCTGGCCATTAGTTGACGATAAGAAAAAACCCACAGCTGAGACAGAGGAGAGTAACACTCCGTTTGACCCTCAAATCATTGTTCATTGCTCCAACTACAAAGAACTAGGGTAGTTTGAAAACCAGTTCCTTAATCCAAGGGTTTTTGGAGGCAACCAACAACCTCCAAGGTAGAAAGGGAGATCTTTTTCCATCACTATCGCCAAATTAAACCCCGAAAATGAAGTGGTGATAGGTATGCTAGTTATTCATTCAATAATAGTGAATGTACTTTTTTATTCTGGTTCTACGCATTCTTTTATATCCTGAATTTTTAGTAGAACAATCCTAACACCGCCACAAATCATGGAAGTAAAGATGTTGGTGAGAGCGGAAAATAGGGAAATCATTGCATCCCATGAATATAACTCATTCCCTGTTATAATTTATGGATTGAACTTCTTGGTGAACCTCATCATACTTCCTCTGGTGGAATTTGATTCAATTCTTGGCATGTATTTGATTTCCCTATATAGAGCCAACATAAATTTCCGTGATAGGGAAATCACTCTCCATATGGTGAATCAACCCCTGATTTTGTACAAGTGAAAGTAGGAGGATAATTAATTTTTAGCACAATCATCTCAAGAATGGATATTTATTTCATATGAGCACACGTATCTTTCTCAGATTATTGAGTCTATGGAAGCAACCATCCATGAAGACATACCTATTGTGAGGTAATTCACTGAAGTGTTTCCCAAGTAATTGTCTGGTCTCCATCCTAGAAGAGATGTTGAATTCTCAATTTATATTATACATGGTGAATTTCCAATATCCAAGAAATCGTATAAAATGGCCATTGTGGAGATTGAGGAGATAAAGAAACAACTACAAGAGAATCTAGATAAATTTTTTATATGCCCAAGTGCTTCACCATGGGGTGCACCAGTCCTCTCCATCAAGAAGAAGGATTGGTTAATGCATTTTTTCATTGATTATCATGAGCTCAAAAAATCATAATAAAGAACAAGTATCATCTACCCCAAATTTATGACTTGTTTGATTATCTATGTAGAGAATAATACTTCTCCAATGTATATTTTTAGTCGGTATATTACCAAGTAAGGGTGAAGAAAAAGGATATCCCCAAGACTGCTTTTTGTACATGGTACGGGCACTATGAATTCATAGTAATGCCTTTCGGACTCACTAATGCTCCATAAATTTTCATGGAATTGATGAATAGAGTCTTTAGATATTACCTTGACAAATATTTGGTAGTATTTATAGACAATATTCTAATATACTCCAAAACCATGGAGGAGCATGAGGAGAATCTAAGCATTGTACTCGAGACATTGTGAAAGGAGAAGCTCTATGAAAAGTATAGCAAGTGTGATTTATGGTTGAAGGAGGTCTCATTCTTAGTTCATATCATCACAAGCAATGGGATATCTATGGATCCCTCCACAACAGCTGCAATTGAGGGATGGTCAAGGCCAACATCGGTAATATATATCTTTAGCTTCCTGGGGTTATCTGGATATTATCGCAGATTTGTGAGAAATTTCTCAAAATTTTCCAACACTCTTACCATGATAACTTAGAAGGGAGTAAAGTTTTCTTGGAGTGATGAATGCGAAGAGATCTGAAAGGGGTTGAAAAGTAGGCTTATCACTACTCATGTGATCACATTACCCACAAGTGGAGAAATTTTTGTGGTTTTTATGGATTCTTTGTAGAAGGACGTGGGTTTTTTGTTGATGAAAAATGAAAAATTCATTGCCTATGCTTCAATTAAATTGAAAGTTCATGAGAAAAATGATCCAACACATGATTTGGAGTTGGCTGCAGTGATCTTCGCTTTAAAATTTTGGCAGCATTGACTCTTTGGGAAGAAGTGTGAAATATACATGGACCAAAAAAGCCTCAAGTATATATTCACATAGAAAGAGTTGAATATGAACCAATAAATAAGGTTATATATGATCAAAGACTATGAATTCTCAATCTATTACCACCCTGGGAAAGTGAACAAGGTGGTGGATGATCTAAGTAGAAAGGGCCCAGTGATTCTATCATTTATGACAATTAAAAAGGATCCAATCTTCTTAGATTTGATGAAGATGGACATGGTAATCATAAAGAAAGTAACATCGACAATCCTTTCACAAATTATTGTTCAACCGTCTCTTTTGGAAAGGTTAAATGATTCTCAAAAGGATTATGTGGGAATTCAGAAGATAGTGGAAACTATCAGAAAAGGTAAATCCTCATAGTTCAATGTTAATGAAGAAGGAATTATGATATTTGGGACAAGACTATGTGTTCCATAAAATCTGGAGTTAAAGAATGAACTTTTGGATGATGCACATAGTTCAAATTTCTCCATTCACCCAGGAAACAGAAATATGTATCGAGATCTCTGAGATCATTATTGGTGGGATAACATGAAGAATGAGATCGCTGAGTATACATCAAAGTGCCTGGTATGTCAGTAAGTGAAGGATGAGAGGAATTGGTATAAGGGGATGATGCAACCATTACCCATACCAACATGGAAATGGGAGAACATCACCATGGAATTTTTCACCGGACTTCCGAAGACATCCAAAGGAAACAATGCTATCTGGGTTTTTTGGATCATCTTACAAAGACTGCACACTTCATTGAAATTCAGGAGGATTTTTCATTGGATCAACTGGAACAGATATATATTAGAGAATTGGTAAGGCTTCATGGAGTGACACTATTTATTGTATCTGGTCGAGATCCAAGATTCACTTCTATGTTCTGGAAGATTCTTCAACATGCTTTAAATACTGATATGAACTTCAGTACGGATTATCATCCTCAAACTGATGGATAATCTGAGTGGACTATCCAAACACTTGAGGGTGTGTTGAGAGAATTCTCAATGTAATTCAAATGAGGATGGGATCAACATATTCCTCTGGTTGAGTTCTCTTACAATAACAGTTTCCACTCAATCATCCAAATGGCTCCCTATGAAGCTCTTTGTGGGAAGAGGTGCAGAACACCAGAATGTTGGGATGACGTTGGGGAGAGAAAACTATTAGGTCCAGAAATTATTGAATAATTGGTGGGGAAGGTTAAGACCATACAAAAGCACATTAAAGTTGTTCATAGTCAATAAAAGAACTATGTTGATAATCATCGACAAGACCTATAGTTTGATGTTAGAGACATGGTATTCCTCCGTATATCATTGTGGAAGAGAGTTATGAGATTTTGGAAGAAGGTAAAGCTTAGTCCAAGGTAAATTTTCCCTTTTGAGATCCTTGATTTCATTAGAGTAGTGTTCCATCGACTAGCACTACCACTGAACTTATCTCAAGTACATGATGTATTCCATGAATCACTCTTGAGGAATTACATACCTAACCCATCGCATGTACTCAATCCATATGTAGTACCATTGGAGAATGACCTCTCCTATGAAGATAAGTTGGTGAAGATCTTAGATCATAGGGAAAAAGTTATATGAAATAAGAAAATGCCCCTCGTCAAGGTGTTGTGGTGAAACCACAAGTTTGAAGAAGAAATGTGGGAATCGAAGGAAGTGATGAAGTAGAGTTACCCTCATCTGTTTTAGTGTGGGAAAAGGAAAATTTGGGGTTGAAATTTCTTAAGGGGGGAAGATTATAACAACCCAAAATTTTATCAATGAAAATTCATCTTGATCAAATTAAATGTCTTATTATGTAAAATGGTTCTATAAAATATACACTTACTTGGTTTTATGTTTTCAGATTTTAAAATACCATTGTGAAATGTTTCCATTTCTAATATAGCCATTGAATAGTGATCACATGATTAGTATAAATATAGGGCTTTAATAAATCCAATTTACTCAGAAAAATGAAGTGATGGCATCATCAAATAGAATTGCTCCATACAAAGACCATTTATCAGAGCTCAGAAAGGAGGTATCATCAGTGGGCTTCGCTCTTGACCAAGCCCAAGTTGATCTTTAACACATTAAGCTTGAATGGAACCACCTACAGGAAAAGGGGAAGTTAATAGATATTACCACCTGGGCGATGTTATCTAAGCCTCCCTAAGAGTTGGTCACCATCACACACCTTACCCTTAGGTCTTATGAGGTTGTTATAATTGGTTATGTAACAAGACCCTAGCACTATGATTATGTTCATTATTTTTGTATATAATAAAGAATACACACTCATTTTATTATTGTTACTTTTTAAATAGTTTTTAAATCAGAAATAGTATTTTTAGTTAATATTCAATTAAAAAATCTATTTTGATGAATTAATGGATTTTTGAATTAAATAATATTTTAATAAATTGTTATTAATAAATTACATTTTATTAAATATAAATTATCGTATAATTTTTATGAATACAATTGTAATTTTTATTAAGGTTTGAAACCTGTTTTTTCCAAAACCCATGAATTTTTTATAAATGTAATTTTTTATTTTAAAAGTAAAAATTCACATGTTTAGAAAATTATTTAGATAAAATGGATTTTTTTTAATCAGGATGTCTAAATTATCCAACAGTGAATTTTTCATAATTTTCTGAGACAGTAGAATTCTTTGGGTTAAAATTAAATATCGTTTAAATATATAAGGTGTTTAATGACATAATAATGAACCAATAGTGATGTAATAAAATACTATAAATGATACTTTTGGCCAATATATGTTTTATCTTTAATATAATGTGATTTTATATTTCTTTTATTAATTTTATGATGCCTTAGTTGACCCTCCAAGACTTATAAAACATTTTAACTTTTTAAATTTATTTCCTTGAGAGTGTGACTCACCTCCACATAAGCAAGCCTAAAATTTTAATATGTTTGGCCATTGGCCTTATAAAATAATTTTTTCCACTCCCATTTGGAAAAAACCATGGGATGGTTTGTGGTTTTGATTAGTTTAATATGTAGTTTCCAAAACCTCAATAATAATGAATGTCCTCTCTTTTTGTATATAAACCCACCCAAGATCCCACTTCCTCTTCACTAAAATACTTTGTAGCTCGACCAAACTCGTACATAATCTCTCTATAATCCTCCCAAGGCACCCCAATCTCCCATGAAGCCTCTCTCAATCCCCTCCCAATCCTTTGGTTTCACACTTCCAAGTAAGGGATTTCTTCCTCTCTCATTTTTGTCCAAGTTTCTTTCTGTTGTTATACCCTTGTATTTTCAATTAAAAATGTTGAGGTATGATTATTCACCTCCCCCATACTTCCCTACTTATGTTTTAATGATGAGATACCCCTTTATTTCTCATTAATTCCTCCCAGGTACACTCGTTACCATGTTGTAATTCTATAAGGGATTTCTCTCTCTTCATTTATATTCAAGAAATTGTTTTGTATTATAAAACTAAATTCCATTAAAAATGTTGGGACATGTATATATATGACCCCCTTACTGTTCATTTAATGTAAATATTATGAGATACCCATTTCTCTCTCATCAACCATTTTTCTAAATTCTTATGTCACGCTGTTATGATGCCGAAATTGCACTGTGATTTTCCAAGCCAAAGTCATTGTGTAGTGAATACCATGCCCATTTATCTATCAAGGGTATTAAAATTTATGAAAAATTACTTTTTGATTATAGAGTTTCATGTATTAATTCCACATTAATTTATCATGGAATAAATGATGACGTTTAATGAATCCATGTTATATGATCCATGTGGCACACTTATGCATAAAATGAAATGATTAAGAAGGGTGAGACCTCATAGAACTCCAATGAATTGGGAAAAGATTAGTATCATTATACGTCAATTGAAATGAGGGTTTACTCATGCTAATTAAAGTTCAATTAGGGTTTACTCATTCTACATATGCAATGATCCTTGGATCATGTTAATATCATGTTAAATGTTGTTTCCACATTTCCATGTTATGGTAATAATGTTATATCATGCCTTTAGGTTCATGTTTCTATTATTATTCATTGATATAACTATTTCCTAACATGTACTCTATTATTTATTTTATTCCTTGTTTACTCCCTTACTGGGCTTTATAGCTCACCCTTTTCTTATGCATGTCATCGGGTTATCCTATGCAATGCTAAGTATGAAGGAATGTGTATGGTCATGTAAAAGACGATTTAAATAAAGATGTGTATTTCATGTTTTAAGTTGTTATGTAATGTTCCTAATTTCCCAATACACTATACCTCTTGATCATCATATTTGTCTTAAGTTCAAGTTTATGTAATGAATCTTGTTTAAGTCTGTAATAAAGAGAAGGGTTGTTATAGAAGTAAATTGATTTAATTATTTTTTTAGATTAATATATCATATTACATAGGTTTTACCCTAATATTTTCAAATTACATCATTTTCTCAATATTTTTTAATTTATATTAATTAATTAATGTCAAAATTTCCATTAATGTTATTTTATAATAAATGATATTTTATTTAAAATTTTAAAAATTACTAAAAATATTATCATATGTAAATTGATTTCTAATTATTAATAAATATAAAATATGTTCTATTAATGGACCAATTGATCATTTATAATGAACATATCAACCCTTGTATAGTACAAACATTGTTTGCACTATTTGGGTTAAAACATTGTTTTTGTACGTTACATGCGATTGTTTTAAAATTAATTTACAAAATACATGGGATTTTTATTTTGTAAATTATATATTATATTTATGATTTAGTGGGTATATGTTTTATAATAAATCTCACTTTAATTTATACTTAATGGTTAAATTACTTAGGTTATAAAACTATTTACCTTAATAAAAACCAAAATGATAAAGGTAGGGAAACTTAGAAGTTACAGAAAAAAATTATAAAAATGCACTTATTTTTGTGTTTTGGAGGTTTTTATAGACAATAATTTCAATTTTTTTAATTATTTTTTTATTTTGGATACACATTAGGTAATGGATACCTCCCAATAGTGTTTATCTTTTTATATTTACAAGAATTCCATTTCCCCTCCACTTTAAAAAGGCATTCCCTCTCCCCACTTATTCACACCTCACAAGAAATTTGGCTCATCCAAATCCTACCTAAATAATCTCCAAACATCCATATCATCAGTTTAGAAGCCTCATGTTGGGAATAAATCCAACCAAGGATGTATTTTGGTATAAACCAAAAGGAGTTACCCGAAAAAGAGGTAACGTTCTTCAACGATCACTTTGGTTTCATTTATTTATCCACCAATTCAATTATACTTATATATTTCCTATATAATAAGATAAATATACTAAATATACTGTAATTTTTTTTATTCTAATATTTCTACATACACTTTCACAGACATCTATTTAATGGGATACTCAATCATCATTCATGTGTACGGAGGACTACCGCCTCACAAACTGATGTCATCCGTTCTTCCATTACCACCTTTAAATATTGGGATTAATGGTGTATTTATAGTTTATATATAATATATATTATATTTATAATGTCTTCATGATTAATTAATTCTTTTATAACACATAGATTCTTGATTTCTATTTTTTTGGAATACGATAACACCGTTTTTGGACATGTGGACTACTGCCTCTGCAAAGCGATGTAACTCGTTCACACTATACATAGAATGTATAAAGAATGGTTTTAATAAAAATATGTGATATATATGATATAATTATTAAAATTTAATTATAATATACATATATACTATTTAATTTTCATTATTTTAATATGAAAGAAAAATTAAAACAATGTTCATGTGTACGTATGACCTGCCATCTCCATGAACAGTGCATTTCATTTATATCTCCAAATTTTATAAATTATTGTAAATATGTATACAATGAAATTATATGATAATTAAATAATGGTTTAAATTATTTATATGATTAAATCATGATAAATTTAATAGTAAAAACAAATACCAACTCAAAACATACTCATGAAACTAGGCAATTAACACCCGAAATAGTGAAAATAATAAATGATTACTAAAAAATAGATAATAATATATTATAAGAAGATAATATGTGATATCTTAAATATTAATATGGTTATTTAATAATTTATTAACATGTTTAAAACAATTATACAGGTTTTTAAATATCATTCTACCAAAAGTAAGTGTAAGGTAAGGGATTTCATCTCACTTTTTACATTTATGAGATAAATTTCATATTTACCACTTCTTTTATTATGGTGTATATACTTACCATTTTGATATATTATATCATGAATCATTTTATATTCATGTTAATTAAAGTTTTACTTTGAATTATCTCATCCAAGGGGTTTTAACTTGAAAATTAGAAAGTATTAAAAGTTATCTTGCAATCTCACTTTCTTTTGTGATTGTTAACTTTCTCTAAAAAACAATAAATATCTCATAATAAATTTTCATTTAACATTATATTTATATATGATATAAATATTATTATATGATTTATATGATTATTTACTAAACCATATACCATTTTTACATACGAACTTCACTTTGAAAGTTATTGATTTACAGGGGAAATATTGATAAATTTTTATCCTTTACTCAATATTGATATTTTATGACATAATTTGTTCATGAATTTAAATAAATTATTTAATATATTAGGAATTATTTGGAAATACAATACACAATTTGGGGACCGGTTAATTCAAGCCCCTCAATGCATTAGTAGTCTTATAAGAATAATTCAGTTGGATAAACCCTTTGTGTTTGTAACCAGTATGTTTTAAACTATTTTGTGAAAGGTCCTGACAGTAGATTTATGATCAGCCAAATCAAATTGGTTTTTACCCAGTATGTTTTAAAAAATCTCATGAAAGTTATTAATGGTAAATGTTTCATGTTACTAGGAAATATTACATATAATATGTAAACATTTTTTTTATTTAAGTTATTATTATCCAAAGGATTTCCACTATGTAAAAATCTATAGATGCATTTCATTCTCAATTTATTGATTACATGTCATATGTGATCAATTATTTACATTTCCATATTTATTATGATCATTTTTTCATTATTATTTCTATTATACTTAACCCTTACTGATCATTTTATCTTACCCTTATTTTGTTTCTTTTCCCAAGGTTATAAAGAAGATATATTTGAATGAGTTTCAAGGATGCGGTTTATTAGACATTGTTATGTATTATGTTTTATTTTCTATTTCCTTATGAAAAATTGGTATCATGTATGTATTTGGATTCCAAAAAATTCTAATAGATCATTCCTTTGGGATTTGATTCCTTGTAATCATGATAATATAATGGTAGTATACACTGGCTTCGGGCTTAATGAGGTCGGAGTGTTATAGTTGGTATCAAATGGAGTTTAGTAGAAACCTTGAGAACTAGATTTTTGAAAAATATATTATAGAAAATAATCCTCTGATATAATTTTAGTATAATTATATAAGAACTTACCAAATAAACCATGTTTATGATTATGATATTAGCTATGTATAAAATTTTCAATTTATGTTATGTATTTCAATAGTTTTGGGATTATACATTATAAGATATAATCGAGTCTATGTATCAATTTAGAAATTTCACCTATCATAAGGAATGTGAACCTCAGAAATACATTTTATACAAAGAGAAAGAATGATCATTTATTTTATGGTCTTAATAAAATCATTAAAAGGTAACTAATCTTACAATAATTCTCATCATATGAGGACATATCATCATGTGATAATGATATAGCTTCAAAGTGAAGCATGATAATAAGAGTACAGTTGGGAAAAATTGTATAAATGGAATAAGGGAAAGAAATATTTTTCCACTTGTAATAATTGTGGAAATAGTCACCTTGGTAATTTCTTAAAATAAATGTTAGGTTGCTATAAGTGTGGAAAGAAAGGCCACTGTTCTTTTGATTGTAAGGATAATAAAAAAGTTTCTAATATACAATGCTTCCACTTAAAGGAGATGGTGAAATATGAAATCAATATCTCAAGTGTCAAAGTAATATACACTAAAAGAGGTGAATGGATCATGGTCAATATATAGCCATAGATTAATAATAATTATTAATATTCCTATGTTTGGATTTAATAATTATTTAATTTGAGTAATTTATTGATTATGATAATTATAAAATATATAAGTATTTTACTTTATTACTTTTCATTAAGGATTTGAAAGCATAAGGTGAATGGTACCAAGAAAAGTGATTCAGTAGAAAGTTAAACTTTTTGTAAAATAAATGGTTAAGGGAAAGATAAACCTTAACATGTTCCTGATATTGAAATAATGATGTTTGGATAAAGGGATAATTGATATGGATAAAGTATATTGGATATTACATACTACCTTGGAAAGGATTAATGATTTATTGACAATGTGGTTTATGTTATCATTTATAGAGTTTACAAAACTCTTGAGTTTAAGGAATATATCCAATAATATATGTTCTCTTGAAGGAATAAAGAATCATGAATATTTTCAATGAGGTTTTATGGTAATTCAAGTTATTACCATGTTTCAAGATAATAGAATATGAAGGTATTCACATGTTTGGAATTTTACAATTAAGACCTACTTCAAGTTGTTTAGATTAATAATAAGTTCATTTTGGAAATTTAGAGACCTTATTTATAAAAGTTTTTAATCACAATTGATTAAAAAAATTGACCATTTATGAAATGGTTTAAGTTGATTTTGGAATTATTTTTTAGATATTAATGTATTACATCACTATATGACGCAACTTATGCTATGAAATGAAGTATAAGTAGTTCAAGTCACAACCAAAGGATGAGGTTGTATTTATGATATAAACAAGTATATTTACTTATGTTCTTAGAGAGTTAAATAATTCCTCAACTATAGAAAAACTGGTCTTGAAACAAAAATGTTGTCCTATTATCATCATTCTTGATTATATCAATGACCTTTTTCTTAAATTTAGTTTAAGGCTTTGTGGTCATAAAATTTCAACTGAACATGCTCTCTATCACTCTCCATCAAAACTTGACAGTTAGATTTATATTCCATGTAAAAGTTTTCACTAATGTTATCCTATTTAAAATACTAGTTTTGTGGTGACCTTCACATTTCCATTTCCCTATTATTAAGAATATGTGTTATTCTCTATTTATTATGTGGGTTTCTCAATGATAGTATTTTCAAATATCAGTCCCTCAATTACTGAGATTAAGTTTGAATTGTGAGGATGTAATTTATTTAATGTGGGGATGATGTTACACCATCATATTTTATAATATTTTCCTTTTATAAAAAATTAAATTTTGTTTCTATCTTTCTTTATACACAACACTATGTTGTCTTGTGTTACACAAAATACTGATTTCCTTCAATAATGTATAAGACACGTAATACCAAGATTAGAAGTGTATATAAAATCCTTAGACTTTATGATATATTTAATTTTATATTATATATTCAATCAAATGTTTTTATAATCATAAAATATATCTGATAGACATATAATAATAACAAATCAAGTTTTACGTATAAAAATCTTTATTTTTCAAAAAAGAAGTTTTCCACCTTTTAATGGAACGCTTATTTTAAAACTAAATTTTGACCTTTTTATAAATTTTCTTTGTCAAAATAAAATTAATTTTTAAATGTGTAACGTAAAAATTATCTTTTGGTGATTTTTTTTTATTTTTCTGAGAAGTTTCATTTTTTGATAAATAGTAAAAAATACTGCATTTTAGTTGAAAACAGAATTTTAATTTAAATAGTTATTAATGTTAACTTATATTGGTTATAAATTAAAAATATATAAATTAATAATTTATAAATATAATTTATGCCAGTCTAATAATTTTTTTATTTAATTTATATATAAAATCATAGTCAACTTTTGAACACTTTCCCTTTAAAACTTGCCTTCTCCCCATGTCTATGAGATTAGCTTTAAATTTAATATTTCCAATTATATAAATTAAATTTGGAAAAATGTATATGCATAGTTTTAATCAGTATAATATTTATATTCAAATATTATCAACTTATTTTTTGACCAAAAATATTAGTGAATGTAACTAAAATTAATTACAATGATTAAGGTGAAAATCAGTTTACTTAGTTACTAAACTTTAATATTAAGAGGATGAATGGCCTATAAACTTGTCAAAAATTCATTTTATTCCAATATTCATACCTTATCTCTTCTTAGTTAAAATTTTATGAGTTATTGGGATACTATTCCATGAAATTGACCTGTATAATAAGTTAATTAAGGAAAAAGACAAAAAAAAATGAACCTTCCTTACCTTTAACATTTATAAAGCCTTGACATATGGAAAAAACACATAAGTTCAGCTATAAAAATTATTTTGAAATTTAAAGGATTTATTGTCAGAATATTAACTAATATTTAATTTTTAGTGATGAATTAGTTATTTAAACTACTTAAGGAAGGTCAATACGGTAATTATTTAGTTAATAATTAACTAAAATAAATGATACTAAAAATATTAAAAGTGAATTAGATTTATTTCATTATTGTATTTAATAATATTTTTACATTAATATTTAATTTTACATAATTTAAACATAATATATTAAAATTTTATTATTTTTTTGATATTTTTAAATTTAAGTTAAGTAAATAATGTCAAAAATTATCATTAATCTTATTTTACAATAAATGATATTTTATTTAAAGATTTAAAATTTTATAAAAATCCTATATTATACCAATTTATTTTTAAATATTAATAAATATAAAATATGATCTATTAATGGACCAATTGATCTTTTATAATTAATATATTGACCCCTAAATAGTAAAAACATTATTAGCATGGTTGAGGCTAAAGTGGTATTTTTGTGTGTTACATGTGATTATTTTAAAATTAATTTCCAACACACATGATATTTTTTATTTTGTAAATTAGATATCATATTTATAATTATTTGGTTCTATATTTTATAATAAATATCACTTTAATTTATATTTAATGGTTAAATTACTTATGCTAGAAAACTAGTTACCTTAATAAAAACCAAATTGTAAAAATAGGGAAACTTAGAAGTTAAGGAACATAATTATAATAATTAAATTATTTTTTAGTGTTGGGGGTTTTTCTCAACCATAATTTAATTTTAATCCATTATTTTTCAATATTTTAGGCACATGAGGTAATAGATACCTCCCAATAGTTTTTACCTTTTTATGTTTACAAGAATTTCACTTCCCCTCCACTATAAAAAGGCATTCACTATCCCCACTTATTAACACATAAAAAATCCATTTGTATTGTCCAACCCCTAACCATATAATCTCCAATAATCCATCCCCTAATACTATAATCCTCACTTTGAGTATAAATCCAACCAAGTAATTCCTTTGGTATAAACCAAATGGATTTACTTGAAAAAGAGGTAATGTTCTTCAACGATCACTTTTGTTTCATTTATTTATCCACCCCTTAAATAATTGTTATATATTTACTATATAATAATATTAGATTCATAAATATAATTTAATTTTGTTATTTTACTATTTATGCCTACACTTTCACACACTTCCATCAAATGGGATGCACAATCATCGTTCGTGTGTACATCGGACTACCGCATCGTGAACTGATGTTGTTCGTTCTTCCATTACTACCTTTCAAGGATGAGAAAAATGATGGATTTATAGCTTATATATGATATATATTATATTTATAATTTCTTTATTCTTATTTAATTCATTTATAATATATACCTTCATGCTTTACATTTTTTGGGAATACGATAACATCATTTGTTGACGTGTGCACGACTGCCTCCTCAAAGAGATGTGATTCATTCGGGATATAAATTTAATGTATAATGGATGTTTTTAATAAAAATATGTGATATATATGATAAAATTATTATACTATAATTATAATATACATATATTCTCTTTAAAATTCATTCTTTTTATATGAAAAGAAAATGAAAACAGTGTTCATGCGTACGTACGACCTACCGTCTCCATGAACAATGCATTTCATTTATATCTCCAAATTTTATAAATTACTATAAATACATATAAAATAAATATATATGATAATTAAATCATGGTTTAAATTTTGGATATTATTAAATCATTATCTAATTAATATGAACAAAAAATAACAAGTCAATACATATTCAAGAAACATGAAATTAACAACACAAATAGTGAAAACAATGAAGGATTACTAACGAAAAGGTAATAATATATTACAATAAGATCATATATGATATAATAAATATTAATATGGATATTTAATAATTTTTTAACATGGTTAAAACCATTATACATGATTTTAAAGAGCTTTTGACCAAAAGGAAATGTAAGGTAATGGATTTTAGACTCACTTTTTACATCACTGAGATAAATGTCATATTCAACACTTCTTATTTTATGTGGTGTATATAATTACCCTTTTATATATTATATCATGAATCATTTTATATTAATGTTATTTAAATTTTTAATTTTAATAATCTCATCCAATGGGATTTAATTTGAAAATAACCAATTGGTAAAAATTATTTTCCAGTCTCACTTTCTTTTATGATTGTTAGATTTATCTCAAAAAAATCACTTTATCATAATTATTTTTCATTGAAATTTATATTTATTTGTGATTTCCATATTATTTTATGATTTATATTATTATTTCCTAAATATTTTACCATTTTTATATATTATCTTTACTTTGAAAATTATGGATTTCCCTAGGAAATATTGATAAATTTGTATTGTTTAATTAATACAGATATTTGATGAGGCACTTTGTTCATGAATTTAAATTGATTATTAGATATATGAGGAGTTATTTGGACATTAAATACATGGCTTTGGGACCATTTAATGAAATCCCTTCAATGCATCGGTATTCTCATGGGATGAATTTAGTTGTAAAAACTCTTCATGTTTGTAACCAGTATGTTTTAAACTTTCTTATGAAACATCTTGATAGTAGAGTTATGGTTGCCCAAACAAAATCAGTTTATACCCAATATGTTTTAATCCATATTTTAAAATGTGTTTATGGTAAAGGTCTCATGTTCTTGTGAAACATGATTTCCAATATTTAAGCATTTCCTTAATTTCAGTTATTATTATCCAAATAATTTTCACTATGAAAAAATATATGGATGCATTTAATTCTTATTTTACTGATTATATAAAATGTTTGTTCAGTTATTTACCTTTATATATTTATTATTCTTATGGATTAATTATTACTTATTGTAAAATCTTGTGATATCCCATTGGATTGAGAGGGCGGTGGAATGCTTCTTGGACTTAAGCGATGTTCCCAAACTACAAAATGCTAGTAATAAATGATGAGGGCTTCAAGAAAAAATTGGGGAATGATTTTCCCTTAAGAAAAAACCAACCAAACTATACACTAACAAAGACTATATGATTCATGTCAATAAAACATTCAAGCATGTATTACCTAAAGACAACCAATTTGTTCCCCAATACAACCCAAAACCAATACAACCCAACACAATATCAGATTACTATGTGGAAGACTAAACAAGAGACCCCAAAATAAACCAAGACACACTCCACATCTCCACACCAATCTCCATGCTCCAAGCACCAACACATCTCCCAAGCATCACCACAATCCACAAGCAATGAGATTCTTTACCTTTACATGTGTCCTGGGATACGAAATCTGCAAAAGCACCCAAGTGTCAAAGCAGAGGGTGAGTAATAATACTCAATAAGTTTTCCTCAAATGACTTCCCTACACATGCCACTAGGATAAAACTGTTAGAAAATTTATATAAATCCGTTTATATAAAATAATCACAAGTGAAACCATTACCATAAGACAAAAACACCCATACCAATCCACCTTACCCAAACCAAGAAACCAAGGGAAATCCAAACAAACATTCCACAAAACATTTCATAATTTTTCACATTAGAAAAACAATTTCCATCTTTCAAATCAACGCACAACAAGACAACCAAAACGGTGGAGCTTTTGTCCAACCCGTTCACCCATTCCTACTAGTGGTACTTCCTGTCCACTTATCATTTGATGGTGGACCTTCCATCCACTAAACATCCCCTTATTATATTATTACTTCCCACCCACTTCTACAAAACATTTCAAACAATACATAACCAAGCATATGACCCACCAAGGCCACAACAATATGTAATCAACCATTTCCATTACATGTCAATCCACTTCAATAAATCCAACATTTATTGCAAACACCCCTAAACCATTTTACAGGCCAAATTCCTATTTTAGTAAAACAACCCCTTTAGTGAAAAACCATTTTCATCAACCATTTTCACAAATTAATCCCAAAAACCCATTTTAAAATCTTCTTTTTCAAATTCACAATAAGATCATTTCACCACAAAACCCTTTTTTCCCAAAAATCCCCAAAACATCACCAAATAGATTTTTAACCAAATTCTCACATAAAAACACAATTAATTTTAAGCACAACAAATTAATTGTAACCAAGATTCAAGTTCTATCAAAATTTATTCGAGAGAGAATCCTCCTACTTTTAGGGTTCTGGTGAAATTGACCCACAAGAAATCGCACTCCAATCCGGTGAACGCACCACCGAAACCGCTCTAGATCCCCTTACCTAACATCCACAAGCCTTAAAATCAACACCCAAGGAAACCCCAACCCTATATCTATAAGAAACATATGTAGATCTAGAAAATAGAGATAGAGGCAGATTTAGATCTAGAGGAAACCGCAAAGAACCACGAGATAAGACTTACCCGAGAAGAATTGCCTTCAATCCCCCAAGAAACCCCTTCTATTTTCTTCCAAAATGAGTGCGAGAGAACCTTAAACCTTTTAGAACCCAAAATCCTGAGTGAGACTCGAGTGGGAGAATAATTTGAGTGAAATAGTTTGATCTCGAGGGAGCCTGAATTTAAAAAAAACTTTCTTTAAGTGGTCGCACAGTTAGTCTGCACGTTTTGGAAAACCATGCATTAACCGTGCATGCACCACTTTCTTGAGAGTGGGGGTCTACATGGTTGCATCATATGATTTGGAAAACTGTGTGTAGGCCGTGTGAAGCCTACTGTCTCCCCTTGTATGGTTTCCTGGAGAACCCACATGGTTTCCCCTAACTGTGCTCAAACTGTGATCCCTTGTAAAAGCATCCAAACTTATTCAAAACCATTCCAAACACTCCCAACCTCATCCCAACTCATCACATGAACTTTAAACACATAAAATGGAATAAAAATGATACCTAACTCAAACTGGGGTACTAAATTCTCTTCACGATTGGAATTTCCGTCCTATAAAAGTTGGGAACTATTGCTTTGATGAAAGAGACCGGGCCATTGGTTGGCCATCTCTTTCTCCTGCTCCCAAGTATTCTCTTGAATCTGACCATGCTAACACAAAACAAAAACTAAATATATGCTTTTATCACACAATACTTTCTCTTTCCTAACCACAATCCACATGGGAATGTGCACCAAGGAAGCATCTGGTTCTAGCTCCACATGATCCCAACGAATCACATGGTCGCGATCCGTATGATACTTTTTCAACTATGACACATGAAAAAAATTGTGCACTGCACTAAACTGTGGTGGCAAAGCCAAATGATAATCTACCTCTCTAATCCTCTCAAGTATCTCAAAATTCCCAATATACCTTGGAGATAACTTACCCTTATTCTCAAACTGGCGATGTCCCAACCTAGGAGAGAATATCAAAAACAAATGATCACCCACCTTGAACGACAATGGTCGTCAACGATGGTCCGCATATGATTCCTAATGACTTTGAGTCGTCTCCATATTCTTCAAGATCAACTTTATTTTCTCTGTAGTCTCTTGGACAAGGCTCAGTCCGATCATCTAAGTCTCACATGTTTCCTCCCAACATAGTGGGGAATGACACAGATACCCATATAATGCCTCAAACGGATCCATATGTATTAAATAATAATAACTGTTATTATAGGAGAACTCCACCAATGGTAATTGTTCCTCCCATGGACCAAAAAAGTCCATCACACAATCCCTTAACATATCCTCCAAAGTTTATATCATCCTCTCGCATTACCCATCCGTCCGAGGATGATATTCCGTGCTCATAGTCAATTGTGTCCCAAGGGCTTGCTGCAATGATTTCAAAAAATGAGATGTGAACCTCAGATCTCTATCCGATACAATAGAAACTATAATACCATGCCTCTTTACCACCTCCCAGATATAGATTTTGGATAGATCCTCCACTGTATGTGATTCATGAATTGGGATGAAATGGGCCGACTTTGTGAGCCAATCCACTATCACCCATATGGAATTGTGCTTCCTGACCATTCTTGGGAGACCCGTCACAAAAATACATTGTTATCTTCTCCCATTTCCACACTGGTATAGGTAAATACTGCAACATGTATGCTGGCTACTGATGCTCTGCCTTGACTTTCTGACAAGTCTAGCATCTCGAAACAAACTCGACCACATCCTTTTTCATACCTAACCACAAAAACTCTGCCTTCAATGCCTTATAAATTTTCTGAATTCCATGATGGACATCCCACCTAGAATTATGATAATACCTAATAATTTCTTCTCAAAAATCCACTGGTACCACCATATGATTCCTAAAACACAAGACTAAATTCCCATTAAGTTCCCAGTTCTCAATGGTCTCTCCACCATTGAGTTTTGACCTCATCTCCATATACTCGGTATCAGATGCATGTGCCTCTTTAACTAAACCAGTCATGTTAGGAACCAACAAAACTAGAAATAATACCACTCTATCACCCCGTTCCTCATATTCCAACCACATGTCGGCTATGACCTACATCAACTTCCACTAATCTGATACCTGCTTCACCACTTGAGAATATGATTTCCTACTTAATGCATCTGCCATTGTATTTCCCTTACCCAATGTGTACATTAAGTCAAAATCAAACATCTAGAGATATTCCATCCATCTCCATTTCCACATGTTAAAATCTCTTTGTGAGAAGAGATAAACACTATAAATTTCTCACTGAAGAGATAATGGCACCACATTTTTAAAGCCTGAACCATTGCTGCCAACTCCAAA
The DNA here is from genome assembly GCA_963277665.1 of Viscum album. Taxonomy (NCBI): domain Eukaryota; kingdom Viridiplantae; phylum Streptophyta; class Magnoliopsida; order Santalales; family Viscaceae; genus Viscum; species Viscum album. The sequence goes on along the minus strand of OY728131.1, from coordinate 506,140,201 downwards.
TCATGAGTTGGGTAGTTCTTCTCATGAAACCTCAACTACGTGATCCATATGAAATCACATGATCTCCTTGCATGATAAAAAATCCCAACCCTTATCTTGATGCGTCATAATACACCACGTACCCTTTCCCTGGTTCTGGGAAAACCAAGATTGGTGTTGATATAAGGTGACCCTTTAGCTCTTCAAAAAATTTCTGACACTGCTCATCCCATTGAAATAGAACATTCTTCCTTGTCAAAGCTATCATCAGGGAATCCAATCGTGGTAAATCATGAACAAAACGTTGATAATACCCATTTAGACCAAGGAAGCTACATATCTCAAAAACATTCTTTGGCGGTTTCATGGAGATAATCGCCTCTATATTTTCTAGATCAATAGAAACAACCCTCTCAGAAATAACATGGCCAAGGAAAAGAAACTCATGTATCCAAAATTCACACTTTGAAAATTTGGAATACAATCGATGATCCCTCAAGATCCCCAATATGATCTCCAAGTAGTGCTCATGCTCTAACCTTGTCCTCAAATACACCAGTATATCATAAAAAATACCACCATAAAATCATCAAGATATCTCTGAAATATCTGATTAATCAATGCAATGAACACCACTAGTGAATTCATTAGACCAAAGGGAATAACCACATACTCGTAATGGCCATATCTACTTTTGAAAGTTGTTTTTGGAATATCATACTTTCATACCTATAGCTGATGATACCCTGATCGTAATTTAATATTGGAGAACCACTGAGCTCCCCTCAACTGGTCAAACAAATCATCAATGCATGGAAGTGGATATCGGTTCTTTATCATAACCTGATTAAGTCTGCGATAATCAACACATAGCCACAAGGTTCCATCCATATTTTTAACAAACAAATCTAGTGTTATCCATGGATATGTGTTAGGCTGAATGAACCCTTTTTTATAACTCTTACAATTGTACCTTTAATTCCCTCAATTCTATTGGTGCCATTCGGTAAGATGGAAGTGAGATGGGACTGTTCCCCAGAAGGAGATCAATCATAAACTCAACTTCTCTCACAGGTGGCAACCCTGATAATTCATCGATAAATACATCCATAAACTGATCCATGACTACTAGAATAACACTGTTCTCAATAAATTCCATTGTTGAAAATGAAAATTCTATTAACCGATATGATATCGTTCCAACCACTAGTGCCAACAAGTATGTTTCACCATGCTTCTCATTCTTCTCCCCTCTAAAGATATGTCTCACGCCATCCTCCATCACAAAACTAACCATTCGTGCATAATAGTCAATGTGGGACTTAAAAATTGTCAACCAATCCATTCCTAGGATTATATCGTACACATCCATATCAAGCACTAATAAGTCCCACGTCAATTAAATTCTCTCTAAAACTAAACAACATCCTTGAAATAGGAAGTCTCGAAACTCTCTTTGACCTAGAGGAGTTTGTAGTTTCAAAATAGATGGAATCATTTCCACGTGTAAACCCAACAAATCGATGATCTGAGAAGAAAGAAAAGAATACAGAGCACCTGTATCAAAAAAATATTTCATCAACATGGAATTTAAAAGAACCATACCTCATACCGTGGATGGTCCTCACTGATCATACACCACAAACTACTCAGTTCCAAACAACTTTTTTCTTTCCACACTTTGCTCATTATTTCCCTATTGAGGCTTCATGGTATTCTAAGAATCACCATAACCCACTTTACTCTACCATCGAGGGGTATGTTTTTTCCCCTGTCTCGTCGAGGCATAAGACCATTGCAACCCCTAAGGAGTGTCATAGACACCCGACCTTGAAGCATTCCAAAAATAACACTGCAGATTCCCCATCTTCTTATAATTATGACATGCTTGAGGTTGTGACGTACAATCCCACTTGATGTGGCTCGTATAACCACATTGAAAAAATCACTTCTTACTCTGAGGATTTGGAGTAAGATTCACTGATCCTATAGTTGGATTCTGATTCATAATCCCACCCAAGAAATAAGTGTCCCCCTTCCACTTGAACCCAGTGTTCAAGTTCCTACTATTCCCCACAGGTACTAATACACTTCCTCTGGTCTCAGTCCCCAAGAGATCCCTTTTGGCCACCGAGGTTCTATTCACCATCTTCATATAATCATCTATATGCATCACTGTTATCTTGTACCGAATGTCCTGCCTCAAACCAACTTCAAAGATACGAGATTTCAATGATGTACTACTCACCACCTTGGGTGAAAACCTCACTAAGTTCATAAACTTAGCTACATACTCCATTACTGAAAGGTTCTCCTATTTAAAATGGAATAAATTTGTTGTGTAGTGAATTATGAATGTATGAGGGTAGAATTGTTTGTTAAAAAATTCTTTCAATTCATCCCATGTCATACCTTGGTCTGTTCTAGCTTGGACAGCCAACTCCCACCACTGAAGGGAAAGATCTTCCAACATATACGTGTCCAACTTCACTTTCAACTCTTCATGTGTTCCCAACAATTCTAAGATCTAGTTTATTCAATTCAACCATGCTTCTTCCCTCTCTGAATCACCCCTAACGATGGGTGGATTCTGCCTTTGAAAATGAATCTCATGATCCACATGACTTGGTTCATCTACTTTATTTACACTTCCTACTACTTTTAAATATTTCACTATACTCTGCACTAGCTTCTGGTTCACCTGGGGCTCAGGTGCAACCACATTTTCAGTAGCCTCCTCTGGTTGGTCTCTATGAATCCTACCCAGTTACATTTCTATTAATACAAAACAACCATAAGTCCTTCTATTTTAACAACACATGATTCAAAAATTCCAGTTCAATTACACTACAACTATAACAACCATACTTTCCACAAGTTCACATTTCCTATATGGTAATATTTTGAAAAATTCATCATGTTTTTAAAATTAACTCATTTTTTAAATACCACCAGTTTCCATGTTTTAAATCTTTCCGTTTTGAAACCTAATACAGATTTTCAAAATCAACACATTTATATCACACCATATTTCATTATACCCAAATGAAATATGAATCCTAGTGGGAATTCATTTCTACCATGCATGCCATGCTCATCTCATTGGATACACCCACGACAATGAGATATCCAATGCCTATAAGTGTCTCCAAACACTTATGTACCCAACTCCCTTGTAACTTGAAGTTCAGAATAAAAGGGTTAGTTATATCCTTTTATTCTATAAATTCTAAGTTCTAACAATCCTATACCTTGCTACCATCCCGACTCAAGGAATAGTCCAAGAACAAATGTCAACACCAAGACTAATGATCAACACCAAGGATCGAACAACTAATCTCACTTGAAAGCCAAGGACCGAACAAATGGATACCACTTGTAACATCCCACCCCATCCTATTGTCTTGAGAGGACATGGGAATGATACTTGGACTTAAGAGATGTTTAGAAGTCTCCAAAGGCTGGTAATAAATCCTAAGGGCTTCGAGAACAAATTGGGGAACGATTTTCCCTTAAGACAAAACCAACCAAACCATCCACTAACAAAGACTATATGATGCATGTTAATAAAAAATTCAAGCATGTATTACCAAAAGACAACTAATTTGTTCCATAATATAACCTAAAACCAAAACAACCCAACACAGTATCATATTACTATACTAAATACTAAACAAGAGACCCCAAAATAAACCAAGACTCACTCCACGGCTCCACACCAAGCTCCATGTTCCAAGAACCAACAGATCTCCCAATAATCACCACATTCCACTAGTAATGAGATTCTTTACCTTTACCTATGTCCTGGAATACGGCATCTACAAAAGAACCCAAGTTCCAAAGTAGGGGGTGAGTACTAACACTCAGAATTTTTTCCCCAAATTACTTCCCTACACACGCCACTATGATAAAATCGCTAACAAATTTATATAAATAAATTTATATAAAATAATCACAAGTGAAACCACTACCATAATCCAAACACACCCTTACCAAGCCAACTCACCCAAACCAAGAAACCAATGGAAAGTCAAAAAAACATTCCAGAATCCATTTCATCATTTACACATTAGGAGAACAATTTCCATCTTGCAAAGCAATGCACAACAAGGAAACCAAAAAAGTGGAGCTTCCATCCAACTCATTCACCCATTCCAAATAGTGGTACTTCCCACCCACTTATCCTTTCATGGTGGACCTTCCATCCACTAACCTTCCCTTTATTATAGTGGTACTTTCCACCCACTTCCACAAAACATTTCTAACAATCCATAACCAAGCATAAGACCCACCAAGGCCGAAAAAACATGCAATCAACCATTTTCATTACATGTCAATCCACTTCAATAAATACAACAATTATTGAAAACACCCCTCAACTATTTTACATTCCAAATTCCCATTTCAATAAAATAAACATTTTAGTGAAAAAAAATTTTCATCAACCATTTTCACAAATTAATCCCATCAACCCATTTTAAAATCTCCTTTTTCAAATTCACAACAAGAGAATTTCACCACAAAACCCCATTTTTCCCAAAAATCCCCAAAACATCACCAAAGGGATTTCCAACAAAATTCGAACATTGAAACATAATTAATTTTAAGCCCATAAAATTAATTTTAACTAAGATTCAAATTCTAGAAAATTGTAGTTGAGAGAGAATCCACCTACATTTAGGGTTCCGACATAATCGACCCACAAGAAATCGCACCTCAAATCCGGCGAATGCACCACTGAAACATCTCTAGATACCCTTACCTGACATCCAAAAGCCTTAAAATCAACACCCAAGGAAACCCCAACCCTAGATTTATATGCAATAGATGTAGATCTATAAATAGAGAGAGAGGGAGATGTAGATCTATAGGAAACCACAAAGAACCACGAGAGAGGACTTAACCAAGAAGAACCGCATACAATCCACCAAGAAACCCCTTTTATTTTCTTCCAAATTGAGTGGTAGAGCACCTTAAACCTTTGAGAACCCAAAATCCTGAGTGAGACTTGAGTGGGAGAAGAATTTGAGTGAAATTGGTTAAGCTTGAGAGAGCCCAAATTTTAAAAAAAAAACTTCCTTTAAGTGGCCGCACGATTAGTTTTCACTGTTTGGAAAACCATGTTCTAACCATGTTCATGTAACTCTCTCAAGATGATGGGTTCACATAGTTTCCTTGCACGGTTTGGCAAACCATATGCAGACCGTGTGAATCCTATTGTCTCCCCCTACACTGTTTCTTAGAGAACCTACACGGTTTCCCCTAACCGTGCTCAAACCGTGATCCCTTGTAACATCCTCAAAACTTATTCAAAACCATTCCAAACACTACTAACCTCATCCCAACTCATACCATTCACTTTAAACACATAAAAAGACATTAAAAGTCTAAATACCTCAAATTGTGGGTGCTACACTTATGTTGTATTTAACCCTTACTGATCATTTGATCTCACCCTTATTTTTTTCTTTCCCTAGGTTATGAAAAAGATATGTTTTAATGATTTATAGGGATGAAATTTATTAGAATTTGTTATTTATTTTGTTTTATTTTCTATTTCCTATTGTAAAATGGGTATCATATATGTATCTGGTTTCCAAAAATACTAAACTGATTGATCCTTTGGGATTTGATTCATTATAATCATGCTAATTTAATGGTAGTAGACACTGGCTCCGGGCTTATTGGGGTTGGGGCATTATAGTAAACCAATCTATATCATAAAACAATTCCATAAAAAACACATATTGGTCATGTATGAAGACTAAATAAAATATATTGAATGATTTGAGAATGAGAAAACCCTATAATAATCACTATAAAAAAGAAAGGAGATCAATCACTCAATCACCCATCATAAAAAAAATCAGCTTAAAAATAATTACCCACTTGTGTGAGGTGTGAGGTAGTATAAAAAACCCTAAACTAACCAAAGACACCATAATTAAAACCTCCAAACCCATGCTCTAATAGTGATCTTTCCCTCTATGACCAATTACTCAAACATGAAACACATCTTCCTTTTAAAGAAATATGTATCATCCATAAAAATATCCATTATTTTATGTAAGATGTTTCATTATTATTTATGAGTCAAATTGTTATGTATTTAACATAAATTGATCCTATAAAATCATCCAAATATATCAAGTCAAACTCTTCAATTATATTCCATGGTTTCTAAAAAATAGAAGTTGACTGAATTTGAAAAAATAAGGAAATCATGGCATGGAAAACTCATTATGCTATGAAACCATAGTCAACTATATATTTAAAAAACATGGATAGAAATATTATTTGATTCACCTAGAATCTCATAGAAAATATCCATAAACATTCTCATGGTTGAGTTTATTTTTTCTAACTTGAAAGGGTGTGGTGTGGTTAGAGTTCTAAGTGTGAAGGTTCAATAGATAAAATATCTATATTTTTCTAATTCTCAATAGTCTATGGAAACATGGTATGAACCATGTCATATCCACTATTATATATGAATTTATGAGGAATGTGAATCTTCTTTAAGGAATCAAATTCAACCTTCCAAATGGATGAGGTCTGGAAGTTCATTTCGACCTTGTAGAGGTAGTGGAAGAAGTATCTTCAACATACAGGTATGGTTATAAGAAGTTAGATAACTTCTAATCAGCTTTTCAAACTAGTCCAAGTTCACCAAATGTAAGTTATTAATAGAGCATTGGATACAATGGTTCAGGTAGTGAAATATAACAAATAATTTTGATGGTAAATAGATGTTTAACTAAAAATGTTGGTTGGTGGTGAAACTTTTTTAACTAGTAGATAAACTCTATAAAGTAGAGGTGGGGCCATTTTCTAACTAGTATTATACAACAAACCAACTTATAACACTGAATCCTTTGCTTAAGTACTTATAATCCTTGTACATCCAATAATATAATAGTTTATAGTGTTCTCTTACGGAAATAGTTGGAAAGTATGAACCACATAAATATTTGTGTACCCAATATTTTTTCTATTTTTTCACTTATTTTTTATTTGTGAGTTTTCTAGAAGTTGTGAGTGGTGAAAAATTTTAGTGGTGATTAGGGTGAAACAAACTTCTTGGTTTCAGTGCTCTATGGTATAGGGAAGGTTTGGTGATATAATTATATAATACGGAACCGTCAGAAGGTATGATATTTTGAAGAATATTATTTCTATTATCTATTGAATGTATAATGGTTCACTTCCCAATAAGTTGTATCATATTCTGGTTGTTTAAACATGAAAATAAGAAAAATTCAATTTTCATAGCTTTTTATTGATCTCAATTAGGTTTGTTTTCATTAGAATATGTAATGATAGAAAAATACAGGGTTTTGATTGGTCAGTTTTATGGAAGATATTATGTGTTTTAAAGAAAGAAAATATAAGACTATCTCAACCAAAAAGATCTTAAACATTAGTTAGGATGTGTCAATCATGAAAAAATAAAGAATGGTGAATGGGAAAAGTTATAAATAATGGAACTTTTATCAGTGAGGATGTCATAAGAACTAAATATAGACTTCCACATCATAGATAAGAAGACTATATCTGATATAATGGAGGTCTTAGGGGATATATATAAACAATAAATGGAATTAAATAATGTGTTTATAAAGAAAATGATATTTATCATGTGGTTATTGTAAGGATGGATAGTAGAAGATCATTTGAATGATTTCAATATGATTCAAAGTTGGATTTAAATGGTGAAATTTTCTTCCATGGATGATGTGTTGGAAATTATACTATTATCTTCTTTAGTAGAATCTGAGGATGGTATGGTTACTATAATAAGCAATTATTCCAAAAATATTTATCTTTTGTTCCATGATGTCCATAATTTAATCCACAATAAGGAACTCCAGAGAAGATAGGTCCAAGTAACTTCCAACAATGCTCTGAATACTAATAGAAGGGGATGATTACCTCATATAAGGAATCATCAATGACTAGAAGATAAGTCTTGGGAGAAATCATGGAAATTCGACTAATCCAAGTCTTGCATACTGGTATTGTGGGAAGCATGGAAATATTCATAGTAATTTTTATAATCGAAAAGGAGATATCATAATGGAAGCTTCGGGAAGTTAAAAAAATATATTAATATAATGGATTATTGTAGGGTCATATAAATAAGTATCAGTGATTCTATGGAGTCATGGGTGGTTAACTCTAGTGCATCCCTCCACTCAATAGTAGATTTTCGGTGCATGGTTAACTATGTATCCAGAAGCTTTAGGAAATTTTGTTTTGAAGATGATAAAGCTTTATAAGTGATATAAAAATTATATTTAAATATCATTATGAAGAATGGGTGATTCCTATAACTAAAGGAAGTGAGGAAAATTCCATGTCTCTGGAAGAAACTTATCTATGTGGGATAATTGGGTGATGCATGCTAGAAAAAACCTTCACCAATGTAGTTTTGAAAGTAACTCAATAATATATGGTTATGGTGAGAGGAGTAAAATATGGGACCCTATATATGACTAGAAGTTCATATGTAAGCGTAGTGTTTGTAAGAATAACCTCAAAATATCTAGAGGTATGACATTATAGATTTGGACACCTTAGTGAGAACAGGAAAGTTCTAACTGGGAAGGTAATTCTGAATCTTGACCACATAAGAATCAGAAGTTGTGAGATATTTGTTCTAGGAAATAAAAAGTGGGTTTCATTCAATATGAATGGATGGAATCCCAGAGCCCGGATATTGGATCTTGTTCACTCATATGTATGGTGGGTATACCTAGTCAGATGTCATGGAATATCCCTTTACAACATCATGTTCATTGATGATAAAATGAGAATGGAATGGGTGTATTTCCTTAAGCATAAGTATAATGTTTTCATTGATTTTTTATATTATAAATATACAGATAAAAGAGATAGTTGATGGAAGTTGAAATCCCTCAGGTATACAACAGTGGTGAGTATAGAAGAAGTAACTTCCATAAATTCTATCAAAAGAGAGGGATCATACATGAGATTATAACACCTATAAGTCCTCATCAGAATGAAGTGGTGGAGAAAATGAACCAGAATTTGACTGAGAATGAAAAATTTATACATTTTCACTCTAAAATTACCTAAGTCATCTAGGTGAAAGAAATCAACAAGGTAGCATACCTAACTAATAGAAATCTATTATATAATATAGGATATAGACTATTAGAATATATATAGTCTAGTAGGTTACTATAATTTGGTCACTAAAAATTATTTGGAAACATAGATTATGCTTAGATCGATGAAAAATATAGATATAAGGTAGAGCTTAATTCCAAATCTATATTTCTCATAATTTATGGAAATTATGAATTTTTTTAGAATATAAAGGTATGTTGAAGCCTAAGTGAAATATTTTAATTTGGATGAAATAATTAGAAAATAAAAAGGCTTCTATGGCCCTAGATATCATTCTAGGTTCATTTTAATTTCAACTAGTAGAAGATTCTCTATAATACTAAAGGTATGTTGAAGCCTAAGTGAAATATTTTGAAGTTGAGTACCCAACAATCAAGGTATTGGAAATTCTAGTACCAGAATTTGTTACTTATAAAGGATGATGGGGAACCTGAATTCCAATAAGTGGTATAAATTCTCAGTGAACTATTGAAAGGAAAGTGAGAATTGTAGAAAGAATGGGTCTTCCATTTTAAGGAGGAAACTAACAAAAACAGAAAATACAAGGTTCTTTTGGTGTTGAAAGGTTTCCAACATAAGGAAGGAATCAATTTCTAAGAAATTTTTTCACTAGAATTTAATCATACTGCTATCCAGACAGTGTTGAGTCTTGTTCCTTCTAATGGATTACACATGTATAAAATGGATTCTAAGACTTCCTTTGTTCATGGAGACTTAGGTGAGGTGATCAACATGAAACAACCCAAGGGATTTTAATACCTTCATAAGGAGGTACTTTTTTGTATGTTAAATAAAATCCTATGTATCTTGTAGCAAGAAACTTTTTAATAGAAGTAAAATTTTGAGACTTTCATGAATGGGGATAGTTTTATACAATGTTACTCTGATCATTTCTATTATCATAAGTTATTGAATTATGGGACTTACATTATACTCCTACTCTAGGTGGAATACATATTATTTGTTTGTCTAAATATTTCATGTATTCTGGAGATAAGGAGTAAGTTTTCTAGAAGATTTTAAATGAAGGATCTTGGCCATGCCTGGAAAATTTTGGGGAAACTATAAATAGGGATCTAAAATCTGGAACTCTTGTGTTACCCTAGAAAGAGTGCATCTGGAGGATCATCAATAAATTCTGCATAACCAGTTGTAAATCTATATCAACCACCCTTTATATAAACTTCAATTTATCCAAGACATAGACACTAACATTGGAAGATGAATCATCGTAAATGGAGAAATTTTCATATACATCATTTTTCAAAATCTTGATTTATGTAATGATATGTACGTATTTGGATATTTCCCTTACAGTGGGAGTGGTAAGTTAGTTTATGTAAATCCTTAAAAGGGTCATTGGGAATACATAAATAGGATCATCAGATACTTAAAGGTATTTAAATATAAGAGACTCTATTTTGGTATTGATGATCCTTTCCAAGGATTCATTAATGTGGATTTTTTGGGCATTTGGACACATGGAAGAGCATGATGGGATTCGTATTTACATTTTTCATAATAGAAATTAGATGGATGTCTTGGCTATAGTATGTGGTATCTTTATCTACAAAAGAATCAAAATATGTACCTATTATGGAAGTTATAAAGGAGTTATTCTAGATAATGGGCTTACTTAAGGAGATTGGAAGGTCATCAGAAGGAAGAGTATTATTATCCAATATTCAAATTTCAATTTACCTTACTCAAAATTTTGTTTTTCATGCAATAAAAAAATACATTGGCTTGTAATTCCATCCATAATTTTATGGAAGAGAAATTTTTAGAGTTAGAAAGATAACAGGGAAGAAAAATTTGGATGAAAATTTCATAAAAGTTTTAGTCCATGAAATTCTAAGGAAATATTATTCCTCATTAGGACTCATGTGAATGATAGTGGATAGGGAACATTTTATTCATGGAGGGAGAGGATGAGTTTTTTCCTAAGTGTTAAAATATTACAAATATATATCTTGAAAAAATATTCTAGTGGGAGATTTTTGGGAATGTGAAACTTATTCAAGGAACTAGATTCAAGTTAAAAAAAGTAGGAACTTCATAAGTTTATCCTAGCCTTTTAAGTTCAATATTAGTGGTGTCTTCATCATGTAGGTACAGTTTGTGGAAGTTGGAAATCTTTTGATGGGATTTTCAAGTTGGTCTGTTTTCACAAGATAGATACTTTGAAAATTACACCAACTATAGTGGATAAAATAGTGAAAGATATAAAATAATGTTGAGGTCAACAAATGTTTGACTGTAAATGTATGATGGCGATTTAATTTGTTTGATCGGCTGATAAGCTCAATAAAGAAGATTTGGGACCAGTTTCTTGTTAGTATTATATGATGAACCAAAGTGTAACATTGAATCCTTATTTATATTTTGTTAATATTTGTACATATGGTAATATAGAAGTTTTCATTATTCTCCCATAGATATAGGAAAAAATACTGAACCACATAAATATTTGTGTATCCACTATTTTTTCCCTTTTGTTTCCATGATTGTTTGTTAGTGGGTTTTTCAGAAGATCTGACCGGTGTGACTTAGATAAAGTGATTATGGTGTGTTGATATTTCTAGTTTCAGTGCTCTAATCTGTGAGTAAGTTCTATTGGTTTGATTCCACCATGAATGTGACATCCCAGACCCAGATTCCACTTAAGGGGTGCCCTAAGCCCGGTGGGCCACAAGGCCTCAAACACATCTTCCCAAATTACAGAGGCTATTGACTAGTAGCGAGGGCCTAGGGTGTGTCCATGGGAAGAATATTCCCTCATTAGAAGAGTGTATCATAGTGGAAGGAATATAAATAAATAGTAAATAGCGGAAGTAATATAAATAAAAAGTGGAATCAAACTGGTACAATAGCTAAATGAGAATAACAATAATTGTATCAACTGGAACAATGATGATGTAATTTCATGTCACTAGAAAACTTGAAAACATGGATACAAGATAATAGGCATAACATTTACACAGACTAAAAGAAAACCAAGACTAATCCAAGCATCCCGAGACCCAATTATGTCATCTGCTATCAAGATATATCCTAAACACCAATCAATCAAGTGTTTGAAGTTGTATTATTCCCTTTTTCAACACATGAAACCATGTAATCTACTTCAGGTACCAAACGGTACCCGGAGAGGGTGTGGGATAAATATTAGTGGGCCACCACTAATGGTATCTATAACATACGACACATAATGGAATATAGCAGTTTGCAGGCATGCATATATAAAGTAAATCAAGCAGTACAAAATAACTAATACCCATGTACCTACTTCGTCCCTTAACTGGTGTCTGAAAATGTAACCAGTTCATTAATTAAGTAATTTCCATTTAATGTTAATAGGTTACATGAGTCATATCCAACACTGACATCACCTCGTGATAGTATAAGTATTTAAGATCCCAAGATGTAATAAGGAAGCCTTACAAAGATATCTAGTGAGGTAGTTCTAGGGTAATAACTATGGTAAAGTAGATCTCATGGAATGACAAATCAGTAGTATCTTTGTCTAGCTAAGGGGTAAGAGTGTAATCCAAGGAATGTAACCCAAGGCATTTCACAATAAGGTTCCTACCAAGTCCAAGGTTATAGACCAAGGTAAAACGGGGGTAAGAAAATATAGTTCACTATGAGATTTCACCATGGCACCTACTAGTCAATGTTGGATCCAAGGAGTGTATCTGAGGTATCCTATGATAAGGTGAAGGACCCTACGGTAGTATACTAGGCATATGAGGAATATAAAAGAACCAGATTCTAGGTGAGTATCAACCTAATCAAACTGAATCCTTGAATCGGAATGGGGTTCCCAAGACCCAAGGTATTCTCCTCTCAAAATCCAAGGTGAGCTCGATTCAGTCCATTCTGTTTTGATGTTGTAATCATGTAATCATTCATTAGGTTCAATCCTTTTCTTCTATTAGTTTAGATGTGCCAAGTATCATTTCAACCATTTAATCAAGTCTTTATTAACCATTTAGTCATATTCAATAATTAGGGTTTACTCCACTACCTTCCATCAATATACCAAGGGGTGATAGAGACATGTAACCCTTATTCAATCTTATTTGATATGGCCAAGTTATATACTTAGTATACCTTCCATTTCACATTTCTAATTTTATAATCAATTTGAAGCACTTACCTTAGGTGGTTTAAATGGTGAGAATACATGGTATATGCCATTATTCAATTATCCTTAATAAAAAGTCATTTATTATGGAAAGACTTGCCTTTAGAAAGGTCAAGCAAAGGCACACCCGAACGGTGGCTCAAATGTACTGAAACACTAAAAACCTAAATATGGAATAACCTTCAACATGGGGAGGATTGAGTTGTGGGTGTAACCGCTAATAACCAATCACATATTTAGAAATAGAATAACCATACGATTCTAACAAGTATAATCATGACAGGTAAATTTAAGAAACAGCTTCTCATGAAATCGGCAGGCCCCACAAAAACATTCCAAAAAAACTTTAGGGATAAGTTATAGACCACCCACATTAGGGTTGTATGATCCTCCTCCTTTGGTATCGGCCCTTTATTTTCCTCAGATCAGAGTAGATCTAAGAAAAGGTGAAAAATTTCACATAATGATACCTAGGTTGAGAGCAAGAGAGAAGAAAAATGGCTAAATAGGACTTGATTACTTACCGTTGCACATCCAACGTGATGAACGGAAGCTCGATTAGATGTCGAATGAAGAAGATCTCTTGATCCCTATCTTTGGCCTTCAAAAAGATCCCAAATGAGAATAAAATGGGTTAATCCTACTATTTCTCGGATTAGGGAGGAAGGGTTGGCTTAATAGATCATTAAGGGAATTTTGGACATTTTACATATGATTTTAGCCTATGCATGGTTTGTCTGTGTGGTTTTTCAAACCGTGTGAGACGGTTCTACTCAAAAAAACATCCTCCACAAGGTTTTATCAAAGCATGCACAAGTCATACATGGGTACCTAGGAAAAAGAGTTGTTCACACGGTTAATCCTCATAGTCTTATGCCAACCTTGCGAGGTGGATCTATCCGAAAAAACTCCATCCACACAATTTGGAAAACCATGCGAAAATCCCACATGGTTTACTCCAAATCATGGGCCAAGCCATGTTTTTCCAAAAAGATGGACTATGAGCTTCAAACCATCCCCGGACACCCTCATAACCTTTACTAACTCATTAGGCATCCATATTAGGTCCAAAGTAAAGATTTAGACCGAAAATTAAAGGATCCATACATAAGTTAATAATCGGGTTCTTACATTATTTCCCCCTTAAAATAACTCACCCCCCAAGTTCTCATTACAAGGGTAAAGAAACACTATCTGAGAAAAACTCTAGCCATTGGGAATGTACATCAGCTTTCCTCTCCCAATTCTTATCTTGTACTTGGCCATGCTGCCATAGCACCCATATGAGAGGGATATACTTGCCTCAGAGAGCCTTCATGCTTCATTCAATGATACTTATTGGATACTCCTCAAATGTATCATCGACATCTAAATCAACTTCTTCGTTATAAAAAGTATGAGACATGTCGGCATCATATTGGAAAAGCTATGAGAAATGAAATACATTGTTCATGGCATGGTACCTCTGAGGTAGTAGCAACTGATAGGCTACTGGCCTGACTTTCTCTATAATTTCAAATGACCTGATGCAATGAGGAAATATCTTTCCCTACATCCTTAATATTCTATGCCCTATCCTGGGTGATACCCGAAGAAAAACATGATCCCCAACCTCGAACTCAAGAGGTCATCGATGGTGATTGGCATAAGATTTCTATCTTGAGTGAGTAGTATTCATACACTTCCTGATCAGTTGAACCTGTTCTAAAGTCTACTAAACATGATGAGGACCTAGTAGGGATTACTCACCTACCTCTGGCCCGCACAATGGTGAAGGACATGACCTACCATATAAGTCCTTGAAATGATCCATCTGAAACATTTCATGAAAACTTTTATTATAAGTGAACTCGATGAGAGGGATATGCTTCTCCCAAGAACCGCTGAAATCAAGGACACATTCTCGGAGCATATCCTATAGAACATGTATTGTCCGTTCTGATTATCCATCAGTCTGAGGGTGAAAATATGTACTTATAACCACATGAGTCTTTATAGACTTCTATAAGCCTTTCCAGAACTGTGAAGTGAAATGAGCATCCCTATTTGAAATGATAGAATGTGGAACCCCATGTAGTCTTATGATCTCATGGACATAAATTCTTCCCAACTCATCAACTGGGAAATTCTCCCATATAGGAATGAAGTGGGATGATTTTTTTAGTCAGTCAATGACTACCCAGATAACATCGCTACCCCTCGGAGAGCTAGGTAATACGACTAGGAAATCCATAGCAACATCCTCCCATTTCCATTTCGGGACTGGAAGCGGTTGTAACAAGCCTACAGGTCTCTAATGATCCACCTTCACCTACTGAAAGTTGTAACACCTAGTGATGAAGCTTAGAATATGATGTTTTATTTTAGGCCACCAATACTGGCATCCCATATCTCGATACATCTTTTAGATTCCTGGATGAAGTTCCCACTTAGAAGCGTGGGAATCTTTCATCATCTCATCTCTCATATATGTAGGAACCCAGATACATCCACGTAGACATAGGATATCGTCTCTATCCACAAACCAATACAGAGGTGGGTTATCTTCTGATATAATCTCATAGAGAACCAAACCATAAGGATTTAAAAACTACATACTCTTCACCTTATCAAGGGGGAAAGAGGTAATTGTTAAGGATGAGAGGTAATAATTCTTGTGACTGTCATGAAAATTCAGATGAAATTCATAAAAAAATCCATTAGCTTCCATTCTTCACTGGTTTTATGTACAGCATGCGTTTGAGTTTTCTGACTCAGTGCATCAGTAACCACATTACCATTTCCAAACATATAGGAAACATCAAAATCAAAGGATTGAAGATATTTGACCCATCTCTTCTATATGAGGTTCAAGTCACACCGAGAAAAGATATACTTGAGGATTTTGTGATCTGTATACACCACAAAGTGTTCACCCAACAGATAATGTCTCCAACAACGTAAGGCATGGACAACTGCTACTAGATCAAGGTCATGTGTCAGGTAATTTCTCTTGTGAGACCTTAACTGCTGATATCCACACACAACGAATTTTTCTTCCTACATCAACACTACTCCTAGGAAAATTCCTGATGCATCATAGAAGATGATATAACCTTTACCTAGTTCTAGAAGAATCAAAATCGATGATGAGGCAAGCCTCCCTTTCAGTTCCTGAAAGGATTTCTCACATGCTTCTGATCACAGGAACTTAACACCCCTATTTTTAAGTCCATTAATAGGTGAATCAAGAAATTATAAGTCCTTTATAAAATTTCTATAATATCCAGCGATCCCTAAGAAACTCATGATATCAAACATGTTCTTGGGCTTCTCCCAGGAAACTACAGCACTAACCTTTTCAGGGCCTACAAAAACTCCTGATTCTAAGATAAATGACCCAAGAAGTGGACGTTGTTAATCTATAGGTCACGCTTATCAAGATTTACATAAAGATAATGCTCTATAAGTATACTCATAATGATCTCAAGATGTTTGGAATGGTCGTTACGAGTGTCAGAATACACCAATATTTTGTCCACGAAGACCATGACAAAAGAGTCCAAATAGGGGTGTAAACCCCTATTCATAAATTCCATGAACACATTTGTAAGACTGAAAGGCATAACAAGATACTCATACAAACCATACCTGCTACGGAAATTTGTACAAGGTATGTATGATGGTCTGACTTGCACCAGATGATAACTCGATCTCAGGTCGATCTTAGAGAAAACATTTTCTCCTTGGAGATAATCGAAGAGATCATCTATTCGAGGAAGTGGATATAGATTCTTGACCATAAGTTGGTTCAACCTTCTGTAATCCATGCATGGACGTAAGGTTCCATATTCCTTATCAGCAAAAATAATAGGCAAACCTCAAGAGGATGTATTATGTCATATAAATCCTTTGGCATCTAGGTCCTCTATCTATTTCTTGGGATCCTGAAGCTTATTAGGTTATATCTTGTATAGAGGAATAGAAAATGGAGATACTTTTGGAACAAGCCCAATTGTAAACTCTAACTCTCTTTATGGAGGTAAGCCAGAAAAATTCATTAGGAAAGACTTCTTGGAAATGATCAACTAATGGAGGGAAATCAGTTTGAAGCAAACCCTAATCCTACATGAAAATATTTGCAATCTAGGTGGTCACTTCACTTATCCCATAAATATTTGGCCCGGATCTCCTTGCTTGGACAAACCATTCAACTTTGAAAAGATAACTTCTACCTTATGGTGATGTTAAAGAGACCTTACGGTGATAGTAGTATACAAAGTCATGATAGTGGACTAACTAATCCATCCCAATAATGAAATTGAAGCCTCTCATCTCCAGAACAAAGATATTCCACAAGAAAGGGTAACTTCTTTACTCAAGGGGACAATCCCTGCACTGGCGTATGCCCTCTGTCTATATTCCCAATGATGTATCGAGGTTCATTACACCATAGTGATATTGTGTCTCTAGTTTGGGACATTCCATGATAGATATAGAAATAAAATAGTTTTAAGAACATGTATCAAAAAAAGTATAGACAATAGTGGAGGCTACTATAATAGTACCTCATCCTGTAAATGGTCCTACAACCTGATCCTTGGGAATCAACTATAAAGCATTCAACTAACTTGATCTGTGGACCTATTCAATAGATAGCCTACCATGATCATGAATTCTCTACTGGAATTGCTAGTGATAAAGGGTCAAACTACCACATCCACGAACTCCTCTTCATCCAGACCTGTCAGTGCTAGTCCAACTCCCCTCCTAACATGGCACAAAAGAACTCGCTCCTGTAGGTGGAGAAGATGTTGATCCTTGTCCACTTGATGCTAGTGGAAAGGTATTTTAGAAACGCTAAATATGACCCATACGGATGCAATACTGACACTCCATAGGGTCTCTATCACATTGGTGATTCTTATTTCCTGGTCTTTCACACTGATGAAACACCATATAGCTATCAAACTGGATACTCTAGCTACCAATGACCTAACAAGAAACCTCAAAGGAATGTTTCCTGCCTCTAGAAGAATTAGTGTCCTGATGTGTCACTGATCCTTTAAACCTGGTATTCATGTACTCCCTTAGGTTATGATCAGTGATAAGGGTCTAATAAACTATTGCAGAAAAGGTAGGAAGGAGAAAAAAATTCACCTGAGTTTGGATGGCGTACTGAAGCCCATCCTCAAAACGTCTAGCATGAAAAAGCTCATCACCATCTAAAAGCGGTGAAAAGATCTATAAATCAGTGAAGCATGCTGAACATTCCATAACTGAAATATAACCCTATTTGAGATGCATGAACTCTCTAGATCAGGCAGCTCTCAATGCCTGAGGAAAGAACTTATCATAGAAGGCAGTCTGGAAATCAACCCATAACATGCCCTGATGATGACTGGCTTGGGTAACCACATCCCACCAATTCTTGGTTGAATCTCGAATCATGTATGTATCAAACTTGACTCTCTAATCTGGAGTCATTTCCAGATTCTCAAAGATAGACAACATGGCCTCTAGCCAAGACTCATCAGCTTGAGAACCACCATCCCCTAAAAAAGTACAAGGATGATGCAGTTGGAACTCACGGGATAGATCATCCATCATAGGTTCAACCCATGGAGCACCTTGAATGGACTGAATTAGACATAAGAAACTACCACAGACTTGGGTATCAGTGCCCAGATCAAGTACAACAAGTAGTGACTCAAGTGAAACTTCTGTAGGTAATACTGCCAGCTCAGGGCCCACCATGTCTAGAGCATAGTCTTCACCACCCTCCTGGCTAACAACATGAGGACATTATGGTGGAATTGGTCTACAAATTCCAAGCACATGCCTTAGAACAAACTTATGAGCAAGGATATATCATTATTAATAGAATCTGAATGTAAGAAAACTCAATACCAAAGGCATTCTACCCAAACTACCCGCTTAGACGGCCGGGTATTGGTAAGTGCTCAAGTATAAGTTTCATGTTATTTTGCATTTAATTACCAGGTTCACTCCTTTACCTTTCATAAACATGACAAGGAAGGATAAGGATATTCAAACAATTCATTTTAGATTTTAGGATTCACTTTATAATGGATAGCCATTTCTGATGAATCAGTTCCCATACACCTATCACCATAAGCGACACCGATTTATTTATAGCATAATTGCTTGACTCGGTAAGTCACTCATCCCAACCCATGAGGGCACATACACCTCATGAATTGAGATATGAAATCACTCAATAAAATCCAAAGTAATACATGTACATGCAAACTATCACAATATCTCTCAACAATCACTATCATATCAAGAAATGAAAAGAAGTGAAATAGACCTATATTGCCTGGAAATATGCATGACATGTGAATTATAGTTGCCTATAATGATGCATGTAGCAATGCTCTTTGCCCTCATGTAATCGGGCTAAGGGTGAATAAGACCCTAAAATAGAGTAATAATCATCAACACCACACAACATGTGTGTCACCCAATGGTGAAATAATATCAACTATAATAGGAAGAAACATGTCAACAATTATAATTTAGGCAACTTGGTTTTTACCTCAAACATGGGTTCGCGATGCCCAAGCACGACTTACGACCAAGTCCCAAGCATTTCTATTCTATAATATATTATCTCTAAATAGTAAAACAATAAAATAAAGCACCTTTTATACCACTTTGTGACATCCCAGACTTGGATTCCACTTAATGGATGCCTCGAGCCCAGTGGAGCACATGGATTCAAGTGCATCTCCCCAAATGCTAGAGGCTTCCAACTAGCAGCAAGGGCCTAGGGTGTGTCCTTGGGGAGACAATTCCCTAATTATCAGAGTGTATCACAACGGATGGAATATAAATAAATTGTAAGCATCGGAATCAATATAAATAAACAGTTGAAGCAAACTGATACAATAGATAAACGAGAATAACAATAACAGTATCAGGTGAAACAATGATGATGTAATGTCATGTCACTAGAAAAATTAACAACATGGATACAAGATAATAGGAATAATAGTTCCACAAAGTAAAAGAAAAAAAAAGACTACTCCAAGCATCATGAGATCCAACTTAGTCATATGCTATCAAGATCCATCTAAAACAGTAAGCAATCAAGTTTTTAAAGACTTATGTTTCCCTTTTTTAACACCTACAACTATTTAATCTACTCCAGGTACCAAATAGCGCCTGGAGAGGGTGTGGGAAAAATCTCAGTAGGCCACCACCAACAGTTTCTATAACATCCAACCCGTGTAATGGAATATAGTAGTGTGAAGGCATGCATATATAAAGTAAATCAAGAAGTACAAAATAAATAATACCTATGTACCTACTTCATCCCTCAGCTGTTGTCTAAACATGTAACCAGTTCATTAACTATGTAATTTCCATTTAATGTTAATAGGTCATGTAAGGAATATCCATCATTAACATTACCTCATGATAGTATAAGTAGTGAAGTCCCCAAGACGTAATAAGGAAACCTAACAAAGATATATGATGAGGGAGTTCTAGGGAAATAACCAAGGTAACTTATATCTCACGGAACACTAAATCAGTAGTATCTAAGTCTAGATAAGGGGTGAGAGTTTAATCCAAGGATCTTAATCCAAGGAATTCCACAATAAGGAGCCTACCGAATCCAAGGTGATAGACCAAGGTAAAATGGGGCTAAACAAAGATAGGTCCCTATGGGATTTTACCATGGCACCTACTAGTCAATGATGGATCCAAGGATTTTATTTGAGGTATCCTATGATAAGGTAAAGGACCCTATGGTATTATACCAGGCATCTGAAGAATATAAAAGAACCGGAGTCTAGGTGAGTATCAACCTAATCAAACTGAATCCTTGAATCGGAATGGGGTTCCCAAGACTCAAAGGTATTCTCCTCTCAGAATCCAAGGTGAGATCAAGTCAGTCCATTCCTTTTTGATGTTGTAATAATGTAATCATTCATTAGGTTAAAGCCTTATCTTTTATTAGTTTGGATGGTCCAAGTATCATTTCAATCATTTAATAAAGTATTTATTAACCATTAAGGCATATTAAATTATTTGGGTTCACTCCACTACCTTCCATCAATATGGAAAGGGATTCTACAAACATGTAACCTTTACTCAATCTTATTTTATAAGTCCAAGTTATATACTTAGTATACTTTCCATTTCATATTTCTCATTTAATAAGCAATTTAAAGCACTTACCTTCGGCGGTTCAAGTGGTGATCATACATGGTACATGCCATTATGCAATTATCCTTAATAATAAATCATTTATTCTGGAAAGGCTCATCTTTAGAAAGTTCAAGAAAAGTCACACCCAAACGATGGCTCAAACGTGCCGAAATAATAAAAACCAAAATATAGAATAAACTTCAACATGGGGAGGATTGAGTTATGGATGTAACTACTAACAACCAATCACATATTTAGAAATAGCATAACCATATGATTCTAACAAGTATAATCATGACATGTAAATTTAAGAAACGTCTTCTGATGAAATCGGTGGGCCCCACACGAACATTCCAAAAACAATTAACTTTAGGGATAAGTTATAGACCATCCAACTTAGTGTTGTACGATCCACCTCCTCTGGTATCGTCCCTTTATTTTCCTCGGATCGGAGTAGATCTAAGAAAAGGTGAAAAAATTCTCACATGAAGATACCTAGAACGAGAGAAAGAGAGAAGAAGAACGGATAAAGAGGACTCAAGTACTTACCATTACGCATACAACGTGATGAACGGAAGATTTATTAGATGTCAGATGAAGAATATATCTTGATCCCTAGCATTGGCCTTCAAAAAGATCCAAAATGAGAAGAAAAGTGGTTAATCCCATTGGTTCTAAGATTGGGGAGGACGGGTTATCTTAATAGATCATTAAGGTCATTTTGGACATTTTACATAGGATTTTAGACTGTGCACAATTTTTACGCATAGTTTTTCAAACTGTGTGTAAACCATGTGAGACGGTTCTGCCCGAAAAAACATCATCCACACGGTTTGATCAAACTGTGTGTAATCCATGCATGATTACCTATGAAAAAGATGAATTTTCACAGTTAGGATGCACGGATGTGTGCCAACCATGTGATATGGATCTTTCCAAAAAAACATCATCTTCACGGTTAGGAAAAACGTGAATAAATCCTACATGGTTTACTATAAACTATGTGCCAAGCCAGTTTTCCCCCAAAAAGATGGGTTCCGGGCTCCGAACAAGCCCCGGACACCCTCCTAAGATTTACTAACTCATTAGGCATCCATATTAGGTCCAAAGTAAATATTTATACTGAAAATTAAAGGATCTATACCTGAGTGAAAAACTGGGTTCTTACAATGTCGAACCATCATCATGTACAATCCTTTGAAGAATATAAGTTATATTATCCATTCATTATAAAAATGTTCACTTCCCA
Organism: Viscum album; assembly: GCA_963277665.1. Classification (NCBI taxonomy): domain Eukaryota; kingdom Viridiplantae; phylum Streptophyta; class Magnoliopsida; order Santalales; family Viscaceae; genus Viscum; species Viscum album. The sequence goes on along the minus strand of OY728131.1, from coordinate 506,117,510 downwards.
ATATAATTATCGTATTTTCTTTAACCTTCAACCATAGAATGATTGTTTCCTCATAGTGAAATAGCTTAAATGTGAGTTTTAATCTTTCCTCTATCCATTATCACTTCCTCATTGCGAAACATCATCCATGATCACGACACAACCTTCATCATCTCTTCAATCAATTCTTATAGTTTTTTTGTGATCATTGATAAGGGTTGAATCTTGTGATGCAACATATTCTCAATATTCCATTAATTTTCACATGGTTGGATCCCATCTTCTTCATTCTTAAATCATGGTGCATCTCCATTGAACCATGGCACAAGGTTCTATCATGGTTGTTGAAATTTTTCAATGCATATAGTATATCGTAGTGCAAGGGTTTCCATCATAGAATAGGGTTCTTCAAGTTCAATCACTGATAGAACTCATGATTAATCACGTATAGTGACATCTCCCTAGATTTAACCTCACATATCTCTAGGATTTTTGGATTTCATCACATGTGGTTATTCAATGCATGATCTGATTCTAACATGAGCTAGGAAAACTCATCCCTACTAATTCATTATTACATAGACTATTACCCACTCAAGTTAATCCTATGTGGTGTGTTTTTTAAATTATTTGATCATACAAAGTGCCTTATTTCCATTCCATTTTTATCTTTTCTCCCAAAATTCTCCAGATTCAAAATAAATTAATTCCTACCATAAAACAATTGAAAATAACATAATTTAAACGAAAACCAATAAAATAATAAAATTATTAATAATAATATATGAATGAAATATAGTTATCAAAGACATAGATATCCAATATAAGAAATTTATCTACATCATATCATATATTAAAATATATTAAATTTTATGAAAAATATGTTCTTTATGAAAATATTAAGAAAATAAGTTAATTTAATGATGAAGATATATCTAATAATACTAATGGGTTTTTTTAGAACATCTCATACTAAAATAAAATAAAATAAACTCATTTAAACATAGATAAACCATTATATAATCAACATATAAAAGGAATAATATAAAATAAATTTTTATACCTCAAGTTCATTGGCCTCTATCTCGATTGAGTATGGGAAATATCACCAGATCTCTTACATCAATACATAAGTACACATCTAACAATATCTTATACAATTGACCATAAGATATTCCTTATGTTTTTTATCACTTTTATGGTCTTTTTAAAACTCATTACATCTCCATTTAATTTTTTTAACATCTCTATATGACCATCTAATAAAAATACCTCCCCTTAAACTCTTTAATGGGTAACATCTATAAAGAAATAAATCTTAAATAATAGTGAGACTGAGGAACCATATCCTAATATTCAACTCATTGAACAAGTATTCAAAATCCTTCACAACATATAATTTTACAATTTTAATAACTTATGTTGTCTACTTAAAACTTTTCTAAGTTCATCATCAAAATATTTTTTGGGAAAATTTCCATCACAATTGTCCTTGAAATATTTTAATAACTAATTTAACTATTTAAATTAATCTTTTATAGACATAACCTAAACCTTTTAGGATATTAAGTGATATTAAATTTTTATTTTAATTTGTATGCTCTTTTATTTTTTTAAATTTGACTTTTATAATTCTAAATATACACCCACTAGCCTCTAAGAAACTATATATATTCTAGGATATCATGATAATATACACAATATCCTTTATTTTTATGAAATTGCATGTATTTACATTAATAGAAATATTTTAGAAATAAATTATTTCTACTATATATGGTATTTTGTGTGTTTAAAGGGTTATTTTTAAAAATAATTTTATTCTTTAAAATATACCACTAAAGGGTGGTGGGATCAAATCCCTCATATTTTAATAAAGAGCTTGATAAACTCTTTTATCCTAGGTAAAATATTTTTATCCATATATTTTTTGTCAAACATGTTGAATTTGATGCATCACAATCCATTTGAATTAAACCAGTCATCATTTATTGTTTATAAAAACTCTTTATTAATAAAAAATTTCTCTTATAAAATAAGATAAATGAGATAACTATGCACATCATTTATATAGATCTATCAAAGCTTGAAATTTTCTTTTTCATTCAACTTCATGAATTAGAAACCCTTTTCTTCATCGGGATTAAATAACTCTTTGATTTATTATATGAGTAAAAACTATAAGCTTAATAAATTGTTTAATTATATTTGAACTCTTATATATTTACAACATTTTTAAAATATACAATTGGTATCATTTACCCTTGAAAATTAAATAATTGATTTCTATATCACTGATATCTAACATAGATTTTCCAAAAAGTTTATAAAACCCTATTAGATATCCCAGTAAATCCCACCACATATGGAAACATATCCCTACTTCCTATATATATCATTATGTTTTAATTAACATGGTTGGATCATTAAGAAAATAGTTTATAGTGACCCCAGTTTTCCAATATGTAAGTCTTAGCTCATTTTTGAGTTTTACTGAACTGGGCCCTTAATAAGGGTAAAATGGAAATTTCCCAAAGAAAACAACCTTAGAAATAATTTTTGACAATTTTTTTTCTCAAGACATGATATTTACCCTTGGGATATAATTTTGTGGAATTATAAACTAGTTTTATTTTTGGGATATGTAATGTTTATTAAATAAAAAATATTAATTCTTAAATAAGTGAAATTCGATATCTTCTGAATGGAGCTCCAAATGAAAATTCTGAATTTACAATTGAGTTCAGGAATACTATTTTTACATAGGTGAGGTAAAACTCATTTTTGGTTCCAAAACCTAGGTCGAGCCTTTATGGGACCTTTTATATTGTTTTGTTTTTGTTTTTTATTCCCCTCTCCCCTATTCTCTCACTCATTTTCATGAGAGGAAGGGAAACCTTTACCAATATTGAAATCACCAAACTAAGGGAGGGGATGGGGGAGAGGGAGGTGGAACCATGTTAGAGAAGGATGGTCAAAGCCAGATTAAGATGCTTCATCCATGGAGTGTGGATCATTAATGTGTGACCTTGAATATTTAGTGATTCAACATGAGGTGATTCTTATTATTTTTATTTCTGCCTCTTCTTTTTATTGATTCTTCCCTTTTTTTGTATTTTGACTATTGGTGGATTTATTAAGGAATTTAAAGTGGATATTCATGGTGGAATATGCGAATTAGGCTAGTTCATAACAATTATTCATCTATAATTATAAATCACACTATAAGTGTTTTTATAACAAACATCATGTATACCAATGGTGTGATGAAGGTTAAAGAGGGTGACAACATGGTGTTTTATCCATATGGACACACCATATAATACCATTAGGTATAGAACTTGGGTTTTAGCTATGTAAACATCCAGAAACCCAGTGTTAGGTACATTAAGTATAATAGTACACTCCATGTCAGGTTACATGACATAGCTTGAGCAGGGTACATGACTGGGTACCTTGTGTGGCTTACACATCATCTTTACATAGAGGAACATTGAGTAACTTGGAAAATAAATTATAATATGGTGTTGGAACATGCCCAGATAGAGGCCTTTAGTGTTCATTATATGTACACCATGGTACACATCATGTACCTTCCCCGTAGAGGGGTTCTGCATGTTTTCTCACCCTGGAGAAATATTTGGATAAGTAAGTAGTCCATTATGAGTATATTTCCATATAGAACATAATATTGTGTTATTATATTCTATAAAAGAATATTTTTTATATGATTTAAGTCTAGTTTCAGAACTTATTCTGTGACAATGAAAATGGGTTTCATGTGATCATCTAGGTCAGGTGTGAGGACTATAAACCCCGTGAAAGTTATCTAATGATGGGGTATGGAACACTCATATATATTCATAAACAAATTTACTCTATGAGTTTGTTGGTATATTTGAGTCCTTATAGAACTGATATTCATGAATACAAGAGTTTGGGTTAGTCTTCGATGGTTCCCTATACGTAGCAAGATAGCATGATGGAACTTATAAATTAATGTGGAACTTTAGGATGTTTCATCCCTCCCCTACACCCCAAAGTTAGAATTGCTGCATATGGTTTAGATTATAGGATATGGAAATAGTATTTTTATCGCTTTTTGTATTTTCCTTCATGTCCATCTATCACTTTTGGTTGTAGGAGATGGAGATTAACATTTTTGAATTATTCTTAGTGGATATTTCCTAGTACCATTGGTTCTAGTGATTATGATGTTAGAATGGCATAGATATGGGTTTCAGTTAATTCCTTAAGCTTGGAATTATTATGGAGTTGTGGGTTATCCCTATTATTGATGGAGTTAATACACCCCCAAAGATGTGGGTGTGAGTCCACTATGTTGGGTAGTTTTCTCGGAGCTCCCTCATAGAGATGTGAGTCCACTGATATGTTTTCGAGTGGTGATGTTATAGTTATGGAGGCTGAGAATTGGGGATGTTCTATGTGTTAGGTATTGGTATCTCCCTCATCCAATATATGCACTCATATGAGGTTAAATTCCCCAATTATGGCATCAAATCGATGATATGATGAAAGGGGTTGTATTTGCGTTACAAGAATATATTTCAGTGCTTATGGGATTATGGTTCTCGGGGTTCTCCAGGGTACCTTTCAATATGATTCTCTTGTAGATCTGGGATAGGTGGGTGGGGAATCCACCTTGAATTTTGTTGATCCACCCCCCCCCCCACACACACACACTTTGAGCCTGATTAGGTTATAATACCCCCATGGATCCTAGCATGCTTAAGGATGTATATATTCCCTCTTATAATGTAGGGTATAGAACTTCCTAGTGGATTGGGGCATGGGTCACCCATCTGTAGGGTTGGTAAACCCTTTAGTTTTTTATCATTATCAAGGTGTGTGTTACTCACTTTTATTATATTATCAGTTTGGGGCTTTGAGTGTGATTCTAGAAGGTATGCCTTTATGGAATGAGATGTTTATTGAGAAACATGATGTACTGATGAGTTCGGTTATTCACCATGCGTGATGGGTGGGTGATAATTATAGCATATGGGGAGTGGATTATAGAAGATGATCCTCTTCAGTTTAGGATATTACTGAATATATCCCTTGATTACAACATTTTTTTTTGATTTTTGATTCCCCTCATGAGACCTATATGGTTTGACCACCCCATATGGGGTTGGGTATGGAGGTGCTTTCCCTTAATGTGGATGAGAATAGAGGTTTTTCTCCTATTACATATGAGTGGGGGTGTTTTCCCCTAGGAAATAATGTATATTTTTGATTCTTCATTACATAGAGTGAGTAAACTATCACAGTGTCCTTGGTTCTCCTATAAACTCTGGTTGAGTGTTTATTGGGAGGTAAATCCTTATCTTTATTTGTGTATTTTTCTTTCCCTTTTTTATGGATTTGGGAGGTTTTTTGGTTCATACCTTGGTTATAGATATCCTATAACCCAAGGCCCTTTATGTTTATAGGTGGTCCTATTAGGTATTTCTATATACACCCACACATGGGCCCTATAACCACAAATGTTGTTTTTGTATAGAAAGTGCACAGGTTGGTGGAGATTTCATAGGCATAGAGTTGTGTAGATAGAGATTAGTTGTGACTGGGGGGAAATATTTATAGTAGTGATTGGAATGGAGTTGGTGTGGTGTAGTGATCTCAATCTCTTTGGTTACTCAAGGCTATCATGTCATCTTGGGGTTTGGGGCCTTCTATTTTTTCCCTTCTTATGATGGAATGTATATTTTATTCCCCCATTATTCTTAAAAAATGTATACATGCATATTTTGATTCTAAATTTGATATATATCTCATGTGTGGTTGTGGATATTTTATTGGATGGTGATATATATCTATATAATTTTATATAGTATAAGGCTTCCTATTGTGAGATATTTCTTCTTTATACTAGTTTTCATCCCCTGGATTGTTAGAGGTAGGCTTGGGGTGTCACACTCATCTCACATCCCACCCAAGAGAGGACTCATTGGGTTGGGTCATGTCAAATTGGCATTAGATCCAGTGATTATAGTGATGTAATTTTTAGATAGGTGTCTTGTGATCTAGTTTCAGGACATGTGGGTTAAAAAAAATTGAAGGTAAAAAGGTTGGTTTGATATACCAAGGAACGTAGATAGGTTGTGGAAGATGACACATTCCTAATCAAGGAATCTGATAATTCTTTGACTAACTTGAGTGATTTGGGCATTGTTTATAGGGTACAATTGGTATGTCCATGGATCATATAGATATCAGTGCACTATCAGTTTCATGGTGTCACAACTTATCTTGGATATGTTTTTGTGTGATGAAGATATTGATTTCCATCATGTAAGTTATTTTTTTAGATGTGTGAGATAGACTTTTTGTGAATTATGGTAGTAATGAGACTACTCATAGATATCTGAACTTACCAGGTGATACTCTCTCGATAACCCCTTAGAAACTATATGGATACATGGGTGTGGGTCCCCTTGGGGTGTGACATGATTGTGATGAGCCAGATGTTGGGTTTGGGAGCCTTGACTATATGGGATAATCCTCCACATGTGTGCGAAGAGTCCTTCATGTAGAGATCTTAACTCACAAGTGGTAGACAGATGATGGATGATGATGACTATAATGATTTTATCCTAGTTTCTGTTGTGAATATATTTTATAGGGTAGCTCCTGATGTGTTCGAGAGGTAATCTATGTACTTTTTCCTTGGAACCTATGTTTTTTAGCACTAGTATGTGTTATTATCTCATGGTTGTGCTGATGATCAGGAACCAGAGATCCCATTGGAGTATTTAGACTAGTATGTTATAACTCGTTACCCAAATTAGAGGTGAACCTATCTACCTCTAATCTTACTATGTATGTGATTCATCTTTTTAGAGAGGTTTGCCTATGATTTCATTTTGGGGGAGTGAGGCCCTGGGATGATTTTGTTTGTGATGGATGATCACCTAAAGCCTATGTTCGAGTGAATGACCATTATTATAAATCATTTTATGAATGATAATATTAATGGTAGACCACATTCATTAGGAATTGATACCTATATGATTATTAGGGATGACCTACCCCTCCGTCCAAGAAGTTACAACCAAACCTTTCACTGGTTGGAAAACATTGTTTCATGTGTTGTTGTTTCTTAAAAGTATTTTTCCTTTATTTGAAGATCAGGGGATCATATCTTCCCTGGGAGATTTCCCTAATTATCTTGGGGATATGTGTGATGATATTTTGGGAATTAACCACTTTAGTAATTTCCTTGGGTGTGAAGTATATATTGATCTAAGCTCCCATTTTTTATTGGATAAAGTATGGAGATATGTGTAGCGCTTTGTGATGTCCTTAGATATGGGCCTAGACATATTCTATGGTGGATATGAGGTAGGAAATTTTATTCTAGATATCATGAGTATTTTTTTGGGCAAAATTGGATCACCTTTTCTTGGTATCTACCAATATGGTGTGGGGGAATTTTAAATGGGAGACCTATTGTGGTATCCTGATATGTGTGTTGAGGCATATTGCTCTACGATGTGGGGGTTTCAAAAGTTTGATTATTTAGAACATGTTGAACTAGGATCCTAGAGGGGTGGATTGGGTTATCTATGTTGGATGACAACCTGATAGAGGTCAGAGGTGCAGGTGTGTTATTGTTGTTGTTGTTGTTGTTAAAAGGTAAGGATAAAAGTACTGAGTTCATCCTTATGACCTGAAATGGATAAAATTGGTTGGTGCACATGTTGACTGTTGATGAGGAGAGATCAACAGATCTTTTAATGTGTTGAGAAACTCTAATTGAGGTGCCTATGAGTGGATTTTGATGTGAATATATTGTCTTGATATAATAGTCTTTGGGGTCAACCTTTTTGAAGGTGGGGTCATGGTTCACCCATAGGAATTTCCTTACTAGATAAATTGTACCAAAGTAAGAGTGATTGTTCATGAAATAATTTCATACTAGTTTCAATGGGCCACCTGAGGATTTAGAAATAAGGTTTTGGATGTAGTGCATTAATGAAATTCTCTAGGTGAGTCACAGTAGTTTTGGGAGATTCCCCTATGGTGGTTTGAGGTTGTTTAGAATTCATAGAAGAATAAGAATATCAAATGTGGTATCCCTGGTATGAGTGATAGATAAGAGATACATTCCTGAGTGGGGTTATATTTTGGTTCCTTTTGGGTATATGGACCTTAAAAAGCTATAGTATCTAATTTGTGGGTGTGTTTTATATTGGAACTATGGACACATTTAAGTATAACCATCGGAAGATATTTTACCAAAACTTACCATGTGGAAACCAATATATGGAATGCAAACCCATTCTATAATTCTCAGAACATTGAATGTTAACCACACCCAATTCACCACACTATTCCACAAAACCTTTGGATGATGGACATATAAGACTATAAAAACCAACAGTCAAAAGAAACACAAAAGCAACAAAATATGATATTGTGTTGTCCAGACTTACATCCAAATCCAAAGATAGAATATTACTTTCATTTTTACTCAATAAAAAAAAGGATGATTACAATGTTTAGCTTGTCTCTATGTCTCTAAATTTTAAATCATAGATTGATGAACCCTTCTATTTATAGTAATATCTAGTCAGTTCTCTTGGTGAATTCCACCGTCCAATTTTTCAGGGGTGAATCCACCTCAACTAATATTCACAGAAGATCCTATATTCGGTCAAAGAATTACACCACCTAAAGTCCCCTAGATGGTGCATTTTTTTATCCTCTGGTTACTTTGGATAGATATACCACACACTTATCCCACCAATTTAGGTGAGTTCCACTCTGATTGTAACTTTCAATCACCCTATTATTGTATGTAATATCCATTTAGTGCCTTCTGATTACACCATTTGATCACATCATCTAGTCTAATCATTCTGAATATACTTTTATTTTTGAATTTTCTAGGAACCTCAGAACATGATTTATTCCACTCCATAAACTACACCTAACGATCTAATATTATACCACCTATAGTTTCTTCATTCATCGTTTATAATGAATTATCTAGAAAATGGTTTTCACATGGATAAGCCTAGAAATATACCACTTGAGAATAATTTTATAGACTTTATCAACGGGTTCCCTTCAGCTTCCACAAACCTCCTTCTTCTCTCTTGAATTATATATACAACTACTTAGTTCCCTAACCATTTCATCTATTCAACCCAATCTTACTAAGGAAAAACATTGCCTCCATACACCTTAGGTAACAACCTTTATCAACATATCAGTTGGGTTTAGATTCCATTAAATCTTTCATAGATCAAACACTTAATCCTCCGATATCTGAATGTTCTTCGTGTAACACCTTGAGATTTCGGGATATATTTCTCTTCAAATAAAATTAATTTCTTTAATATCTTACGATACACGCAACTCCAAATCTAAATGAACTATAATATATTTAATATTATAAAATTTTCGTTAAATTAGAAAATTGAATAGGAATAACCACATTTTAAAAAAATATGTTTAATGTTTTTTTATATAAAAAAATATATTGATAAATAAGTACTCAATTTTTAGTAAATTTATTATTTTCTTTAAAAATACATTTTCCCACAAAAATGGTTATTATTTATTTTTGTGTGAAAATAAAATAATTATTTTTTTATACTTTTAAAAAAATTATTTGAAAAAATTAACTTCATTTTTTAAATCATCACATCAAAATTATATTAGAGTGATATTTTAAGAGTCGTCTAAAAAATGATTTTTCATTGAATAGTGAAAAATACTTATTTTTATTGAAAAATGTATTTCTGTTTTAAACATTTAAAAAGTTTAATTTTGATTTAAAATGATTTAAAATTAAAATTATTTTATTTTTATTATTAATAATCTAATTAATTTCATTATAATTAATTTTATATTGTATTTTGGTATAAAAACTTTTTATACTTAAGAAAACATTTTTTGGAAAACTTCTTTTTGTCACAATTTGTGGGTTTAATTTTTAATTAAATTCTTCCAATTATATGAATTTAATTTAATTAAATTAATTAAATATTTTTAATAATCATAATTAATATAATTTAATATAGTAAACTTAATTTTTTTATAATAAATAATTAAAATAGTAAAAAAAATTACAGTTAAGGTTAAAACTGGTTTACTAGGGGGTTAAAGGTAAGTTTTCCAATTAAACTTGTATATATTTTATTTTATTTCTATATTTTGACCTAATATTATCCAAACTTATAATATCTATCCATTTGGAATCATTTTTATTGATTATAAAATTATTATATTTTAATATTTTAAGAAATTTCAAGTGTGTCCTCTCCCCTACTTATAGAAGGACACCCCCCCCCCTTCTCTTCTTAACGCCACTTTGAGCTATCTAGATATACCAGAACCTAATTTATTATCTTATAAACATACCTATCCACGAATTATATGTGTTTTTATTCTTAAAATACCATTCTAATGGTTCTTAATAATGGATATAAATGAGACTAACTAAAGGATGTGTAATCATCCTACCCGACCTCTTTCAAATTATTTCTTCTTTTACATCCTATAAATATTTTTTATTTATGATAAAATAAAAAATTAAGTATACTAAATATTCTTAAATGTTACTATGATTATGTAACCACCATTATTCACCCTCTTTTCTATCAAATGGGGAGTGGAAGTATTTCTTGTGTGCATGTGTTGGAAACCATCTCCACATAGTGATACAATTCATTTAGCATAAACATATTTTATGGAAGGGTATTATTATAGGTTTAATGTTTATAAATTATATTTATGGTATAATTATTCTTACATAATTATAATATCATATCTACCTTCCTACCTTTCAATCTATTGGAAAACAATAATATCGTTCGTGCGTATGTGTAAACTACCCCCTCCATGAAGCGATGTGATTTGTTTTTCATTTCCTCTTTACATGGATGATAATAAGGATATATTTAATACATATATATGATTTATATGATACAATAATGATTTTTTAAACTTTAATTTTTATTTACCTTTCTTTTATTCCATCTGTCGAAATGTGAATACAGTGTTCATGCGTACATACGGCGTACTGTCTCCATGAACGGTGTAAATCATTTTTCTATCTCTAAATTTTATTGATGGTTATAAATATGAATATAATTAATATATATTATATTTATATCATGATTAATATTCTGTATATTATGGAACAATGATCAAATAATAAGGAATATAACTACCAAACTAAAACTCTTATGAAAAATGAAATAGTTAATACCTAGAAATGACAATTTTAATAAGGAGTTATTAATAAATGGGTGTTTAAATGTTATAAATGGATAATATATGATATTATAAGTATTTAAATGATTATATTATATAATTTTAATAATTTTTAATTTATTATATATGATATTAGTGAACTTTTTAAGAAATTTGAACTTAAGGAAATGGTTTCTTGTCTGACTTTTATTTTTATAATATTTATGTCATATTCACCACCTATTTACTTTATTTGGTATATATAATAACCATGAATATATTTTATAATTATTATCATGAAAATTAAGGGTATTTAAATATCCATTTAAGTCTTGCTCTTTCATGAGGTTTTGATTCAGAGATTACCTAAACAATAAGGGTTTAATGTTACAATCTCATTGTCTATCTAGATTGTTTATGATTATGTTTACGATGATAAAATTTCATAATATACCTCTAAATAATATCAATAATTTTATTATACATTATTTATTTATGTAATTTTAAAGTAATATTATCATTTTCCTCTATTGTTTCCTTAAAATAAATAAGAAAATGTTTTTAAGAAAAATATACTTTATTTCCTCTTTGGTCAGAAATCTTTTTCTTACATGTCTATTTTTTCTAAAAATTGTTTTTAAGAATGTTTCTAATATTATATTATGATTTTTTAAATTCATTTTTTACCTATTTTTTAATTTTTTACAAAATTATTTAAATGTAATATTCTTTTTATTTTTTGAATGAGGTAATTTGAATTTTTACTGAAATTTTGAAAAGAATATTTATTTTAATATACCCAGCATGAATGGAATTTCCTATCATCATGAACACTAAATGATTCGAAGCTTCATTTACAATTTTCCAATGTTCTTTTCAAATAAAATCTTTTCCTTAATATTTGGGAAGTTTTTAAATTTTAAATAAGTCATTTCAAAATTAAATGTGTATTTTTTTCAAGAAATATTTCAAGTGATCTTATAAAGAAATTTTTCATTTAAGATAACATCATTTGAGGTTAATTATTATTTAATATGGATATGATCTAATTATACCATATTTATTATTCATCTATATGGTTTATGGTTAAAATGGTTATATTTTTATGAAACCTATTTATTTTCCACGGGTTATGTTATGATGAAATGTTGAAATATTTTTGAAGATTGTTTCCTTTCCATGGGTTATGATATATAATGAATGGTTTATAATATTTTGGAACAAATATGAATGGATTATGATTATTTGATTGGTGGTACAAAAAGTATATATCCCTCCAATGCATTGGGTAAGCATCGATATCTCATGAGACAATAAGAACTAGAAAGGGAAGTGAATCCAGTTCAGTAATGGACTTTTTCCACTATGATAGTCTTGGGAGTGAACCTTGACTAATAATATGATGGAATAGGGAGTGAACCCAATCCATAATAATAGTCTTGGTAATGATCCTTGACTAAGTAAATGATTTTATATGATTATGTGTATGCCACAAACTTATGACTTATGCCAATGTTATGCTCTCATGGATCATATTATTTGATTCCTTTATGATTCATGTCTTATGAAAAGACATGATTTATTCCATAAATCAAGATTAATATATACTATATATAGGGTATGGTTTTCAAATGTTAAGTTTATGTTCTCAAAACCTTATTCTCATTTTATACTTAAGTGACCACTGATGTTTCTCTTTTTTACCCTTACTGAGAATATAAGCTCACCCTTTTTTATGTTTCCTTTACCCAGGTTATAAAGAAAGGTTTTAAGTGTGATATTTGTAAGAAGGGTGATATTTATCTATAACTTAGGGGTATATGATGTATATTTCTTTTGAATAAGTTGTTTATATATCCATGTTTTTAAATACAATAAACCAATATGATTATATCATGGATCGTGATGTTATGTATTTGAATATTCATCTAATAAGATGTAATATTTATATATTAAAATTATGGGTCATTATACTTCATCTGATAGTGAAACATCATATCAACTATCGCCCTTTCCTGAGATCGAGGTTTTCCCTAAGTGGTCGACCTCTACAATGGTTTTCCTCAGCTTTTAATTTTGATGTAGGAGCTCATGGAGGCCTCGTCCTTGATTAATATAACTTTGGTAGCACATTTCACTCATCATTAACCTTTGTTGGATTCATTTGACATATTCATATTTAGCTTCGGGGTTTTCACGATACGATAGTCATTGTCTTTCTTGAAAAGTTTCACATAATTATCTATTTTTCCTCAAAGGCATATTTGATAACAGTGTGGTCTAAATATCCTCACTTATACCATGGATCTCATTTATTTCTATTCCATTAGTTGTATTAATTACATATTAAGTTTGATTATCTAATGACAGAAATATGGGATAGTCTAATTGAACTCCTAGTTCCTTTTCAAAATCCATCCATCCTTCATGTGTTAGGGAATATGTTCAGTCATTTGTTGTGCATGGAGAATAGAACATTTTGTGTTTGTCATCCCGTTTAACCATGTTTATAAGTCAAGGTTTATGATTCCAAACCACCGATTGATTTGGTTTGGATATCTATTAGAGAATAAATTTTGTGCAAGTAGAAGGTTGTCTTTGAATCAGGGATAGATTTTTGTTCTCCATGAAATCTATTTATTCATGTTGCTTCATCCTATTTCTGAGGGTGCATGGATACTCATAGGGTGGATTCTCCCTATCAGAATGTTGAACCAGAGGTTTTTAATCCCTGAGATTATTCTATGTATTATGAAAAGACTCTTAGTTTGGTTCCTCCCCTTATTAATCTGAGGTCCAAGAATCAGGACCTAAGATTTGAGTACATCTTTGCAAGGTTGATTCATGATTTAAGTTCTCCCAAGTTGACAGATCCGACCTACGGAGGGCCTTATTCTATGATTATTCCCTCTTTTACTGATTCAGTTAAGGCCAAAGGGGCGATTCAAGGCTAAGATATTGAGAAACACACTGCTAACAGTGGTTATGTAATTCAAGCTAATGTAAGGGTTCTTGGAGAGGTACAAAACACTGTTGAGAATGTGTTAGTGAATCTGAGTAATGGGATTCCTGATCAGTGCAAATCATAAAATCCAATTAATATCTAAAAACAACTTTTTAGCATTGAATGAAGTCATAGAAGAGAATGAGGACCCTTAAGGATAGAAAATGGTTATCCTAATATAGAAATTAAAATAGGTCGAGTTAAGATTTTTAGAAGATGAGTAATCAAGTAAAAAATATGGGGACTCCCAAAAAAATTTGGATTACGGGTATGATTATATGATTGGGACTAAATCAAGGAAAGTGAAACAAGGGAATATCATATATGGGATTTTTTAGGTCCACAAAGGGGGGGAATCAAGACCCCACAAAGATTACATAAACACCCCAAATACAATAGTAATAAGATCATTAGAAAAGGTAAGTTGTAATGGGATAGTGGTTATATTGATGGAATCTACATTGATTGAAGGTGTGTAATTAGTTTTACGAATCATGGGAAAGCAAAATCCTACTTAGTATAGAAAGTCACCTAAGGGTGAAGCCAAGTTACATGAGTGTATGGTGTTGGATAAAGGTCCAATCAGGGTGGGAGGAAAAATGGGAGTGGATAAAAAATAAACACTTGGAACTTATTCCAAATTCCAAGGAGTAAATGTTATAATAATGCCTTTATATCAATTCTCCAAAATAGGTAGATGATAATATGTATAGGAGAAAGATTGAAGTATCCATTAATGAGGATAAAAGGGAATATATTGATAATAAATATCGCATTTTATAGTAAAGATTCAATGAAGGGAAGATAACCTTAGAGGAATACATCAAAACATGGAATAAAATGGTTGATCAGATTGAAGCTCATTTACAAGTCGATCTAGAAGTCTAGGTAAATGTGTGGAATTTGGTTTTATTTAGAGTAGTGTACTCTAACATCCATATCTTTGTCTTTGATTAATTTTTTAGCTCTTTTGTGGATAGTTTTTGTGTGAAGGGACTATTTGGTTTCTCAATTTTTCTTAAAAGTATTTTTTGAAATAAAAATTTACTTTTTAGTGTGTATGAATATCCCCAAAATTATATTTCCAAAAAAACTTATAAAGTATTATTCATTCTGAAGAAAATTTTCATGCTTATGAAACCCATTAAGTACTGGAGAAACACCTTCACAACCTCCCAATTCTCTCTTCCAAGGTTCGATATAAAGCTGAAAACAAATCCTACTACTATTTTAATGTATAGATGAGTACAAACCATAGAATACATCAAAATTAATATACTTGATTCATATAGAAACTTCATTATGTATTTGACCTCATACTTTTTCTATGGTTCCTTCTCCTTACTTATCTTGAAATTATCATTCATTGGTGTTGTCACTAATTTCACTTTTCTTAGGATGAATTGCTCCATTACCTTCTATATGTAGTTTACTTGAGTCAAGTAAAATGTACTAAAACTAATTATTCTTATAATTCTCATCCCAAAAATCCATTTTTCGGATTGATATCCTTCATCCTAAAACTTACATACAACTCATATTTAAAATCATCATTTTTTCCTTTACTAGACTCATAATTATAATGTCATAAATGTAAATAAAAAGGATGATAAAACTCCCATAATTAAACACATTTGGGTAAAATTAATGATTATCATTTATATGAATGATATTTTGATCATCCATGGAGTCATTGAACTTCTGGTTCCAATTTCTTGGTGCTTTCTTCAAACTGTAAAGGTAATATTTTAGTATGCACACAAGTACCTAGTTCTAGTGATCCTTGAAACTAGTCAGTTGCTCTATATAAATTTATTCATCTAAATATCCATCAATGAAAGTTGTCTTTATTTCTAACTGCTCAAGATGAAGTTCTTCTAAGGAAACCACACTAAACACCATTCAAATAGTCAAGTTCTTTATTATCGGAGAAAATATATATATAAAATCCCCTCCTTATCTTTGTTTAAAACCTTTAATAACAAGACTTTACTTATACCTACACCTAGAATATACCACTAACTATATATAATAAAAACATTTTTTATAAGATTTTCTTCTAAGCAGTTCTCTTTATCAACTCCCATGTTTCATACATTTGGAGGGAATCAATTTCATCCCTCAAGGAAAACTCCTAATTTTTTGACTCTTTCAAACTCCACACCTCATCCAGGGTCTAGGTATCTCCATTTACCATCAGAAGAAAATAACACAATATTATTATTTACCTTTTCACAAGTCATTTCACTCCGGTATACCTTTTTAATTTTATTTACCTGTCAGCTCTTTCTAGTACTACAAATTCAGATGATATATCCTTCAAAAAATATCTCAAGATTTTTTAGTACTTTATCTTTATAATACATATAGCCTTTGAAACACCATAAGAATTTTACCTCCTTTTTGTAACTCCTATGGATGGTACAACGTTTCTAGAACGTTATGCTTCATTAATTCTCTATAATTTCCAAACATAAATTTAGGTGAACCTCTGATTTTGATTATACTTTTATTTTAATATAATTTTATACCATGTTCAAATACTTCAATGGGATATATTTATTGAATATCACACTTTCACGTATGAATACCCTTAAAGATTTTTTATCCTAGATTTAAAATCTAAACTCTTTATCACCATATCCAACAAATTAATATGAATTAGACTTATCCTTCAGTTTTTCAAACTCCTTGGCATCAACATGGGTACAGGAATGTTTAGTGAAGGCTTTGACTTAGTTGAATTCAATATTCATTCTAGGCTAATAGATCTCAATAATTTTCTTATCTATTATAGATGATAGACTCTGATTGATTATGTAAGCTACATAGTTCATTTTCTCCACCCAGAACACTATGGGGAATCCCATGTGAATCCCAATTCTTCTTTTCTTTTCCACCAGTGTCTAATTTGACCTTCTAAAACTTCATTGTGATATAAATTCCTTGAAAATATCTTATCAAAATAAATCCCCTTCCTATAGTAAATCCTCCAAAATTCTATATTTCTGTACACCCACCATTTTTTGACTGTAAGTATCTAAATTTTTTTCTGGTCACTTTTTACACTGTGGCTCTCTATCTTATGAAATTTATGAACACCTTAGACTTGTTATTGAGAATGTACACCCAAGATTTCTATGTATAATATTCAGTAAAGGTTACATGAAATATTGAAACTCGATGATTGTATACTGGAATTGGCCCCCAAACATCTATGTGTACCAACTACAACTTTTGGTACTTTGGTGCCTTCCCTTCTGTTCACAAAGAGACCTCCCACTACTTCCTAAAGATAGAGTTTTCACATGTTCCACAGTCTATATTGTTGACCTTCAATATAAATTTTTCAATTAGTATTCTCATCCCTTTCTCATTGAGATTCCCCATATGATTATGCTAAATTTTAGTGAAAATTAACTCTCTAGCATGCATTGCACCTTCTGATACACCTGTAAGAGGTATAAAGTCTCGTCCTTCAATCCTTTTTATACAACCATGAAGCTGTGGGAAATTTTCCATACACCTTATTTTATCATTTTATTAAAACTGTAATCATCAAGTTAACCCACCTAGATTAAGTTTTTCTATAACCTCGACATGTTTTTCAAATTCTAAAACTCCAACTTCCTTATGGTTCTTATTTAGATTAAAACATCTCTTTTCACCATAATATTTAGGGATTTTTTGTAACAACCCATATATTTGTATCTTTAGAATATATTATTATATAATTTTTAGTAATTTGGTATAATATAATACACATACTAGAAAATAAAAACACATTATTTCATTATCTTAGAACATTACATTTATTCTAGAATAATACCCATTAAAATACACGCTATTACAAAATAAATAATATTACATTTCTTTATTCATTATGTGTTAATATTGATTAAAAAAAATATGAATAGTAAATTGATATAAACACTGAAGATTAATATAATAACTAAAAGGTGCTCAATATGCATGAAATACCCCATAAAGATCATTTTTCCATAATAACTATAAAAATAAAGAGAAGCATTGTGAAATTGAAATATATTAACAAAGTATGTGTAAGAACCATTTTAAGTGAACTAGTGAGTAATTAAGGGAGAATGATGGTGTATTTTTGGGGAAATAAGGTCGTTTTCCATTACAATTTTCAATAAATATAGTTAGTTGGAATTATTAACATTGGTTAATAATATATTTGGTCATTATTATTGTTGGTTATATAGACACAATTAAGTGACCTTTGAGATTATTTTATGATATAACCAAAATTGTATTACTTTTAGAGACTATAAATATATTCCTTTAAGAATGTGTTTTATGATAAATTTATAAGTGTTAAATAAAATTAATTTTCATAAAATAATTTTATAATACACTTTTTAAATGATAAAAAATCCTAATTAATTTTTATAGAGGTCAAAATAATTATTATGTAATAAAGATTATTAATTTTAAATAAATAAGGATTTTATTTAAAAGTTAAAATAATCATGTTTATAGAATTATTTTGATAAAATAAATTTCATTTTTTTACTCATCGCATCAAAATTATCTTAGAGTGAACTTTTAGTAATTTTTTACAAAACAAATTTGGTGAAAAATGAAAATTGTTGTTTTATAAAAACCATGATTTTATGACATCATTATTTTGTGATCATGATTCAAAAGTTTATGAAACATTTCATTTAAAAAAAATTGAATCAAATAAGAATAAAAATAAATTTAAAAATATTACTTTCAATTTATAAGTTTATACTTTACTTTTTGAAACCAAAAAATGGATTTTTTTTTAATAAATATTTTTTTGAATTCTGTGCATAAAATGGTTTTTGGGAAGGTGATTTTAAAATTGAGAATTATTTTAATGTAAAATAACTCTCATTAACTCATTAATATAATAAAGAATTATTTATAATTCATTACACCCAAAATTATTTGTCTTTTATAAAAAAATAACAAATAATTTAACATTTAAAACCACTCTTCCACAAGTATAAATAGGCATTCTTTCTCCCTATCCTCTCTACTAAAAAACCATTAAGAAGGAATTTACTTACCATATTCCTGTATAAATACCTCCCATGGTTTTCCTAGGCTTTTAAGGAGTATCTATCTAGCTCTAAGAATCTTCCTCTCAAGGTAAGGGTTTCCAATCCTCCTCTTTCATTTTCAACTGTAATTTATTTATTATATTATCTTTTAATATTCCTTTTTATATTGAAAAATGATTTTAATTCCATTTTATTATCATACATATAAATTATTTTTCATTGATATATTACTTACTCCCTCTCATTATATCCTTTTTCCAAGTCATCATAATGCTTATACTATCTCGTAGCTAAAAAACCATCCTAAAATGTTGGTGACGTAAATTATGTGTGCTTTTAATATAAAATAAATACCTATATAGATAAAAACAAGTGTATATGGTTTTATAACATATTCATCGAGTGGTAATAACCCTAAAATTATTTGGTTGACTATATCTCAAGCATTATTTTGGTGCATGGTGAATGGGCCTTTATGGTTCTTTTGGTTTGACGCTCTCATGGGATATGATTTGGATTATTTACATACACTTTTTAAAACCATTATCAAGGATTTATATATCATTGAATTGGTCTCAAAACTTTTAAAATACATGTATTCAAATAACTAGACACTAAAATCATCTTTTTCTTTGTAAAAATCCAATAACTATAATCTTTTATTCTTCACTTGTTAAGGATGATTATTTAAATATTGTGAATCCCTAGTTATTCTTTAGGGATTTTACCTAGATATCATTATCAATTAATTAATTACGTAAAATACTTTCTTACTATATAATCCTTTGTTTTATATGGTAAACTCTTGTAAGATATGCCTCTTTAATCCACTGTAATATGTATTTATTTTTTTCATTCTTTGAAAAATATTCCATGTAATAATTTATTATATGATGGAATTCATTGGAATTTTTATGCCATGGGTGGGGACCAAAATTATATATCCCCCCAGTGCATCAGTAAGTCTCATGAGACAACTAAGATAGGACAATGATATTATCCTTACCTTTTATGTATGATGTCTTGGAACAAAGCCCTGGCATTATATTTAATATATCCAACATTATGAATTCCCATCACTATATGATTATATATTATTATAGAAAATTTATTCATTGTATTTTTGGTATTGATTTATTTATTCTCTAGGTTTCTTGGGTTATAACATAACTTATTTTATTTATCCACACCATAATTTATATTTTATAATATATTTTTTGTCTGATACCCCCTTACTGAGCATCTGATCCCACCCCTTTATATATTTTTTCTTCTCCATGGGAAACAAATAAGTGTAATACATATGAAAAATGGATTCAAAAGAGAATAATATTTTTTTTTAATGTATTTAGATGATGTATTTTTAGTTTCAATGTAATGTAAAACTCATTTATGTATTTATTTTCATGTGACTACTAAATAGTAAGATCCTCAGAATTGTGATATATGTTCCAATGAAATAAATAACCATTGGCTCTAGGGTGATAGAGTTGTCACTATTACTATTGGTATCAAAGGATTGTTTAGTAGAAACCTTAGGGACTAGATTTATAAAAACATAGTTAGAAAACCTGAAACCTGGGATACATCCTTAGTAAATTCTAAAAATACTTCTACATTATAGGAAATTTAAATCATATTGTTGTTTATGTACTAATTAAGTATATACCATTTTCTATAAATGGTGCCTAATGGAATGAACAACCATATCAACACCTGAAATAAATGTAGGGATTTCCCTCTTGAGAAATTCAATGATACTAGTGTTGGGTTAGAGTGTATTGTAACTATATTAAGGAAATTGAGTCATTTTATGAATAATAACCTTTCCTTCATGGAAAACTATTACTCCATAGCTTGGTGTATCAATGTTGGACCACTTGATGTAGTAGAAACCACCATCCTTCAATGGGAATAAAAATCCATTAATGGATGAAAAATTGTTCAAGACTCTAGAGAAAGTATTCCTTAACTTGGTGTGTGATGAGAAAGAGAATATTTTCATGGTGTTATATCATCTAATTGGATATACTGACTGATAGTAATCATTTATTCAAAACACCAAGAAGAAGGAAGAAAAAAATGACATGAATTGGAAGTCATTTAGGGAGATATTATTTGAAAATTATTTCCCTTGAAAGAAAGGAGTTCACATGGAAAATTAATTCTTAAAATTAATTCAAAAGGATGAGGAAGCTGTGGAATATTATGAATAAAAATTTAAAAGGTTAGTGAGGCATGATACTGAATATGTATGCAACTTGGAGAGAAAGATTGATTGATTCTAGGGTTTTCCCTATCCTCTTCTGGCAGTGCTCCCTCCCTCCTTCTTACTTCTGGTTTTGTTCTCTTATATTATCTCCTTGCGGCTGGATCTTGATCCTCATTTTTGGCACTGCTCTTCTTGGTGATTTTTTTAGGGATGTTTCGATGGAACTATCATGATTGTATGTTAAGGGAGCCCCTATCCATTCAAACCTACTCTGGTCACGAGTTCCTTCGCTCCTCTCCAGGTCGGATCTGGATCGGGGGTTCAAAGGTGGTTTTGGTATATGTGGTTCTTCGTTCTATGGTCTCTCTAGATGCTCTAGTGGTGGGTTGTTCTTGTTTGGATTCTGGATTCAGTTTCTTCATCGTCCGGAACCCTCGTCTATTTTGTAAATACTTGTAAATTCCATGTAATTGTTTTTAATTATATAGAACATTATAAGTCCGTGAAAATTTACGGCGAATGATTCTGAGAACCGGTGTGCCCGAAATGAATTTTTGAACATTTTTCTGATACGTTCAGTAAACGTTTGAGGGTGTTTTTGTAACTTTTGAACCAGTTCTCAGAATTGAAATTTGAGGGCACTGTTGAACTAGCAGCACTGGTATTCTCTTAAGGATACCTTCACCTCGACCACAGTAGGTCAAGGGTGAAAGATAGTTTTTCACTTTATCTTGGAAGAAAAAAATAATAAAATAGTTTAACATTTTTTTTTCTTGAAACCCCCTCCTTTTGAGTTATGGAGGTGGGGACCACCCGAAGAAGGAAACCCCCCCCCCCCAATTTGAATTCAAATGGTGGGGACCACCTGACTCTTGAACTCCCTCTTTAATGAGGGAGGTGACTTTAGGTTTCCTCTAAATTAATTATGCCTCGTCAATTAATTAATGATTCCAACTTAAATTGTGAAAATAAATTAAATTGATAAAACTTAATTTAATTTATATTGGCACCTCATTCCTTTGAGAGGATTGGTTGGAAAAGGAGAAGGGGAGAACTGGTGGAGGAACATTCTCTCCAATGAATAACACCTCCCAATGAAGATCTTCTTCAACGAAGAATGCGCCATCTTCTCTAATGAAGAATGCACCACCTCCAATGTGGGACGTCTTCAATAACGACGAACCAACGTCCATCCTTATCTCCTCACCGATGTAAAAAATCTTTCGAGGTACGGTTTGTTTCTTTAAATACCCCTTAACCATTCTTGATTTTCTTCATGATTCAAGAATTTTTGATATTTTTTCTACCACTCTAACAGGGAGGGTTCGACCCAAATGAACATGGCTCAACCTATCCGCAATCACTTATGGTTTTTGATGCGATCTTTGCGATGGAGGAGGACGAAAACCAGTGTAGACGGTTGGCACTGGTGGAACTCGAGAGCGGCGGCCGGCACCACCATCGGCCGTAAAGATGGTGGTGGTGCAACCGTGCTGCCAGAGAAGGGACATGGCCCATCGGCCGCATCGGAGAAAGGGTGGCGGCTATTAGGGGCTGTCCACATGACGGAGGCGGCGGCGCGTGACCGTGCTGCCCAGCAAGAAAGGGTCATGGCTTTGCGCTGTGGTGTTGAAGGGAGGACGGCCGACATTCGGCCAGCCATATAGGGGTGGCCCACGACGCACCACCGGAAGGAGAAGGGGCCGAATGTTTCGGCCGACCGAGCTGGACTGAGCGGGACCCATAACGGGTCCCGCGTAGTGGTTGGCGACCAAACGACTTCGGTTGTTCAGTGATGGAAGGCGGGGTGGGCGAGTCCCCCCTACATGTGGCTAGGCCGGGCCGCCTAGGCAGGGCCGCCCAGGCCGGACCGCCTAGCACGGGTCGGGCCGCCCAGCGCGGGTCGGGCCAGACGCAGAGGGCCAGGATGGACCCAGTGGTTCAGGTCGACCCGAACCAGGTCAGGTTGGCCCAGGCCGGGTCGAACTGGACCCAAACTAGTTTCAACCCATTCCACACTGTTGGCCATAACTTTTTCACCAAGCATTCGTTTGACAAACTGTCTATGATTCCAAAAACCATGTAGCGAGACGGTCCTTTTGGTATACCCCACTTGAGATTTGGATAAATTTGGGGTATGGTCATGTTGGATTGAGCACGAATTCAACCGGGCCCTCGAGACTAAAAGGATAATAACTTACAGATTGGGCATTTGTTTGATGCACTGCCTATTGCGTTGAGACCCCTATTTTGTGGCGGTCCTTTGGGATACTTATTTGTTGTACTTCGTGTTAGTTGGAGTATCAACTAGTATCTTGAGGAGCGGACCCTCCCGGAGATAAGCGAGCTTAGTGTGGGAACCCTGTAGCTGGTTGTAACATGAGAAAGGGATCCTATGTGGGTTTGTACTTTGGGATCCTATGTGGGTCTGTGTTTGAGGGTACCACATGGATCTGCTCTAGGAATTAATGTGGGGATACTCTAGGATCCTTTGTGGGTCTGCTGTACTAGGATCTTATGTGGGTCTGATGATGTACTAGGATCTTGTGTGGGTCTGATGATGTACTAGGATCTTGTGTGGGTCTGATGATGTAGTAGGATCCTGTGTGGGTCTGATGATGTACTAGGATCCTATGTGGGTCTTTTCTTTGTGATCCTTTGTGGGTATAATGATTTAGGATCCTACATGGGTCTTCCTATTAACAGAGTAAGATGATTTAGTAGTTACATCTAATCATCTCTACTACTGTACCTAAGTTATACCTGGTGTGAGCTGAGTTTGTACCTTGTGGTAATTTACTTTGTGGTAATACCTTGGTGGTATTCTTCTATGTGGAGTACCTATTTGGTACTTACCATCATTGTATTCCTTCCTTTGTGGAACATTTGAGCTTTGGGCTTTTGAGTTGGACCCTGTGTTTTCCTCATGATTGAGATGGGTATACTTGATAACTTAGGTATATGTATGGGCATATACCTAAGTAGGGTTTTCAGTTGATTTCATGATTTTTGGTTTATCCTTTTTGGATTTTGTGAGACCTTGAGGGACTCAGGAACCTTACTGAGTATCGTTATACTCACCCCTACATGGGCTACGCCCACACCTTATTGTGTTTCGTGCAGACAACGGACATCACTGACTAAGGATGAGAGTACCAAGATTGGAGGTATATCAGAGGTGGAAATTAGACACGGAATAGCACAGAGACAACTATTCGAGAGTTGTACCTACCCCTCAGGTAGGATCCTTGTCAGGTGTTCATAGGAGCTGTTTCAGTTTACTTGTACTTTTTTCAGTTTCTTGTACTTTCCAGTTGGGCTTGTATTCTGGCCCATTTTACTTATTTTACTCACTCTGTTTACTATTCATTTGACTCATGTTTGTATCCTTATGTGTGCTTTTTTTCATGTGTTATAGGTTATAAAGTCAATGCCTTCCTGATTTTAGGGAATACGCCTTTCGGTGCTAGTCTCCAACCCCTGGCCTATGGAAGGAGAGCTTGGGGTAGTCACGGCACGGGCCCCAGGGGATAGGTCGTGAAATTCTTGTTCTTTCGATGGGAATTTGTTCTCTTTTCGTGGGATATGGGAAACTATTACGTGATTTTTTATGGGTGTTTCTTCTTCGGATCCATTTTTTGGTGAATGTTTGTTGTGGTTGTCTGCGTTAGTTTGTTCTGGTTACAGTGATGTTCACTCCTAGTTCGTTCCTGGTTGGTTCTCCCTCCGATCATCAGCTCTGGAGGCCCACCTATGTCAATGTCGATGTTGGCGGTGGCTTACCTTGGTGACTATGGTAGATGGAAGTAACGTGACTCCAGTTGACGTGGTGATTCTCAGATTGAGGCCTCCTCGAGTTTGGTTTTGGATTTAAAATTTCAAGTTTGTTTTAATCTTGTTGTAAATTTGGATTGTTTCATGTTTTATGTGGTTATCGCTTTTCCTTAAAGTGGATTATAGAAAATAAAAATAGAATTTTTAGGTCAGAAGTAGATTGTGACTTGTACTATCAACAACAAAAATGAATTCTCTAAGTCTCTAGTTTTAAATGTGAAGTAGGAGGAGAAGAGGGTGCTTGAGAACCATGCTGGAAAAAATTTGGAAAATGACAAGAAAGGAAGGATAGAATTCCCAGCATGAAATACCTATGGGAAGAATCACCCTGAAACATTCTTAAAGGGGATGGGTGTCTGCTAAAAATGTGGAGATGAAGGCCATGAAACTCATGAATGCAAGGGTAAGAGAGAATCCACCAATTTCCAATGGTTTAATTATAAGGAGGTGGGAAATTATTCAATTAAATTCCCCAATAATAAAAGGAATATACCATAAAATAGTCCTAGTGAAATTTCTTAGTCGGGATAATTGTATTAATGAGAGGGGAGGGGTGAATCAGTGATACTTTTTCTTTTATGTTTCCTTGTAAATGAAATACCCTTCACTTCCTATTAAATATTTCATTCCCTGTTGAAAATAATTCAAACACACATCCATAGAAACACAAGAATTTAAAAGGTTTGTTATTCAATAATAATAGCTACATCCTTGGTATGGTTTGGAAATGATCCAAAACCACACAATCCACTAGAAAGAAATTCCTTTTGTGTGGAATACAATGAGTAGGATATGCCCTTACACTCGTGTAGCACTATCTAAACAATCCAATAGTGTGTGTGGACCCTCTAGCACAAATGGGGTAATACAATTTTTGTGTAAAAACACATGTTACCTGTGATTCCTTTTCAATTTCAACAAATGTATTCTTTTCAAAAAAATTCTTCACTTTCTTACCTAGAATCTGGTAAGAACAACAAGGAATTTGATATTGAACTCAATCTAATTTCCCAATGCATTTCTTCCAATCAAATTTTTCTGATCCTATCACCAAATCTGATTGCACAATATGATAGATATAAGTCTATTAGAATACGATCAAGATAATTCAAAAATCCTTCTTCCTCATTACAGAAATCCCAATACGGAAATCTCAATCTAATTATCAAGCCTAATATGACGACCAGATGAATATGATGACATGCAGGATAGGATAAATAGCTAAAGATAATAATCAATGAATACGATGATCAGTTGAATATGTTATCATCTTGTCTCTTCTCTTTTAACTTCTCTCCATTGAAACTTCTTCAACATAGCTTAATACGAAAGCTTCTTATTCTCTCTCTAAAATTCTTCAGTACTTATCCTTCTCTCCTCTTCACTGTGAATAGTACTTCAGTTGTCAGGATCACAAAAAGTACACTGTACTTATCTCATTTTATAGGTGACCCATGAGTGGTTTTTGCAGGAATCTGAAATGGTTTCAATCTCAACCAAATTCCTTGAATCTTCATGATTACTTGAATTTTGGGTGTATCTTGAGTTCATACATGCTTCTCAAATCTTCTCGTTTCTTATCGATCCTTCTCGAATCTTCTTCATGACTTCAACTCTTCTTCAAAATTTCTTTTCAAACACCAGTCTGAATCCAACTTCCATAACGATTTTCTCACTCTGATTTCCTCAATATGATGCTCTGTAAAAATTGTATTTTAATTTATGAAGAAATAGATAACTTTAATATTATTCACACACATATCTTTAAATGGGTTTTCTTCGTTATGATTCTCTGTATCTACTATTAAAAATAAACATCTCCTTTTAGAATTTCAAGATCCACCTCGACAAAACATCTATTTATTTCTGTCAACTCTTATCTAGATCCATTTGAATGAAGTGATTCAATCACTTTTTCTTATTCTTCTCTTTATAAAGATGAATTGGTATCAAATATAATATGATGGATCTTGACCCAATTGAAGAACATGATATTTGAAAATAAATCAGAGTTCATCTTTCTCTTTTGAATAAGATAACACTGACTTCTCCTAAACAAAAAATTATTCCACTGGTGATTATAATGAAATAATAAATAAAATGGACCAGTCTCAGCATTTTTGACTTCAGAAACATCCTTCATTCACAAACTTTGTGTCATGACTTAATTCATGACTTTGAATACCTTTGAGAACAGATTTATCATTATCAGTCTTACAATAGAAAGTATTGTAAATTCCCATCCTCTCTAGCATCTTCTGACTCTTCCAGCAATATCTTTCTTTACTTCTCAACCTGAATACAATTTTCTAGAAAACAACTAACTTTAATATGATATACATGATTATAATCAGCATGATTACAATTAGGATGAATACGATTACCATCATCTTTTATCTTTTCATCCACATACAATCAATTTGAATACAATTCTAAGCATCACTTTTATTCCCCCCCCCCTTCTTCCATCAAGATTTCATCATAATTCTTCCAAATACTTGTGATTTATGAGAACTCCAAGACCATCAAATCATCATCACATTTAAATTGTAGTAATATAGACTATGATTCTTCTCCATTAAAATCACTTCTTTCATACCAGATCCAGAGTGAATCTGATGACCCTTTACTTCTAGTAATATTTATCCTAAATGTAGTCGACCTTCTCATTTATATGTCATGCTTATAATCATTAGAACCGTATGGTTATGTTATTTCCAAATATATTATTAGTTATTAGTGGTTACACCCACAACTCCATCCCATGTAGGATGTTTTTTTTATAATTATCGTTTAGTGTTTTGACACCTTTGAGCCATTGTTTGGGTGTACCTTGTATTGACATTCCTAAGGATAATATTTTCTATATTAAATTTCTTGAGTTAAATTTTGAATCTCACAATGTAAAGTACCATGTATTCTCACCACTTGACTTTCCAAAGGTAAGTGTTTTAATTTGATAAATAAATGTTAAATGGAAACTGGAAATTATACTAGGTATATGACTTTGCCTTATTAGATGTAAATGAATGTTGGGTGGCATGTTCATAGCTACCATTTTATGTTGATGGAAGGTATAAGAGTGAACCTTAATTATTGAATTTTCTTTAAATTGTTTAAATGAAAGGTCTTTTTCTACTCAATATTGTCAAACTAATTAAAGACAAGGCTTGAACCAAATGGAATTACTAATTTATTAAGACTTGTTTAAATGGTTTCATACTCAATTAGACTTGTCACACTAATGAAAGGTAATGTCTTAAACCTTATGAAATATTATATGAATTTATTATCAAAATAGTAGTGTCCTGATTCGATCTCACCTTGGATTCCCAAGGGAATGTCTTAATCACTCAATAACCCCATTTTGAATTCAAGGATACAGATTGTTTAGGTTGAGACCCACCTAGAACCCGATATTTGTATAAATTTGGATTCTCAGTATGACACAGTACGATCCCTCATGTAGTACTACAAGATTCCTTGGATACACTCATTTGATCCATCATTGAAAAGTAGGTGCCATGGTTAAATCCCATTGATCCTAGTCATTTATTAGCCCCATTTTACCTTGGATGAACTCCTTGGACTCGATAGGTGTATTATTGTGGAATACCTTGGACTATGCTCCTTGGATTACACTCTTAGCCTTAGATAGGCTAAATTTATTACAGAGTTGGTGACCCTTGAGGTCAATGTTTCATTGGTTATTTCCTTTGAACTTCATTATTAATTAACAATACAGGTTTCCTTGTTACATCTTGGAACCTTCACTATTATCAACATGTGACTTATTTATAAACTGGTAATAATCAGTTAATGAACTGTTTAAAAGTTCATACACCAACTGAGGGTTGAAGCGGGTACTTTGGTATTTAGTTACATTGTACTTCTTTACTTTATATATGAATTCTTTCATATTATTACATTTCTATTACACAGGTATCATATTACAGATATCGTTGGTGGTGGCCCATTACGATTTATCTCACACCCTCTCTAGGCGTCATTTGGTACCCGAGGCAGATTACATGAATGCAGGTTTTGATAAAGAGAAGCATGCATCTTAGAACACTTTATTTCTTACTGTTTAGGATGGATCTTGATAGCAGATGAATAATCCTAAGCTTAAGATTCCTGGGATAGTCTTTTGATTTCTATTAAACTTTTGCAGAACATTTTATTCTTGTTTTCTTGTATCCATGATTTCCAGTTTTCTATTGACATAACATATCATCATCAGTTGTTTTATTCTTTTATGTTATTCCAGTTATTTCATTTATAGTTGTTGTTATATCTATTTTACATTGTGACTTTTTTTACTTATATTTATTTCTCTATTTACCTCTATTTATATGTATCTAATGTGATACACTTTGGTAATGAGGGGATAGTCTCCCCACAGATGCACCCTTGGCCCTCGCTTCTAGTTAGTCGCCTCTGTAATTTGGGGAGATGCACTTGAGGTCATGTGGCCTATCGGAATTGGGGAACCTATTAAGTGGCATCCGGGTCTGGGATGTCACAAAGTGATATCAGTGGTAGTTTCCTTTATTTATTTACTATTTGGAGACAATAGATTGGAGATTAGGAATGCTTGGGACTTATTAATAATTTGTGATTGGGCGTCATGAACCCATGTTTGGGGTAAAATCCAAGTTTCCCAAAATATAATTGTTGTTCTATTTTTCCTATTATATTTGACATTATTTCACCATTGGGTGACGCACATGTTGTGTGGTGTTGTTGATTATTATTCTAATTGGGATTCTATTTTATCCTTGGATCGATGAGATGAGGGAAAGGAGAATTATTACATCCATCATATAGGCACCTAGAATTCGCATTCCATGCATATTTCCATGTCATATAGGTGTATTTCACTACTTTCATTACTTGATATGCCTATGATTATTGAGTGATATTGTGATAGTTAACTTATTATTATATTGCTCTTGGTTGTGATTGAGTGATTGCCTACCTCAATTCATGAGGTTCATGGGACCTTATGGGTTGGGATGAGTAATTTACCAAGTCAATCCATTATGATATAAATAAATGGGTGTCATTTTAATTAATAAGGTGTATGGGACTAATTCAATTGGAATTGTTTTCCATTATAAATTGAAACATGAAATCTAAAATGAAATGGTTGCACATCCTTATTCTTCTTTGTCCTGATTATGAAAGTTAAAGGAGTGAACCTAGTAATTAAATGTAAAATGAAATGAAAATTATACTTGAGCACTTACTAGTACATGGTCATATAAGCAGGTAGTTGGGGTAGTATAAATTGGGTAGTGATCCCTTCCTTCTTTAGATTCTGTAATTGTTTCTATCTATCTACTTAAATCTTGTTTAGAGGTGTGTTCTTATCATTTGTAGATCAATGCCACCATGACGTCCTCATATCATATACTAGGTTGGTGGTGACGACCATGCTTCAGATGTGGTGAGACCTAAGCCACTAGTCTTACCCCCAGGAGTGCCACATGAGGCATCACCTGTGTTACCTAGTCTAGGAACTGATTCCCAAGTTCATGATAGTTTCCTACGTTTGATACAATCCATGCATGGTGCTCTATGGGTTGCACATACGATGGATGATCTGACTTGTGAGTTCTAGCAATAGCATCCTCCTAATTTCTCAAGGGATGGCAGTACATAGGCTTTTGAGTCTTGGATAGATTCCATCATGTCTATATTTGACCATCTAGAAATGCATCTAGAGTGGAGAGTCAATCTTGTTACATACATGCTTTGGGATTCATCCAAGCGTTGGTGGGATGTGGTCAACCAAGACGATCTCCACCAAGACATGATATGGGATGACTTCAAGAATGATTTATATGATAAATTCATTCCTTAGATGTTGAGATCTGATAGATCCATATATTTCATGAATCATGAGAGGATTTCTATGTTAGTTATGGAATATTCAGTTCATTTCACTAAGTTACAATGATTTACACCACTTCTAGCCAGTGATGAGCTTTCATGTTCTATATGCTTAGAGGATGGTCTTGTATATGCCATATATAAGAAAGTGGATGTCTTTCACCTACCTAATTTTTTTTAAGTAGTCAATCAGGCTCTTATCACTGAGTGTAACCTGAGGGACTACAATAGTACCAAGCATAGAGGATCAGTGATGTGGCAGGACAGTAGTTCTCTTGGTGGCAGGAAGTGTTCCCTCGAGGTTTCTCTTTAGGGAACCGGAAACTAGAGTAACTCTTTTGATAGCTCTATGGTGTGTCCTCAGTGTGGATGATTGGGGAACATAAAGCCTAATTATTATATAGACCCAATGGAGTGTCGGGATTTTGGTCGTATGGGGAATATTTGTCATTTCTACAGGACCTTTCCTCCAAATATGAGTAGAAAAGGAACCACACAACTCCACCTTCATGGGCGGGTTATTTTGTATCATATTAGGAGGGGGTGGGAATATAATTGATAGGACTGGATTATGAGGAAGTTGTGTCCATAGTAGTCAGACCCCTGATCACCAGTAGGGCCAACAGAGTAGTTATGATTTTGGTAATCCAGTTGTTTCACAGGGCTGCAGATCATGCATGTTTTATGCACTATAGATGATACATGAGGATCAGGTTGTGGGTCCATATATAGTATAAGGTACTATTCTAATGACATCAACTGTAGTATCTAATTTATTTGATTCAGGTGCTTTGAACTCTTTTATATCTATATCTATCGTGGAAATTCTCAAATTGGGGATACAATATTACTATGGTGTAATGAACCTAGATACACTATTAGGAGTGTGGTCTGAGGGAATACTCTAATGTAGGGGTTTTCCCCTTGAGGTAGTTAATTAAACTCTCTTATGAAACCTATTTGTTCTCAAGATGATATGTTTAGATGACATTATTGGGATGGATTGGTTGGTTTAGTATCATGCTTTTGTAGACTGCTATCGCCAGAGGGTATCTTTTACATCACCAGAGGGTAGTAGTTATCTACATAAGGGTGAGTGGGATGTTCAGGATGGTAGAGTGAGACCAGAACATCATGGGATAGGTGGAGTGACCACCAATATTTCTAACCACCTTATAGAGGACCAGGGTTTACATCAAGTTAATTTCCATCCAGTAGTGGATCGTTTCAGGGATGTCTTTCCGGATGACTTTTCTGGATTACCTCCTAAGAGGGAGGTAGAGTTTACGATCGATCTTGTTCCAAGAACATATCCAGTGTCTATTACTCCATATAGGATGGAACCTACAGATATTCAGGAGCTCAAGAGACAGTTATAGGATCTAGAGGCCAAGGGATTTATACATACCAGTATATCCTCTTGGGGTTTTCTTATGCTTTTTTCCAAGAAAGTGGATGGAACCTTATGTCTATGTGTGTATTATAGATGGTTGAAATATATTATGGTCAATAACTGATATCCACTACCTCAAATAGATTATCTCTTCGACTAGATCCAAGGGGATAGGGTCTTCTCTATGATAGACCTAAGATCAAGTTATCATCAGGTGTGAGTAAGGCGATTAGACATACCTCGTACATCTTTTCATAGAAGGTGTGGTCTATATGAGTAGCTTGTTTTGTCGTTCGGTCTTACGAATGCATCCTCTATTTTCATGGATCTAATGAATAGGTTTTTCCATCCCTATTTTGATTATTTTTTCATGGTCTTTGTGGATGAAATCTTGGTGTATTCTCACACTCTTAACGACCATGATAATCATCTTGATATTGTTATGAGTACACTGAAAGAGTGTCATATTTACACCAATATTTCTATGTTCCGCTTTTGGATCATCAGAGTTAACTTCTTAGGTCATATTATTTCAGAATTAGGTGTATCTATTGACCCTGAAAAGGTTAGTGTTGTAGTTTCAAGGGAGAATCCCAAGAACATGTTTGATATAAGGGGTTTATTGGGTATGGCTGGATATTACAGGAATTTCATACAGGACTTCTAACACTTTTCTTTACCTCTCTTTAGTCTTGCAAAGAAGGGTGTCAAGTTCCTGTGGTCAGAAGCGTGCAAGGAGTCCTTTCAGGAGCTGAAAGGGAGGCTTTCCACGACACCTATTCTAACTCTTCTAGATCCAATCATAGGTTATACCATCTTATGTGATGCATCATTAATCATTCTTGGAAAAGTATTGATGTAAAAGGATAGGGTCTTTTCATACTGATCTTGGAAGTTGAGGTCTCATGATAGAATTACCCGATGCACGAACCTAAACTAGCAACAGTTTTTCATGCCTTACATTTCTGAAGACACTATCTGTTAGGTGAGTGATTTGTGGTCAACATGGACCACAAGATACTCAAATATATATTTTCATAGTGTGAATTCAACATTAGATAGTGGATATGGGTTGAATAATTGCAATATTTTGATTCTGATCTTACCTATATTTCTGGTAAGGTTAATGTAGTTGCGGATGCACTGAGTTGGAAAATTCAAGCACAGTACATATAGGAATTTAGTGATGAATGGAAGTTAATGGACCTCTTTTATGAGTTTCATCTGGAGTTTCATGATAGTATCGATTAGTCTTACCTCTAATCTTTGACAATCACCTCTTCCCTCCTTGAAAAGGTAAAGGGAAGAAAATTCTTAGATCCTGATGGCTTAGTTCTCCATGAGAAAATATCAGGAGATTAACCACCTATGGATTGGTCTGTGTACAGAGATGAAATCCATCATATACATGGGTGTGTCTAGTTTCCTATAGATATGAGAGAGGAGTTGATGAAAGAGTCTCATGCTTCTCGGAGGGAAGTTCATCCAGTAATCTCCAAGATGTATCAAGATATGATACACCAGTATTAGTGGTCTAGGATGAAATGTCAGATAGTAGGATTTATCACTAGGTGTTCCACCTGTCAGTAGGTGAAAGAGAACCACCAAAGACTACAGACTTGTTATAGTTGCTTCCTATCCCAAAATGGAAATGGGAAGATGTTGTTATATATTTCGTAGTCAGATTACCTAAGTCACTTATATGTAGTGATGTTGTATAGGTAGTTATTGATCTACTAACGATAGTTGATCATTTCATTCCTATTAGGGATAATTTATTAGTTTAAGTGTTATGGAGACTATATTTTCTTGATATCATACGACTACACGTGGTCCCATGCACTATTTTTTTATATAGGGATACTCGTTTCACATCATGGTTCTGGTAGGTATTGTAGAAGGTTATGGGAACATAGGTGATTCTAAGTAAAACTTTTCACCCTCAGACCGATGTATAGTTAGAACAGACAATACAAGTTCTAGAGGAAATTCTCCAATAATGTGTACTTGATTTCAGCGGTTCTTGGGAGAAGCATATCCCTATCATCGAGTTTGCCTATAATAACAAATTTCCTGTGACAATTCAGATGGATACTTTTGAGGCCTTATATGGTAGGATGTGTTTTTCAAACCTACACTAGATAGAGGTAGGTGAGGTAGCCCTAGTAGGTCTTTGTCTCATTCAGGAGACTTCAGAGTATGTTCAGCTGATCAAAAAGTGTATGACTACTACTCACACAAGGCAAAAATATTATTCCAATCGTCATCAAAAACCTCGAGAGTTGGAGGTATGGGATTGTGTTTTCCTGCAGGTATCACCCAGTCTAGGGAACAGATGGATACAAAGTCAAGGAAATCTATCTCCTCATTTTATAGGGCCATTTGAGATTCAATCAAGAGTCGGGCCAGTAGCCTATCGGTTTCTATTACCATAGAGGTATCATTCTATAAATAATGTCTTCCATGTTTCAAAGATTCACCAATATCATGCCGACCCATCTCCTTACTTTTATCCTAAGGAAGTTGAGTTAGATATCGATGCTACCTTTTAGGAGAATCCAGTACACATCGTTGACTGGTGTGTGAAGGCTCTCTGAGGTCGGTCTATCCCTCTAGTATGAGTGTTATAGAAGCATGACTACATGTAGGATGATACTTGGTACCATGAGGCTTATGTACGTTCCCAATGGCTAGAGTTTTTCTTAGATAGTATTTCTCCACCCATGGAAGTTGAACTTAGGGACAAGTTATTTTAAGGGGGAAGATTGTAAGAACCCAGTTTTTCACACAGGTATGGATCCTCTAAATTTCGGTCTAATTATTTATTTTGGACTTAATATGGATGCCTAATGAGTTAGTGAAGGTTACAAGGGTGTTTAGAGATTTTTGGGAGCTTGGAACCCATCTTTTGGGGAAAACTGGGTCTTTTAATGGTTAGAGAAAACTGTGTGGGTAGTCTGCATGGTTAGATTTAACTATGTGTATGGTCTGCATTTTCATATAAAGACATCTCGCATGGTTATCACATAGTTTCTCTAACCATGCGACCTAACCATGATACTAGCCCTCTTCCCCAAGTACCCATCTAGGGTTTGAACATGGTTTTTCAAATTGTGTGGACAAATTGTGTACAGGTTAAATTTTGGGTAATTTTACTTTTTTCCACTTAATGATCTAATTAGGCACCTCTTTCCTCCCTAATTTTATTTCTAAGGGTATTAGCCTATTTTCCTCTATTTTTTGATCATTTTGAAGGCCTAAGGTATAGATCAAGAGATCTCTTTCATCAGGGATTAGATCGTGCTTCTTTTTGTCATGTTGGATGTGCAACGGTAAGTACTCGAGTCCGTTTGAGTTTTTTTCGTCTCTCTTTCTCTTGACCGAGTTATCATGGTGTGATCATTTTTTCCTTTTTATTAGATATAACCTAATCCAAGACAAATAAGAGGATAATACTAGAGTAGGAGAGTCATACGAGCCTAAGGTGGGTGGTCTATAACTCATCCCTCAAGTTAGTTGATTCTAGAATTGTCGTGTGGGGCCGACTTATTTCATTGGGTATTGTTTATTGAATTTATATGTTATTATTATAATCATTAGAATCATATGGTTATTATCTTTCCAAATATGTGATTATGTTTTCGTGGTTATGCCCACAACTCTATACATCCTATGTAGGATGTTTTTCCATAATTTTTGTTTAGTGTTTTGACATGTTTGATCCATCGTTCGGGTGTGCCTTGGCTTGACCTTCCTAAGGAAAATATTTTCAATATTAAATGGATTGATTTAAATTTTTAATTGAATAATTTAAAGTTCCATGTATGATCACCAATTGACCTTCCTAAGGTAAGTGTTTCAATTTGATAAAAAAATGTTAAATGGAAATTAGAAAGTATACTAGATATATGAATTTTCCTTATTATATGTAAATGAATGTTTGGTTGTATGTATGTAGAACCCTTTCCATGGTAATGGAAGGTAACATATTTGACCTTAATTATTTAATATGCCTTAAATGGATTAAATAAAAGGTTTCATGCTACTCATCCTTGTCACACTAATGAAAGGTAAGGCTTGAACCAAAAGGAATTATTGATTTATTAAGACTTGATTAAATGGTTGCATGATCAATTATCCTTGACACGCTAATGAAAGTTAATGGATTGAACCTTATGAAATATTGTAACACCACAAGCTTCCACAGTATGTTTCCCTTTGAATAATGCAATAGCTTGTGTTGTACGCAACTTGGAGTTTTAACACACCGCGACCAATCAAACTAGCTATTATGAATAGTAATACCCACTTTTTGAAATTTTATAAATTTTACCTAATACATATATATGTTCAATGTAATTAATTGGAGTCATTTTATAATAATATTAGGTATATAAAATTTTATTGAAATTTTTACCTCCTTTTACCCACCTTCTAGATGCATTTCCAAATTTTCATAAAATGTAATTTTACCGCTTCTTTGAATTGAATTTAAAAAATCCAAGAGGCACGGTTGAAATCAGTAAGTAAAATGTGGTTCAATAAGATGAAAATAATTTTTTCTGAATAGTAACTTTTGATTTTATTTACCACGGTTAAAAATAAATAGGGCAATTAAAGGTAAAATGATATTATAATTATACTAACACATGTCCTAATTCTATTGAATAAGTGTATTTCGACCAAAATCAACCTTAGAAATAAAATATGATCCTTTTTGTCCACTTGGATTAGATTAGAACATTTATTATTATTTTATTTAAAGAAGAGTTAAAAGTGTTAAATTCAAAGTTTAGTAACTAAAGCATTTTTAATATTGGGTTATACATAAGATAAATTCAACTATAAATATTAATTATAAGACTAAAAATATTTCCTACATAATGGTATTTTATTTATAATTTTTAGACATTAAATAATTAAATTTATTTATGATACAATGATGATGTAGTAATTACCTTATTAATGAAAGATTAAAATAATTGTTATTATAAACATCCAAATAAATTTATATTGACACCTATGATGATTTAAACTAATTTTATAGGTTAAAATGACATGTTAGGTTTGATTAAGTAAATTTTTTTCTAAGTGATAAAGTTTTTATGACTTTCAGAAAAACAAAATACCAAATAGTGTCAAAATTGACATAAATGAGTTTTTAAAACAAATACTATATTATTAGTTGATATAATATTCCTAAAAAACTAATGTTCGGTCAAAGAACTTAGATAAGGATATATATATTAATAATTAACCACTTGGGATTATTTTTTATTTTTATATTAAGTTTATTAACCATTTATTATAATAATACAAGAACACATGGTAAAAGATAAACTATTTAACTAAGAGTTAAATCTAAAAGATAAGGTTAATATGGTGATCTAAACCTGTCTAAAACCTATTGGTTGAGAGTTTTTAGACCCATACCCACCTTATTAAATAAATAAATCATTTTGGATCCATTATAAACCAAATATGATTTTATAATAAAATAATATTTCAATCTTTTCCTAAAGTGACCCTCACCTCTCTTATAAAACGGTACTTCCCCTTCTCTCAAAATCACACCTCCCAAGCCATTTGGATCAGCCAAACCCTACTCAAATATCCTACCACCTACCATCGATTTGACCTATATTCTTTAATTTGATTATAAATAGAACCTAAGGATCCCTTTTGTTCAACTTAAAATGAAACACCTGAAGAAGGGGTAATAATTTCACCACCTCTTTCAAAGTTCTTTTCTTCTTCCACTTACTCTTTATTTGTTGTTTCCATAACAAAATAATAAATCCAGTACCTTATACATACTATGATGTTATTATAAATATGGTACAACCATATTAATTATTCTATCCATCCTATGAATGACAATTCACCATACGTGTGTGAATACGGATTACCGTCTCCATGTCGTGGTGTAGTTAGTTATTCAAACACTTCATTATTTGGATGGGTATAATAATGAGTATAACTGATTTAAATAATAAATATAAAATTTTAAGGATTATTATTATATGATATACCATCCAATTAAATAATATTTTACCATCAATAGAATGATATTGTTGCTCGTGCATAAGTACATATTACCGTCTCCAAGAACGCAATGAAATTCATTCCATCATAACCATTCAAGAATAATTTTCATTTTATGATTAAAAATATTGTTTAAGAACTTAATATAATTCTGGATATCAATAAAATACATCATATCTGTAACAAAAATGGCTTACATAACCAAGAATATAAAGGAAAATGAATCAGTTAACACCTGAAATGATGATACTACTGAAATATTATTAACAAAGAAATATTAGAAGATCATATATAATATCATATTTGTTTATGTGGTTCTTGTAAAATATAATAACAATGATTTAACAATTATACAAGTGGTTAACGTACCCTCAAGAAATAAAAATTACCAATTAAGGTTTAATTATACAATCTCTTCATTATCTGAGGTTATTTATATGTGAGTATCTCTGGGGACCTATTTATCATCCACATTCGTGTTTTTTAAAAATGTATTTCAAAACATTTTTACTATTTTCTAGACTATGGGTTAAAGTAATTTATACCATTTTTTGACTTTTTATGAGATTTTTATAAATTAATGTTTTCGTTCTTTTCCAAACAAGGACCTTTACGACCCTTTCGACAAAATTAAGGAAAGAATGTTTTATTAAAATTATACATCAGGTACGGCTATTTCCTCCACTATAACACCTTTGAAGATTCCCTTATAAGATTATAATAATATTTTCAAAATAAATGTTTTCTTTCAAAATTACAGGACTTTTAAATTATTTCAAAATAGAAAGATATATATCTCTCAAATAGTTTTGATTTCATCTATGTCAACATCCTTTGTTGAATTTTATGCTAGTTTGAAGTTGATTTATTATGGTACAATATTCCAAATTATATTGAAGGTTTTGTGATATGTTTGATGGTGGATGTGATATTTTTATACCATTCCTGTTTTATCTTTACTATATTGACATTTTTTATGATAGTTTTAATACAAGTGTTTATGTTATGTTTCAACCTTTTCATATAAGGAATGCATTGGACTTGGTAAGTGACTGGTGGGGCCCGCTATAGCTCCTCAATGTATCAGTAGGTCTCAGTAGAAAAACTAGTGTCTTGGCGCAAGGCCTTGACAAAATCTTATTCTCATGTTTAACTTTAAAAGGCTTGTGTTTTATTCTTATACATTGCCTTAAATTTTTATGCTTATTTATGATAGTTTTCGTTATATTTTTATCCTTACTGAGCACCTGAGCTCACCCTTTTCTATGTTTTATTTTTACCAGGATGAGAAGAAGTATATTATGATTGACCTAAAGATATATTCTAAGGGATATTATTTTATTAAAAGGAGACACAATTTTGTTGTTTTTTTAATTTCATAATGTAATGTAAAACTTATGTATGTATCTAGTACTTCCAAGGATACTAAATTGGTCGGTCTTTTGGGGCATGATTCCTTGTATCATGACAATGTTATATAATAATGAATCAAATCTGGGTAACTGGGGTCAGGATGTTACAGTTGGTATCAGAGAAAGTTTAGTACAAAACTTGGAAACTAGATTTAGAAAAACTCTGATTAGAGAACATTGCCCAAAGATATACTTTGAGGATTAGTATAGAAGAACTTCCTATAATTTTGGTAATATAGAGATTTTGTGAGTTTTCAAGAAATAAATCCCTATATGGATATGGGAAAATAGAGGCTGATATAGCAAAGATGTACTTAGTAGTGAAAACTCAGACAAGGAGTTTCCAGCTTGACCCAGTGTATCTTGGTACACGACAACGGACCTTGCTACACTCTTGGTTACGACACTCCCAAGGGATATGATAATATAATTCACATTTTCTTCACAAACCATTATGAATGATTTTTGATTATATACCTCCTCAAAGAAAACATTTTTATGATTATGGATTATATCCATAAACTGTTTAATTTATGTTAAGTGTTTTACAAGTTTGGAATTATGTATTGCGATTCATAAACTAATCTAGTGTATGCCATTGTTTAGAAATGGAACCTATTGGAAGAAATGGAAACTGTATCAACACACATAATTCATGTAGATATTTCCCTCCTACTCAAGATAATTATAGTGGATCTAGTGATGAAACTGGTGTTGATTAGCTAATCACTATACTGGGACAACTCACATAGGTTATGAATAATAACCTTACCTGTATGAAGCACCCTGATCCACAACGCAGAGGATCAATGTTAGACCGTTTCATGAGGAAACAAAAACCAACATTAAATGGGACTACAAATCCATTTGTATCTGATAAATGGATAAATTCCTTAGAGAAAACATTTCATGCTTTGGGGAGTAGCGAAAAAAAAGTTATCATGGAATTTTATCGTCTCACGGGAGATGTAGATCAATGGTGGTCATTAATTCAAAACACAAAGGAAGATGAAGAAGTATAAAATATGGAATGGAGGGAGTTTAAATATATTTTCCTAGAAAAATACTTTCCTTGTGACCATCGAGCAGTTATGGAAAGGCAGTTTCTAAGTCTGAGGCAAAAGGAGGATGAGAATGTCGCAACGTATGAGGATAACTTTACAAGGTTAGCAAGGCATGTATTAGATTATATATGTAACCCAAGGAGTAATATTGATCGAATAATTTATGGGTTAAAACCATTTCTCTGTCGATAATTATTCTCACAATCCTTCTCATCATAAGAAGATATTGTCTCATGTGCTATCAAGACATAAAAGGAATTCTCTAAGTCTTACGACTTTAAAGAAAAGAAAGATAAGAAGAGATCTGTTGAACACTCTAGAAATGGAAATAAGGGGAAGAAGGGAAATGTTGAATTTCTATCATGTGGTAAATGTGGGAAGAAACACCCCGGTACTTTCCTGAAGAGAATGGGAGTGTATTACAAGTGTGGTGAAAAAGGCCACCAAGCTCGTGATTGTAAGGGAAATAAAGAGGTTCTCAATGTTGAATGCTACAATTCTATAGAAATGGGGTATTATGAAAATGAATGCCCTAAGTGCCAACGAAAATAACATCATAAAAGGTCAAGGGAGAAAGGCCAAGCTTATGCAATCACTACTGCTGAGGTTGGATCTCCGAATGACGTAGTGGTAGGTAATTTAATGGTTTCCTCAAGTTTAACCAATACTTTGTTTGATTCTAGATCATCGCATTTTTTCATATCTTCCCAGTTTTCTAAGAAAATTATATATTTACAATTTGATTTAACAAGGGATTTTTCAGTCAAAACTCCTAAGGGAAGTATCATTGCAACAAAGTTTTGTGAATTAGTCCCCATTAGGGCATATAAATGTTCTTTATCTACTGATCTCATCGCCATACCCATGATTGAATTTGATATAATCCTCGGTATGGATTGGATTTCCGACCATGATGTGAAAATTTATTGTAAGAAGAATTAGGATACAATTTTTTATGATGATAAGGAGTACCTTATATTTAGATTAGAAACATCACCACCTGATTCTTATCTAGATAGACCCCCAGTAGCTCTACTAAATTCAATTATTGGGGAGGAAGAGAATTAAATAACTATTGGTGAGGAAAAGAATGATCGAATAGAGGATGTACCTATTGTAAAATAATATGTTGATGTGTTTCCAGAGGATTTACCTTGACATCCTCTAGAATGAGAAATTAAGTTTTCCATTGATTTAATTCCTAGTCCAAGGCCCATATCGAAGACCCCTTATAGAATGGAAACTGTGGAATTAGTGGAACTAAAGAAACAACTATATGAATTGAGTAATAAATGATTTATTCTCCCTAGTGTTTATCCAAGGGGAGCCCATGTTATTTTTGTTAAGAAGAAAATGGATCTATGAGGTTGTGAACTGACTATAGGGAGATCGATGTTATAATAATAAAGAAAAAGTATCCCCTACCTCACATTGATGATTCATTCGATCAACTTCATAGAGATCAATATTTTTCAATGATTAACCTTTGATTTGGATATCATCAATTGTGAGTGAATAAAGAATACATTTTGAAGTCATCATTTCTTACTAGGTATGGGCATTATGAGTTTACAGTAATTCCTTTTGGACTGACTAATGCACCATCTATTTTCATGGATCTAATGAATAGAGTTTTCAAGGAATATCTTGACGAATTTTTAGTGGTATTTATTGATGATATCTTGGTATACTCAAAAATCTATGAAGATCATGAAAATCACTTGCGCACTATTCTGAAAACTCTTAAAAGAAATGAATTATATGGGAAGTCTAGCAAGTGTGAATTATGGATTTAGAAAATTTCTTTTCTTGTCCATATTGTCTCTAAGGATGGAATCTCTGTTGATCCTTCTAAGACAATATAAATATAAGAATCGCCAACACCGACGAGTATAACTGAGGTATGTAGTTTTATTAGTTTAGTAGGTTATTATCGGTATTTAGTCCAGAATTTTGTCCGATTGGAAAACCCATTAACCAAGATCACACGTAAAGGGGTTAAATTTTTTTGGACAAAAGAGTGTGAAGAATGTTTTGAAGAACTGAAGAGAATATTAGTCAATGATACTATCTTGACTCTACCATCGTGGAATTATGGGTTTGTTATTTATAGTGATGCTTCAAATAAAGGACTTGGTTGTGTCCTTATACAGAATGATAGATTTATATCATATGCATCACAACAGCTAAAAATTCATGAACAAAACTATCTCACTCATGATCTTGAGTTAGCAACTATAATCTTTTCTTTTAAGATATGGAGACACTATCTCTATGGTGAAAAATGTGAGATATATACTGATCACAAGAGTTTGAAGTATATTTTCTCACAGAAATAACTCAACATGAGGCAAATACAATGGCTTGAAATACTCAAGTATTATGATTTCACTATAAACTACCACTCGGGGAAGGAAAATAAGGTGGCAGATGCTTTGAGCAGAAAGAATCATGGAGTTTTGAACAAGATGAGAGTTGAAAGGGATCATATGTTCATGGATCTAATAAAGATGGATATGGGAATAATCACGGAATTTGAAACATCAATAATTTTTCAAATGGTTGATAAACCATATTTACTAGAAAGGATAAAAAGTTCTAAGACTGATTATGAGGAGTTTCAAAAGATAATTAAAGTTGTGAACTATGGGAGATTGATAGACTTCGTATATGAAGATTGGATTTTAAAATTTGGGAAGAGACTTTGTGTTCCTGATATACCTGATCTAAAAAGGGAATTGTTGGATGATGCCCATATCTCTAATTTCTCTATACACCCTGATAGCACTAAGATGTATAGAGATTTGAAGGAACATTTTTTTGTGGGACAACATAAAGAGGGATATTGATGATTATGTGTCAAGATGTATGGTTTTTCAACAGTCAAAGGCTAGAAGATAACATCCTAAAGGATTTATGAAACCTCTTCCCATACCTAAGTAGAAATGGGGTGATATTACAATGGAATTTT
Organism: Viscum album; assembly: GCA_963277665.1. Taxonomy (NCBI): domain Eukaryota; kingdom Viridiplantae; phylum Streptophyta; class Magnoliopsida; order Santalales; family Viscaceae; genus Viscum; species Viscum album. The sequence goes on along the minus strand of OY728131.1, from coordinate 506,073,412 downwards.
TCATGGGGATACCAAAGACTCCTTAAAGGAATGATGCAATATGGGTCATTGTTGATTTTCTTACCAAGTTAGCACATTTTCTTGCTATAAGATAAGATTTACCACTTGAACATCTAGAAATAATATATATTAATGAAGTTGTAAGACTTCATGGAGTACCCTTATTGATTGTTTCTGATCATGATCCCCATTTTACATCAAAATTCTGGAAAAGTCTTCAGAAGTCCTTGGATACTAAACTTCGTTTGAGCACTGCCTACCACCCTCAAACTGATGGAAAATCATAACTGACTATTAAAACCTTAGAATACATGTTGAGATCTTTCTCACTTGACTCTCAAGGAATGTGAGATCAATATTTACCTCTGGTAGAATTTTCCTATAACAGTAGATTCTATTCAAGTATTCAGATGGAACCATATAAAGCATTATATGGAAAGAGATGCCGCACACCAACTTGTTGTGATGATATTGGTGAAATAAAACTCATAGGCCCAGAACTTGTTTAGCAAACAATGGAAATGGTGAAGGTTATCCAACCCCACATCAAAGCATCTCAAAGTAGGAAAAAGAGCTATGTCGATAACTTAAGGAAAGATTTGGAATTTCAAGTAGGATATCATGTTTTCCTGAAGGTATATCCATGGAAGGGTGTTATATGTTTTGGTAAGAAAGGTAAATTAAGTCCTAGGTACATCGGACCTTTAGAAATTCTTGAACGAATTGGAGTTATAGCTTATTGTTTGGCAATGCTGCCAAGTCTCTCTAAACCTCATGATGTGTTCCACGTATCACTATTGATAAAATACATGCCTAACCCAATGTATGTACTAACCTGTGAATAAATATAATTGGAACCTAACATCTCTTATTGTGAAGATCATATCATAATTCTTGATACTAGAGAACAAGTTTTGAGAAACTGGAAGACTCGTCTGGTGAAAGTTCTGTGGAGAAATCATAAGATGGAAGAGGCAATGTGGGAACTCGAGGAACTTATGATGAAGAACCACCCGAATCTTTTTATGCAGTAATATTCTAGAAATTTTGATGACAAAATTATTTTAATGATGGGATAATGTAACACATCAAGCTTCCATGGTACGTTTTCCTTTAAATAATGAAATAGCTTGTGTTGTACACAACTTTGAGTTTTAACACACCATGAACAATCAAACTAGCCGTTATGAATAGTAATACCCACTTTTTGAAATTTTATTTTTCAAAATGGACTTCATTTTTAGATTTGGAATATCAAAATTAGCTTAGGGTGAATTTTTGGTATTTTTCTAAAAACTTTCAATTTTTGATTAATAGTGAAAAACACTGTGTTATTATTTAAAACCGAATTTTTATTTAAATAATTAGTTATTTTATTTAAATTTATATTAGGTAAAAATAGATACATAATACCTATATATGTTCAATGTAATTAATTTGAGTCATTTTTTAATAATACTAGATATATATAATTTTATTGAACTTGTTGTCGTCTTTTACCCACCTTCTAGACGCATTTGAAAATTTTCATAAAATGTAATTTTACCACTTCTGTGAATTTAATTTCAAAAATATGAGAGACATGGTTGAAACAATTAAGTAAAATTTGGTTCAATAAGATGAAAATACTTTTGGTGAATAGTACCTTTTGACTTTTATTTATCATGGTCAAAAGTAAATAGGTTAATTGAAGGTAAAAAATGACATTATAATTACCCTAAAACATGTCCTAATTCTATTAGATAAGAGTATTTATACCAAAATCAACCTTATTAATAAAATTTTATCCTTTTTTATACTTGGATTAGATTAGGAAATTTATTATTATTTTATTAAAAGAAGAGTTAAAAGTGTCAAATTCAAAGTTTAATAACTAAACCATTTTTAATATAGGGTTATACATAAGATAAATTAGACTATAAATATTCATTATAAATATAAAAATATTTCCTAAATAATGGTATTTTATTTATAATTTTTATAAATTTAATAATTAAATGTATTTATGATACAATGATGATGCAGTAATTACTTTTTTAATGAAATATTAAAATAATTGATATTATAAATATCCAAATAAATTTAAATTGAGACTTATGATGAATTAAACTAATTTCCAAGGTTAATATGACATGTTAGGATTGATTAAGTTTTTTTTTTGAAGTGATAAAGTTTTTATGGCTTTCACAAAAACAAAATACCAAATAGTGTCAAAATTGACATAAATGAGTTTTTAAAACAAATACTATATTATTAATTGATATAATATTCATAAAAATATAAGGTTCGGAAAAATTACTTAGATAAGTTTATATATATTAATAATTAACCACTTGGGTTTCTCTTGGATTTTTATATTAAGTTTATTAAACATTTATTATAATAATACAAGAATACATGGTAAAAGTTAAACTATTTAACTAAGAGTTAAATCTAAAAGATAAGGTTAATATGGTGACCTAAACCTATATAAAACCTATTGGTTTAGAGATTTTATACCCATACCCACCTTATCCTAGAAATAAATCATTTTGGAGCAATTATAAACCAAATATGATTGTATAATAAAATAATATTTCAAGCTTTTCCTAAAGTGACCCTCACCTCTCTTATAAAAGGGTACTTCCCCTTCTCTTAAAATAACGCCTCCAAATCCATTTTACTCATCCAAAACCTAATCAAATATCCTCCCAAATACCCTCAAATAGATCTATAGGCCTTACATTGATCATAAATCCAACCTAAGGATCCCTTTTGATCAACTCAAAAGGAAACACCCGAAGAATAGGTAATAATTTCACCACCTCTTTCAAAGTTATTTTCTTATTCCCCTTCCTCTTTCTTTGTTGTTTACATAAAAAAATAATAACTCCAGTACCTTATACATACTATGATTTTATTATAAATATGGTACAACCATATTCATTATTCTATCCATCCTATGAATGACAAGTCACCATATGTGTGTGTGTACGGCTTACCATCTCCACATTGTGGTGTAGTTTGTTATTCAAACACTTCATTATTTGGATGGGTATAATAATGAGTATAACTGATTTAAATAATAAATATAACATGTTAAGGATTATTTATATATGATATTCCATCCAATTACATACGATTTCACTATAAATAGAATGATATTGTCGTTCGTACGTACGTACTGATTATCGTCTCCACGAACGTGATGAAATTCATTCCATCATAACCATTCAAGAATAATTTTCATTTTATGATTAAAAATAATGTTTAAGAACTTAATATCATTCTATATATCAATAAAATATATCCTATACATAACAAACATGGATTATGTTACCAAGAAAATAAAGGAAAATGAATCAGTTAACTCCCAAAATGATGATACTATTGAAATATTATTAACAAATCAATATTAGAAGACCATATATGATATCATATTTATGTATGTGGTTCCTGTATAATTTAATAACAATGATTTAAATTTTATATAGAAGTTAAGCTTACCCTCTATCAATTAAAAGTACAAGGTAAGGGTTAATTCTATAATCTCTTCATTATCCTATGTTGTTTATACGTGAGTATCTACTAGGACCGCTTTATCATCCACATCCATGTTTCTTAAAAATGTATTTCAAATTATTTTTAATATTTCCTAGAATATGGGTTAAAGTCATTTATAGCCTTGTTTTACTTTTTATGAGATGTTTATAAAGGAAACTTTTTGTCGTTTTCCAAACAAGTTCTGTTACGACCTTTTCCAAAAAATTAAGGAAATAGTGTTTTTTTAACTTATACGGCTGGTGTGGATATTTTCAACCATTGTAACACCTTTAAAGATTCCCTTATAATATTATAATAATATTTTCAAAATAAATGTTTTCTTTTAAATTTACAGGACTTTTAAATGATTTCAAAATAGAAATATATATTTCTCTCAAATAGTTTTGATTTCATCTATTTCAACATCCTTTGTTAGATTTTACTCTTGTTTGAAGTTGATTTATTATGATACAATATTCCATATTGTATTGAAGATTTTGTGATATGTTTGACTATGGATGTGACATTTTTATACCATTCGTGGTTTATGGTAAATGTATTGACATTTTCTATTCTAGTTTTAATATGAATGTTTATGTTATGTTTCAACCTTTTCATATGAGGAATGCATTGGAATTAGTAAGTGATGGGTGGAGCCCGCTGTAGCTCCTCGAAGCATCAGTAGGTCTTATGAGAAAAACTAGTGTCTTGGAACAATTCTTTGACAAAATATTATTTGTATTCTTGGCACTGGGCCTTGACTATGTGGTTATGATGTCCGACATTGTGCATTTCATCATTATGAAATTGGATATTGGTATTACATGTGATTATTCGACTAGTAGAATATCCATGTGAATAAATAAATGAAATTATTTTATTTAACTTTTCTATATTATGCTCATGTTTAAGTTTAAAAGGCTTTTGTTTTAGTCATATACATTGCCTTAAATTTTTATGCTTATTTATGAAAGTTTCTGCTATATTTTTATCCTTACCGGGCACCTGAGCTCACCCCTTTCTATGTTTTATTTTTTCCAAGATGCGAAGAAGTATATTAATAACCTTCAGGGATAGTCTAAGGGAGATGATTGTGTTAAAAGGAGACACAATGTTGTTGTTGTTTTTTTTATTTCATGATGTATTGTAAAACTTATGTATGTATCTAGTAGTTCCAACTCTACTAAACTGATCAGTCTTTCGGGACATGATTCCTTGTATCATTCCAATGTTATGTAATAATGCACTGACTCTGGGTAACTGGGGTCGGATGTTACAAATATTATATGACTTCATTATAAAAATAAGATTGTCTTGATTAGAACTCACCTTGGATTCCCAAGGGAATTCCTTGAGCACTCAAGAACCCCATTCTGAATTCAAGGATACAACTTTCTTAGGTTGAGACTCACTTAGAACCATATCTTTATCTAACTTTTGATGCCTGGTATGACACTGTAGGAGCCCTCATGTAGTACTATAGGATTACTTGGATACACTCCTTGGATCCAGCATTAACAAGTATATTCTACAGTTAAAGCCCATTGGGCCCAACCATTGCTTAGCCTGATTATACCTTGGATGAACTCCTTAGACTCGGTAGGAATATTATTGTGGAATGACTTGGACTATGCTCCTTGTATTACATTATTACCCTTATCCAGGCTATATTTAATAATGAGTTGGTGACCCTTAAGGTATAATTTTCCTTGGTTATTACCTTGGAACTTCATTATTGATTAACATTACTAGTTTTCTTATTGCATCTTGGAACCTTCACTATTGTCAACATGTGACTTATTTATAAACTAGTAATAATAAATTAATAAACTAGTTAAAATTCCAGACACTAGCTGAGGGTTGAAGAAGTTACTTGGGTATTTAGTTACACTGTACTACTTTACTTTATATATTGATGCTTGCACACTATTACATTTCCATTTCATGGGATGAATTTTATAGACATTGTTGGTGGTGTCCCACTGAGATTTATCCCACACCCCCTCCAAGCATTGTTTGGTACCTGAGTTAGATTAAATGAATGAAGGTGTTGATAAAAAGAAGAATACAAATTAAAAAACTTTATTGCTTTCTATTTAGGATGGAGCTCGATAGTAGATGATCGAGATGGTTCTCGGGATGCTTCTAATAGTATTTTGATTTATGTTAAAAAAAATTAAAACATGTTATTATTGTTGTCTTATATCCATGCTTTCGAGTTTTCTAGTTACATTACATATCATCATCAATTGTTATATGCTTGTAAGTTATTCCATTTATTTTAGTTATTATTGTTGATATCTCTATTTTTTTATGTGCCTTTTTTTTACTTATATTTCTTCCTCTATTTACCTCTATTTATATTTATTCTTTATGCTACACTTTGGAAGTGGGGGAATAGTCTCCCCACAAACACACCCTAGGCCCTCAATTCAAGTTGACAACATCTGGAATTTGGGGAGATATGCTTGAGTTCATGTGGCCCACTGAGCTTGGGAAACCTATTAAGTGTCATCCAGGTATGGAACATCATAGGATTACTTATCAAAAATTCTAAGAATATATGAGCTAACTCATTATAAGAAATAAGAATAATTGGCACCAAAACCATGTTATCCAAAATAAGTGATTATGAAAGATTCCATAGAATTTATTTTCTTTATCATTTTTTCACCTTTATTGTAATATAAAAAATATGTTTCCTGCAACCACTCCAATAAATAGTTAGAATAGTTCACACACTTAAAATTTTAAATTCACAGCTTACCCATAACTCCCCCTTTTTACATGAATTCAAAAGGATATATTTATGAAACAATTTAATTCTCTACATTAACACCACTATCCAAAGGTAAGATGGTAGAGGGGACAAAAACACATAACTAAACCTTGATGAGAAATAGGTTTTATTCCCATGGTCAATCTCAATATAGAAAAAGATTGCTTCAGTAAAGGTTATGTGAAAATATTAGCAACTTGTTCCGATGTAGTAAAATACTCCAGATTAAATTCATTATTCTATACATTCTCTTTGATAAAATGATATTTGATATCAATATGTTTTGAATGATAATTTTTAATAGGATTCCAAGTGAGATTGATTGTACTTTGATTATCACAACCCAAGAGTAAGGGTAACTTAACTTCAACTAGTAAATCTTCAAATTGAGTTTTCATCCACATAAGTCGAGTAGTGTCTTGAGTGGTAGAAACATACTCATATTTATCCATAATTATATTTAATGAATTTTGTTTCTTTGAATGAAAACTAACAAAATTATTTCCCAAAAAAAAATAATCCACCATATGTGGATCTTCTACCATCAATATTTCCTTCCCAATCACCATCTAAATACCCAAAAATCAATAATTTCTAAGATGTCATACCTAATTTAGAAATTTTTTGTTCCTTTTATGTATCTAATAATTCTTTTTCCAGCAATTAAATGTGATTATTTATGAGAAATCTGAAATATGGCACATAAAGTAACAACATAAACAATGTCAGTTCTTTTGGCGGTCAAATACAAAAAACTTTCAATAAAATTCCAAAATTATTTTTGATAAACTTATTTTCCTTATCCATATTTTTTCAAATTTGTTCCCAATAAAATTTGTGTGGAAATAAGTTTTTAGTTTTCCATGCCAAAACTCTTACGAAGTTCCTTAGAATACTTTTCTTGAGAAATAAAAATGTGTTTTTCCTTTTGAAAAATTTATAACCCAAGAAATTATTTCATTTCCCCTAGTATAGATATCTCAAATACCTTTTTCAATTCTTTAGAAAATCAATCACAACTACTTTCATCATTCCAATTAAAGATGATATCATCAACATAAATAATTATGATGAGGTAATACTCTTGATTTTATATGATATAAAGATTGATATCAACTTTTCCTTTATTGAAACTCATCTTCCTTAAGAAAGTATCCAATTTGGAATACCATACTCTCAGATCTTGTTTTATCCCATATAATTCCTTCAATGTTCATACATAAATTTCATCTTTCCCAACAAAAAATCCACAAGGTTGTTCAATGTAAACTTTCTCATCAAGATCACCATTCAAGAATGCAGATTTAACATCCAATTGAAATATCTTGTAACCTCGTTTTGAAATAATAGAAAGAAAAATTATGATTGTTTATAGTATTTCAATCAGAGAAAAGGTTTCATAAAAATCAACACCTTCAATTTTTGAATACCCTTTACAGACTAATATTTCATTGTTTCTTATCACTTCACCTTTTTTATTAATCTCATTCCAAAAAACCCATTTTGTAACAATAATGTTTTTGTTTTATAGATTGGGTATGATTTTTCATATATCATTCTTTTCAATCTGATTCAACTCTTAATTCATGGAATAAATCCATTTTTGGATACTCAAAATCTTATTTGACATCATTCATCTCCACTTTTGAATATAAATAAGTATGCGTAATAGAATATTTTTTTCTTATTATTTGAGCCTTCTGATTTTGTTCTCCAATGATATTATGATCTTCCACTTTATTCCTCAGCCTAGAATGAGATTTTCAAGTATCTTTATCATCAATAGAAATATGTGAGTCTAATTATTCTCTTTTAATGGGATTAAAATTGTCTTTATCCTTATCATAATTATTATCAAACCTTTCCTGCTCAACTTCCTTGTCAACCCAATTGTGTTTGTCTTCCTCATATCTATCAATGAATTTCACATAAATTGAATAAAAAATTATTCCTGTTTCTTTTTTGAAACATCTATATCCTCTTCCTTATGGATCATAGCCAATAAATATTCCATATTCACCTTTATACTCAAACTTTCCCAAGTTTCCATCTTTCTTCTTTATAATGCATGGACTCCCAAAAACACTTAAGTGTTTTAAACTTGGTTTTTTTCCATAAAAATTAATATAGATTCATATGTGATCTTGGTTGATAGAAATATCAGTTTTGAATATACACAGCAGTACTCATGGCTTTCCCCCAATAGTAATGAGAAATAACATGTTCAAGTAACATCGTTCTCCCCATTTCCACCAAGCTATTATACTCTGTTTATATGGAGAAATATGCTCATGAATAATTCCATTATTATCAAGATAACTTTAAAACTCTTCACTCCTTTATTCACCACCATTTTAAGTTCTCAACATTTTCACTGAGTACTTATATTCCTTCTCATATTTCCTTCTGAAACTTTTAAACATTTTCAGAGCATCTGACTTGTGTTTCATATACATAACACAATTAATTCAAGAAAAATTATCAATGAAAGTAATGAAATTCTTATCTCCTTTTGTTTATTTTTTTTATCATTTTCCCACATATATTGTAATTAATAATCTCTGAGGTTTTTTTGAACAAATCTCAACTTTCTTATGCACAACGTTTGTAATCTTTACATTTTGAAAAATAGTGCAACACCAATATCTTCTTCTTAGAAAATAAATAAGGACTCAAACACTGTTTCTTTTAGTTAACCTTATCATGTTTCTTTAACACATGTTTCCCAACCTTTTATGCCACAATTGATTCTCTTCCACCATACTCAAGTAACAAGAGTTTTTTATTTCACCTACTTGAAAAAAAACCTTTTGTACATTGACCTCTAGTAACTATCTTTCCATCTTATTAAATTTTAAAAAAAAACATATTTTCTGAAGATAAATTTGTTTCCCTCATAACACAATTTTGAAACACTTATAAAATTTAATTTCATCCCATCAACATACAAATATTTCTTATATTTCAACTTTTCTTTTCCAATGATGGTTGATCCAACACCTTTGATTCTCATAGATTCATCATTATCAAATGTCACTATTCATTATTTAAAATATTTCACATTATTAAAAAACATAAAATATCCTACCATATGAGAAAAACACCTACTATCAAGAATCCAAGGTTTTTCTCTTTTTATAGATTTCAAAGTAGTTTCAACAACGAGAGCCTTTTTTTCTTCCATTTCTTTCTTCACCTTCAGCTTTTGAGAATTGTTAAGAATATTTTGTTATGTCGATAACAAAACAAGACATACTTTTTCAAGTTTTCTAAGATTTTCACATCTTTCACAAATAGTTTCCAAAGTTTGGAACCTATTTTCAATTTTCACACCAACCTTCTCAGGTTTCTTTCGAACATCCTTCTCAAATTTCTTCTATTGAGGTAATTGACTCCCCCTCAACCTTTTAATTTCATAACCTATGGATTAATATCAATATTTTTGTTTGAACAAAAACATATTTTCCATATAAATTAATTCACCACAATACCAATAGTATCCATAGAAAGATTATTTGTCGCTAAAACTTCCATACTGACCGAAATTGTGAATACGTTTCTTAGAAACCTTCTTGTGTTTCTTATCTAAACCATCAACCTTTATATTGTCAATTAGAATATTACTTTTATTTTCAGCGTTATCAGAATCATAAGTATTATAAATATTTTTTGGATCTAGAATGTTTTGAAAGATTTTCAAACTCATGGTATTTTGAACCTTCTAAATTTCCTACTTTATTGATTTTGTCTATATACATGTTTTTTTCAACTTCCTTCTTTTCAGAAATAATTCCACCATTCTTATCTAAATTTAAAGGTAACCTTATTTATTCTTATCATGTTTCTTCTTTCGATAACTCTCATCGAATTCATAGATATATTTTTTTAAACTTGTATTTCTTTGTTCAAATTTAGAAATTTTTTATTGGAAAAGTTCCAACTCTTCTTCTTTTGCCTTAAACTTCACCTCCAGATGCTCATTACGATTATTTTCTTCCTCAAGAGATTTATTCAAATCACCAATTTATATCATCATATTAACATTCTCATTAGGAATAAATTCTTGATTTTTTTTAGGAATATTCAGCTTCCAACTTCTTTTTTTTCTTATCAATCCTTTAAATCTTTCTCACACATTCTTTCAACTCTTCTTTCAAATGAAATTCGAGTTGAGTTTATTATTATTCGAAACTACTTCTTAAGAATTATTCATCATCCACTGTTGTAATAAAAGTATTCTCAATACCATACTCAATATATTTTTTCAGATTCATTATCACTGCCTTCTTCTTATTCATCTTTAGATAATAAACATATTCATTTGGATTTGAATAATTTTCTATCATTCCCTATGGAATAAAATTTTTCTTTATCTCCTTGTTTCTTCCATGATCTTCTTGGAATTATTTATTCTTTATCGTTATCCTATTCTTTCTTTATTTGAGGAAAAATAGCCACAAAATTCCCAATGGATCCACATTCAAAAAAATTCAAGGGAAGTTTCCCTTTGTATTTCCCTATACCTCTTTTCACATTTTTAGAAAACAAGGATAAAATATCATCAAAATTTTTATATACCTCACTTTCAGAACCAGATTCACCAGCTTCAGCTTCAATAAAATTATTTTTTGACTTTTCTTTATTAGTATCCTTGGAAGACTTTTCTCTATCAACTTTTTTTTATTCTCATAGATTTCTCCATTCTCATTTCATAAGTAATGATAGTTCTATGAAAATCATCTAGAGATGATGTTTTAGGAACTATGTCTTCCTATTAATAAACTTTTTCATCAAACTTGTCTTAAAGGAATCTCAAAATATTTTCAATAACTGTAGAATCATATAACTTTTCACCAAGGTATTTGATAGTGCTGACAATTTCATTCACCTTGGTAAAGAATACCCCCAATATATTTTTATTCACTCATCTTTGAATCTTCATACTTAAATCTCCATATTTGTAATTTTTCCATCTTCACCTTTGTATTACCTTCACATATTTTTTCCAATCTGTCCCATATACCTTTGGATATGGAAACACCTTTCACCCTTTGGAATTCACTTTAAAAAAGTGATGATAGAAAATAATTATTGGCCCTTCCATAATAGTCAATATTCTTCTTATCAATAGATGTAAGAGGAAATTTATAATCAATAAGAGGAAACTCATCTATTTCAACTTAAAGAACATAATATTTAATAGATATATGATAAGGAAACATTATATCTTTCTATATATGATAATTATTTTCATCAAAAGTCAAAATACCTTTATTGTTCACACATATCAAATTCTCCATCAGTAATGAATAATTGAAGGGAACCTACCCTATGATACCACTTGAAATTTCCTAGCCAGGATAATTATCACTGATAGGGGGAGGATTCAATCAGTGATACTTTTTATTTTTTGTTTCCTTGAAAATGAAACAATCTTTGTTTCCTATTAAATATATCATTCCCTATTGAAAACAATTCAAACACACATACACAAGAACAAAAGCATTTATAAGGTTCACTATTCAATAATAATATCTACATCCTTAGTATAGTTTGGAAATGATCTAAAACCACACAATCCACAAGAAAACAATCCCTTTTATTTGGAATACAATGAGTAGGATATTCCATTACACTCATACAACACTATTTAAACAACTCAATAGTGTGTGTGTGCACACTCTAGAAAAAATGGGGTAATGCAATGTTTGGGTAACAAAACATGTTACCTATGATTTCTTTTAAATTTAAAAAAATGTATTCTTTTCAAAACTATTCTTGACTTTCTTACCCAGAAGCTATTAATATCAATAAGGAATTTGATATTGAACTCAGTCTGATTGCCTAGTACGATTCTCCCAATCTGATCCTTCCAATCTGATCCCCAAATCTGATTTCACTATATGGTAGATATAACTATATCATAATATGATCCAAAAAATTCATAACTTCTTCTTCCTCAGTCCAAAAATCAAAATATAGAAATCCCAATCCTATTATCTATCTTGATAAGATGAAAAACTGAATACGATGATAAGAAGAATGCAATAAACACCTGAATACAATAATCATTGAATATAATGATCAGATGAATATATTATGATCTGGTATCTTCTCCTTTCACTTATCTCCATTTAAAATACTTCAACACAACTTAATATGGAAAATAACTATTCTCTCTCTAAAATTCTTCAGCGCTTCACCTTCTCTCCTCTTCACCATGAAAAATACTTCATTCTTCAGAATCACAAAAGGTAAAATGTACTTCTCACCTTTTATAGGTGACCCGTGAGTGGTTTTGGTTGAAATTTGAAATGGTTTCCCACTCAACCAAATTACCCAAATTTTTAGAATTTCATGAATTTTAGGTGCATCTTAACTTCATCCATACTTCTCAAATCTTCCCACTTCTTCTCATTCATTCTCAAATATTCTCTATGACTTCAACTCTTCTTCAGAATTTCTTTTCAAACACCAGTCCAAATCCAATTACCATACTGATTTTATCACTCTGATTTCTTTAATATGATGTTATATACCATTTATATATTAATGTATAAATAAATATATATATTTCATCTTCTTTTCATGCCTCTATTCTGATGTTTTTTCTTCATTATGATGATCTGTATCAACTATTAAAAAAAATCTCCTTTTCTAATTTCAATATCCCCCTCGACAACACATCCATATATTTCCATCAAATATTCCCTAGATCGATTTTAATGAAGTTATTAAATCACATATTCTTCTTATTCTCTTTAGAAAGATTAATTGGTATCAAATATAATATTATAGGTCTTGTACAAATTTAAGAATAAGACATTTAAAAACAAATCATATTTTATCTTTCTCTTATGAATAAAATTCCACTAACTTCTCCTAAAAAAATTCTTTCACTAGTGATTGCGATGAAATACTGAATACGATGGACCAATTTCAACAGTTTTGACTTTAGAAACTTCCTTCATTAAAAAACTTGTACTAGTATCATGAATTTATTCGTGATTTTGAATACATTTTAGAAGAGCTTCAGCATCATCAGACTTATAATGGAAAGCATTGTAACTTCCCATCCTCTCTAGCGTCTTCTTACTCTTTCAGCAATATATATATTTATTTCTCATCTTGAATACAATTTCCCTAAAAACAACTGACCTTAATATGATAGACATGATTATGATTAGCATGATTACAATCAGGTTGAATATGAATTCCATCATATTTTCTCTTTTCATCCAGATTGGATCAATTTGAATATGATTGGATTTATCTATTTCACTCCCCATTTATTTCATCAATCTTTCATCAAAAAATTTTCAAATACTCGTGATTTAGAGAACTCCAAGATCAGAAAAGTATCATCACATTTAAATCATAGTCATATAGACTCTGATTCTCCTCCATTATGATCACTTCTTTCATACCATATCCAGAGTGAATCTGATGTTCATTTAATTCTAGTAAGATTAATCTTCAATAACATTGACCATTTTAATAATTAAAAGTATGATTTCTCAAAAACGATCGACAGTCCAATTTTATTTAAATACAAAGTGATGTGAGTTTTCTTTCTTCTAAAACTTCTTTTCTTCTTTCTTAAACTTTCTTGAAAACAAAAGACATTACCTAAACATGATCACCTTCCTTATCATCTTAGTCCTAACACCTAGGAATAAAAATTGTGATTATGTGATTACAACTACTGGAGTTGAAGTTCCCAATGATGTGGTGGAAGGTACTTTGGTATAACATCAAAATTAGATAATTATTTATTTGATTATAGATCACCATACTCTTTTATATCTTCTATTTTTGATAAGAATATAAGATATTTCCATATCACCCTAGTAAGGGAGTTATCAATTAAAACTCCCAGTATAAATATTATGGAAATAAATATATATAAAAATATTTCCATTTTGATTCATAGAAATACACTATTTAAATATTTAATTATCATACCTATGATATAATTTTATATAATCCTCGGTATAGATTTGATTTCAAAGTATAATGCAGAAATTTATTATCAATAAAAGAATATTACAACCTCTAATAATGGTATAGAATCCCTTATATTTATAAGAGTTAATTTATTTCTTGATTCTTTTTTGGAACCTCCTCATGTGTCTAATATTAATGAAAACCTTAGTGATGATTGAATGAAAGAGAAGTATGTCCTAAGAATAGAGGATATATCTATTTTTAGGGAATATATTAATTTATTTCTAGAGGAATTTCTAGGATACCTAATAGAGTTAATATTTTCATTATTTTTAATATGTGTTTCTATGATTTAATCCCTCCCAATTTAGTCAATTGGAGTATATTTTATTCATTTTATTATTTTTAGTGAATTTTGGGCTTAATTTTGAAAATTCCTTAATTCTGAAAAATTGAAAGTTTTTTAGAGCTACTATTTTTCAGGTATAACTTTTACAATTTGGATCTAATTTAAGTAATTTTTTTTTGTTTTTACTTACTTGTGGGATTCATATTTTTCTTCTAGAACCAGACCCAATTTGACACACAATGGACCATAAAAATCAATCAATTGGAGAAATATTTTTGGTCGATGGAATGGACCCCACAATATTAAATTAGCCATATACCATTATACTGAACATAAAATTGTGTTATTATAGATTTTTTCAATATATTACTTCAAAGGGACAGTTCACATAAAATTTCATAATTTAAGGATCTCATTAAGGTATCTTTTGAGCTAGTAAAAGTGGAGTGGGTGAAACAGTGTTTGGCGTACAGGAAAAGTCGTGTTCATTTATTCGACCATATATTTCTTTAAAACTTTCCAAATACTTTGAAATTTTGAGTTTCGATAGAAAACTTTATTATAAACATATTATAAGAAAAAATATCTATTATTTTCAGATATCTAGTGGGAATAACGGAATCAAAATTTTGGTGGAAATATTTTGTATGAGAAAAAATTTTGTTCTTTGTTTTCTCTCTTTTATTCTTCTTAGTTTTGTAATGAATTATTCTTCCCACTTATTCACAATTACCATTAAAATGGTGGGTTAAAATTATGTGTGATTATGTAAGGATGGGTTTTTCCTTTTCTAATTCTTTATTCCTTTAACTTAATGTTTTAAGATCATTTTCTCTCTTCTGCGAAATCGGTTTCAATTTCTTATAATAGTTTTTATTATCATATACAATTGTATTTGATTTTAGATTCTGTTATGTTTATTTCTTTAGTCAATGATCAATTTATCCCTCCAATAGGATTTGGTCTATATATGATATAATATATTAGTTCTTAGTGGTTAATTACTTGGTGATCATTGGTACATGTGTGAGGAGTAGTGAATGTTCTTGATTGTTTGGGATAACCAAGACCTAATTGAGAATTGCCTATGTAAATTGAGGGTATTTGCTACAAATATATCACAAAATGAAAGGAGAGTATACCAATCTAATATTTTAGTAAGGTTTATTCTCAACATTACTATCTACCCAAGTGAGTGAGAAGAAATAATTTTGGATTATCACTTTTATCGACTTAGCAGAAGAGAATTGGATAGTTGAACTATGATATAATTACAATTGGAAAACTGACCCTGACCAAATCACCATATCATATAACAGTTTTTAATAAAAAAAATTATCAAATTTATCTTAATTTATTTCCTTTATTTATTTTATTTCTTTTACTTTCAAAATCAAACAATTTCAAAAAAAAACTCACTTCTTTCTTTAATTTTAAGGTGATAGCTTGATTGGTGTGTGATCCTCTATGGAGATAACTTAAGTTAATCACTATACTATATTTTAACTTAGTAAATATTTTTTTTTTCACACCCCATGATAGAAACTTGTTAATAACCTACTTATCATGAAGTTTAATTCTCTTTTAATCCTATCCTTAATAAAAAACCCATATATTGGGCTCTCTACGTGATGTCTCTGGTGGAATTGGTGGGGATTAAGAAACAACTATTAGAGTTAAGTGAAAGGTGGTTATATGCCCCAGTGTTTCACCTTGGGAATCACATGTATTATTTGTGAATAAAAATTATGGTTCTATGTGATTATTCATTGATTATAGGGGAATCAATTCCATAACTATTAATAATAAGTATCAATTACCTCGTATTGACGATCTATGTGATCAACTTCAAGGGGACCAATACTTCTCTAAGATATATCATTATTCCAGTTCTCATAAATTGAGAGTCAAGAAGGATGGTATACCAAATTAATATTTTCACACAATGTATGGGTATTATAAGTTCATAGTAATGTCATTTTAATTAACTAATGCACCATTTATTTTTATACATCTAATGAAAAGAACATTCAAGG
The DNA here is from genome assembly GCA_963277665.1 of Viscum album. Classification (NCBI taxonomy): domain Eukaryota; kingdom Viridiplantae; phylum Streptophyta; class Magnoliopsida; order Santalales; family Viscaceae; genus Viscum; species Viscum album. The sequence continues at coordinate 506,056,779 of OY728131.1, read as the reverse complement.
ATTATCATGATAATGTTTTTTGGTATTCATCGATGACATCTTAATATAATAAAAGTCCTATGGTGAGTATAAATATCATTTACTAACCATCATTGAGACCCTAATAGAAAAGTAACTATATGGTAAATTTTGTAAGTGAAAATTTTGGCTTCAACAAGTATATTTTCTTGGCCATATTATTTCAAAATATAGAATATTTGTTCAACCCACTATTAAAAAAAATTTAGTAAATGGACCACACTAATGAATATAACTGAGATACGTTGCTTCCTTGGCTTATCTTGTTAGAATTGGTGATTCATTGAAATTTTTTCAAGATTAGATAATTCATTAACAAAGTTGTCACATAAAGGGGTTAAGTTTTAATAGTCTAAGGAATGTGAGATAATTTTTAGGGAATTGAAGAAAAGAGTAATTGGTGTAACCATGTTGACTTTACCATCAAGAAATGAAGGATTTGTTATATACAGTAATGCATCAAAGAAAGGGATAGGGGGTTTCCTTGTGTATAATGATAGGGTAGTTTATTATTCATTAAGAAAATTGAAAACCCATGATAAGAACTAACCAAATCATGATCTTGAGATATAAGCTGCTATCTTTGCATTGTATATGTAGATACACTATCTTTATGATGAAATATGTGACATATATACCAATCATAAATGTTTTAAGTATATATTCAAATATAAGGATAATTAACATCATGAAAAGGAAATGGATGGAATTACTTAAAGAATATTATTTTTCAATACACTACCACCAGGGGAAGGAAAAAAATGTGGCATATACATTGAGTAGAAAGGATCGTGGGGTCTTATCCATGATGAGGATAGATAAGGATCCTATATTCAAGGAGTTGGTAAAGTTTGATATAAAAATTATTTAATGAAGTTGAAACATCTTTCATTTTCCATGTAATTTACCAACCATATTTACTAGATAAGATAAATAAGCCTTAGAAATATGAAAAAGGTTTTTAGAATAAATTAAAATACATAGAAAATGGTAAATTGAAATAGTTAGTTTTTGAAGATGGTGTGTTCAAATTTGGAAGAAGATTATATGTACCATTTGTACCTGACTTGAGGAGGGAGTTACTCGATGAATCTCATAGCTCAAACTTCTCTATACACCTTAGTGATACCAAAATATATAGGTATCTAAAATATCACTTCTGGTGGGATAACATGAAGTGGGAAATTTTTGATTATGTGTATAGATACTTGGTATGCCAATAGGTTAAGGGTGAAAAGATTCATACAAAGGGTATTAAGAAACATATCCCTATATGTATGTGTAAGTTTGAAAATATCACAATGGAAATTATCATTAGGATACCTAAAGTATCAAAGAGAAATGATGTTGTATGGGTCATTATTGATTTCCTTACCAAGTATACACATTTTCTAGAAATAAGGGAGGATCTACCTCTTAAAATTATTTCTATGATTTATGTCAATAAGGTTGTGAGACTTTATGTTGAACCATTATCAATTGTTTCTAATTGTTATCTACACTTCATATCCAAATTTTAGAAGATTCTTCAAAATTAATTGAACACTGAGATATATTTGAGCACTGCATATCATCCTAAAAATGATGGGAAGTCTGAAAGGAATATCTAAACCTTAAAGAATATGTTTAGGTCATGATCAGATGACTTTAAAGGAATGTTGGACCAATAATTACCTTTTTGTAATTTTCATATAATAATAGATTTCATTCAAGCTTATATATGTCACCATGTGAGGCCTTGTATGGTAAAATATGTCATACTCTGACCTATTGGTATGAGGTTAGAGAGAGTAAGCCACTTGGTATATTATTTATTGAGGAGAAAATTGTGAAGGTTATAGTTATTAAAAAATATATCAAAACATCTTCGATTATACATAAAATCTATACTGATAACCTAAGTAAGGACTTGGAATTCCAAGTAGGTGATCATATCTTCTTCAAAGTTTCATTGTGGAAAGGGGTTATATGGTTTGGAAAGAAGGGAAAGTTAATCCAAAGGTACATCAGGTAATTTGAGAACTTTGAGAGAATTGGAGTTATGGATTATCATTTAGTTTTTTCACCCAACATTTATAAATTTCATGGATTTTTCCATGCCTCTATGCTAAGAAAATAAATTCCAAACCCAACTATGTACTCACCACATATGGGATATATCTCAAGCTTGATTTTTTATTAAATGAATATCATGTAAAGCTTCTTGAGACTAAATATCAAGTATTTAGGAAAAATAAAACCTACCTCATGAAAGTGTTGTGGAGAAATCACAAGTTATAAGAGATAAAAAGGGAACCTGAATAAGTAATGATGTAAAACTACCCTCTATTTTTCATCATAGTTTCTGAAATTAAATTTCAAGGGTGAAATTTAATAAGGTGGAAGAATGTAATAAACTAGAAATATATTTAATCAGAATATATTCTTATGTCATTATTAGTAATTTAGTATAATATAAGACACATACTAGAAAAAAACACTTTATTTCATTATTTTAGAACATTACATTTAGTCTACAATAATACCCAATAAATTACCCACTATTACAATAAAAAGACTATTATATTTCTTTACACTTTATGTGTTAATATTGATTACAAAAACTAGGAATATTAAAGGGATATAAACACTAAAGAATAGTAAAATAACTAAAAGGTACTCTATATGCATGAAATAATTGATGAATATTATTCATAACATAATAATTATAAAAATATAGAGAAGGGTTAAAAAATGATAGACACTGTCAAAGAATGTGTAAGAACATTTGTAAGTGAAGTAATGAGTGATTAAGTGAGAATGATGGTGTATTTAAAGGGAAATATAGTCATTTTAAATTAAAAATTTCATCTAATATGTTTTATAGTAATTATTACCATTATTCAATAAGACAGTTGGTCATTATTATTATTGTTTATGTAGATGAAATTAAGTAACCATTAGGATTATTGTATGATATAATTGAAATTTTATTATTTTGGAAACTATAAATATATTCCATTAAGAATATGTTTAATGATAAATTTATAAGTTTTAAAAAAATTATTTTTATAAAATAGCCTTATAAAACACTTTCTAAATGATAAAAAAGTCCTAAGTAAATTTTATATTAGTCGGAATAACTATTATGCTATAAAAATTGTTAATTTTTAATTTATAAGGTTTTTTATTTAAAAGTAAAAAATTATCATATTTAGATAATTATTTTGATAAAATAAATTTCATTTTTGGATTCATCACATCAAAATTATCTTATGGTTAATTTTTAGGAATTTTCTAACAAAGTTGTTTTTTTGGTGAAAAGGTGAAAATTACTATTTTACAAGCACTGAGATTTTATAACATCATTATTATGTGAGAATGATTCAGAAATTTATAAAAAAATTTATAAAATAAAAATTTAATTTAATAAGTATAAAAAATAATTTAAATAATAATAATTTATAATTTTATACTTTACATTTTGTAACCAAAAATTTGATTTGTGAGATAAAGATTATTTTTGGATTATGTAAATTAAATGGGTTGTTTGGAAGGTAATTTTGGAATTTGGAATTCATTTAATGTCAAATAAATCACATTAACTCTTTAATAATCTATAAAATCAGTTATAATTCATTTCACCCACAATTGTTTTACTTATATAATAAAATAGCCAATATTTTAACCCTTATAAACACCCCTCAAAAGGTATAAATAGTTTCCCTTTATCCCTATCCTCTCCAATAAAATACCATTAAGCATGATTTTGATCTCTTTATACCTCTCTAAAGAATCCCATGGTGTTTCTAGTATTTTAAGGAGTCTCTCTCTAACTCTAGGAATCATCCTTTCAAGGTAAGGGTTGTTAATCCTCCTCTTTCATTTTGAATTGAAATTTCTTTGTTATATTATATTTTAAGATTCCATTTATTATACTCCAAATATAAATTTTTATTATTAATCCAATTTAAGGAAAAGTGGGAAACCATAGTTTACAAAGAAAATGATACCACTATGTGCTGAAAGAGATCACAAATTGTTTAAACATAAGAATAATATTATTAGAATCAAACACTCTATATAATTTGTAGTGAAAATTACTAACTTGGGTGTCTGAATCCTCACTGATAAGCTCTTCAATATGAGTAGCCATTCTATCCATTTTCTGTATGAATTCCTTTAAGTTAATTTTACATTGGATGAAGTCATCATCCAGGATTCAGTCTTGTTTGTCTAACCACGCCTTTTTCTTCTCCTTAGCATCAACTCACAACCTTCTTTCATATATTCTTTCAATCTCCTCTTTTAAGGAATTGACCAGGATAGCTTTTTTAATATTTTCTTCCTTGGAATGGAGGATGAGATTCAAACACTCCCCTTCCTCTTCTTCAACTATTCTTTTTTTCCCTCTTTGTTCTCCATTTTCCTCATTATGTAAGGCTTTTCTTTCCTTATTTCCATCCTTCTTAGCCGACCTAGTTTCCATCGGTTTAGGAAAGTGTGAATAATCATTACGTCCCTTTGGTTTTTTCCCTTTGACCACAATACATTTCCCTGATTCTCAATTTCCTTTTTTACCTTTCTTCCTTATAGGGTTTTGAAAACCTTTCCCCTGAATTATTTCCAAACTATCCGCTAATAATTAGATATAACTATCATCACCTAAATCATCCTCCTCTTGAGCCAGTGTTGGTTCTTGAACATCCAAACCTTCAAAATGGTTTCCCATCTCAACCATTGGGCCTTCTTTTAGGGGGATCTGCTTGCACGAAGACTTAACCTTTCCTATTTTAGCATTAAAGGTAGTCTTCTTCCCCACACTCACATCCTTAAAATGGGATGAGGGTTTTGAAGTGAGAGTATTTGGGTCCAAGGGACCCAATACACTCACCTCATCCTTCCTCCCTTTTCCCAATTGAGATACTTTAGCAAACTTGTAACACCTCGAGATTTTATGAGAAATATTCTATTTAATTTCTTTGATATCTTGTGTTGTACACTACAGATTATCTTCCACTATACACAAAACCATATTATCTTGAAGTATATGCAACACTATTCTTGGCTTGTGTTGCACACAATTTCAAGTTCTTTCGAATAAAATTCATTTTTACACAACACCGAGTATAGATTTTGATCAATATATAAATGAACTATGTTTTTATTATTTTATATGCAACACCAATGAAATATTTCACTACACACAACCCTGGTTTGGCTTGTATTACACGCAAGAGCGACCTTCCTCGATAGAGTGTGTTGTACGCAATACCGAGTTTCACTAAACGGGATATTGTTATAATATTATTATGAACTAGCTGTAATGAATAGTATTAACTAATTTTTTAATTTTACAACATTATAATTCATCTTACACATTTTCTAGAATGAGGTATGAGAACAAAATCAATTTTTCAGATAAAAGAAGTATTTTTCAAAAAAAATGCAGTTTTGTCGCCTTTTGATGGCGCACCCATTTTAAATCTAATTTTTGACAAGTTTATAAGTTAAATTTTAAAAAATGAACTTTTTATTTTGAATCAATATATAAAAATTTACATTGGATAAACTTTTTATATTTTTCTGAAAACTTTCATATTTTAATGGATAGTAAAAACACTCTAAATTTTAATTAAAAACAACTTTTTTCATCGAGATAATTTATATGGTTAAATTATAATGTTGAATGTTTTAAAATTATAAATAGAATATATTTTTACCATTTAATATAATTTATGTCATTACCATTAATTTTACATTGAATTCATAGGTAAAAACATTTCAATCTTTGACAATGTTTTAACTTTTAAAACCTGTTTCATAACAATGAGATTAATTTTAAATTAATTATTGAAACTTATGTGTTTTGAATTTTGAAAAATGGATTCCATATTTGGATTCATTGGGTCCAAATTATTTTAATATGTTACTTTTATTTTTTGTTTGATATTATGAATAGTAACTATGGTAATTTTTTATTTACTACAGTTAAGGGTAAATCATGTAATTAATGGTAAAAATAAGATTATAAAATTACCCTAACACCTAAAAAAATTCTATTGGATGAATAAAAGTCGACCCATATCACCTAAGGGTCGGAATAGATTCATTTCATGGACCTTTGACCATGAGAATGATATAATTATTATTAAAACCAAAGAAAGTGACAACATGTCACTCTCTTATATCTTATAAGTGTAATAATTTTAATTTAGTGATAAACTTCATAAAACTTAGAATATAAATAGTCTCTAGAAATATAATAAAATTATCTACAAAATGAGAATTTATTTAGAATTTTTAGGGATTAAATAATTATCATTAATGATGACACAATAGAGATGTAGAAATTATTTTATTGATTGAAATATCAAATAAATGGTTTTAAAAATATTAAAATAAATATTATATGAAATAATTAATGATCTTAAAAAACAATTTAGATGAATATGACATGTTAGGAATCTATTAAATATTTTTTTTCAATTATATTCTCTGTGTAGATTTTATTTAAATGCAAATAAATGTATAGTGTCAAAATTGACACTGTTGTTATTTTATAAAAACAACATATTATAAAATTGTTTTAAAAAAAATATTTAAAAATTATAAATTTAAATTTATATGGTCTAAAATTTCATAAAGTATCCAATTATATACAATTAACAACACACAAGTAATTATTTATAACAATTTAAAATTTAGAATATTATTACCACAAATAAAATTAAATAGATTAAATAAGGATAAATAAAATTGATAAGGTTTAAAATAAATTCCCAACATGTCTAAATTTTATTTTATTTTGATGATATTACAACCCTATCTCATATAATATTCGTATTTGAGTCACTTTGGAAGTTTTTAAGTGGTGTTTGAGTTTAATATAAATTAATATTTTGGAGGCTTCTAAAAGTGCCCCTCTCCTCCCTTATAAAAGGGCACATCCTCCCTATTCTCTTCACACAATTTTGAGCCTTCAAGATCGGACAACCCCTGAAAATTCCTCTTCTAAACCTCTATATTTATATCATAGAGGTTCTGGTCTTCTCAAAAGACAAACTCTAGTGCCCTAAGAGGAAGTTTAAAAGAGGCACGTCGAGGAAGAGGTAATCTCTTCTACCGATTCTTTCAAGTTTCTTTCTTCTTCTACTTCCTATTATTTATTTGTTTCATTATAAATTAATAACATTAGTATTACTTATATACTGATATTTTATTATAAATATGAAACATCCCTATTTAACCTTATATCCATCTTACAAAAAACGAAATCACCGCGCATGTGTACGTACGGCTTACCGTCTCCACGCCGTGGTGTAATCTGTTTTTACAAAATCACCTTAATTGGATGGGTATAATGGTAGAAATAATAACTATATATTATTATTATTATAAAATAATACTGATTCTGATATATTATATCATTCACTCCAATTCCATTCAATAATTATGGGAACGATATCATCGCTCGTGCATACGTACGGATTACTGTCTCCACGACGCGATGACATTCATTCTCCATGTTAACCATTCAAGAATGATTATAATGTATATATAATAAATAATAATGAAATATATGACATAATAATGATACTGGATTTTTGTATATGTTATTTACTTACATCCATTCAATTTAATAAGGAAACGAAAACAGTGTTCATGCGTACGTACAGTCTGTCATATCTATGAACGGTGTATTTCGTTCCATTTATCAATCTATTATATATATTTATATTCTGAATATATATTATATATAAATAACGTTTTACATTATGGAAGTAATTAATCAGGATCTAAGTAATCATATGAATAATTACAAGTCAAAACACGCACGAAAAATGAAATGATTTTACCCAAAATGATGCATTAACATAGAATTGAAAAATGAACGGGTAATATAAAGTCGTAAGTGAATCATATATGATATCATAAATATTATTATGGTTCTGTTACAAGTTAATAATATGTTTAAACCCACTATATCGGATTCTCGGACACATATGGAAGAAATTGGACATAAGGTAAGGGATAATTATTCCAATCTCTTTCTTATCCGAGATTATTTATTCGTAAGTATTTACTAGGGTTATAGTTATCATCCATGTCCATGTTTTATAAAAATGTTTTCATAAAATGTTTAATATTATTACATGTATGCTTAAATTCATTTTTATCCTTTTTTTACCTTTACCACATGGTATGAAAGGAATCTTTATTTTATTTACCATACGAGGTACTTTTTTACTTTTCCGGAAAAAGTGTGGGAAGAATGTTTTTTTAGCTTATACGGAATGAATGGATTTTTAAAATTTCATAGAACATTATTTCCATGAATCTTCCTTTACAAGTTTTCAATTTTATTTTCAATTAACTTATTTTAGTTTAAAATTATGACATGTTGATAAAGGAAAAATGTTTTTGAATAATAAAGGATATTTTCCTCAGGAATGGAGTTCAAGTGTTGTATCAAAATTATGTTCCATCTAAGACAATATAGGGTTTTTTTCTATCCCTATTATTACATTAATTTGATTATGTTATGATGGAATTATTTTTATGAAGTCCGTTTTTCTTAAATGGATTATGTAATGATGAAATGATGTTTAAGAATCCCATTTTTATTACATGGGTTATGCTATGATGTATAATTTATGATTTTGTGGAACAAATAAGAATGGTTTCATTATGATATGGGTGGGACCTATATCTCCCTCCAATACATTGGGTAAAGATTTATATCTCATGATATGGAAATGGCTGGAATGGCAAGTGAATCTGGTTCAGTAATACAGGGATGGAATGGCAAGTAAACCCGGTTCAGTAATGGACTTTGTCCACTATGATGGTCTTGGAAGAAATGACTTGGCTACTATGGAAATCATATCATGTGATTAATGGTTTTCCACAATTACATGTTTTATTCCTATGATATTTTATCATTATTAATGTTCCTTTATGATAAATGCCTTATGTACTGCCAAAATTTATGTCATTTCTCATGATTTTGATGTTTTATGTTCATGTTTTTACATTCAAATGTTTATGAATTGTTTTTATGTTCTCCATGCTTACCCTTACTGAGCATTTAATCTCACCCTTTTTATGTTTTCTTTTCACCCGGGATACAAAGGGAGGTTTTAGGTAAGAAAACAATGGGGAAGATTTTTATGGGAGATGTTGAAGATATTTCACCATAATTAGAAGTTTATGTTCCAAGTTTCCAAAGACACTAAACTAATATGGTCTTTGAGCATCTGTTTTTTTAATGTATTAAGTATTCCAAAAAAGTAATGTAATTTCCATATACGTCAAGATTTGGGTCTCTACAAAACTCCTCCTACAATGTATTTATAGATGCATCAGCCACCACACTGATGTCAAACCATGTGGAAGAACATCTAGGGTCCCCTCGAGAGATTAAGGAATTTTCCTTCTCTACTGGAGGAGCACTGACTGAGACATTCAAATTACCAATGAAACCAGGCTATCTAGGGATCTTCTCCCCATTATCACCTAGATCCTACACTTGATTGAGTATACCTAGGTCCTATTTCAATCGAGTAACCACGTCTGCCACCTTTATATTTTCACTCAACCTTCTAGCCTTGCACTGGATAGAATCTGATGGATCGGTTATCCCCTAATTCTCCCCTAGTGTTGTTTTACTTGTATCCACTTTGCATCATGGTCTAACAATGTCCTCTACCTTTTCCAGTTGATTAACATATATGGACTTTCATACTGCATGGGAATAACCAGAGAAGATTTGACGACATCTGGAGTCATCATGTCCTAATCAACGATAACCAAAATAGAAAGGGATCCAAGAATCGTAACATACCGCATGATTTCAGTAGAGCTCTCCCTTGATCTCAATGGTGATGGATTACAGTGGGCCTTTCGATATATCATCTTCAACACTGATCCTAGGTGCGACAGGATAGAAAATGGCCTTTGTGAGGGAATCTGAACAGAGGTAGTAGCCTAAAATATTACCAATAAATTGGAGGATCATTGGGTTCTAGAACAATATAGGAAGTCCAAGTAGAGATATCCAGAGTGTTGTGGTCGGAGGTTTGTTCCTCATATGAAAGTTGAAGGTCCTCTAGAAGAGGGAAAACCAAAATCTCTCCATAGAGCACAGAGAAAAGGCCCAATCATAAAACATGTCTTCTTCTTTTGATAAATAGATCTTTATGTTTCTCATATCTAAAAGGACAAAAATCACTCAATCCTAAAAAGTCCAAAAAGAGAACACATACCAGTCAAACGCATCAACAGAGGAAAAATTCTTCTCGAATCAAGATACAAAAGTGAGATCCAGTAAATATGAAGCTTTCGTGAACTCCAGAGGAGAAATAGGCACCAATAGAACTCCATTTGTGAAGGATTGGACCTTAGTGATTATTTAAATCATAGGGAAAAGAGGGATGGAGGATAGATCTGTTAAAGGGGAGAAATAGGGGAAACGGTAAGAGAGTGAAAACAAAGGAGAATATAAATATCCCCTCCCCGACCAAAGCAGGTCGAGGAGGGGAGGAAACACCACGGAAATGCCCTAAACCATCAACAAAGAGGAAAGGTGAGAGCAAAGCGCCATCCACTAAATATCATACTAGATTCCTGATTCCTTTTCATAAACATTAATTCTTTTAATTACATGTTATTATCATCCATTTTAAGTGTTTTCAATGATATTTTACTTACTCCCTCTCATTATATTCTTTCTCTAAGTCATTATAATTCTTTAAATATCTTTTAACTATAAAACCATCCTAAAATGTTCGTGAAGTAAAGTGTGTGTAGTTTTAAAGAAAAGAAATATCTTTCTAAATACAAAAAAAATTGGATTTGGTTTTTTAATATATGAATCTAGGGGTAATAACCCTAAAAATATTTGTTTTAGTATATCTCAACCATCATTCTAGTGCATGGTGAATAGTCCCTTACTTCACATCTAGTTTTACACTCCTAGGGGATATGATTTGGATGATTTACATACACTTTTCAAAACAATTATAAAGGATTTATCTCTCATTGAATTAGTATCCTACCTTTTAAAATACATGAATCTAGCTACCTATAAACTTAAATAACCCTTTTCTTTATAATCATCTATTAACTATAATCTTGTATTCTTCACTTATTAATGGTGTTTATTTAAACATTTTAAATACCTAGTTATTCTAAAGGTATTTCACCTATATATCATTATCAATTAATTTATTAGGGAAAATATTTTCAATACCATATAATCCTTTGTTTTATATGGATAATTCATGTAAGATATGCCTTATTGATCCATTATTCTATGTATTTATGTTATTTAATATTCAAACATTATTCCATGTAATCATTTACCATATGATGGAATGCACTGAACATTTTATGTGATGGTTGGGGACCAGAATTATATATCCCCTCAGTGTATTGGTAGGTCTCATGAGACAAATATGATAGGTTAATGGGAGTATATTTACCTTTTATGTAAGATATCATGTAACAAGGCCTTCACATTATATTTAATATATTAGACATTATGCATTCCCATCGCTATATGATCAGTAATTGTTATCCAATAATTTGTTCATTATTATATTGTCCATAGAATTATTTATTCTCTCATTTTTTTATGGAATAACTTGGTTTATTTATTCACACCATAATGTTAGTTTTATAATATCTTTTATTGTACGCTACCCCCTTACTGATCATCTGATCTCAAACCTTAATATTTTTTTCCTTTTACCTAGGAAACCAAGAGGATTACTACATATGAAAAATGGATTTAAATGAGAATAATAATGTTTTTCTTGTATTCATATAATGTATTTTTAGATTCAATGTAATGTAAAACTCATTTGTGAATCTATTTTCTTGAGACTAAAAAATTATTGGATCCTTGGTATTGTGATCTATATACCAATATAATAAATCACTACCCGATATATTCCATTGGAGTTGGGTTTTTTACATTTTTCATTTACAATTTTTACCTTTAGAAATATTATAAACATATAATTCCTCATACTTCCTCTCTTAAATGTTTAATGGAATGAAGCTCTAGAGCCTATCACCTTAGACTCGAGTGAGATAGAAAAACTTTGGAAAAAGTCACTCCTATATTCTGATACAGAGTTTTTAGATCTAATTTCAGATGTATATTTTTCATATTTATCCATCAGTTCACTAATATACTTTTTCAAGTGGCCTTTCCACCTTAATTTACAAAATAAGGGAGAACCATCTATCGACCTACTCCTACTCCAGGTTCTCCTTACTTTTCCCCTTTTGTGAATTTTCCAAGTAACGATGTGTCCTATTCTTTCTACAATGTACACATTTCAAAAAGATTATTATATTTATTTATAATGAATTTATTCATTCAATATCATGTCCTAAATGCCTATAAAATTCAATTCATACTTTCTGGTAGAATTAATCATAACTTTCATCATTGTATCTTTAGATTCAAGGAGTGAGGAGAGTAAAATTAGTTCCCAATTTAGATATCTTAATTTTACCTTCACTAAATCCAATTTGATTTAGATCATGGTAAATTCATTAACATGATCCACCATGGGTTTACATTCCAAAATTATTATATAGAAAAATCTCTATAACAAGAATACTTTATTCATTATCATTTTATTTTCATACATTTATGCAAGTTTCTTCATGAGTTATGAAGTGTTCTTCACCTACATGTTGTTTTATGCCATATTTTAGGTGAGTGGAATCTGTATCATTCTAAATACTTTCTTATTAATATACTATCATTATTATTTTTTCATTGATTCTATCTTGGAACCATTTAATGGAATATTAAGGCCCTTATAAAGTATAAAATCATTTATTTGCATCTTCTAGAACCCAAAAATATGATCTATTGAACTTCTCCACCTAGACCTTAATATCACACCACTCCATCCCCCTAGAATATGTGAAATCCCACTAACTTCTGGGAAATGTGAGGAAATAGATCAGGAACTGATTACTAATATTATTTTATATGGAAAAGGGAAGAATGATACTTCTGAAATGATCTTTAAAACACCTTCAATGGGGTCTGACCATCTAGAACACTCTAAACTTAACTCTGATACCACTTTTTGGGTATATAACCACCTTTTGGTAAAACCATCGAAATATATTTTACTAGAATTTACCATGTGGAAACCAATCTCTGGAATGTGATCTTGTGCTATGATACCCAGAACGTGGAAGAAAAACCACACCCAAGTCACTACACCAAACTATAAAACCTATGAATGAGGGGAAAACAATAATATCAAAATAAATGATCAAAATAAACACCAAAGGAATAAGAAAAACATAATTTTATGTAGTTTGGACTTGTGTCTAAATACACAGGGGGAATGATGTTTTACTTTTTTACTCAATATAAACAAGGATTATTATAATATTTTGAGTGTCTCTTTATATCTCAATTCTTGATCATAGAGTAATCCACCCTATTATTTATAGTAGGGTCTAGTCGGTGATTTTGATGAATGATACCTAATTATTTTTGAAGGTATAAATCCACCACAACCAATATTTATTAAAGATCCTCTATTTGGTCAAATACTTTTATAGCCTTAACTCCCCCCATCCAATATATTATGTTGTCATTTGATAACTTTATAAATATATTTCACATGTTTCTCCCACTAGCTAACTTGATATCCCATCTAATGGTAATTTCCAATCACCCTTATCTCATTTGTAAAATTTGGTCAGCACCACCCGACTGTACCATCTGATCTCACCATCTGGTTACTTCATCAATTTCACTGAAACTATATAGCTTTTGGTTTCCCGATCATCAAGGAATCCTAGACCATGATTGTTATTACTCCACTATCTCCATCTAAAGATCAGACATTATACCACCGAAAGTTTCTTCATCCATAAATTCTAAGTAATTAGAAAGAAATTTGTGTCCACATAGCCAAGACTAACATTATCTTCAAGTATAAGGATGGTTTATGAGATTATCTGAGATCCTTTTGGGATATATTCTTTTTGAGTATGAAATGTTCCAAATTTTGGGAGGATGTAGTGACCCCGATTTTCCCTTGTGGGGGACTTGGCACATTTTTTGTGTTAGTTCCACTAGATCAAATATCCTAACATGGGGGGTGAATCAGGGTATGAAAAATTAAAACAACTTCTTCTTTTGATCTTGTTTTATTGTTAAAAAAACTCTCTTCTCACTCTTTCTCATAGAAAAGTATGAATAGAAAGTAAATCATGCATGAGACAAAACAATTTTTACATGGTTCACCCTCACTGGGATACATCCAAGGAGCATACAATGGAAATGTTTTAATGTATCAAATCTGCTAAAGGTGCACTATTATTTAAAAAATTTAGAGTGGACTCATTGTCCCTCCTGGTTTACAAATAAACACAATTTGAAACATCACTGCTCTCTCAACTGAAGTGTGTTCATTGCTTCTTTATAAGATCCACTCACACTTTATAGACTTGTAGGTCCCTTTATTATCTCTAATGAATGAATCCTCCGTTGTATATAGGTTCTCTATTGATGTCCCACTTTCATCCACTAATGAATACAACTTTACTGTAGTATTATTGGGAAACCTCAAATCTTTCACGGAACACTTACTACATCTTGAACGCAACTTTAATGCCTTGCATGAAAGATTACACTTTTGTTGTAAAACACCACTTTCATGAAAATTCAATCTTACGTGAAACTCAAATCTAATACACCACTTTCTTAGCTTGCACGTAACTCAAAATATTTCATGAAACTCCCTTTTCTTAAAATTATTACGTGATTTGGAGCTCAAATTCTCTATAAGTGTTGAGATACTTCGAATGAGGGGGTAAACTCTTATTTATAGGTGTCGCCAAACCCTAAATATAAGATTCACCATGTCGAACAAAATCCCCTCAGTGCACACAAAATCCAATTTGATATCGCATTGGGCATGCAAGTTTCTTTCGTGCAACCTCATATTTCATGCACATTTTTAATTCTTTCACACACTTCATGCCTTTTCCATATTTTGATGTTCTGATCCTGAAACATTCCTTGATCAAAAGTTCCCATACCATCTTCAATATTGTTCAAAACTTCATTTTCCAAAAATAAATATCTTAATATTCTAATTTTGAGGCCAAAAAATTGACAAACACAAGAAAATAGGGCCACCGTGTATCTGTTCTTTTTGTACCACCTCCAGATCATCCATTACTTTTTCATGATTCTTTATAAACATAGGTTGTCAAAAATATCTTTTAAATTCAAGAACTCACCATGGAAACCCTCTTTGTCAACAAACAAACCTCCTTTTTCAACAAACATAATCAACCCAAAAATGCTGTAATGTTTCCTTGAGGGATTTTTTCCTAACATTTGGGTTTTGAAGCCACGGGTCCTTAACAAGGGTAAAATGGTAATTTTACCTATAAAACAGCATTGTAAATATATTTTAATTTTTTTTTTGTTCTCAGTATGTGAATTTTACCTTTGGGATGAAATTTTTTGAAATTTTTAGTTAGGAATATTTTTTTGGAAATTTAATGTTTATTAAATAAATATTATTAATTCTCACATGCATAAAATTTGATATCTCCTAAATAGATATATAGATATAAATTATAACTTTTTAATTGATTTAGGAATGGGAAGTTTTACCCAGGAGAGTTATAATCTTAGTTTTGGTTTTGGACCCCAATTCAAGTTTTTATGGGTCCTTTTATTTTATTTTATTTTTTGTTTTTATTTCCCTCTTCCATGTTCTCTCCCTCATTTACACAAGAGAAAAGGAAACCATTCCGTCATTGATATTTTTAAACCAATATAGGGGAAGGAGGTATAGGGGGTATATTGGTTTTTTATAAGGCTGTTCGGAGTCAGATCGAGATGTAGTGGCCATGGATCGCAGATTTTCAGTGTGTGACATTGAAGCTTTGGTTATTCACCATGTGGTAGGGCCTGTTATTTTTATTTCATACTTGTATTTATTTTTTGGTTGTTTATATTTATTGTTTTTAAATTTTTGACATTTTTTGATGTATTAAGGACCATATAGGGGCAATTTAGAGTGTAACGGGTGAATTAGGTTGGTTCACAGGGATTCTGTATCTAGAATTCCTGATCACATGACATGTATCGTTTGAACACATGTCATGTTTATATTCATTGTGGTGAAGGTTGAATAGGTTGACCACATGTATTATTTTCCATGTTTACACATTGTGTAGTAATATTGGGTACATGACTCAGGGTGTGTCCAAGTACATGGCCAGACACCCTGTGTGAGGTACACGATTAGTAATAGTATATGCCATTTCATGTTACACAACATGGCTTGAGTAAGGTACATGAATCAGTACCCCATGTTACTTATATGTTGTGTGTTTATAGAGGCACACCATATACCTTATAAAATAAACAAATATATGGTTTTTATACTCTCCCAAATGAATTCCTTGAGTGTACACTATGGAACATACCACATACCTTCCCCTCATAGGGGTTTCGTGTCTTTTCTCATCCTAGAGTAAAATTTAGAAAAGTTAGCATTCCATTATATGTATATTTCCATATAGAACATGATGGTGAGGTACTCTTCACTATAAAAGAACATTTTTCAGATTATTTTGGGATATTTTTGGATCTTATCCTATGACAACACAATAGTTTTCAGGTGATCATCTAGGGAAAGTGTGAGGATGGTAAACCCATTGGTAGTTGTCTAACACCATAGTGTGGGACCCTCACATGTATTAAGATATTGGTTTCCTATAGAATTTTGTTAATAGGATATGGTTCCTATAAGAATATAGAATCATGAACATTTGAGGTTGGGAAAGTCTTCATAGGTTCCCTCTATGCTGCAAGGTAGTCTTATGGGACTTATAGATGAACATGGAACTCAAGTAGATTCCCTCCTTCCTATACACCCTAGAGTTAGAGTTAGTGAATTTGTATTGGATTATAGGATGGGTAGTTGGTCATTTTATCCCTTTTTATATTGGATTCATGGATATTCTCTATAGAATATAATAGATATCTTCTCTCTTCCATGTTTCATCTCGATTTGTGGTTTTGGGAGATAGAGAGTAGAATTTTTCAATTATTCTTGGTGTCATTTTCCTTAGGCCACTTGTTCTAATGATTATGAGGTAAAAATAGTATGTATATGGTTTTTGGGTTCTCCCTTGGGCTTAGATTTATTATTAAGATGCATGTCACCCCTATTATTTATGGAGTCATTACTTCCCTATAGATGTGGGGTGTGAGTCATCCATGCTGTGTAGATTTCAAGAATCTATTTTATAGATGTGTGAGTTCCTTGATATATTTTCAAGTGGTGAATTAATGTTTATGGATGTCAAATAGTGAGGATTTTTTGGGTGCTAGGGGTTGGTATCTCCCTTAACTGATCCACGTACTCTGATGAGGCACAAGACCCCTATAGTGGCATCACATCCATGGTATGATAATAGTGGTGGTATTTTTTTGTGTAAAAAGGTTTGGGTTCTTGGAGACTTTTGATGCTTAGGATTATACATGGTCCCTTTTGGTATGTTTATCTAGTAGATATGGGCTGAGTGGGAGGGGTATCCACCTTAAAATTAGTTAATCTCCCCCTTTTATAATAATTAGGTTATAAGACCACTAATGGTACTCTCATAGTTGAGTATGTGTCTATTTCCTCTTATAGGATGGGGAATATAAATTCCATTAAGATTGGGGTCTGGGTCACCCATCTATGGGGTCAGTAACCCCTCGAGTATGGTATCATTCTCAAGGTATAAGTTCCACACTTTGATCAAACTAATGGTCCTAAGATCTGAGTGTGAGGTGACTAGGTGGGACTTTGTTTCATAATTCATTATCCTAAGTACAATGATGCATTTGTGAGTTTGGTTGTTCTCCCTACATGACTGGCGGGTGATGATTCTAGTGTATGAGGAGTATCTTATGGATAATGATACTCTTAAATTTTAGATCTTCCCAATTAGAACCTCAGGTTATGACATGGTGTTGTGGATTGTGGGTTGTGGGTTTTGGTCCCCCTTATGCGAACCTATATGGTTTGAACACCCCAGTGGTGGTTGGGAAGGGAGGTTTTTTCCCTGCGGTAGATGAGAAGGGAGGTGTTTTCCCCCTGATAATTGAGGTGTATTTGTGAGGTCCTCATTCCATGGAGTGTCTAAACTATTGGGTAATACTTGGTTACCCTATGAGATTTTAGTTGAGGGTTTATTGGAGTATCAAGCATCGGATTCTTCCTTATCTTATTTTATTCACATTTTTCATAGATTTGAGTGTCTATTCGGTTTGGACATTAGTTTTGAGCAGAACTAAAATATAAGGAACTTTATGTTTTTATGGTGTCCTATTATGTATTTCTATACTCAACATTTCATAAGCCCTAGGCCCTAATGTGTTATGTCTGTGAAAATGATGCATAGGTTGGTGGATCTTTTATGGGAATGGATCTATGGAGTCGAATCTTAGTTAAATATAGTGGTATTTGTGGGTGGTAGTGCTCAGGATAGAGTTGGCATAGTGTGGTGATATATTTCTCCCCAATAAATCAAGGTCAATGTGTCATCATGGGGTTTTGGGCCTTGTATTTTTTCCCCTTATTGTGTCATTATTTATATTGTATGCCCCTAAAATACTTAATATATGTATGCACGCATATTTTTATTCTCAATTAGATATGTATTTCCTTCATGGTTGTGAATATTTTATTAGATGGTTATGTATATAGGTTTTAGGTTATATAGGATAAGTCCTACCATTATGAGATATGTATTCTTGGAGCTAGTTTCCAACCCTTGACCTATTGGAGTGGGGATTATGGTGGCACACTCGGCTCGCTGTTGGCCCAAGTGGGGTTCCTAGTGGGTTGGGTCATGTCATATTATTGGACTTTACAACTAATTTTTCTTCTTATAGTTTTAACTTTTACCCAATTTTAGTGTTAATATAGCATCATAATATAGATATCACAAGTCCTAGTTCAAATATTATAAATATTTATAAAATAGGGTAAATAGTTCTTGAACTCATTCACATTGTCAAAACATTTCTAATAATAATTCTACAACATATATTATAACCAGAACAAGCCTTAAAGATAACCTTCAGTCTCTCCCAGTAAATATCACACTCATTCATATTTAATTTATGATTGGAGACTAAAGTTACATTGGTCATCAAGAATCCAATACTTTTGAAACTGTGAGTGAATCATTTTATGCTTCTTATAAGATTATAGATCCATTTTTTGAATAACTTTAACATCAGGTTACTCAGGAATTTATTTCTCTAAAAGATATAATTTCCCTTATTTATTAAGAATTATTTCTATACCGGTTTATAGATTTCTTAGCCTAATCATATCTTTTGCAATTATTGATCTCAAAGATAAACTAATTGATTTTGATGTAATTTATCTTCTACATAATCTTTTATCAGATGAGTATCATGTTTTATATTCATTTAATAAGAACATTTATTAAATGTGATCCCAATAAAATGATAGCCCCTTTTAGATTTCATTTTATCCATTAATGGTCTAAGATCTATATTTCATTGGGAAATTCCCCCACATTTCTTTGAATCTCATCACTTTATCTATTGGGGTAGATATTCATATCAATTATATCATATATGAATCTTGGATGGTTGATCATATAACTCTTTATCCAATCCATCATATGGCTAAACCAAACACCATTACACTTTTATCCTAGCTATTAAAATTTTTCAGATAAATGTAACCCAAATGAAATGATAAAAATGAGGCACCTAACTCTTAGGGTAACATCATTACATTCTTTCCTTACATAAGATAATCCAAGGGCACCCTTTTTTGGAATTAACCTGCCTAATTGGATGATTAGGGTCATGAAAAGTGTTCACTATGAAATGAATAAGAAACTTAGTATTTTTAGAAGATTTAATTTCACCATCTTATCTCATTTATTTCCTTTTATTTTTGCATGATTCTAATTATTTAGTTTGGAATCTTATTCCTCCCACCAAATCAATATGTTTAAATAATATTGATGTGTACCGTTTTATACAACTCATAACTCATGTTACTAACTGGAATTAAAAACCAAATATTTTTATACATATTCAAATGTATCACATGGATAATGTACATGAAACATTTTCATGTAAATTATTAGAATCATATGAAATCAACAATCCTCAAAAAAAGTAAGTTTGTAGTAATATATAGTCAACCTATACTTTTCAATACAATGCATTAAACTCTGGTCTAGACAGTGGTCTGACCCAAAGTCCCCACACCCAAGGTTACTTTACTGAATAAAGAAATAAATTTCATCATAATTCTAACACTGGATATGAATAAACTAAAATTAAGTTCTTAATTCAATCTATTAACCTAGTATAAGAAAAATTCAAGGTATAAAAAACCTAAATCAATTATCATATCATGCATGAAACTCTTTAAATTCATGAATTATAGTGTATAAAGTAGTTTAACTATTTAAACTAAAGCATAGAATAATTCTTAATATAAAAATTATATTCATGAATAAAATATATAATAATACTAAATAAATAAATAAGTTATATATTAAAACACGCGATAAAAAATTTATAAACAATTCATAAATAAGAACATTATAAACACTTTATAATTTAGTAATGTATTATAAAAATTCCATAATAATATAAATATAATTTTTGTTCATTTATTTTCAATATAAACTCATTTATATTATCCATTTATATTACATTTTACTTAAATATATAATAACTAAAATATAAAAATTATATATAAGAACTATTCATTTATTATGTAAACATTCAGAATATCACATATTTAATATTATTTAGACCATAATCATATCAATTTTCAAACTCATTTTGACAAGGTTTAAATAATTTACTTAAACTTTGCCTTTTTAATATGAACACTTATATAAACACTTTATAAATAACACTTATAACTTTCATATAAAAACTTTATAAATAAATTATAAATCATCTCATGTCAATCAAATGGTATTTAATATTAATACTTAACATTATGAAATATTTATTTAATAAATATTTCAAAAACATTTAATGATTAATTATAAACATTATATAATTAATTAATTTATAAAATCTTTATAAATTAAATAAATATACCAAAATACCTTTTTCATAATTTATAAACAATTTATAAATTATATAATTCAATTCATAATTTTTGGAAAATTAAATTTTCCTTATATATCATATTAATTATATCCTGTGTATTGTAATTTGTGACTCGTATTCTATTAGTTTCATTTTTAAAAATAGGTTGTTAGTGTTGTATAGTAGATAATAATTTAATTTTCTATCATATTCTATAATATCATAGCCTATTAAGACTAAATCAGTGCATAGTGACCTGCATAATATTAACCCATGAAACCTGGTTTTCAAAGTGTATGACTAGTATCGATATTGCTTAAGTGATATGATGATCTTTATTTCATATTCAGCATGAAACTATCATCCCTTTTGACATTCCATATCATATGTTATTATGTGACAAATTTTGAAGAAATTAAATTGTGTCATTTTTTACAATATCATATGTTATAACATGTAATCATATCGAAAATTATGACATCCCATGTCATAAACTAAGCCATGGTATAAATTTTATATTTCCAATTACAATATCACAAATCGTAAGATTATTCATAGTATAAAATTTCTATCATATATTATAATATTCATTACAATATACAATAAAATATATAATTTCTTCATTTTAAACATTATTTTAAGAATCAAGAAGCATGTTGAAGCTTTGATACCTTTAAAGGGTTTCATATAATAGAACAACAATTGTTCAACATAATGAAAGGAATTAAATACCATAAATTCCTAGCATAAATATGTTATGAAAACTGAAATCATGTATATAAATAAAATAAATAACCCATGTACATTTCATCAAAGACAGAAATTGATCCTATTTTTTAATCGTATATACTTAATGAAGGTCACTGAGGAATAACCAAATAACTCTACCCTTATAAATTTATCCATGGATCGAATGAATCATCCAACCCTTATCTTCCTCCTCTCATCCAATATATGCAGGTATCTCTCGGTATTTAAGGAAGGATATAGAAGAGATCTTTGGGAATAATCAGAAGGAGACTAAAATTACATGAACATCCACTTCAATAGAATCAACCACCATATATATTCCCTAGGGAAACTTCTGAATATCTATAACATTTACTCAAATGTTATGAAATTTTAAAGTAATGAAATTTTTTACACTTTTTAACCCTCATCCAATCCAATTTGTTTGATGTTTTCATCATATGAAACATTTTTTAATGATAACCATTTGGTGAAAGATTCCTAAATGGAAACGATTAATGTATGACTTCAAATTATCAGTCATAGGGTGTTATATAAATCATACAATATGATTCTCTTCCCTAATAATTTTCCATGTCATATATTATGATGGGTATTATAACACCCTCATGTCATTATTTTGTAATATATTACATAATTATGGGGTATTTTGATTTTTTAACAGTTCTTGAATTTTTTTATTTTAAAATGTTGAAATTTTTTATATTTAACAGTTACCACGTGGGTATCACATGATTAATATTAACCAAGTATATCATTCTTATGTAGTGGGTCTCATTAAGTAGTTATTTCATGGTTTGAGATCAGTTCGAAAAATCATGAGTATCTCAGTATAAACCATGAAAATATTCTTACATATGAGAAACTTTATGTTATATCTTATGTATAAGGATTTTAGTTAATTTTTTACACATGTTTAGAACAATATTATAATAACTATATATATATTTTTACTTATGTGAAATTGTGTGAGTTTTTATTATGTATCAGGATTCTAGTTCATTAGTGGCTCATGGTTAGTGTATGGTTATGAGTAACTATTTGGCCTCAATTTACAAAGGGTGAGTTATCTTTGGTAGCTTTCACATAGTTTGGAGAACCATTCAAGCCAACCATGTGAGAGGTTTTATCTTTATTCTATTCTAGGTTGCATGGTTAGTGCATGGTCAGGTAAACCATTTAGTCAAATCATGTTAGCTATCTAAATTTTAAAATCTTAAAATTACCTGTATACCCCCTTCCCATTTTAATCACTAACTATTGGTCAAAAATGTGATGTCAAATTGTTATAGAATGGGTGAATATACCTTCTTAAAATTAAAATAATATTTTTTTAAATTAATTTTTAGTTCATGAAATCATAAAATATAAGTGTAAGTTTGTGTGCATGTGCACGAAAACAAAAAATAAACAAAGAAAACAAGACTTTTATTGTAGTTTGGATCAACATGATAATATATCTGATATTCACTCCACTCATCTCCTATAGAGGAATGGTACTCGCTAAAACAAACCTCACTTTTGAAATATATTAAAAACCTTTTATAAACTTATCTTTTACTCACCTAAAGTCATAACCCAAACCTATTCTGGAATTTTTAATGAGAGTCACAACTCAATTAATGTACCTTTTAGTTAAGAGTTATGTCCAATTAATTATGTTATTTTGGTCAGGAAAATTATGAACTAATGAAAAATTCATAAAAATAAAACAAAAGAATACAATATTAAAAATTAGAAAAGAAATGTAGAAGAAAAATGTCGATATAGTTTGATATAGCTTGACCACTTCAAAAATCTAGTTACATGTTATAGTTTCTTAACAGTGAACACACAATAAGTGGAATAGAAGTTTCATTAGAACTTTAAACTATTTTATAATTCATATCTCATAATTTTCTATCTTTATGTCATGTATTACCCATATCAAGACCAGATACATGTTTTTATCAAGATCCCATGATCAAATTCCCATTAAATAATTTATTTATTATAAAATCAATGATATTATTTTTCATGTGGGTGTTTCCTTAAAAACTCATAACAAGTAGGAATGTATATAATTAACATAAACATGGAAATAATATCATTACCTGTTTACCAAAATATTGTGTCTGTTATGAAAAACAATTCTCACATTGTTCCTTCATTTAACAACTAAAAAACCACTATTAATATCATTGTTATAATTTATAAAAAAAATTAAAATTAATACAATATATAAAATAAACCATATAAACATAAATTAAATCAAGATATTAAAACCATAAGAAAATATATTATCATAAAAATGATTTTAAAACAACGCAAACTATGTATGAGTAAAACCATGTACGAGTGATTTTAGAAACCATGTAAAAATACTTCATATAAACATAATTCATTTAAAAGGATTTTACCTAAGAATAAAATCAAATTAGAAAAAAAATTGTAATTATGAAAAATCCATAAATGTAAATCAAAAATATTTACATAATCTTTTGAAATATTATACGCATGAGGCTTTGAAATATCATAGATATAAGACTTTAAAATCTCATAAGCGTGAGACTTTAAAATATTTTATGATATTTTAAACATGAATAATTCATTTTAGAAGTCATATAAGAAATTTTAAATCACATAAGACTTTTTAAAAGTCACATAAGACATTTTAAATTTCATAAGTCTTCAAAAAAAATTAAATCTTTTGAGGTTCGTAAGACTTCAATAATTTATTTCATGCGACTTTACAAGAAAACTTATGAATTTTAGAATTTTGTATGAATATTCATGAAAACATATAACTTTGAAATATTTTTTATGAATTTTTTCTTTATTAAAAAATAATAATTTTTAAATAATAAACACAGAGTTAACAAAGCTATGAGAAATAATAATTAACCATTTATAAAATTATAAAACTATTGATAAGTGGTATTGTAATATTCAAAACATAAAATAAAAAAACTACAACACTAAAAAACTCCCAAAAATTGAAGAAAATAAATATTAACACCAATAATATCCTCATTTTTTAAAATTACGACTCCAAAAAAATTAAATTTCTCCCAGTTTTTAAAAGTTATAAAAAATTTGAAACATAAAAAATTATTCAAAAACTCTAACCATTTTTCTTAAAATACAGAACAAGTAATGCTCAAACTATAAAAAATAAAACATGAATGACTTAATATGATAAAATAGGTTATATAGGTTTCACGTAATTATGAATAAAAGCTGTAAGGAAACTTACATCAGAGTAGTTATAAAACATTTAAACTCCCCTGAACAAATGAATAAAAACATTTAAACTGAAATATAAATTTAACATTAATATTTACTTATAGATTCAATAAAAATAAATTCATCAATAGAAATTTGTTCCTAAAAACATATTTATTATAGTAGTACAATTATAACCATTAAACAAAAATAAAAATTTCAAATTCCAACAATTAAACACACAAGTTTCATCATAACAAGTTTAACTTTTATTTTATCAAACTTCACAGTATCAATAGGTTTAGTAAAAATATCATTAATTTTATTTTTAGTGGAAAAAAATTCTAAAAAAATACCTATTTTATTAATATTATATCTTATAAAATTAAAAATATCAAATCAATATGTTTTTTCCTTAAATACTATAAAGTATTATTTGATATTAAAATAGAATAATTATTATCCTAATAATAAAAAATTCATCAAAAAATATTAAAACTATATAAATTTGGTTTTGTAAATGAATTTATGCACAAAAATTAGCAGAAACTGTGTACTCATCCTTATCTATGGATAAAGAGACTTATAATTACTTCTTAAAGTTCAATGAAATCATAATTTCACTAAGAAAATGACACATGCCTGATGTACTTTTATATCAAGACTAAAGCCTCTAAAATCAAAATTGGAATAAGATACAAAATCAAAGCTAAATCAAATAGAATAGAATAAAAAAGTATTTATACTTCCTTTAATATTTATAATTATTCTTTTTATAGACTTTAAATGAATTTACTTTAGATTATATTTAAATCTTGAACACATACAAACACTAAACTTGATTTCATGTCTTAAATTAGTAAAATATAACAAACTTCTAATCATACATCTAAAAAAATTATTATCTATAGGTTTTCTAGATTCATCCAAATACAATTTATAATCATCAATAATAGGGGTCTTGTACTTTTAAAAGAATAAATATTAAACCTTTTAAATATATATATAAATATATTTATTCAAAAATATACCATCACTTATTTGAAAAATTTTGAGACCAAGAAAAAACATTAATTCACCCATTAAGCTCGTATAAAATTTAGAAGCCTTCATCTTAGAAAATTAACTCAATAAAAAATCACTTGAATATCCAAACATAATAGCATCAACATATATTTACACAATTATATATCATTTTAAAATTTCCTAATAAATTTAGATCAAATCTTCCCTTTAAAACCATTATTTTAAAAAAATAAATATAGTATATCATACCAAGCTCTAGGAATTTCCAGAATACCATACACAGCTTTTGATAATTTAAAAAGTAAGATTTAGAATTTTTTTCATTTTCAAATATTGGAGGTTGTTTACATATACCTATTCAAAAATTTTAAAATTTAAAAATGAACTCTTGACATACATTTTAAACAATTTAGAACATTTAAAATAAGAAAAATCTAATGAAATTCAAATTTCTTAAATCCTATCATTAGAAATAAAAGATTATTTAATATATATTTCTACCTCTTAAAAATATTCTTGAGCAATGAGTCTAGGTCTATTTTTAACTATTTTGACAAAATTCATCAAACTTAATTTGAAAAATACATTTAGTTTTTATAGCCTATTTTTATTTAGGGGTTAAAATAGGTTCAAAACATTATTTATAGAAAATTTATTAAGTTTCTCATATATAGATATTATCTAAAATGTCATCTTTAAAATTTTCATCAATATTGTATCACCTAGAGATTTTAAAAGAGGGACATCATGTTAGATAGCATGTATGACATGAAACACCAATATTATAAGATTTTGTAACACACTAAGAGTTTAAAATATATTTCTTTAAATCTGTTAGATAGTATGTGATGCATGCAACACTGGATTCAAACCTAACGCAATACTCTATTAAATTATTATTATTTAAACATGATCATTATAACCCAGCTGTTAAGTTGGCGAGTATGAATATTACTAAATAAATTGTGAAAATTTTATGGTTTTAAAATATATAAAATGAACACATTGGTTATCAATCGATTATAAATTAAAATAAAAATCATTCAAATAAAAAGAAATTTTTTCTGAAAAAACTGTATTTTTCTAAAAGGATGTTTCATCACATTTTGCACACATATTTTTTAAAATTAAATTTTACAAATTTTATAAAATTTATTTGAAAAAATAAAATTTATTTTTTAAATCTATATTTCAAAATTATATTTTGGTAATTTTTTTGAGCATTTTCTAAAAAGATTAATTTTTTATGAATAGTGAAAAAATCTAATTTTTATTGAGAACTTACTTTTCGTTTAAATTTTTTACAGAGTTAAATTATATTTTAAATTAGTTTTATAGTAAAATTAGATCAAATATATTAAAAGATAACTAATTTTGTTCATTGGGATCAGTTTTATATTGAATTTTGATATTGAAACATTCTATACTTATGAGAATTTTCTCTTTGGAAAATAGCTCTTTCGTTGTGTCTGTGATTTAATTTTAAATTTAATTCTACCAATTATATTACTTGAATTTAGAAAAATGGATTCAATATTTGGAATCATAATAATATATATTATCTAATAAGTTCAACTTAATTTTTCAATACAATGAATAGTAAAAATAGTAAAAATTAATTATCATGGTTAAGGTTAAAACAGGTTTATCGGGAGGGGTTAAACTAAGAAGATATGGGTTAAAAATGACATAAAACTTGTATAACTCCCATTTTATGGAGATATTTAAACCCTATGATCTATAAGGTTTGATAAATACCCATTTATTAGGCTTTTTTCATGATAAAAACATGGGTATCGATTTATCTTTTCAAAAATTCTATGTGTGTCATCTCCCTCACTTATAAAAGGACACCCCTCTCCTCCCATATTCACACTTCAAAAACCATTTTTTTATTCAAATAAATACCTAAATACTTTAATTATATACCTAAACAAATTATTTAATCCTTGGTTAGATTATAAATCCAATCTAGAAAGGATTTAGGTTAAAAATAAAGAAGCTTCCCAAAGAGTATGTAAAGTTTTTAATTATGTGTTTTAATTTTAATTATTCTATATCCTTATAATATTATTCAAATATGATAATATAATAACATAAATATATAATATATACTTATATGTTATTATTTTAATTTAATAACTCAGATCCATCTCCACTTCAATTAAATGAGAAACAAAATCGTTGATCATGTGTACGGTGGACTACCGCCTCGTGAACTGATGTAATATGTTGTCCATCACCACCTTTAAAGGATGGATATAATGATGGATTTAACATATTTATAATAATTTTATGTAATTATTATACTTCTAGAACTATTATATCATATATAACTTTTTACTTTCCATTCTGTGTGGGATACAATAACATCGCTCGTGTGTATAGCGGACTACCACCTCACAAAGCGATGTGATTCATTTTTCACTTATGATTTACATGAAAGGTAGTAAGATTAAATTTAATGGGTATATGTGGTATTTATGATCTAATCATACTTATATAAATATAATATCACATCTAAATTCATACCTTATAATCCATCGGAAAACAATAACATCGCTCGTGCATACGTGTATACTACCACCTCCACATAGCAATGTGAAATATTTTTTATTTTATTTTGAAATTTATGGTAATAAGTATGTATTTGATTAATATAAATGATATATATGAAATAATAATTATTCTTTAATTTTTAATTAATATTTATTTTCATTTCATTTTATTCATCAAGAAAAATGGAAACAACATTCATTCGTACATACGGTCTACTATCTCCATGAACGGTGTAATATATTTTCTATATATAACATTAATATATTGGTACAAATACATATATAATTAATATATATTATATTTATATCATTTTAATATTCTTAATATTATTTTCCTATGATCAAATTCAAAATACCAAAAATACCGAACTAAAACATACATGAAAAATGAACCAATTATCAACTGAAATGGTGATTTTAACAATGAATTATTAATAAATGGGTGATAAAAACTATAAGTAAATAATATATGGTATTATATATATGATAATGGTTCTATAATAGATTTATAATAACCCTATATTTATTATACTGGTGGTTCATACAAATACAAAGGAATTCAAACCTAAGGTAAGGTTTTCTCGTCTCACTTTTACTTCCGTAAAACATACACCATATTCACCACTTATTCCTTTATGTGGTATATATACTTCCCACATGATATGTTATAAAATTAATATCACTATATTTATGGTGTTTAATTTTTCATTTCATGAATATTTATTTTATGGGGCTTTCAATTCATAATTTACCAAAGTAGTAAGGGTTTATTTCACAAAATCATCATTATTCGAGATTGGTTTTGTCTAAGTCTCCATTGGTGAAATTATTTGATATATCTATATTAAATTAAATATATTTTCTTATAATATGATTATTAATGAACTTTTTCAAGTAACAGTTCTATTTTTTCACTCTGTGGTACTTAAAATGTTTGAGAAAATGTTTTTAAGAAAATCTGACTTTATTTCTCACTTCAGTCGATAATCCCTTTTCATTAAAATTCATGATTTCTAAAAAAATTGTCATTTTAAAAAAAATTATTAAATACATTTTTACCCATTTGTACTTTATAAAAAAAATTAATGTAATCTTAATTACTTTTTTAAAACAAGGCCCATTTGGCTTTTATCAAAAATATAAAAAGAATCTTTATTTTATCGTGCACGGCATGAACAAGATTTTCCACCACCATGAACACTCAATGTTTCAAAATATTATTTTATAATTTTTAAAAGATTATTTTCAAAATATATTATTTTCAAAATATTTTGTGAACTTTTTTTTTAAATATTTTCAAATTTAAAAGTTTATTTTTTTTAAAAAGACATTTTTATTGTATTTATATTCATCAATGACATCAAAACATTATTGTAATTTTGATACACTAGGTATATGTTGTATTGATATCATAATTATTCTTTATTTGGGTGGTTTATGATCAGTTTTACTAAGGATTTACAATTTTATTATCATTCAGCATATTACTCTGGATGGTTTATGATTATGTTTATTTGATTAGGGTAAGTATTAAAATTTCATATTTAAGTTCTTAGATAAAAATATTTATCTTGATTATGTTTCAAAACTTTTATATAAGTAATTAATTAGACTTAGTAAGTTATGGGTGAGTCCTAGTTATAGATATTCACTTGATTCATCAATAGGACTCATGAGACAACTCAGCTGGAAACATTAGACAGGCTTCTACCCACAAATTTAAATTGTCTTATAAAAGGTCTTGATAGTATGTTTATAATGTCTGGAATTATCAATTTAGTCATTATGAGATTAGTTTTTGATATCCATGATATTATTTGATTAGTTTTAATATCCACTGTAAATTTTCCATCTTATGTGATTATTTATATGTCTTTATTTGATCATTATTTATTCCTACCATATTATGATCAATTTATTATTTAAATAGAACGTTTTTTAGTTATTTTACTTTCCATATTGATTATAATTATATATTTTGGATAACTTCCAATTTACACATACCCTTAACGAGTATCTGAGATCACCCCTTTCTTATGTTTTATTTTCCCCAGGATACCAAGAAGTGTTTTGTGATTGATATGCAAGGATATGATAAGGGGAATAATGGAATTATTAAAGAAAACACTTTGTGTATTTTATGTTTAAAATTTAATGTTAATTTCAAGTATGTATCTAGTTCACCAAGACTAATAAACTATCTAGTAATTTAATATGTGATTCCTTGTATATTATGATAATGTAATAAAGTAACTACTAACTCTGGGATACTAGCGTTGGGATCTTTATAGTTGGTATCAGAAAAAGTTTAGTAGAAACCTTGGAAACTAGATTTTCAAATATATAGATCAGGTAATATAACCCTATGTATAACTTTAAGGATAAATATAATTATAGGATAACATCATAAAATTTTGTTAAGGTTGAGATTATGTGGTTTTCCTATAAATAAATCCCTATCTAGATATAAAAAGTGGACATAGTTCTAACACATATGTAACTTTGTGTAATATCTCTGGAAAATATGTGTTAGGATTGACTCAAGTGTTACCTAGTACACAACAACAAGCCTTAATTCACTCCTGATTTGACACTCTTATGGGACATGCTTTGGTTAATTTATATTTTCTTTACAAACCATTATGAATGATTTGAAAATATTTGGATTATTTTAAAACCTTCTCAAAGAAACCATGTCTATGATTATGATATTTTCTATGCCTAAATTTTTCAATTTATGTTAAGTATTTCACTATTAATGGGATTATACATTATATTTCATAATTTTATGATATAATCTAGTGTATTCCATTTTTTAGAAATGAATCCTAGTGGAGGGAATGGGAATTGTATCAATACACATACCCCATGTAGGGATTTCCCTTCTGGGAAAGATAATGATGCAGGAGCTGGAGATATAGCTAGAACTAAAGATATTATAACCAAATTGGGGTATTTAACTTAGTTTATGATAAATATCATTTCCTGTATGGATTATCCTAAGAATCCACCACATAGTGTAACAATATTTGAACACTTTATGCATTAATAACCTACATTATTTAATGGGACTACAAATCCATTTGTATCTAAGAAATGGATAGTTCCTTAGAGAAGATATTTCTCGCATTGGAAAGTAATTAAAGGGAGAAGGTTGTCATGGAATTTTATCATCTCTTAGGATATATGGATCAATAGTGGTCATTGATTCAAAAAACTAAGGATGAATAAGAAATATAAAACATGGAATGGAAGGATTTTAAGGTACTCTTCTTGGAAAATTATTTTCTTTGTGACCAATAAGAGTATACGGAGACACAATTCTTGAGTCTAAGACAAAATGAAGATGAAAATGTATCTAAGTAGGAAAAAAATTACATTTTTATAAAGTAATATTATAGAGACCCGAAGCCTGATGTACATAGACATTACATTAATTTTTCGGAATACATAGTACATAACAAAAACACACACACACAAGGACCGTAATAGTTTAGTGTCTTTGGAAACTCAGAATATAATCTTCTAATCGTGGTGAAAGATCTTCAACATCTCCCATAAATATCTTCCCCTTTTTTTTCTTACCTAAAACCTTTCTCTATATCCTGGGGAAAATAAAACATAAAAGGGTGATCTCAAATGCTCAGTAAGTTTAAACAAAAGAAATATCAATCACATCATATCCATAAGAACATAACATTTTGGAAATCTGAACCTGCAAAAGAGATCATAATATCATAACATGGGATAAATCATAGTAGTGAAATTTAATCCCAATAATCATAACATAAAACATGAAACTTTGTGGCATCCACACATAATCATAGATAATCATTTCTTATTAGTCAAGACTCAGTTCCAAGACTATCTTAGTGGACAAAGTCCATTTCTGAACTGAGTTCACTCCTCGTTTCAGTCCTGTTTCACTGAACCGGTTTAACCTGTCGTTCCAGCCATGTCTTTCTCATGAGATATAAAATATTTACCCAATGCATTGGAGAGAGATCTAGGTCCCACCCATATCATAATGATACCATTCTTATGTGTGCCATAAAATCATAAATCATACATCATTGCATAACCCATGTAACAAAAATAGGATTCTTAAACATCATGACATCATAAAACAATTCACATAAGATAAAGGAATTCATAAAAATAATTCCATCACAACATATTCAAATAAATTTAATAATAGGGATATAAACATAACTCTATATTATCTTATATGGAAAATAATTTTGATAAAACACTTGAACTCCATTCTTGAGGAAAATGTCCTTTTTACTTCAAAAACACTTTTCCTTTCTTAACATGTCATACAATTCTAAACTAAAATAAGTTGATTAAAAATAAACTTGAAAACTTGTAAAGGAAGCTTCTTGGAAATAATGTTTCAAAAATCCATTCATGCCATATAAGTTAAAAAGAATACATTCTTCTCGTACTTTTGTCGGAAAAGTCAAAAAGTACCTCGTACGAAGAAATGACAAAAGATTCCTTTCATATCTTTTACTAAAAACTCTCCGAAGGGTAAAATTTGATATAAACTATTTTAGAAGGATATAAATATTACATATTGAGGAAACATGGATGTGGATGATAAAATACACCCCAGTAAATACCAAAGTATAAACAATCTCGGATCAAAATGAGATTGTGATATTTTCCCTTACCTTAGGTCCGATTTGCTTCGTAAGTTTCCGAACCTCCTGTATAATGATTTAAATAATTTCATTGACTTATTACAGAATCATATTCATTTTTATGACATAATATATGGTTTATATTACCCATTATTTTGTAAATTAATGTTAAAGTAGCGTTTTGGGTAAAATCATCTTATTTATCGTACGTGTTTGGATTTGATTTTCTTGATGTTATTATTACTTATATCATGATTTACTTACTTACAAAATGTAAATGATGATTTATGTATCATATACATTCATTTACAAGAATTTATAATAGTACATAACATATGAAGGTAAGAAATGAAACGCACCGTTCATGGAGACGGTAAGTCGTACGTACGCATGAACGCTACTTTCATTTCTATTTATTATTTTAATGGAATTAAAACATAATGATACATAGGTATATTATAATTACAGTATAATATCATTAACCACATCCTTTATACATCTCACATAAGGTATTAACGAATCACATCACTTTGAGGGGGTGGTAGTCCGCACTTCCTCAAATGAGATTATCATATTTACCGACTATGGAAACCGTAAAGTCTTGATATAATTGGGAAGTAAAGAAGCATAAAGAAATAATAAACATAATATATATTATATATAAATACAGTGCCATCATAATGGCCACCAAGAGAGGCGGTAGGAGAAAATAGAACAATCATCATTTCGTGAGGCGTTAGTTTGCCATCACAGAAACATTATGTTCTTCATCCATTAGATGGAGGTGTGTGTAAGTGTTGTTCGAATCCTTCTCATAAAAAAATACTAGTATTTTTAGGATACTGGTGTTGTCACAAAATAAAGGATTAAAAATATTTTAGGGGTTGGAGAAGTAGAATAAAATAAAACAACTTAAGAGAAACTGTTACCTTTAATTTTGGTAACTTCCTTTGGTTTGAACCAAAAGGACTTCTTGGAGAGTCTTCTGCCTAATGTAAGGATTAAAGGGGAAGGAGAGGGATGTAGGGAGATTAGTTGGCCAGAGTTTGGACGAGCCAAAAGGCTTGAGAGGTGTGAGGAATTGCATAGAAGTGGTCTCCTTTTATAAGGGAGTGGAGGGGCTCTTTAGGAAAGTGTGAAAACATTATTTTATTATAAACTTATCTTCGGTTTCAAGAGGTCCAAAACACATTAATGTCGAAGATAAGATGACTCTTATTTGAAATAAAATCATCCAATGGGAATTGGATAGGTTTTGGATGATATTTTAATCATTTTAATCTTATTTATTTAAATCATTTATTAATGAGGTAAATATTGCATCATTATTGTGTCATAAATAATTTAATTTATATGATGTCTAAAAATTATAAAAAAAATACCAAAATGTAGGAAATAATTTTATCTTTCAAATTAATATTTACAATCCAAAATATAATTTATATAGCCCCTTATAAAAATTAATTAATAAACGATATTTGTTAATTCCAATTTTGTCTTTACATTAAATTAATTAATCTAATGTGTCATTGTCTTTCATAAGTGGCTCCATGGGGTCCCAAAATTGACCCAAGGATGCCCATGGTCGGCCAATACTCATCCAATAAGGTTAGGACAAGTGTCAAGGTAATTTTGAATTATTATAATATTCTTTTAACCTTGAATTACCCTATTTACCTTTAACTGTAGTAAATAAAAATTACCGTAGTTACTATTCATAATATCAAAAAAAATAAAAGTAACATATTAACATAATTTGGAACCACTGATTTAAAATATGGAATCCATTTTTCAAAATTAAAAACACATAAGTTGCAGTAATTAATTTAAAATTAATCTCGTTGTTAAGCAAACAGGTTTTAAAAGTTAAAACATTGTCAAAGATTGAATTTATTTAACCTACGAATTCAATGTAAAATCAAAGATAATGAAATAAATTATATTAAATGGTAAAAATATATTATATTTATACTTTTAAACAATTAAATATTATTATTTAACCACATAATTTATTACGATGAAAAAAGTTGTTTTTAATTAAAATAAAGCGTGTTTTTACTATTCATTAAAATAGGAAAGTTATCAGAATAATATGAAAAAATTATCCAAAGTAAATTTTTATATCTTGATTCTAAAGAATAATTTTATTTCGTAAAATTTAACTTATAAACTTGTCAAAAACTATATTTAATGTGGGTGCGCCATTAAAAGGTGGTAAAACTGCATTTTTTGAAAAATTCTTATTTTACCCGAAAATTTTATTTTGTTCTCTTAACACCTTCTAGAAAATGTATAAGATGAATAATAATGTTATAAAATTCAAAATTTAGTTAATACTATTCATAACGGCTATTTCATAATAATATTATAATAATATATCGTTGTTTAGTAAAACCCGGTATTGCGTACAACACACGCTATCGAGGAAGGTCGTGATTGCGTGTAATGCAAGCAAAGTCAGGGTTGTGTGTTGTGCAAGAATCCTTAGTTGTTTCTTATAACAAAATCCAACCATATTTCATTTATACATTGAATATATATATATATACACACACACACTCAATGTTGAGTAGAATGACTATTATAAAACAAACATGAAATTGTGTGTAACACGATCCAAGAATAGCGTTGTGTATACTGCAAGATAATACGGTGTTGCTTATAGTAAAAGATAAACTTGGTGTGCTATATAATAAAAGAAATCAATGAAATTGAAAGAATATTTTTCATAAAATCTCGGGGTGTTACATTCTTCCCCCCTTAAAAGGAATTTCGCCCTCGAAATTCGTCGGGGTTAAAATTCGTTTATTACTCGAAAGTTTCTTTAATAGAAACCCACATCGTAAAAATTAATACCAAAACTTGGCTTTAAAAACTAAATTATGAAACGTAACGGTCACCCAAATTAACTAATCACTGGGTTTCCACATATGAGAGCATAGGTGATAATATGGATATGGAAGAGAAATCTAGCCATCATGTTCTGATGGAGAGTGGTAGAGAACATGGCTATGAAAAATACAACAATCACAAAGAAATAAATTTGTGATGATCTAGGGTACCATCTGGTTCTTCGGATATAAGAGCACTAGGACAAAATTTTTGGTTTTCAAGATCATTTCCCTAAAGTTGATGAATTAAAAGAAATACTTACATGATTTTGGTACAATCTCACTGTTGTTTGTGAATTGAACAATTTCCACTTCATATCATAAAGAAATGAAGTTGAATTTTTTATTCATGAAGCATTAGCAGATCATGTGATAGAATGATGGGTCATTCCATCTGTTTCAAACAAAAGGTTAGCAAAAGTTATAAGTCCATCTTATGGTGAGATTAATCGTATATGGTTCCAAAAATGGACTTATACTTTATTTATCATACCGCTTAATAAAATAAAACTACTTTCCACTAACCAGGGACTTCCTGTAGGCCAATGGTAGGTGATAAAGGCCTGTCGTACTTCAATTGTGGGTTCGATTCTACAGCCTTGTCCAACGCGATGGGCTGTCGCCCATCCTGCAGGTTGTCCTTTTTCTAAAACTACATTACTATAACATCCCATCCATAATATCGAAAAAAAGTTTTATCCTTAAACAATACTAACTTATGTCCAACATAATCCATTCCAATCTTTAGGCTTATCTAAAATACTTCGGTCCAAGCTCATAGTATAAAGAAAATGATTATTGAAATGTCACATAACAATCACATGAATTCCATCATTTATCCCCCATATATCATAAGATATATCTTGTTGAATACCTTAAACATGTATTCTCTTGAAGAATTAATACCCATTGAACCTTAGTGAAAATATGAATGCAGTTAAAAGTTAACACTTTCCACATACCAAAATCCTCAAAATTCTATATACTCAAACCATGATATCACTTAGTCCTTATATAAATCATGAGCTCATGAATACTATCAAACATTTCATTTTTTTCCTTATCCCTTCATTATGTACATATCATCTTTTTATAAAAATATCTCAATCACTTTCTATGGTTACCGGTACCATAAAATTATTGAAAACCACAATAGACCAATACATAAATATTCCAATATTCCACGATACTATATACAACATTATTTTGGAATCCCATTACATAAACACTTAATCATTCCACCACATCGTTGTCATATTCAACATCGCCAATGGTGATCGCATGTGACTTCCCTTTGTCCTTTGTCTTAAGTGGTTGCTCATATCGATCATCACTAACCCTTGGATTAGGGCATTTATTATCATAATGCCCCATTTCCTTTCACTTGAAGCATTGAAGTGTAGTAGGTTCATTCTTTGTATCCCTTCCTTTGTTTGCATCATTAGACATCTTCTTCCCATAATTGCAGCATTCAAATGCCTGATGACCTTCCTTTCCACATTTGAAACATTTACTTGTCCCTTTAAGACAATCTCCACCATGCTTCTTTCCACACTTTGAGCATAAGGAAACATTCATCATCTTTTCACCATTATTCTGAGATTTCTCCTTGAACTCCATCTTTCTTTTCTTGTCAAAACTATGAGATGGATAAATAACACCAACTTCCATTTCTACCTTGATAGAACAACGCACAATTTCTTCATAGCTACTGAAGTCTCTTATAGCTAATGCCCTTCGAAGATTTTGTTTTAAGCCACTGAAGAATCGATCAACTTTACTTTCAGGTTGGATGATAAATCCAGATACATACCTTGCAAGTCTTGTAAAATTCGCTTCGTATATAACAATAGATTCATCATCCTTTTGCTTTAGTTCAAGAAACTCCTTCTCTATTTTTGTTCGAAGAATATGAGGGAAGTACTTATTGAAAAATAAGTTCTTGAACTCGTCCAATTCCATGGACTCAATTTCATATCTTGGCCTCATATTCTTGATAAGATTCCACTATTTATCAGCATCAGCTTCCAAGTGATACACTACTAAGATGGATTTATCATGTTCAGAATATTGAAGAACTGAAAATATTTTTTTAGTAGTACTGATCCATTGTTCAACAACAAGTGGATCAGAAGACCCACT
The DNA here is from genome assembly GCA_963277665.1 of Viscum album. Lineage (NCBI taxonomy): Eukaryota > Viridiplantae > Streptophyta > Magnoliopsida > Santalales > Viscaceae > Viscum > Viscum album. Next base: position 506,018,396 of record OY728131.1, on the reverse strand, counting down.
GAAAGTAGGTGGATGTTTCCTCATGAAGGACTCAATGGAATATTGTTCCCTTATCTGCTCATTTGGAAGTCCAGAGTGATTCATAGCTTGTGTAAGTATAGAAATAAGATTTTTCACTCCATCTCCCATAACATTTGTTTGTTCAGGAGGACAATCATTGCATTGTCGATTACATTGATCAACACGGTTCCTTCGGGTTCCATCCATCGTCTAAAACCCAAAAAGAATAGTGTGAGATGCAAAAATCATGCTAGGGAAAACAACAAAATAAAGGAGGAGTACCTTAAATATCTAACATCTTGGGTTACCATAATTCTAGTACTATAACCTACACTTATACTTAACCTTAGGGACATCCCTAGACATACCTTAGTAATATCTCTAGGGATCTCACTAAAGTTCTCGCATCCTAGTTTCCAAAGGTTGACTAAACCTTTCCTCTGATACCAACTGTAGAGACCCAAAGCCTGACGTACATAGACATTACATTACTTTTTCAGAATACTGAGTACATAACAAAAACACACACACACAAGGACCGTAATAGTTTAGTGTCTTTGGAAACTTGTAATATAATCTTCTAATTGTGGTGAAAGATCTTCAACATATCCTATAAAGATCTTCCCCTTTTTTTCTTACCTAAAACCTTTCTTTATATCCTGGTGAAAATAAAACATAAAAGGGTGAGATCAAATGCTCAATAAGGTTAAACAAAAGAAATATCAATCACATCATATTCATAAGAACATAACATTTTGGAAATCTTAACCTGAAAAAGAGATCATAATATCATAACATGGGATAAATCATAGTAGTGAAATATAATCCCAATAATCATAACTTAAAACATGAAACTTTGTGGCATACACAAATAATCATAGAGAATCATTTCTTATTAGTCAAGACTCATTGCCAAGACTATCTTAGTGGACAAAGTCCATTTCTGAACCGAGTTCACTCCTTGTTTCAGTCCTGTTTCACTGAACCGGTTTAACCTTCTGTTCCAGCCATGTCTTTCTCATGAGATATAAAATCTTTACCCAATGCATTGGAGGGAGATATAGGTCCCACACATCTCATAATTATACCATTCTTATGTGTGCCACAAAATCATAAATCATACATCATTTCATAACCCATGTAATAAAAATGAGATTCTTAAACATCATGACATCATAAAACAATTCACATAAGATAAAGGAATTCATAAAAATAATTCAATCACAACATATTCAAATCAATTCAATAATAGGGGTAGAAACAGAACCCTATATTATCTTATATGGAAAATAATTTTGATGAAACACTTGAACTCCATTCTTGAGGAAAATATCCTTTTTACTTCAAAAACACTTTCCCTTTCTTAACATGTCATACAATTATAAACTAAAAGATGTTGATTAAAAATAAACTTGAAAACTTGTAAAGGAAGCTTCTTGGAAATAATGTTTTAAAAATCCATTCATGCCATATAAGTTAAAAAAATACATTCTTCTCGTACTTTTGTCGGAAAAGTCAAAAAGTACCTCGTATGAAAAAACGAAAAAAGATTCCTTTCATATCTTTTACTAAAAACTCTATGTAGGGTAAAATTGGATATAAAATATTGTAGAAGGATATAAATATTACATATTGAGGAAACATGGATTTGGATGATAAAATACACCCCAGTAAATACCAAAGTATAAACAATCTCGGATAAAAATGAGATTGTGATATTTTCCCTTACCTTAGGTCTGATTTGCTTCGTAAGTTTCCGAACCTCCTGTATAATGATTTAAATAATTTCATTGACTTATTACAGAATCATATTCATTTTTATGACATCATATATGGTTTATATTACCCATTCTTTTGTAAATTAATGTTAAAGTAGTGTTTTGGGTAAAATCATCTTATTTATCGTACGTGTTTGGACTTGTTGCTCTTGATGTTATTATTACTTATATCATGATTTACATACTTAAAAAATTTAAATCATGATTTATGTATCATATAAATTCATTTACAAGCATTTATAATAGTACATAACATATGGAGGTAAGAAATGAAACGCACCGTTCATGGAGACGGTAAGTCGTACGTACGCATGAACGCTACTTTCATTTCTATTTATTATTTTAATGGAATTAAAACATAATGATACATAGGTATATTATAATTCCAGTATAATATCATATATAATATCATTAACCACATACTTTATACATCCCACATAAGGTATTAACGAATCACATCACTTTAAGGGGGCGGTAGTCCGCACTTTCTCAAATGAGATTATCGTATTTACCGACTATGAAAACCGTAAAGTATTGATATAATTGGGAATTAAATAAGAATAAAGAAATAATAAACATAATATATATTATATATAAATACATTTCCATCATAATGGCCACCATGAGAGGCGGTAGGAGAAAATCGAACAATCATCGTTTCGTGAGGCGTTAGTTTTCCATCACAGAAACATTATGTTCTTCATCCATTAGATGGAGGTGTGTGTAAGTGTTGTTAGAATAATTCTCATAACAACATCCTAGTATTTTGAGGATACTGTTTTTTTCACAAAATAAAATATTAAAAAGATTTTAGGGGTTGTAGAAGTAGAATAAAAGAAATAAACTTAAGAGAAACTCTTACCTTTAATTTTGCTAACTTCCTTTGGTTTGAACCAAAAAGATTTCTTGGAGAGTCTTCTGCCTAATTTAAGGCTTAAAGGGGAAGGATAAGGATGTAGGGAGCTTAGTTGGGCAGATTTTGGATGAGACAAAAGGCTTGAGAGATGTGAGGAATTTTATATAAGTGGTCTACTTTTATAAGGGAGTGGAGGGGCTCTTTAGGAAAGTGTGAAAACATTATTTTATTATAAACTTATCTTCGGTTTCAAGAGGTCCAAAACACATTAATGTCGAAGATAAGATGACTCATATTAAAAATAAAATCATCCAATGGGAATTGGATAGGTTTTGGATGATATTTTAATCATTTTAATCTTATTTATTTAAATCATTTATTAATGAGGTAAATATTGCATCATTATTGTGTCATAAATAATTTAATTTATATGATGTCTAAAAATTATAAAAATAAATTCCAAAATTTAGGAAATCTTTTTAGATTTCCAATTAATATTTATAGTCTAAAATATAATTTATATAGCCCCTTATAAAAATTAATTACTAAATGATATTTGTTAATTCTAATTTTGTCTTTACATTAAATTAATTAATCTAATGTGTCATTGTCTTTCATAAGTGGCTCCATGGGGTCCAAAAATCGACCCAAGGATGACCATGGTCGTTCAATACTCATCCAATAAGGTTAGGACAAGTGTCAAGGTAATTTTGAATTATTATAATATTCTTTTAACCTTGAATTACCCTATTTACCTTTAACCGTAGTAAATAAAAATTACCGTAGTTACTATTCATAATATCAAAAAAATTAAAGTAACCTATTAACATAATTTGGACCCACTGATTCCAAATATGGAATCCATTTTTCAAAATTCAAAACACAGAAGTTGCAGTAATTAATTTAAAATTAATCTCGTTGTTAAGCAAACAGGTTTTAAAAGTTAAAACATTGCCAAAGATTGAATTTATTTAACCTACGAATTCAATGTAAAATCAAGGATAATGACATACATTATATTAAATGGTAAAAATATATTATATTTATACTTTTAAACCATTAAATATTATTATTTAACCACATAATTTATTACGATGAAAAAAGTTGTTTTTAATTAAAATATAGCGTGTTTTTACAATTCATTAAAATAGGAAAGTTATCAGAATAATATGAAAATTTTATCCAAAGTAAATTTTTATATCTTGATTCTAAAGAAGAATTTTATTTTTTCAAATTGAACTTATAAACTTGTCAAAAACTATATTTAATGTGGGTTCTCCATTAAAAGGTGGTAAAACTGCATTTTTTAAAAAATACTTATTTTACCCGAAAATTTTATTTTGTTCTCTTAACACGTTCTAGAAAATGTATAAGATGAATAATAATGTTATAAAATTCAAAATTTAGTTAATACTATTCATAACGTCTAGTTCATAATAATATTATAATAATATATCGTTGTTTAGTAAAACCCGGTATTGCGTACAACACACGCTATCGAGGAAGGTCGCGATTACGTGTAATGCAAGCCAAGTCAGGGTTGCGTGTTGTGCAAGAATCCTTAGTTGTTTCGTATAACAGAATCCAACCATATTTAATTTATACATTGAATATATATATATATATACACACACACTCAATGTTGCGTATAATGACTATTATAAAAAAACATGAAATTATGTGTAACACGATCCAAGAATAGCGTTGTGTATACTGCAAGCTAATACGGTGTTGCTTATAGTAAAAGCTAAACTTGGTGTGCTGTATAATAAATGAAATAAATGAAATTAAAAGAATATTTTTCATAAAATCTCGGGGTGTTACATTCTTCCCCCCTTAAAATGAATTTCGCCCTCGAAATTCGTCGGGGTTACAAATTGTTTATTACTCGAAAGTTTCTTTAATAGAAACCCACATCGTAAAAAGGAATACCAAAACTTGGATTTAAAAACTAAAGTATGAAACTTAATGGTCACCCAAATTAACTAATCACTGGGTTTCCACATATGAGAGAATAGGTGATAATATGGATATAGAAGAGAAATATAACCATCATGTTCTGATGGAGAGTGGTAGAGAACATGGCTATGAAAAAGCCAACAATCACAAAGCCATAAATTTTTGATGATCTAGGGTACCATCTGGTTCATTGGATATAAGAGAACTAGGACAACATTTTTGGTTTTCAAGATCATTTCCCTAAAGTTGATGAATTAAAAGAAATACTTACATGATTTTGGTACAATCTCACTGTTGTTCGTGAATTGAAAAATTTCCACTTCATATCATAAAGAAATGAAGTTGAATTTATTATTCATGAAGCATTAGCAGATCATGTGATAGAATGATGGGTCATTCCATCTGTTTCAAACAAAAGGTTAGCAAAAGTTATAAGTCCATCTTATGGTGAGATTAATCGTATATGGTTCCAAAAATGGACTTATACTTTATTTATCATACCTCTTAATAAAATAAAACTACTTTCCACTAACCAGGAACTTCCTGTAGGCCAATGGTAGGTGATAAAGGCCTGTCGCACTTCAGTTGTGGGTTCGATTCCCAAAGCCTTGTATGACGCGATGGGTTGTCACCCATCCTGCAGGTTGTCCTTTTTCTAAAACTACATTACTATAACATCCCATCCATAATATCGAAAAAAAGTTTTATCCTTAAACAATACTAACTTATGTCCAACATAATCCATTCCAATCTTTAGGCTTATCTAAAATACTTCAGTCCAAGCTCATAGTATAAATAAAATGATTATTGAAATGTCACATAACAATCACATGAATGCCATCATTTATCCCCCATATATCATAAGATATATCTTGTTGAATACCTTAATCATTTATTCTCTTGAAGAATTAATACCCATTGAACCTTAGTGAAAATATGAATGCAGTTAAAAGTTAACACTTTCCACATACCAAAATCCTCAAAATTCTATATACTCAAACCATGATATCACTTAGTCCTTATATCAATCATGAGCTCATGAATACTGTCAAACATTTCATTTTTTTCCTTATCCCTTCATTATGTACATATCTTCTTTTTACAAAAATATATCAATCACTTTCCATGGTTACCGGTACCATAAAATTATTGAAAACCACAATAGACCAATACCTAAATATTCCAATATTCCACGATACTATATACAACATTATTTTGGAATCCCATTAAATAAACACTTAATCATTCCACCACATCGTTTTCATATTCAACATCGCCAATGGTGATCGCATGTGACTTACCTTTTTCCTTTGTCTTAAGTGGTTGCTCATGTCGATCATCACTAACCCTTGGATTAGGGCATTTATTAGCATAATGCCCCATTTCCTTGTACTTGAAGCATTGAAGTGTGGTAGGTTCATTCTGTGTATCCCTTCCTTTGTTTGCATCATTAGACATCTTTTTCCCATCATTGCGGCATTCAAATTCCAGATGAACTTCCTTTCCACATTTGAAACATTTACTTGTCCCTTTAAGACCATCTCCACCATGCTTCTTTCCACACTTTGAGCATAAGGAAACATTCATCTTCTTTTCACCACTATTCTGATATTTCTCCTTGAACTCCATCTTTCCTTTCTTGTCAAAACTATGAGATGGATAAGTAACACCAACTTCCATTTCTACCTTGATAGCACAACGCATAATTTCTTCATAGCTACTGAAGTCTCTTATAGCTAATGCCCTCCGAAGATTTGGTTTTAAGCCACTGAAGAATCGATCAACTTTACTTTCAGGTTGGATGATAAATCCAGATACATACCTTGCAAGTCTTGTAAAATTCGCTTCGTATATACCAACAGATTCATCATCCTTTTGCTTTAGTTCAAGAAACTCCTTCTCCATCTTTGTTCGAAGAATATGAGGAAAGTACTTATTGAAAAATAATTTCTTGAACTCGTCCAATTCCATGGACTCAATTTCATATCTTGGCCTCGTATTTATGATAAGATTCCACTATTTATCAGCATCAGCTTCCAAGTGATACACTTCTAAGATGGCTTTATCATGTTCAGAACATTGAAGAACTGAAAATATTTTTTCAGTAGTACTGATCCATTGTTCAGCAACAAGTGGATCAGAAGACCCACTGAAAGAAGGTGGATGTTGCCTCTTCAAGGACTCAATGGAATATTGTTCCCTTCTCTGCTCATTTGGAAGTCCATAATGATTCATAGCTTGTGTAAGTATAGCAATAATATTTTTCACTCCATCTCCCATAACATTTGTTTGTTCATGAGGACAATCATTGCATTGTCCATTACATTGATCAACACGGTTCCTTCGGGTTCCAACCATCGTCTAAAACCCAAAAAGAATAGTGTGAGAGGCATAAAGCATGCTAGGGAAAACAACACAATAAAGGAGGAGTACCTTAAATATCTAACATCTTGGGTTAACATAATTCTAGTACTATAACCTACACTTATACTTAACCTTAGGGACATCCCTAGACATACCTTAGTAATATCTCTAGGGATCTCACTAAAGTTCTCGCATCCCAGTTTCCAAAGGATGACTAAACCTTTCCTCTGATACCAACTGTAGAGACCCGAAGCCTGAAGTACATGGACATTACATTACTTTTGTGGAATACTTAGTACATAACAAAAACACACACACACAAGGACCGTAATAGTTTAGTGTCTTTGGAAACTTGGAATATAATCTTCTAATCGTGATGAAAGATCTTCAACATCTCCTATAAAGATCTTCCCATTTTTTTCTTACCTAAAACCTTTATTTATATCCTGGGGAAAAGAAAACATAAAAGAGTGAGCTAAAATGCTCAGTAAGGTTAAACAAAAGAAATATCAATCACATCATATTCATAAGAACATAACATTTTGGAAATCTTAACCTGAAAAAGAGATCATAATATCATAACATGGGATAAATCATAGTAGTGAAATGTAATCCCAATAATCATAACTTAAAACATGAAACTTTTTGGCATTCACACATAATCATATAGAATCATTTCTTATTATTCAAGACTCATTGACAAGACTATCTTAGTGGACAAAGTCCATTTCTGAACTGAGTTCACTCCTCGTTTCAGTCCTGTTTCACAGAACCGGTTTAACCTACCGTTCCAGCCATGTCTTTCTCATGAGATATAAAATCTTTACCCAATGCATTGGAGGGAGATATAGGTCCCACCCATCTCATAATGATATCATTCTTATGTGTTCCACAAAATCATAAATCATACATCATTGCATAACCCATGTAATAAAAATGGGATTCTTAAACATCATGACATCATAAAACAATTCACATAAGATAAAGGAATTCATAAAAATAATTCCATCACAACATATTCAAATCAATTCAATAATAGGTGTAGAAACAGAACCCTATATTATCTTATATGGAAAATAATTTTGATTAAACACTTGAACTCCATTCTTGAGGAAAATATCATTTTTACATCAAAAACACTTTTCCTTTCTTAACATGTCATACAATTCTAAAATAAAAGAAGTTGATTAAAAATAAAGTTGAAAACTTATAAAGTAAGCTTCTTGGAAATAATGTTTTAAAACTCCATTCATGCTGTATAAGTTAAAAAAATACATTCTTCTCGTACTTTTGTCGGAAAAGTAAAAAAGTACCTCGTACGAAAAAATGACAAAAGATTCCTTTCATATATTTTACTAAAAACTATCCTAAGGGTAAAATTGGATATAAAATATTGTAGAAGGATATAAATATTACATATTGAGGAAACATAGATGTGGATGATAAAATACACCCCAGTAAATTCCAAAGTATAAACAATCTTTGATAAAAATGAGATTGTGATATTTTCCCTTACCTTAGGTCCGATTTGCTTCGTAAGTTTCTGAACCTCCTGTATAATGATTTAAATAATTTTATTGACTTATTATAGAATCATATTCATTTTTATGACATCATATATGGTTTATATTACCCATTCTTTTGTAAATTAATGTTAAAGTAGAGTTTTGGGTAAAATCATCTTATTTATCGTACGTGTTTGGACTTGTTGTTCTTGATGTTATTATTACTTATATCATTATTTACTTAATTCCAAAATTTAAATCATGATTTATGTATCATATACATTCATTTACAAGCATTTATAATAGTACATAACATATGGAGGTAAGAAATGAAACGCACCGTTCATGGAGACGGTAAGCCGTACGTACGCATGAACGCTACTTTCATTTCTATTTATTATTTTAATGGAATTAAAACATAATGATACATAGGTATATTATAATTCCAGTATAATATCATATATAATATCATTAAACACATCCTTTATACATCACATATAAGGTATTAACGAATCACATCACTTTAAGGGGGCGGTAGTCCGCACTTCCTCAAATGAGATTATCGTATTTACCGAATATGGAAACCGTAAAGTATTGATATAATTGGGAATTAAAGAAGCATAAATAAATAATAAAAATAATATATATTATATATAAATACAGTGCCATCATAATGGCCACAATGAGATGCGGTAGGAGAAAATCGAACAATCATCGTTTCGTGAGGCGTTAGTTTTCCATCACAGAAACATTATGTTCTTCATCCATTAGATGGAGGTGTGTGTAAGTGTTGTTCGAATCCTTCTCATAAAAATATCCTAGTATTTTTAGGATACTGGTTTTTCCAAAAAAGAAAATATTAAAAAGATTTTAGAGGTTGGATAAGTAGAATAAAAGAAAACAACTTAAGAGAAACAGTTACCTTTAATTTTGGTAACTTCCTTTGGTTTGAACCAAAAGGACTTCTTGGAGAGTCTTCTGCCTAATTTAAGGCTTAAAGGGGAAGTAGAGGGATGTAGGGATATTTGTTGGGCAGAGTTTGGACGATCCAAAAGTCTTGAGAGATGTGAGGAATTGCATAGAAGTGGTCTCCTTTTATAAGGGAGTGGAGGGGCTCTTTAGGAAAGTGTGAAAACATTATTTTATTATAAACTTATCATCATTTTCAAGAGGTCCAAAACACATTAATGTCGAAGATAAGATGACTCATATTCGAAATAAAATCATCCAGTGGGAATTGGATAGGTTTTGGATGATATTTTAATCATTTTAATCTTATTTATTTAAATCATTTATTAATGAGGTAAATATTGCATCATTATTGTGTCATAAATAATTTAATTTATATGATGTCTAAAAATTATAAAAAAAATTCCAAAATTTAGGAAATATTTTTAGATTTCCAATGAATATTTATAGTCTAAAATATAATTTATATAGCCCCTTATAAAAATTAATTACTAAACGATATTTGTTAATTCCAATTTTGTCTTTACATTAAATTAATTAATCTAATGTGTCATTGTCTTTCATAAGTGGCTCCATGGGGTCCAAAAATCAACCCAAGGATGACCATGGTATTCCAATACTCATCCAATAAGGTTAGGACAAGTGTCAAGGTAATTTTAAATTATTATAATATTCTTTTAACCTTGAATTACCCTATTTACCTTTAACACTAGTAAATAAAAATTATCGTAGTTACTATTCATAATATAAAAAAAATTAAAGTAAACTATTAACATAATTTGGACCCACTGATTCCAAATATGGAATCCATTTTTCAAAATTCAAAACACAGAAGTTTCAGTAATTAATTTAAAATTCATCCCATTGTTAAGCAAACAGGTTTTAAAAGTTAAAACATTACCAAAGATTGAATTTATTTAACCTACGAATTCAATGTAAAATCAAGGATAATGACATACATTATATTAAATGGTAAAAATATATTCTATTTATACTTTGAAACCATTAAATATTATTATTTAACCACATAATTTATTATGATGAAAAAAGTTGTTTTTAATTAAAATATAGTGTGTTTTTACTATTCATTAAAATAGGAAAGTTATCAGAATAATATGAAAATTTTATCCAGAGTAAATTTTTATATATTGATTCTAAATAAGAATTTTATTTTGTCAAATTGACCTTATAAACTTGTCAAAAACTAGATTTAATGTGGGTGCGCCATTAAAAGGTGGTAAAACTGCATTTTTTGAAAAATACTTATTTTACCCGAAAAATTTATTTTGTTCTCTTAACACATTCTAGAAATTGTATAAGATGAATAATAATGTTATAAAATTCGAAATTTAGTTAATACTATTCATAACATCTAGTTCATAATAATATTATAATAATATATCGTTGTTTAGTAAAACCCGGTATTGCGTACAATACACGCTATCGAGGAAGGTCGCGATTGCGTGTAATGCAAACCAAGTCAGGGTTGCGTGTTGTGCAAGAATCCTTCGTTGTTTCGTATAATAGAATCCAACCACATTTAATTTATACATTGAATATATATATATACACACACACACTCAATGTTGCGTAGAATGACTATTATAAAACAAACATGAAATTGTGTGTAACACGATCCAAGAATAGCGTTGCGTATACTGTAAGCTAATACGGTGTTGCGTATAGTAAAAGATAAACTTGGTGTGCTGTATAATAAAATACATCAATGAAATTAAAAGAATATTTTTCATAAAATCTTGGGGTGTTACAAATATTATGTACTGTGTACATAATACAAATAGTAATATTTATTATTTATTTGAGTGTATAAATACAATACTTAAAAGGGAATTAGTCACCCAAACATTCCCATAATACGATGACATAATATCACATGCTATCAAGATAGAGAAATAATTATCAAAATTTTATGGATTATAAGGAAAGAAATATAATAATAGGATGTTAGAGAAAAATATAGATAAAAAGAAGAAGTGAAAGAAGGATTTTACCACATGTGATAATTATCAAAAGAAACACCCTGGTACTTTCTTGATGTGAATGGGAGTTTTCTACAAGTTTGGAGAGAAAGGCCACCATAATCATGATTTCAATGTCAAGAAATAATTTTCTAGTGTTTAATGATTCAACTATAAGGAGATAGTGAACTACACAAATGAATGTCCCAAACATCAAGGGGATATACCATAGAAGAAGATAAGGGATCAAGTTCAAGATTATACTATTGACACATCTGAAGTGGGATTATTAAAGTTATTGAATTTGGATTCAAGAAATATAGTGTAAAGGTATTTTATTAATGATATTCTCATTATAAGAATCATAAAATGTAAAAGTATTGTACTGCAATACCTTTTCTTTAAAGATCTGAAAGCATATAATGAAGAGTACTGATAACCAAGAAAAATGATTTGGTGGCAAGTTGATCTTTTTTGAAAACACATGATTGATGGAAGATAACACTTAGTATGTTTTTGATGTTGGGATAATAATGATAAACATATGTTTATGGGATAGTATTGGTAACCTTGAAATTGGTTATCGATATTTATGTTGTCTTTATTGTAGCTTACTATATGTTTAGATTTATGGAATATATTCTAAAACCTCAAATTTTATTTTTGGAATCATGCATGTTTTCATTAAGATTTTATGGTGATCAAGGTATTCACATATTTTTAATGTGACATTAAGAGCTAATTTATATTGTTTGGGGAATATAATGTTGATTTAGTGACCACCCTTCCAAAATTTTGGACTTTGAATTTAGTCAGATATATTTTAAATGATTCTTAAGTTTAATAATTTATGGAATGTATTATTTTTAACTTTGGGTGTTATTAGATAACTTGCGTAAACCATTTTAGTCTTGGAAAATAACTAAAGACATGAGTAATGACTCTTCATTACTTTATTGGACTAATGATATGTTAAATTTTAATTTTAGTGATTCAAGAATAAGCATTCCTATTAGATATTCATTTCTTGGAGTAATATATAAAGTAAAATTTGATCAAATAAAAACGAAATGAAAAAATTGTAAGTATATTTTATATTGTTCTCTCTAATAATGGTAACAAAATCCCTCAACTTTAGGGGAAAAAATATTGAGAAAAAAATTTTGTCCTATTACTTTCATTTATGTTGAATCAATGGTCTTTTAACTCATCATATATTTATGGTTTTTTGGTACTTAACTTTCACATTACCATATTCTCTATCACTCTCTATTAATACTTGGGTGTTAGTAATCTATTCTATATCCATGTTTTCATTTCCCACCAATGTTCTCCTACTTGGAAACCTAGTAATGTGTTATTTTGGATGAACTTCATACTTCCCTTTATCTCTTATCAAGAGTAATATTTGTTAAACCATTTTATTATTTAGGTTTTCAACAAATGTATTTTCAAATTTCAACCCCTTGATTTCTATGATCAAGATTAAATTCTGAGGACACAATTTATTTAAGGGGGTAGAATGTAAAACCCTGAGATTTTAAAATATAATCATCATGTTTGATAGCGTGTATGATACACAATAGTAATATTAAAAGATAATATAGTACACCAATAATTTACATTATAGTTATATAAATCTATTTTATAGTTTTTGATGCATTCAACTTCAGGTTTAAAAGAAATGTGATACTCTATTAAAATATTATTATTTAAACGTGATCATTATAACCTATCCATTAAGTTTGTGGGTATGAATAGAACTAAATAAATTATGAAATTTATATAGTTTATACATATATAAAATAAAAACATTTTTTATAAATTTATTATAAATTCAAATAAAAATAATTCAAAAGAAAAAGAAATGTTTTTTGAAAAAACATTATTTTTTTAAAAGAAAGTTTTGTCGCGTTTTGTGCGCATATTTTTAAAAATTAAATTATAGAAATTTTAGACAATGTATTTTAAAAAAATTATTTTTTAAATCTACATGTAAAATTTATCTTTGGGTGAATTTTTAATAATTTTCTAAAAAGATTTTTTTATGAATAGTGAAAAATACTGATTTTTATTAAAAAACTACTTTTTCATTTAAATTATTTACAAAGTTAAATTATATGTAAAATTAGTTTTAAAGTTAAATTGGTTAAAATATATTACAATTTAACTAATATAGGTAATTGGACTCAATTTTATATTAAATTTTTACATTAAAACATTTTATACTTATGAGAATTTTCTCTTTGGAAAACCTCTCTTTCGTCACTTCTTCAATTTAATTTTAAATTAAATTATACCAATTATGTGAATTGAATTTGAAAAAATGGATTTTATATTTTTAATCATCATAATTTATAATATCTAATAATTTCAAATAAATATTTTACTATAATGAATAGTGAGAACTATAAAAATTAATTACTATAGTTAAGGTAAAAAAGGGTTTATCGGGGCTTACACTAAGAAGATAAGTGTTAAAATAGACTAAAACTTATAAAAAACCCATTTTATGGATATATTTAGACTATATAATATCTAATTTTCTAAAATTACCCATTTTGGATTCTTTTTTCATGAAAAAAACATGTGTATCACTTTATTATTTCAAATATTCCATGTGTGTCCTCTCCTCCACTTATAAAAGGTCACCCCTTATCCTTTATTATTCACACTTTCAAAGGAATTTATTTTGTCCAATAACTGAACAAATAACTTTCTTAAAATTTCCCCACATAATAGAGTCATTTTTTTATCATAAATTGAATCTATAAATGATTTAGGTTAAATCTAATGAGGTTTCCTGAAGAAGAAGAAGTAATTTTTTTAACTATGCGTTTTCGTTTTACTTGTCATTATAACTCCTTATAATATTATTAAAATATTATGATATAATAACACCAGAATATAATATATAATTATATTTTAGTATGTTAATTTAATAACCCATATCCATCACCACTTTAACCTAATGGGAAACGAAACCGTCGAATGTGTGTACGACGGATTACTGTCTCGCGAACCGATGTAATTCATTTTCCATCACCAACCTTAGATAATTTATATAATGATGGATTTAAAATATTTATATGATAATTATTAAATTATTATAATTTTTGAAAATTTATATCAAATATACCTTTTTACTTACCATTCCATGTGGGATACGATAATGTCGATCATGTGTACAGCGAACTACTGTCCTGCGAAGTGATGTGATTTTTTTTCACTTATGCTTTACATGAAAGGTATATAGGTTAAATTTAAAAAATATATGTGATATTTATGATCTAAAAATACTTTTTAAAATATAATATCACATATAACTTCTCATTTTCCAATCCACTAGAAAATAATAACGTTGCTCGTGCGTACGTGTAAACTATCGCCTCTACATAGTGATTTGAAAAAAATCATTTTATTTTTATATGGATGATTATAAAATTGTATTTGATTAATATACATATGAAAAAATAATTATTTTTTAAATTTTAATTAATATTTATTTTTTTTCTATCCGTCGAGAAAAATGGAAACAACATTCATGCGTATGTACGACCAACGATCTTTATGAACGGTGTAATCCATTTTCTATCTCTAACTTTAAAAGATTACTGTAAATACATATATAATGAATATATGTGATATTTTTATCATGTTTAAAATTCTAAATATTATTTAACCACGATCAAATTAAAATGATAAAAATTACTGAATTGAGTCATATATGAAAAATGAAGCAATTATCACTCGAAAAAAAGTGATTTTAACAAAGAATTGTTAATAAAGTGGTGATAAAAGACTATATAATTAAATAATATAATGTATGAGATATATTATTATGGTTATTTAATATATTTATAATAAATTTATATTTATTAAACAGAAGGTTTGGACACATACGAAGGAAGTGGAACCTGAGGTAAGGGTTTCTTGTCTCACTTTTACTTCTACGAGACATACACCATATCCACAACTTATTACATTATCTGATGTATATACTACTCATTTGATATTTTATATAATGAATCTCTTTATCATCAAGGTATTTAAATTTTCATTCTATGGTTATTTATTTTATGGGTCTTACGATTCAGAAGATATCAAAGTGGTAAGGGTTTATTTCACAATCTCATCATTATTCGGGATTGTTTTCATTTAAGTATCCCTTGGGGGAATTATTTGATATTTATATATTATAATCAAAATATTTTATTATAATATAGTAATTAATGAACATTTTCAAGTAATAGTACCACTTTTCCACTCTTTGGTACTTAAAATGATTAATAAAATGTTTCTAAGAAAATATAAATTTATTTCTCTCTTCGGTCAAAAATACCTTTTAATCAAAATCAATGTTTTATAATACTATTTTAAAAAATGTTTTTATCCTTTTAAAAATTATTTATTAAATAAAATTTTACCCATTTTTACTTTATAAAAAAAATTGAATGGAATATTCCTATCGTTTTCAAAATAATGCATGTTTGGGTTTTACCAAAAATGTGAAAGGAATCTTTGTTTAAAGGTGTACAATATGAACAGAATTTTCTACCATCATGGCCAATCAATGATTTAAATATTATTTTAAATTTTTTATAAGGTTTTTTTCAAATAAAATTATTTTTAAAATATTTTCTAAAATTTTTGTTTTAAAAATATTTTCAAAGTGAAAATGTTATTTTACTCAAAAAAAATTAATAAAATTTTTATGGTATTTTTATTAATAGATGACCACAAACCTTTATTTTAATTATGATACAATGGGAATATATTGTATTTATATCATCCTTATTCTTTATTTTTATGGTTTATGATTAGTTTGACTGAGGATTTATTATTTTATTACCATTCACAATATTACTCTAGATGGTTTATGATTACGTTTATTTGATTGGGGTATGTATTAAAATCTCACATGTTAGTTTTTCAATAAAAATGTTTGTGTCTATTATGTTTAACTATTTAATATGAGGAATTAATTTTTATTAGTAAGTTATGGGTGGGGTTTATTTATAGATAGCCCCTCGATGCATCTAAAGGTCTCATGAGACAAATCTGTTGGCCAAATTAGAGAGGTTTTTACCCATAGATTTAAATTATCTTGTGAAAACTCTTGATAGTTTGTTTTAAATGTCTATAATTATTAATAACATCATTATGATATCATTTATTGATTTCGATGTGATTGTTTGATTAGTTATAATATACATGGATAATTTTAAATCTTATGTGATTATTTATATGGATTTATTTGATAATCATTTATTCATACCATATTATGCTCAAGTTATAATTTAAATTTCATGTGTTTCAATTATTTACCTTTCTATATTTATTATTCTTATTTATTGATGATAGATTCTATTGTATTCATACCCTTAATGAGAATAAGATCTCACCCATTTATTATGTATTTTTTTCCCCAGGATACCAGGAAATGTTTTGTGATTGATATGCATGGATATAATAAGGGGAATAATGGAATTCTCAAAGAAAACACTTTTTTATTTTATATTTAAAATTTAATGTGAATTTAAAGTATGTATCTAGTTTACCAAGACTACTAAACTATTCAGTCATTTGGGATTCGATTCCTTATATATTATTCCAATTTAATAAAGTAACCATCAACTCTATGCTACTGGGTTTGATATCTTTACAAATATTATTAGTACAATTTTAGAAACAAAAGAAAAATTAGAATAAAAGTTCAAAATTGATTTTATAGTTTTAATTAAATATTCAAAATATCTGATTAAATTTTTTAAATAATTATCTCTATGATTTTTTCAATTTCTAAGATTATATTTATAATAATAATCCTTCCCCTCAACTTATTCATTTTTATTATTAGATTCTCTTCCACCAAAGATGAAATATCTTAATTCTTCTTCAATTTTCTCTAAGTATATTTTTTATTGGTCATTATATTCATTAGATTTTTTTATTCAAAGATTATTCAATTATTATGGATATATTTTTATATTCTATATAAGATTTATTATTATTAAAATATCCTATAAAAATACATTCATATCTTTTACCATTATATTTAAATGAATTCTCTTTAGTATTTAAAATAAAAACTCTACACTAAAAAACTCTAAAATGACTAACCTTAGGTTTATTTTTTAAAAATAAATCATAAGGATTTTTATTTAAAAATTTACAATAAAAATTATATTTTTAAATATAACAAACTTTATTAACTGATTCAACCCAAAAGATTTTTTATATATTAAATTCATTGAACATGGTTATGACTATTTTTAAAATAGTCTTATTTTTCCTATCTACAAAAACAATTATAGTGTTATTGAAGTGGAGAAATGATGAAAATATCCATTATATTTAGAGAATTATTCAAATTTCAGATTATCAAACTCAAATCCTATATCACTTCTAATATAAATTACTAAATAACATTTTTTTATTTTTAACCAACTCACAAAAATCAAAAAAATAGTTAAAGTTTCACTTTTATGAGTTAACAATTTTGTCCATGTAAACCCACTATGTGATGACATGAGGTTTCATTAAGTATTTTTCTTAAATAAATATTATATTAATATCTTATTATTCAGAAAACACTAAACTAAAATTACACTATTATATGTTAAAATAAAATTTGATTGTTATAATATAGTTGTTTAATTATCTGGTATAAAAGGAAGTAATCATATTACAAAATCTACGAAGGAAAGAAATGGAATCATGTAGTTGAATTATTTAATATGAAGATCATTTTTTTATCATGGAAAGGAGGTAAATTCATTAGGGTTTTCCCTAGACCAATCCTAAGTCAAACTCAAAAAATCATGGTATGCGTGAAATTGTATGCAAGAGAAATTCAAGCTTGTGGAAATTGTCATGAGATCTGTGCTAGTGGAATCACTACCCTCGACTACCACTAGATAATACCTTATGATTAAAATTTTACATAGAGATAATAAGGGGATATGTAACTAGAAATTAGGTTGACATAAATGTGTAATTATTAATTTAATAAATCATGTATCACATATATTTTTTATATTTCATGATTTGACTTTTTATAAAAAAGTTTGATAATTTTATATAAAAAAAGTTTTCTTTATATTTCATATATTAAAAATAAATTTATAAAATATATAATATTAATTAGATAAAAATAATTTCAATTTTTTATTTATAATATCATAATTATCTTATCATGATGTTTTTGGAATTCTCTGAAAGCATTGGTTTTTAGGTGAATAGCGAAACAAAATACCAGTATTGTTGAAACCATCACTTTTATGTAATTATAATAATAAAACAATGACTTAAATGTTTTTAAAATATTTTTATATAAAATATATATATTTTTAAGTAAAATAAATTATTTAAAATTTCCATATTTTATGTATAAAACCCATGTATATCATTTCGGAAATATAAGTAATATTTTACTCTAAAAATGATTTATTGACTTATATTAAAAAATTAGTTTTCATCAATTGTATAAATTAAATCAAACAAAATGGAATTCATATTTTATATCAACATGGTCATATTATTTAATATGGCTAATTTCATTTTTGGGTATAAAATTATGATTACTAATATTAAATTTAATGACCATGATAATAGTAAAATGGTTATTTTTCAAAAAAAATATAAATATTATTTAATTTTTATCAAATAAAATAAATTAATTTTTTTTCCCCTTAGGGTGAATCTCAGTGATATTTTCCTCTATGGTTCTTGGTGAGGTCTTGATTTCAAGTCTCACTGAGTCCTTCCCTACATTGTGTGTTGCATTCTTTTCTTTATAATGTATCCTCTCTCCCCATATTGATGTAAAATAAATTAATATCTTCTAAAAAGTAAATTTAATATGATTTTTAGACCTATATATAAATATAATAACACTTATTAATTTACTAATCAGAAATAAAAATGATTAGAAACACTTAATTATGAAAACATCCTTTTTCTATAAGAGTGTTTTTTCTATATATATTATTTTTTAAAATTTAAAAGTTGATTTTATATTATTTAGAAATTGAATTAGGTTAAATGGAGATTAAATTTATTTTAATAAAATAAATATTTTTTAATAAGTTTTACCTTATATTTTTTAATAAAATATTAATTACTTAGTTAAGAACTAGTTACCAAGATAAAAACTAAAATGGTAAAATGTAAACATCTAACAGTAAATAACTAAAAACATATTTAAAACATGTTTGGGAATTATATAATGAGTATTTATCAACATAATATAATCCCAAACTCCATTATTTCTAAATTTTTGAATCATTAACCCTTAAAGAGTGTAATTATATCATTTAAAAGTAAAGGGTATTCACAAAAAGTGATTTTTCTTCACTTATAAAAGGGGAAATTTCCACCCATTCATGTCACTAACTCCATAAAATTACATCATGTCACTATATAATTTTATCCTAATATAATCCTGTATCTATTTCATAAGACTATGGTCTATTATTTATCTTATTCCATTAATTTCCAAAGAGAATTTCAAGATAATGTTTAATGTAGGAAAGTGAGTATTGCAGACTTCTAACCATTTATTCTTAATATTTCTCTTCAAAACCTACCCTAACATAGTAATATAATGACCAAGTATCACTGAATTTTTATTATATTAATTTAAAAACCATTATTTACTCCTTTACATCCATTTATAAAAACAAAATAACATTAACCATGTGTTGTGCAGACCACCACCTCTACAACCTAACGTTTTTTGTTTTTTATCTTTAATTTCATTATTTATACAAAAAAATTAAAATATGATTCAAAAATTTAAAAAAATATAAATAATATTATTATTATTATATTATAATTATATTATAAACTTCATTAACCACACACACCCATCATGATATAGCATGTTCATGTTTGTATCTGTTTAACCGCCTACTTAAATAATGCTATAAAATTCTATCATGCATGACTATGGTAACTTAAATAATAATATTATTATAAGTTAATTATAAATTAATTTATATTTTTCCCCTATATAATGGTTATATTAATTATTAAAATATCATCTTTGATCATGAAAATTGCAGAAATATGTCAACACCGATTCAATTTTCATGAAAAAATAAGAAAAAATTATATAATAAATAAATAGAGTATGATAATAAATGGTATGTATTAAATTAAATATATAAGAATAATTTTACTAATAAGGTATCTAATAAACTTAATTTTATTATTCATGATGTTAGTAACATACACAGAATGAATCGAAAATAATGTAAGGGTTTTTGTTAACTTAATTTTCTCCATTTAGTTACAAACTTTCTTATTAAACACAATTATTCCAAGTTTACTTTAATATACCGAATTAATCATTTATATTTTATTTCCTCATTATTTTATTTTTATTTACAATTCATTCTTATAATCTCATTATCAAATGATTCTTATCATAAAAATTGTGTTACTTGTAAGGGTTTCCTGTCTCAATTTTCTCCTCCTTGAGACATATTTATTATTATACACCATGTTATATTTATAATAATATATCTACTTCCCTTTTATATAATTTAATAATGATACTATTATATTTCATGATATTCAATTTTCTATTCAAATTTCTTTCACTCATGGGGTTTTGACTCCAAAATTTCAAAAGTTGTAAGGGTTTTTTCTCTATCACCCTTCATTGAGGAATGTTTTGATATTATGCACCAATATACTTTTTTATTGTGTAACTAATTCAAATTTACTTCTAATATCATAGATTATGGTTGACCATAGAAACATAACTTTTATTCATGGAATTCCTTGCTACATACTATGATTTATATATTCCCTAAAATATAATGTTCTTTTCATAACTCAACCTAATTTCTTAAGTTATAATATTTCTCCTTGAGATTAATCTTTAATTTCATATGTTATTCCATATTTCTATCTTTTTATATCACATTTAGTTCAAAATAATCCTTATTTATAAATTATCTTCCTTTATTAAAATGAAACTATGTTAAATTCCCATCCTTTTAAATGATATTTTATCATCCATGTCCTTATTTTCCTATTCCTATCAATGATTTCCCATAATATTAGAATATAAAGTATTTTTTATTTCATATATCATTCATACATATATTTACACCATTTCAAAAATATTTTTGTGTTTTTTTTTACAAAGTGGTCTTTCAATAAAGGTATGAAAAAAGGGTTCTCATCCACTTCATAACCAAAGGTTTTTCTTCTACTCTAAATTTCCTCAAGATAAAACTTTATGTAACTTTAAAGTATACATTATTTATGTTTATTTTTAAATGAAATCTTTACAAAGTATTTTAATTCACCTTTTTTAAAATAAATTGTGAAAATTTCCCATAGCATTTTCTTTTACGAAAATATTAAAAGCGTTTTATAAAAAATCTTATATATTTTTCCATCCCATTTCCATTTTCATTTTCAAAAGTAATTTCCCTAATGGGATTTATGTTTTATGATTTACCCTTTTATTAACATGATACATTTTTATTTTTTTGGAATTAAACTTAGGTATCAAATAGACCCAATTGTTAATCTCTTATATGGTATCATCGGAAGCATTATTTTTTCAAGGGTGGTTTTCTATATGAAAACATGCTTCTATGTTTTTTTTAACTAAGGATATGTTCTTTTGAAACCATCTGAATTATTTATCTGGATGGTTCAAAGCCATTTTTTGGAAATAATCATAAAACCAATTTATTTCTCTAGTTGATATTTCTTTCTTAAAATATTAATGTTTTCTATGTGGCATGCTTATGCATATACATAATATGATGTTATAGGTGGGTATTTAATTATATAGTTCTCTGATGCATTGGGTAAAGATTTATATCTCATGATATATTATTTATGGGATTATGGAGTGAACCTAATACACCATGAGACTTTTTCCACTATGTGATGATGATATTGGAAGTGAATTTTGACTTATGTTAATAATGTAATGCATCATGTTATGGTCATAATCTCAAGATTCCAAGATCTATTGATATCAGTTTCTTTATTCTAAATAATAATTCTATGATTATTGGCTCATGATCCATGTGTTATTGGGTATTAAATCTAAATTTTATGTTCATGTTACTTACTTACATTCTATTACCCATATTTTTATCTTATTATCACTTATGATCTTTGATTGTTATTTCTTATGCTTACCCTTACTAAGCATTTGATCTCACACCTTCTTATGTTTATTTTTTTATAGGTAAATAATAAAAGTAATACATGTGGTATTTCTAGAAGATTAACTTGTGTAGAAAAATTATGGGAGATGTTGAAGACTTGTTATGGATTAAGCAGTCACTTATATAGTGGGAAAATATCTGTTAGTTGAAAAGGATGTGGGTTTTGTTTGTAAATATTTTTCCCTAATTCTATAAAAATATATACATAAAAATATCTTGGGTGTGTATTACAATGTAATATTTTCTTTAAGTCTTGTGATTTAATGATCACTTCCTCAGGGAATCATATACTGAAATTGCCAAAAATTAAAAAAACATACTTCTTACCTCATAAACTATCAATTTTCCTAAGGAAAAATATATCAATATATAAAAGTTATTAATATCTAATTGTATTGATATATTAATAGATTTTAATTTTTTATGTTTTTTACCTTTTAAAAAATAATCAAAAGAAAAATACTTACTAACCTTAATCTTTAATATTTCTATAACCTATCCATGTTTGTCCATTTTTTATATAGCCAAAAAAACATGTCTCATCCTTATATTCTAAAGAAAATTTTCTATTTTTATATCATTAAGACACTTAACATTCTATGCAGTTAGTTCAGAAAAAATAATTGAATATATCTTATATTTTCTATTTTTATAATATTAGATGGAATTATATTTGAGAACTAAACACCTATTATTTTCAAACTTAACACTCATTCCATCATTAAAAAGTTTTGAGTTACTAATTAAGTTATTATTAAGTCCTTCAGTATATAATAAATATACATACTTATTTAAAACATATAACCTTATATTTTCAGTTATCTCTAAAATTAATAGAGCTTTCATAACATTTATTAAAAGTTAGAAAATTTTATTGATCCCCAATCATATGTCTGGAGTAGAAATTTTCCATATATCATGTGTCCTAGTGACTTTTAAGGTATATTTCCTAAAAAATTTATTAAGTATAAAATTGGTTTAGTACTCATGCCATCTTAGGCCTAACTAGATTATTAATAAAAAATTTAGGTTCCCATAAAAATTTAAGAAATTTAATATAGGGTAATCTAGTAATTATATTATTAGAAAAAAAATTCTCAGAATGAACTAAATAATGAGTAAATTTCAATGTTCATTTTCATAATGGCCTTTAAAATTAAACCTAAATCATGAAACATTGGAAATATTTCCTTTAATTATTTCAACAAATGAATTCATGTACACCTTAGGTATTAGTTTATTATAACCAAAACCTATTATATCCTTATTAGTTTTATTCATATACATCATATTATCAAATTTTTATTTAAATTGAGAAAAATTAAATAATGTTTCTTTAAAACTAGAAATTTCATTCTTAATATTCTCATTCTCTTTTAGAGTAGTTTTTAAGTCATTTTATACTTTCTTATTTAAATATGAATAAATATTTCTTAGCTTTTTACTTTCTTTTTTGAACTTATTAAATTATTTTTCAATTTGAGTCGTATCATCCAAAAACTTAATGAATTTCATTTCTTCCCATTTATTATTATTAGAAATAAAATATGTGAGCCTATCATTCTCATATTTATGTTTCACAAATTTTTCATTCATTTCAGATTCTATGAATCAAAACAAACTTTTTTCATTAGATGCTGTAATTTTATGATTTTCATTTTGTTGAGTAAACTTATTATTTTATTTAAAAATATTATTATTTTAGTTTTTTAACTCTCTATATAATTCATCCATTCTTAGAATATTCTTTTAAAAAAATTATTTTGTTCAATTGTTTCATTAACATCATTTTCAAAATCAAATTCTTAACCTAAACTAGAATAAAAATTAGTATAATACTTATTTATATTTGTTACCATTAATCACAAGTTAGCTGATTCTATCCCACTTTTATAGCCATAAATGCTTGACTCTGATTCTATAGTGCAACTCCATCAATTCAAAAATGATAGCTTCTATTTCTTCTTGTATTTATTATCTTTACCTTCTTACTCTAGTTTTAGATAGTATAACATGATGTTTACCTTATTTATACACTCATATCATATTAATTATGATACACTATTATATTTACTATGATAACCTTTCTTACTTCCCTTTGGACCATCCTTTTGATGATCTTCTGGATCTCATCTTAGTTTCTCTCCTCTTTTCATATATTTACAAAATCATTTAGTAAAGTTAGATATTTCACCTTTCTCACTTTATTACAACTCCAAATAAAAAGAGTTAGTATAAAAATTTATATTTTATTTAAATGGTATACATTTCTTCTTTGGTGTTTCATCTATAATATTTTTTAACCACAAATCATACTAAAGTAGTGAATTGATAAGTTCATCCAAAGTGAATTCTTTAAAATTCTTAATGACGTATATTTCTACCATATTTTCATAACACCTTTTAAGTAGTGACTGTAGAACCCTTTTAACTAATATTATATTATCTATAACCTCTCCCAATTCACTTATATTATTGATGATTCTTTTGAATATATGGAAAATTTGGTTCATAGATTCACCTTCTCCATTCTAAAGTCCTATTACTCTACCCATAAAATCCCTAATTTATTATATTTAATCATGTCTTAACTGTAATGAGTTATCTGGTGTATTACCCATATGTATTAAGTTTTTTTACATACTGAGAGATAGATAAAAAATTATGACTAATATCACGGTGTAATATATTAATTACTTTATAAATCAAAACATATTTTACTACATCTTTACCTATGATTGTATCTAGATCCTCATCTGGTAACTTATATAGTTTAACATTATCATCTAGTGATCAATACTAAAACATTTTAGATATTCCTATTTCCAATAACTGTAGTAATTTCCATCAAAATATGGCGGATTATTTTGAATCCATCCATAATTTTCATTGATCCTTGACATCCCAAAATCGGTCACTTTCCTTATAAGGTTAGTTATAAAATAAGGCTATCATAGATAAAATAATATGATCAACATAACCTAAATCATAAATGAATCAACTCTGATACAATTTTTTGTCTTATAATAAGATTTTAAATAGGTCTAGAGGGGATGTAGATAGAACTTTTTAGAATTAAAATAATTGTGTTAAAATTATATTTTAGTTCAATCAAACAAAAAAATATGTGAAATTTTGTGTGCATGTGTAGTGGAAACAAAAAAAAAAGAACGCTAGATTTTTATAGTAGTTAAAATAAATTTGATCCTACATATACTCTTTACTCCCCTATTATTCTTAATATTAATGATACTCACTAAAAAACTACAATTTTGACAGGTAATGATAAACTTTTATAAACATCTATTTTTCTCAGCCTTAGGCACAACCTAAACATACTCCTAACTTTTTAATGAGAGTCACAACTCAAAATAAATTCATTTTTTAGGTATAACCAATAAAATATATTATTTTGGTTGGGAAAATCATAAATTGATAAATATAGTACAAATATAAAATAAAAAAACATAAAGTTAAAAAATGAAAAATAAATGAAGAATAAAATGTTGGTGTAGTTAGATATAGCTTGTTAACTTCAATAATGTAGTTTCACATTTTAATCTCTTTATAGTGTTCACTCTAGTGGTGAAACAGAAGTTTTAGTATCACTTCCAATACTTTTTAAATTAATTTCTAAAATTTTTCAATCTCTATATCATGTAATCCCCATATCAAGACCAAAGTCTTGTATTTATCAACCTCATGCAATCAAATTTCTAATGGATAATTTCCTTGTCATAAACTTAATGATCATCTTGATCATATTGGTGTTTCATTAAAAACTCAGCATAGTAATGAATAGTTATAAATAATATAAAAATTGAAATAATATCGTTATCTTTTTATGGAAATATTGGGCATATTATGAAAGATAATTCTCACAGTGTTCCTTAATTTAACAATTCAAAAACTACTAAGAATATCATCATTAGAATTTAAATAAAATTTATAAATTAATATAATAGATAAAATAAACCAAAAACTTATAGTAAATAAAAATATTAAAACCAAAATAAATCAAAGTATCATAAAAATTATTTTCAAACAAAGTAAATTACTTATGAGTAAAACCATATACAAGTGATTTCAAAAACCACATAAACTTATTTCACATAAACATAATTCATAGGAAGATATTTCATGTAATCATAAAACTACATAAGCATAAATTCCATAAGTATAAAAAATATATAAAGGTAAATTAAAAAAATTTACATAAGTGTTTCAAATATCATACATGTAAGACTTTAAAATATCATACGTGCAAGTCTTTGAAATATCATATACGTAAGACTTTAAAATACCATAAAATATTTCAAACACATTTAAGACATTTTATAAGTTTCATAAGACATTTTAAATTCTGTTAGACTTTTTATAATTTTCATGAGACATTTTAAATTTCTTAAGAATTTAAAATTTCATAATTATTTTGAGATTCATAAGAGTTAAAATTTTTAATTTGTATTACTTTTCATGAAAGCATATAAATTTGAGAATTTTTTATAACTTTTAATGAAAATGTATGACTTTGAAACATTTCATATGAATTTTTACTTTAAAAAACACTAATCCTCCCACTCTCTTCTCATTATCATTTGATCAACCCATAGGGGGTTGGGTGAACTCCCTCCTACTCCTTCTATGGTTTCAAGCCCTACTTACATGGATTGTAAGTGTATTTTGAAGGTATATTACTACTTTTCTATTTATTATTATTCCTTCTATCTTTATTTCTTAGTTTATTTTTATCTGATTGACCCTAATATCTATAGTGTTCAAACTTAGAATTTGAGATGAATTAATTTTGGGGATTTTTTGTGTAGGGATTTTGGAGGATTTACCTTGGGGTAATCCTATTTTTACCATCAGAAGTGATTTTTTCCTATCTACTTAAGGTAGGTTTTTCTATAAAATATCATTTTATTTATCATATCATTTATAGCATCCCGTCTTTTTATAACATAAACTTTCATTACATTACATAAAACTGAGGATCTTTAAGTCTTAGTGTCTTGGAAACAAGGAACATAATACATGAAAACAACATAAAACATTATTCTTAAACACTTGAAAGGCTTCTCCTTAAGTTCATCCTAGGTTCATTACTGCATCTCATAACCTGGGGACATACATGAAAAGAAAGGGTGAGCAGAAGTCCCAGTAAGGGAAACAAGAGAAACATTTTACATGTGAACTTGAGATACTTCAATAAGGACATGAAAAGAACTTTAAGGCATGAGAAAGAAATCGTGAGATACATCATAATAAAAATAACATTTTTCATAACTTGAAGATGTGGCTACAACATTCAATATTGAAAATCATTTCGTTTCACCAAGTTCCATCTCCAAGGTGTCATTAAAAATTACCAAGGTTATTCACCAAGGTATCAGTCTAAAAAGTCATCTCTAGAGATTAAGTCTTTACCCAATGCATTGGAGCGCTATCTGGGCGCACCCTTGACATGTCTTTATTATCATGTGATCCACATATATCATCATCAATAATTTCATAAACAACCCATATAGCATAAAATAAATGGGTTTCATTTCATAATCATAACGTTTTAAAAACTGCTTTAAAGACATGATCTTTATGTCACTTTAAACCCACGGAAAGGGGAAGCGGGTTTCATGTATGTAAATACCAGAATTTAAAATAGAACATTTTGATATATATGTGAATACACTTTTAGAAATAAGAGATTTGAGTATTCACTTTATAACATAAAATAATTTTGAGAAAAGAGAGAGGCATTTTGAGACGAAAATTCTGCAGCATAACGGCTATGTTACAAGGTTTTAGAAAACATTGAAAAGAGAGGGAACATGGGTCACCCACTCATAAATGATCCATAAAACAGTAGGGGTATAGAATATAATGGATTTAAGAACATGGTAATGAAATTTGAAAGATATACCATATGAAATGAAAAACATGGAAGTGAGACAAAAATAAGATTTCTTTTATGAAAATTTGGCAGCCTAACGGCGTCACTTGAACTTTAATAAAAAAAAGATTAGACAAGATCAAATAGGGTCTCTAATCATATGATCATAAGAGATCAGTATGATAGATATAGAGATCATACCCCAAAATAATAAAAAGGAACTTGAAAGACTTGACATGAAAATAGATCTTAAAAAAAAGAGAAGGGTGAAAGAATCCCTTAAAAATTCGGCAGCCTAACAGCGTTACTTAAACTTTCATAAAACGAAATGATGAGAGTAAGAGGGGATCTCTCATAATAAAAACATTAAAAGGTAAGTAAGATTAATATAAAAGAACATCCTCTCACATAAGAACATGGAGCATAAAAGGAATGACATAAAAGACATTGCATGAAAAGAAAGAGAGAGGTCGGATCCCTTACCTTAAAACGTAACTCTTTAAAACTCAAAGGTTTGGACCTTGAGGGCTTGGGGGAACCTTGAGAGGACTCCTTGGGAGGTAAAGAGACCATAAATTCGTTGGGGGAGAGTTGGGAGGGAAAACTAAAGGAGGAAAGGGTGGGTATTTATAGGGAAAGTGAGGGAACAAGGCATTAATGCCCAAGGGACACCTCACAAGTGCTTTTCTCAAAACCATGTGCTCTCCCTTGGCATTTACCATGGAGTTAGGCCACATGGGGCCCCCAAAACAATAATTCATCACCCTTGGCCGGCCAACCCTTAAAATATCTCATGACATCGTCATGACACAGTTATGATGTCATTAAACATACCGAAACTCTAAAACTGTATTTTTACTATTCACTGAAAATTCAACTTTCTCAGAAAAATCCCAAAATTTCACCTTAACCAAATATCGATGCTCTAAGTACATTTATGAACTCAATTTTATAAAAATAATTTTCTAAATATTTTTAATTTAATTTTTAAATAAAAGCACTATTTATCGGGAATTCATTTTTTTCAGAAAAATCTCCAAAAATTACCATAACATAATATCGATGCTCTGAGTTCAAAAATAAAGTCCATTTTATAAAAATAATTTTATAATTATTTTTAATTAAATTTTTTAATTAAAAAACACTATTCACCCGAAAAAACTAATACTTGACTAATAATTTATGAAACCGTTATTTACCCATTTTATTGAATCTCATTACTTTATCAAGGTGTCTAAATTATATTAAAACTTTCTTTAAGTGAAATTACTAATCCATTTGGTCACATTACTAATCCTAAGCGTAAAATCACTATTCATAATTTACTATTCATCAAAAATTAAGTTGATCTTATTAGACTCCAAATTCCTTACTAAACACTTTTGTAGAAGACCATTTTTTGAAAATCATTACACATCATTAATTATTTAGGGTTTTCATAAATATTTTAAAATATCCTTTTTTCAAAATTCATCAATAAAATACATTCTAAAATTATCCGGACATTTGAAATTTCACAAACATCACTAAAGGAAGAAATATCAATTCATTCATCCCAAAGGATTACACAAAGAAGCTAGGGTCTCGTCACATAGCCCCTTATAACACCGGCATATGACCTAAGTGTAAGGTGTGCTGTGGTGAGAGAATCTGAGGGAGGCTCAGATAACATTGCCCTAGTAGTAATCTCTACTAACTTGAACTTCTCCCGTAGGCGTTTCCGTTCAAGCTTGACACGCTGGAGTTCGGCTTGGGCTTGGTCCAAAGCGAAGCCCACAGATGCTACCTCCTTCCCAAGCTCTCATAAGTGGGATTCATAAGGTTCGAGTCTACTGGATGAAGTCATCGACTCCTCTTTCTGCATTAACCATTAACATCTCTATTAAATCGTTAAGAGTAAGTTAATATACTATTTAAAAAGTTTTGGTCGTTACATTCTTCCCCCCTTAAGAAATTTCTTCCCCGAAATTTATACTTGAGGCCTAGTCGAAAAGGTGAGGGTACTTTTGCTTCATCGTTTCCTCAGGCTCCCAAGTCGCTTCTTTATACTTATGATTCCTCCACAACACTTTCACAAGGTGGGAAGTCTTGTTTCGTAGAACCTTGTCTCTACGGTTCAAGATCTCCACTGGCTGCTCCTCATAAGAGAGGTCATGTTCTAGTTGTACCACCTCTGGGTTCAGTACATGCGAAGGGTCGGGTATGTACTTCCTCAAGAGAGATACATGGAAGACATTGTGAACTTGAGCTAAGTTCGGTGGAAGTGCTAGACGATAGGCCACTGCTCCTATGCGATCAAGGATTTCATAGGGGCCAATGTACCTAGGGCTGAGATTCTCTTTCTTCCCAAACCGCATGACTCTCTTCCATGGAGAAATTCGAAGGAAGACTTTGTCACCAACACCAAAATCCAAGTCCCTCCAACGATTGTCAGCATAGCTCTTCTGCCGACTCTGAGCAGCCTTTAAGTGTTGTTGGATGGCATGAACCTGTTCTGTCATCTCTTGCACAAGATCAGGCCCAAGAAGCTTTCTCTCACCAGTTTCATCCCAACAAGTAGGAGTTCTACATCGCTTTCCATACAGAGCTTCATAGGGTGCCATCTGAATACTCGAATGGAAGCTGTTGTTATAGGAGAACTCAACTAATGGGAGGTGTTGATCCCATCCACCTTTAAATTCCATTGAGCATAATCTCAGCATGTCTTCGAGTGTTTGAATAGTCCTTTCAGATTGGCCATCAGTTTGAGGATGATAGGTCGTACTAAAATTCAATTCAGTATTCAGAGCATGTTGAAGACTTCTCTAGAATTTTGATGTGAATCTTGGATCACGATCAGACATGATGGATAGTGGTACCCCATGCAGCCTTACCACTTCCTTCATGTATATCTTGGCAAGATGATCCAGAGAGAAATCTTCCCGAATAGAGATAAAATGGGTTGTCTTGATGAGACGGTCCACAATAACCCATATCGCATTGTTTCCTTTGGATGTTTTCGGGAGACCAGTTACAAAGTCCATAGTGGTATTATCCCACTTCCATACTGGTATGGGTAGCGGTTGTAATACCCCCTTAGGAAGTTGTCGTTCTTCTTTTACTTTCTGACACACCAGGAACCTTGTAGTGTAATCATCATTCTCCCTCTTCATGTTATCCCACAAATAATGATCACTAAGGTCTCTATACATCTTAGTGCTTCCCAGATGTATAGAGAAAGTAGAGTTATGAGCTTCATCCATTAGTTCTTTCTTTATCTCCGGAATATATGGAACACATAGTCTTGTACGAAATTTCAATACACCTTCTTGATCAATATTGAAATCAGGGAACTTCCCATCCTTTACAGCCTCAAACTTCTCCTACAGCAAAGGATCTTCTTTTTTAGCCTTATTGATCTTCTCTAGTAATGAAGGTTGAGAAATCATTTGGGATAGGGTTGATGATATCCCCTTCCTTATAATTCCCATGTCCAGTTTTACTAGATCTTTAATCAAGGGATCTCCTAAGATCCTCATTGTTGCCATAACAACAGGGTCTTTCCTGCTTAACGCATCCACGACTTTATTTGCTCTTCCAGGGTGATAAATAATTGAACAATCATAGTCTTTAATAAGCTCCAACCATCTCCTTTGTCTCATGTTTAATTCTTTTTGTGTGAAAATATACTTTAGACTTTGGTGGTCAGTGTATATATCACATTTCTCCCCATAAAGATAGTGCCTCCATATCTTTAGAGCAAAAACAACTGCCGCCAGCTCTAGATCATGCGTAGGATAATTCTGCTCCTGAATCTTCAACTTTCGAGATGCATAATCAATTACCTTGTCATTTTTCATGAGGACTCACCCAAGCCCTTTCAGAGATGCATCGCTAAAAATAAATAATCCTTCTCCGATAGAGGGTAGTGTTAACACAGGTGCAGTAACCAATCTCTTCTTCAGCTCTTGGAAACTTTCCTCGCATTCCTTTGTCCAGATGAACTTAACCCCTTTTCGAGTCAACTAGGTTAGTGGATTAGAAAGTTGTGAAAAGTTTTTCACAAACCTCCTATAATATCCCGCTAAACCAAGGAAACTACGAATATCAGTTACTGTTGTGGGTTGAGGCCACTCCTCCACAACCATTGTCTTTATAGGGTCAACCGAGATTCCTTCATTGGTTACGATGTGCCCCAAGAAAGCCACTTGTTGTAACCAAAACTCACACTTGCTGAACTTCCCAAAGAGCCTCTCCTTCCGTAGAGTTTTCAAAATAACCCTCAGATGATCTTCATGATCCTCACTACTTTTTAAATATATCAAAATATCATCAATAAAAACTACCACAAAGTTATCAAGGTAGTCCTTAAAGACTCTATTCATCAAATCCATGAAAATAGCAGGAGCATTAGTCAAGACGAAGGGCATAAAAGTAAACTCATAATGCCCATATCTTGATCGGAAGGTAGCGTTTGGAATATCTTCCTTCTTCACCCTCAGTTGATGATAACCAGATCGAAGGTCAATCTTAGAGAAGAATTGAGCCCCACGAAGCTGGTCAAATAAATCATCAATTCTTGGAAGAGGATATCTGTTATTTACTGTGATCCCGTTCAGTTCTCTATAATCAATGCATAGCCGCAGTGATCCATCCTTCTTCTTCACAAAGAGAACTGGTGCTCCCCAAGGAGACACACTCGGTCGGATAAACCCCTTCTCCAACAAGTCTTGGAGTTGTTTCTTTAACTCTTCTATCTCCACATTTTTCATTCTATACGGAGTCTTTGATATCGGTTGAGACCCAGGTACGAGTTCAATGGAGAACTCTACCTCTCTTTCTGGGGGAGGTCCAGGTAACTCCTCAGGAAATACATCCATGTATTCCTGAACAATCGGAACATCTTCAATTTGTATGCTCTCTTCCCCTTCTTCATCATCACCAATTAACTCCATAAAGAAAGCTATGGGAGGTTCTTCTAGATAGGGGTCAGTTCAGGATATCTCTCCTTGGAAGATAACTATAGGTCGTTTATTTAAGACTACTGAGATTTCCTTACTTCTGCATTTGATCTTAGCATTATACTTTGAGAGCCAGTCCATCCCTAGTATAACGTCGAATTCCAACATGGGAATGACTACTAGATTTGCGATAAGATTGTTCTCACTAAAGTAAACACTAGAGTCTCTAAACACTGTTGATGCATGGATAATCCCACTTGGAGTCTTGACTGACAACTCTACCTCAAGCAATTCGGGTATTGATTCTATATTCTTTGCAAACTTGGAAGAAATAAAGGAATGTGTAGAACCAGAATCAAACAAAGTAGTTGCTAGTTTTGAGAGGACAACAAGAGTACCTGCTACCACGTCATTTGGAGCTTCAACTTCAGTTGTTGTGATAGAAAAAGAACGACCTTGCTCCCCTAGACTTTGCTGAGGTTGATGGTGATTCCCCTCCACTGCCCTTGGATTTGGACAGAGACTAGCATAGTGCCCAAGCTGTCCACACTTGAAGCAATGGACTTCGGGTAAGGCCATAACCATCTTTCCTCTGTCGTTAGTGTTGGGGAGTTGAGGCTTCACCTCACTACGACAATTCCGAGCAATATGGCCTCCTCTTCCACACTTTTAGCACTTGCCACTTTCGACCAAGCAGTTCCCCGGATGCTTCTTCCCACATTTATTGCATGTGGTAAGTTTCATTTGCTTTCCACCTCTTCCCTGATCAAAAGTCTTCCCTAAACTGGGCTCCAACGATCTCTTCTTGTCATTTGATTTATGAGACCACTGTGTCTCACCAAACTCCAGCTCGACTTTCATTGCACTCCGCACGATCTCCTCATAGATATCGTAGTCCCAGTTGGCTAAATTCTTCCGCAGATGAGGTCTCAGTCTGCCGAAAAATCTATCAACCTTCCCACTTGGATCCATGACAAAGCTAGAGGTATATCGTGAAAGTCGGGTGAAGTTCATCTCATAGCTTCTGACAGATTTGTTCTCCCTCTGCTTCAGCTCGAGAAACTCTTTCTCCATTCTCGTTCTCATGGAACGAGGGAAATACTTGTTAAAGAATATTCCCCAGAATTCTTCCCACTCCATAGCTTCCATCTCTCTTCTAGGCTTCGTGTTTTTGACCAGTGACCACCACTGATCAGCTTCTCCCTCTAGGCGGTAAATAGCAAGGGTGACTTTTTCTTGTTCCAAACAAAGGAGTACAGAAAAGATCTTTTCAATGGAGCTTATCCATTGTTCTGCAACCAATGGGTCAGTAGATCCACTGAATGATGGTGGTCGTTGACGCATGAAGGACTCAACAGAATGTTGTTCCCTTCGTGGTGAGATCGGCCTCTCAGCTTGATTCAAGTTATTACTCATAACTTGAGTCAGTTGGTTCATCATTCGCATGAATGTTTCCATTCTAGCTTCCATCGGAGGGTCGTCAGCACATGGTGCATTGCGGTCACCATCGGCACAGTTCCTCCTATTGCCCTCCATTTTCTAAAAGGATAAAACTTTAGTGAGAAACTTATTTCATTTATGAATCTTTTAACTAAGACTTCATTCTTAGACAAATACATTTCTCTATAATTCCTTCATAATGATTCATAAAAAGCTTGTGATTAGCCAAACATATCCCTCGGGAGTGTCGTAACCAAGAGTGCAGCAAGGCCCGCTATCATGCACCAGTTCCCGTTCGATTCTAGCTCAAAGCGGTGTTTTCGGGTTTTACCCCTATGTACATCTGTGCCAGAGCCGCCTCTACCTGCTCGTATTCAGACAGGGATGTATTTGTTTGATAAACCACTTACTCAATACTTACCAAAATACCAGGAAGTTTTCCTATATTTAAACTTTTCTATAGGGCTCTTCCTAAAGTTTTTTTATATCCTAATTTCCACAAATAACTAAACCATCATTTGATACCAACTATAGCATCTCGTCTTTTTATAACATAAACTTTAATTACATTACACAAAACTGAGGATCTTTAAGGATTAGTGTCTTGGAAACAAGGAACATAATTCATGAAAACAACATAAAACATTATTCTTAAACACTTGAAAGGATTCTCCTTAAGTTCATCCTAGGTTCATTACTACATATCATAACCTGGGGACATACATCAAAAGAAAGGGTGAGCAGAAGGCCCAGTAAGGGAAACAAGAGGAACGTTTTACATGTGAACTTGAGAAACTTCAATAAGGACATGAAAATAACTTTAAGGCATGAGAAAGAAATCATGAGATACATCATAATAAAAATAACATTTTTCATAACTTGAAGATGTGGCTGCAAAATTCAATATTGACAATCATTTCATTTCACCAAGGTATATCCCCAAGGTGTCATTAAAAATTACCAAGGTTATTCACCAAGGTATCAGTCTAAAAAGTCATTTCTAGAGATTAAGTCTTTACCCAATGCATTGGAGCGCTATCTGGGCACACCCTTGACATGTCTTTATTATCATTTGAGCCACATATATCATCATCAATCATTTCATAAACAACCCATATAGCATAAAATAAATGGGTTTCATTTCATAATCATAATGTTTTAAAAACTGCTTTAAAGACATGATCTTTATGTCACTTTAAACCCAAGGAAAGGGGAAGCGGGTTTCATGTATGTAAATCCCAGAATTTAAAATAGAACATTTTGATATATATGTGAATACCCTTGTAGAAATAAGATCTTTGAGTATTCACTTTATAACATAAAATAATTTTGAGAAAAGAGAGAGGCATTTTGAGACGAAAATTCTGCAGCAAAACGGCTATGTTACAAGGTTTTAGAAAACATTGAAAAGAGAGGGAACATGGGTCACCCACTCATAAATGATCCATAAAACAGTAGGGGGACAGAATATAAGGGATTTAAGAACATGGTAATTAAATTTTAAAGATATACCATATGAAATGAAAAACATGGAAGTGAGACAAAAATAAGATTTCTTTTATGAAAATTCAGCAGCCTAACGGCATCACTTAAACTTTAATAAAAAAATATTAGACAAGATAAAATAGGGTATCTCATCATATGATCATAAGAGATCAGTATGATAGATATAGAGATCATACCCCAACATAATAAAAAGGAACTTGAAAGACTTGACATGAAAATAGAACTTTAAAAAAAAGAGAAGGGTGAAAGAATCCCTTAAAAATTCGGCAGCCTAACGGCGTCACTTAAACTTTCATAAAACGAAATGATGAGAGTAAGAGGGGATCTCTCATCATAAAAACATGAAAAGGGAAGTAAGAGGAATATAAAATAACATACTCTCACATAAGAACATTGATCATAAAAGGAATGACATAAAAGAGATTACATGAAAAGAAAGAGAGAGGTCGGATCCCTTAACTTAAAACGTAACTCTTTAAAACTCAAAGGTTTGGACCTTGAGGGCTTGGGGGCACCTTGAGAGGACTCCTTGGGAGGTAAAGAGACCATAAATTCGTTGGGGGAGAGTTTGGAGTGAAAACTAAAGGAGTAAAGGGTGGGTATTTATAGGGAAAGTGAGGGAACAAGGCATTAATGGCCAAGGGACACCTCACAAGTGCTTTTCTCAAAACCATGTGCTCTCCCTTGGCATTTACCATGGAGTTAGGCCACATGGGGCCCCCAAAACAATAATTCATCACCCTTGGCCAGACAAACCTTAAAATATCTCATGACATCATCATGACACAGTTATGATGTCATTAAACATACCGAAACCCTAAAACTGTATTTTTACTATTCACTGAAAATTCAACTTTCTCAGAAAAATCCCAAAATTTCACCTTAACCAAATATCGATGCTCTAAGTACATTTATGAACTCCATTTTATAAAAATAATTTTCTAAATATTTTTAAATTAATTTTTAAATAAAATCACTATTCATCGAGAATTCATTTTTTTCAGAAAAATCCCCAAAAATTACCATAACATAATATCGATGCTCTGAGTTCAAAAATAAAGTCCATTTTATAAAAATAATTTTCTAATTATTTTTAATTAAATTTTTAATTAAAAAACACTATTCACCCGAAAAAACTAATACTTGACTAATAATTTATGAAACTGTTATTTACCCATTTTATTGAATCTCATTACTTTATCAAGGTGTCTAAATTATATTAAAACTTTCTTTAAGTGAAATTACTAATCCATTTGGTCACATTACTAATCCTAAGCGTAAAATCACTATTCATAATTTACTATTCATCAAAAATTAAGTTGATCTTATTAGACTCCAAATTCCTTACTGAAAACTTTTGTAGAAGACCATTTTTTGAAAATCATTACTCATCATTAATTATTTAGGGTTTTTATAAATATTTTAAAATATCCTTTTTTCAAAATTCATCAATAAAATACATTCTAAAATTATCCGGACATTTGAAATTTCACAAACATCACTAAAGGAAGAAATCTCAATTCATTCATCCCAAAGGATTACACAAAGAAGCTAGGGTCTCGTCACATAGCCCCTTATAACACCGGCATATGACCTAAGTTTAAGGTGTGCTATGGTGAGAGAATCTGAGGGAGGCTCAGATAACATTGCCCTAGTAGTAATCTCTACTAACTTGAACTTCTCCCGTAGGCATTTCCGTTCAAGCTTGACACGCTGGAGTTCGGCTTGGGCTTGGTCCAAAGCGAAGCCCACAGATGCTACCTCCTTCCCAAGCTCTGATAAGTGGGATTCATAAGGTTCGAGTCTACTGGATGAAGCCATCGACTCCTCTTTCTGCATTAACCATTAACATCTCTATTAAATCGTTAAGAGTAAGTTAATATACTATTTAAAAAGTTTGGGTCGTTACATCATTGGTATTTTATATTTTCAAGCCCCTTTTTTCTTCTAAAATTATGATTGTGTAAGCTAATCTTGAGTGTATTGAAGATTTAATATCATGTTTATTTGGTTTTAAATTCTAATGATAGTGTTTTAAATGGTTTTAATACATAAAAATATTGAAATTGTTTTCATGCCTACTAGATGTTTATGGAAATACCCAAAAAGAATTTATATATTTAAATTGATAATTATAGTATCTTTATAATTTATATTTGATTTTAAAAACGTTTTTCTTTATAAATTTAAGGATGGATTAATAAATTAAGGTGGTGATTTGGATTGATGACACTTTTTATTGAATTTATATTTCCTTCAATATATTTTTATAATTCTCATTTATTAATTGGATTTGTATTAGAATAAGTGCTATTTAAAATATATATTGTTCTTCAAAATAAGATGATATGTTTTCATTATTGGGTTAAAGTTTTAAGGCCTTTTTGGAAAAGTGTTAAAGGTGAATTTATTTATATGTAATTATTTAATATGTAGAAACAACATAGAAATGAATTTGATCCCTTTTTATATTGGATGTGCTTCATAGAAACATCAAGTAATTATATGGTAACCTAGGAAAAGTATCTTCTAGGTATTTATACCACTTTATCAAGCCTACCATGGATTGTACAATAGTAATTGATGTTTCTCTACCTAGTCAAATTTATATTACATTTCTAGTTATGATGCCTGTCAGAATAGGATGTCACTTTACCAACTAGTTTTGGAAGCCACTCTGGCTAGATGCCTATATGTAGTTTGATATGGCTTGGATTAGTATGATTATACTAGAGTGTCTTAATATTAGTTTTCTAGGGAATATCCCATGAGTCTTGATTTTGATTTGTATCACTAGCCATGATATTTATTACTTGACTTTGTTTTTTGTATTATTGTTCCATGATTTTATTTATTTTCTTAGTATTGCCTATTATTTAACGTTGATATTATGTGATCATTTTATAGAATTTAAGAATTTTCCCTTTATTTAAATGATTTATCATGTCTACTATTATTTATACCATCACACTTATCAAATGATGGTGTAAAAATATATTTATTTCCTATGTTAAAATTTTAGTATTATTAGTAACCCACGGGTTGTCTCCAAAGGGCAGTGTGCAAAATCAATTGTCACTTTGGTTATAGAGAAGAAGTGGTTTTTTGAAATTTTTTGGTTTCAAAAAAAAAGTAAAAATTGTAAAAAAGATATTGAAAACAAGATGATGAAAGGGTGATTGGTTCAAGGTTATCCTTCCAATTGTAATCCAATATATGTCTATAAATTATTCAACTCTTCTTCTTATTAACCTATGAATAATGGGGTCTCAAATTGTTTAACCTATCACCATTGGATGAA
The DNA here is from genome assembly GCA_963277665.1 of Viscum album. NCBI lineage: Eukaryota > Viridiplantae > Streptophyta > Magnoliopsida > Santalales > Viscaceae > Viscum > Viscum album. The sequence goes on along the minus strand of OY728131.1, from coordinate 505,978,699 downwards.
TGGTTTTGATGAGAATTAACTTGTCAAAAAAACTTTTCTCAGACTACCCTCATTATTATGCATGTAAATGATACAGAAAATCACTCCCATATTACTTAGTAAACAAACAAAAGATTCTTGTGCCACCTAAGAAAACCAAGATTAACCATTATCTCTTCCACATTTTCCATAAACTACTAAACACTTCCCCACTAATACAAAACTATTCCACCATATATAGCCTAAAACTAAGTGAAGGGATATGATGGATCATTGAACAAGGTAATAAAAAATTAATAGAATTATATCAAACACAATTTTATTCATAATTAAAAATTGCTACTGTATATAAAAACTAGTTAAAAAGATGGTGAGAGACTTATTTATTGAAGTTTGAATACTCAAAAATTAAAAAATTAAAACCTTCCCTTCCTCAGTTACTCATAATTCACTCCTCTGTGAAAAGGGTAGTATATTTTAACAAAGAAGAAGAAATCATTACAAAACTAATTAAAATATAAAATAAAATAATGCAGTAGTAAAAATCAAGTAAGGGAATTAAATTCCTAATTTTTCCATTTTAATAAATATTCACACAATCAAATAATTTGATACTTTAATTAAAAAACACATTATATCTTAATGAATAAATTAAAAATAAGGAATAAAATGAATTAAATATTAATAAAATATTATGAATTTATCACTATGTCATTTACCCAATTTTTATATTTTCCTTTGGTTCTTACTTTCAGGGTTTTTAGTTGTAATATAAAATGTTTTTGGAAACTAATAGTAATAAAACTAATTTTAACTAAACTATATCTTTCTCATTAAGTAAATTTATTTCATTAATTATTTTTTAAAATTTTCAATTATATTTCCAAGAACTAATCATCTTACTTCTAAAGTTTTTTCCTAGATTTATAAAAAGGAGTGATGAGGTGTGTAGATTTTGTGTGTATTTCATAAACATTAAAAAGGATCATTTTTTTAAATCATATTTAAAACTAGAATTTATAATGGATTATAAAATGAATTTCATACTATTTTATTGTTGGAAAACTACTGATCATATTTAGCCCACACCATATATACACGCTTTTGTGTGTGTATAGAACTTATGTTTTCATACAGGTTCTCTAGATATGATTTCTTATTAGGTAATGTTCTTATGGTATATTGATGGAAATTTTTGGATTTGGAGGTGACTGTGGGTCACATGGAGTTGATCGTGTTTTCCCTTATTCATATGATTTCTTTGGGATATTCTTGTACCTTCTAACTCATCCATCCTTTTTTTCCTTTATATTAGTATTTCTATGTATTTTTTTGATGTATTATATTTTAAAAAGTGATTTGGTTGTTTACTTTTATTTTGAGTTTTTGTTTAGTCTTATTATTGGTAACTATTTAATTTATATGCATATAATTCCAATGTATGGGTATACTATGCCATATTTTCAATCAGATTTTGATAATTACTATTATTTAAGTGTGAAACCATTGCCACATGGTATGTTTTGATGCCCTAAAACTTGTTTCCTGGTCAGTATGATCAAGGATGCGCCTCAGGACTTATCATGGGATAACTTGTGTGATATGACAGTTTGACCCGGTTTGGTTCATGAAAAAATAGTATCAGAGCCCTGATGTTATTTGGGGAAGTCTAATAGATAGGATATGGGACCATTGGGACTCAATAGTTTGGTTATGAGTAAGTACTCAATAACTAACTTTCATGATGAGACTTAAAGTTTTCATAGATAGTTAGGAATAAATTCTTGAATTTTGTTTTTAAACCAATGTGAATGTTTTTAATTCCCTGGTAGGGAAGCTAGAATGAATTTGGGGTTTCAATTTGTGGTGGAGTTGTGAAATGGATTTTATTTGTTTTATAAATTTGGGTGAATGTTTTAAAAGTGTGTGTACTTTTATAAAATTATTTTTTATATTCTTTATCAAATGAATATGTTCTAAAAAATAAAACCCTTATAGTGTGTTTTAAATGTGTTTTACCTTGGTGAGTTTTTTCTTTTGTGTTTATCCCTTGGTATGTATTAGGGTTGTGTGATTCTATTTAAGAATAATTAATTGATTGGGTTTATGTCACGAACCAGTTTGGATACCCTGGTACCTTGATTCCCTTGCTAGAACTGATATGGCCTCAAGGGCGTTCATAATCCTCATGGGTTGGTGATTATCACCTAGCATCATAAAAAAAACAAGAGAGAATAAATTTTCCACAAAATAGTGAAAGATAAAATATTACAAGTCAATATTCTCAACACTCCAAAAGGAAAAAGTATTATAAAAACAAGTAAAAACAAAACCCAAGATAGTACATCATCAAAGTAATCTGTAGAAAGAAAAATAACCCAAGGGAAACATCACTCCAATCATAAGAGATTAAGAACATCCACCACCTTCAAGTGGCATTTTCCCTTTTCTTGGACATGGAATATGGAAATCTATAAACATAAAAAGGCAAAGGTAGGGTGTGATGTATAAATCCTAGTAGCATCTCACCAAGTGTTCCATAAAAAAATTCCATAGTAACAAACCAAATCATGATTTCAGTTTTAAATAAAATGGGGTATGTAGATACAATTTAATATTTAAAACAAAAACATGATTTCATTTCAAAATGATGGAAAACATTTCAAACATGGATTAAATAAATATTTTACATAAAAATAGTTTATATAAATGACTTATAAAGAGTAAAACAGTTTCATAATCAATGTAATATATATGTGTCAAACAATAATAACAAACACAATGGTTATCTTCCTTATGGTATTATAGTTCTAGGTTATATAATCCTCACACATCTCATATCAATGATCACGACAATATGTGTACACACATCCCTTAGGCTCAGTCTAAATACGACTCATCAGTATCCCATCGAGGATAAGATATACTAAAATAGGTTTTTTTTCATTATCATCATCAATCCATTTTTATAGAATTATAATACTATCTTGTTTGTCTCAAATAACCCACTAACTAATCAGGATCGCATGTGTTCAATCAATCAATAAATAAAGGTAAAATCATCTCACTTTAAATCATTCATCATTTACAATTCAATTTCCCAATTTTTCAATTTCAATATACCAATTTAGTTTTCAAATGAAAACATGGATTTTCATAAATTCATTTCTTTTTAAATACAAAACTAATCATTGTTTTTTATCAATTCAATTTAGTCCATTTTATTAAAAAAATATAAAATCAATTCATAAATTCCATCAATTTCAAAATACACCCCAAATTACAATTTTCATTGGAGTTGGGGGGTTTTCCCAAAAATCCATGTCATTTAAAATTCCAATTCCAAATCATAACAAATTGGTTTTTCATAAATTAATTGAAATCTATTTCAAAATATCAAGAAACTCAAGGTATTCATTATATGGACAATCTCAAACGGAACCACCTACCTTTAATCATGGAATCAAAATTCAACACCTATAGTGTGATTAAAAAACAAAGAATGAAGGCATTGAAGATCATGAAATAAAACCTAGAATAAATATCCCATTAAATAGAGTTTAGATCTATAAAAAACATGATGATCTAATACCCTCTAATTTATAGAGAATTGGAGAATGGAAGGAGACTCACTAAATGAGATTCACTTACCTGGAGAAGATAAAAAAAGATCGCCCATGCTTCAATCCACTAAGGTAAGGGTTTAGAGGAGATAAAATTACCCCAATATAGATTTCATGTCCAAGTAATCTGAGTTGGGTAAAATTTGTGTTGATTGGGGACATAAATAGGGTTTCAATAAATTTTTAATGATTTTTCAGAATAAAAAAGTCTCGTGTATATGGTTAGTTGGGTTGGATCACACGGTTAGAAAAATCATGCAATCTAACTATGTTACCCTATATTGGTGTTCATGGTTTCACTAGGTGGTCGCATATTTTTTCAAACCATGCTCCAACCATTAAAACCCCCATTTTCCAAATTTTCATGGTTTTCACTGGGGGGTGCACGATTTGAGAAAATTGTGCGCCAGCTATGCATAGCCCAGAAACCTCCAAAAATTCGCCAATTCTACCTGAAACAAACCAAGACAAACCCGTTTAAAATCATGATCAAAATAAGGGTTAATGAATAACTAAAAAAAGTAACAGGATGTTATATCATCCCTGCTATAAAAACATTTTTTCCCCAGAAATCTTGTCAATAAGTTGTCATATTGAATAGATGGGTCACAGCTCTCTCACTAGTGCCTCCCTCTCCCAAGTATCATATGAATCATAATATTGATTCTATAACACACATAACAAAGGTATATTCCTCCAAAAAAATTACCTTTGTATAATAATTAATAATCCTAATTGGATTCTCAGTCATGGATAAATAAGGCTCAACATCAAGATCCTCCCAACTCAAGACATGATATGGGTCAAAGAGATGCTTATGAAGCTGCGATACATGAAGAAAATTATGTATTGATATCAAATATGGTGGAATTGATAAATGGTAATCCACCTTCCCCACCTATTGAACAACCTAAAAAGGTCCCACAAAATAAGGACTAAGCATCCCTTTCCTCCCAAGTCGTTGATGACCTAAATGAGGTGAAACTTTCAAGAAAACCTAGTCACTGACTAAAAACTCCAATGGTATATGATGATGATCATGATGAGATTTATACTGACTCTGTGCCATAAAAATTCTCTAAAAAATCAATTGAATCTTTTTTGACATCTCTAAGACCAAGCTCGGTCCAACTGGGGAACTTTTACCAATATCTGAACAAAACAACAAATATTTACAAGGATGGCTATAAAAGGCCTAAAATATAGTCATTATAATCACGGATTGGTATATATTTATATAAGAAAACTCAAACAATCCTAAATGGTCATCCCAAGATCCACCAAAATCAAGGACTCAAGAATGAAGTATATCCTCAAGAATATATATTTCTCTCTCTAACTGTTCATCCGTCTGTGGATGGTATGTTTTACTCAAACAAACATTGGATACCATCACCTCCTAAATTACTATCTAACACTAAGAATAAAAATGTTTATATCTATCAAAGACTATAGAATATGGAACTTCATATAGTTTAATAATATCTTTCACATATATATTTCTCAACTCCTAAACTTTTTTTTTCACGAATGGGTATAAAGTGAGATGATTTGGTCAGTCTATCAATAACAACCCATATTTCATTATTCTTTCTAGGGGTACAAGGAAACCCAACCACAAATTCTATAGATTTCTTGTTCCACTTCTAATTCATCACTGGAAGTGGCTAAATGAAACCATAAGTTATATGGTGTTTGGCCTTGACCTTTTGGAAAGTACAATAATAAGAGACAAAATCAGTAATGTATCATCTCATTCCTGGCCATCAGAATCATCATTGGATGTCATAAAAAATATTTTTTGTTCTTAGGCCTAAAACCCATTAAGGATTATAGAAATCCCCCATCACAGATTTTCTCACTAGAAAAGGTACAACATGCTAGTTTTGAAAACAAAGAATACCCTTTTTGGATAATGACTACTCCCCAAAAGTATCCCCACTATAAAGAGAGTCTATAATGCTAAAAAATTCATTATCAAGATGTTGTTCCTAAAGAATCATCTCAATAAGAGTGGAGTTTAATTGAAAACTATCCAAGATAACCTCATCTCATATTTCCCAAACTCCTATAGGAAACTATGAAAAAATGTCCACCAAGTTTCACTCTTCTGATGATTCCTTCATGGAATGGGTCATAATTTTCTTGCTCAAAGCATTGGAAACAACATTACCCTTCCCTAGGGTATAGGTAATGTTGAATTAAAAAGACTTTAGGTACTCCACCCAATTCCTTTGATTTAGATTAAAATATTTTTGAGAGATGATATAACTCAAGATCTTGTGGTTTGAATACACAATAAACCTTTCTAAAAAAAGGTAATGTCCCCAAATCTTAAGAAAATGCATAATAGCTATGAGTTCAAGGTCATGGGTTGGGTAATTCTTCTCATGTGGTCTGAGTTGTCAAGAACCATAGGAATCCACGTGATCACCCTATATAATAAAACAATCCAAACCCAAACTTGATGCATCACATAAGACCAAATATCCCTACTCAACCTCTAGAAGAGTCAATACTAACAAAAAAGTCAAAATATATTTCAACTCAACAAAATAAATTCGACATTTCTCATCACAAGAGAATTTCACTCCCTTTAGAGTGATATCAGTCATCGAATAAGATAATTTTGATAAATACTTGATGAACAGAATATAATATCCCGTGATACCTAATAACCTCTGAATCTCAAAAAGATTATGTGGTTTCTACCATAGCAGAACAGCTTTCACCTTCTCACGATCAACTGAGATACCATGTTCTGAGACCACATGTCCCAAGAACTTCAATTCATGAATCCATAAATAATATTTCAATAGTTTTTCATAGATTTGGTGACTTATAAAAAAATCCATAACTACTCTTAGATGAAACACATAATCCTCCTAAAACTTAGAGTAAACTAGTATGTCATCTAAAAAGACCACCATGAACGTATCAAGATACTCTTGGAAGATCCTATTCATCAAAGACATAAATACTACAGGAGCATTGGATGGGCCAAATGGAATGAGAAGGTGCTCGTAATAGTTGTACCTACTATAAAAGGTGATTTTATAAATGTAATATTCTTTTATTCTCAACTATGATAACTAGATCGAAGATCAATATTCGAGAACCACTTCATCCCTTTTAATTGGTCAAATAGATCATCTATACATGGAAAGTGATACTTGTTATTTACCATAAATTGGTTGAGTTTATGATAATAAACACATAATTGAAGTGTCTCATCATCTTTCTTTGCAAAAAGAATAGGTACTACCCAAGGTGACACACTTAGGCGTATAAATTCATTCTCTAACATATTATCCAATTGAGTCTTTAACTCTTTCATCTCATCTAGTTCCATGTGGTAATAAGGTATACATACTATTTAAGTACTGAACACTAAATAAATAGATAACTCTACCTATCTTACTAGTTAAAACCCAAATAAATCTGAAGGAAAAATATCAGGAAACTCAACTAAAATTTTATGGAGATCTTCAATAAAATATTACTACACCAAGTCAAAATAGAAAACTAATATTACTTTCTCCAACTCTATATAATAATTTCTAGTTCTACTTGACCTCGGTTCCCATTATCCCTGAAAAAAAAAGTTCACCTCATTGGGTGAAGTAAAGGAGACTTATTGAAGATAGCATTCAATTCGGGCCTTATTATAAATAATTCAATACATCATAAAAATGAAATCAATAGGTTTCATGTTGAGAACTAGAAAATCTCAGGTAATCTAGATCTTTGATAAATAGAAAACATAAGTAATACAATGGATACCCTTCTCTCTCTTTATTCCAAGGGGTATAATAATATCCGTAATAAAAGAAAAAGGCTCCATATGAAGATTTATAAGGTTAAAAATATGAGTCGATATAAAGAAATAAGATACACTAGTATAGAATAAAGTAGTAACTCAAGATGAAGAAATAGTGATGGTACCTCTCATAGTCGATAGACCTGTATCAGCTTCCTATGGAGACTCTTACACTTCATGAATAATCTTCATTTCAGATGCTTGTGGATGGAATGCCTTTATTTAAGAAGCATTTGATTTCACTGTATTAATTTTTGGTGTTGATAATCTTGTTCCACTACGTGGGTCATAAAATATATAACATAATTTTTTCAAGTTTTCTAGAAATCCACATGAGTATTAGATCTTGGGTACCTCAATGAAAACCAATATTGAATTCACAAACTTTCCACACTATAAAAAAGTCAAAGGGACTCTTCCAGGCATTACAGGAGGTTTGGAAAAATCATGTTGTCAAGATACACCATGAGACTCATCACACATTCTATTTTCTTTAAAGGAACTCATGGAACTAACACTGAAATAAAAAAGGAACTCTCTCCAACCCTAACTTACCATCTAGGTCAAGATCAACCATCAATGCTTGATCCAACATATCGGCATAAGAAGTGAGATTCAGTAAGAAAACCTTATAATGAATATTAGGTCAAATACCTATCAGAAACCATTGATTATTTATATTCTCATTTGATATAATATTTGATACAAACTTCATATGATCAGAAAATTAGTTTTCATAATCTGTCACGGTTCTGTCAGTCTGATTGAGTTTGAAAAACTCTATATCCTTAGTTAGTGACACAGATTCTGGATAGAACTATTCAGTGAAAAGAAATATAAATTCCTTCCACTATAAACTCTCATAATTATTCTCAATAAACATCTAATCCCACTATTTCTTGCTAAGTCCCTCTTACTTAAAGGTGTAACATTTCATCATAATCAAATTAAGCATTTACAATAACTTAAAAAAATCTCTATCTTCCTAAAACAATCCTTAGCCTCTTGAGGATCATTAGAACCTTGGAAAATTAGTGGTTTCTAGTGAAGGAACTCTTAAGAAAGATTCCAAGATTCATCCCTCTAAAGTTCCACAGCTGGAGATTGAATGGAAACAAGTGAAAGTACCTATCCCAAAGCTTGGACAGCATGCACAATAATCTCAACCAGATTCTATTCCATAGGAGGATTATCCCATTATGGTTCACCAACATATTCCTCTTTGGTACTATTCACATGTCTTCTTATAGACATGATGCTACACAACATCAGTAACAACATTAAAGACATCAGAAGATTACATATATCAATAACTCAATAAGAGAAACATGGAAAATAATCTCATCAGATAAGAAAAAAAGATTTGGATCTCAACCTATCCAAATCAAAAGTAGTGAAAATACTAAAACTAGATAAAATTATTTGTCAAGACACCTTTACCAAACCACCCATGGTGACTTAAGGTTCATTACGATGAGATACAGTTGGGAACTCACTCATAACTACCTCTTAAGTCCTAACAAGACATCCCAAACTTCATACCGACATCAAGGAAAGATTATTAACCTACTCCTTTGATACAAATTTATCACAAACTATCCAGAATATCTCGGTACCCTAATACCCAAGCCATAACTGACATGGACCAAAGGGTGTTCATGGTCCCCATGGGTTGGCGACTAGCACCTAGGATCATACAAGAATAATAGGTAATGAATATTCCACAAAGAAATAGAATAAAAAAATATTACAATTTTATGTTCTCAACCCTTCAAAAGGATAAAGTACTAGAACCCAAAGAATTATAACCAAAAACCAAGATAGTTTACCATTAAAGTACTCAACAGAAATATAAACACCCCAAGGGAAGCATCACTCCAAGCCCAAGAGATCAAGAACATCCACCACCTCCAAGTGGCACTTTCCCTTTTCTCAAGCCTGGTAGAATGAAATCTATAAATTCCTGAAGTAAAATGTAGGGTGTGATCTATAAATCCTATTAGGGTATCACTAAGTGATCCATAAAAATATTCCATAATAATAAACCAAATCGTTATTATAATTTTAAATAAATTAGGTCATGTAGATACAATTGTATATTTAAAACAAAAACATTCTTTCATTTTAGAATGATGACAAAAATTTAAAACAAGTATTAAATAAACATTTTACATAAAATAATTTATATAAATCACTAGGAATGAGTAAAACAATTTCATAATAAATGGAATGTATATATCAAACAATCACAACAAGTAACATGGTAATCTGACATGTGGTGTGATAGTTCCTAGTTATAGGATACTCACGCATCTCATATCAGTGGTCATAGTAATATGTATACACACATCCCTCAGGCTCAATTCGAATAATACTCATCAACATACCATTAGGGATAAGATCTACCAAACTTGGTTTTTATTAGCGTTTTTATTGTCAATCTATTGCTAGGGAATTATCCTCCTAGGGTACTCATCCCAAATAACTTACTAACTACTCAAGATCACATGTTCTCAATCAATCAATCAATAAAGGGAAAATAATCTCATTTCAAATCATTCATCATTTATAACCTAATTGCCTAATTTCTCAATTTCAATAATCTAATTCAATAACCAAACCAAAAAATGGTTTTTTCATAAATTAATTCCTTTTTCAATAAAAAATAAATCATAAGTTTTTATCAATTCAATTTAATCCATTTTTCTCAAAATAATTTTCAAATCAATTCGTAAATTCCATCAAATTCAAAATACACACCAAATTCCAATTTTCGTTGGAATTAGGGATTTTTTCCAAAATCTATTCTTTTTTAAAATTCCAAATAAAATCACAAAAAATTATTTTTTCATAAATTAATTGAAATCTATTTCAAAAAATCAATAAAATCAAGTTATTAATTATATTTTCAATCTCAAATGAAACCACCTACCTTTAATCATGAAATCAAAAATCAACACCCCCAGTGGGATTCACCAAAGAAGAAAGAATTCATGGAAGATCAATAAATCAAACATATAATCAAGATATCGTCGAAGATATTTTAGATCCATCAAAAAAATGATAATCTAATACCCTCTAAGGATGAGAGAATAAGAGACTATAATGAGACTAATGATTAGAGATTCACTTACCTAGAGGAGATCGAATGAGATCTTGCACACTTCTATCTACTAAGTAAAGGGTTTAGAGGAGACAAAATCACCCCTATAGAGATATCCTAGCTTGGGAATCTGAGTTAGGTCAAATTTGGGTTGATCAGGGACATAGATGGTGGTTCATGAAATTTTTAATAATTTTTTTGAATAAAAACATCTTTCATGCATGGTTCCCTAGACAGGGGAACATGGTTAGACAAATTGCATGACCCTACACTGGTTTTCATGGTTTTTACTATGTGGGTGCATAGTTTATCAAACCATTCTAAAAATATGAAAATCCCTACTTTCCATGTTTTCACAATTTTCACTAGGGGCGTACGGTTTGGGAAAACCATGTACAAACCACACACAACCTAGAAAACTCCAAAAAAATCTAAATTCTACCTGAAACAACCTTAAGAAAACCCTAACCAAATAATGATCAAAATATGGGTAAATTAAAACCTTAAAAAAAGTAATAGGATGTTACGGTTCATGTTTAATGATGTTTGGAATATGCCACTCAAAAAGGTTGTGATATATTTTGGGAAATCCGTTTCAAGGGATTATTCTCAAAATAATCCCTTTCTCAATCATTTTATGATCTACCTATGTTTTGACTCTCCATATAATCTAAATAGACTATTGTAACTATAATATTCTCTGCTTTTGGACCTAATCCAATACTTTCTTGAATCATTATTTATTTACTTTCTATGGTGATCAAAGTTCTCTTGAGGATATGGAGTGGTTATAATGGAATGGTGGAATCTTCAATCCTTTGCAAACTCTTAAGAATTCCAAGATAATATAAATTGAATTATTTTTTGGAGAACCAAGTCAAATGTAGTGGAAATACATTGAGTATTTAGACTCCATCATGGTAAGCGAGTGATGAATAAGTGTATCAATCATTTCTCTAAGCTGGTGTTCTTCTCTACTAAGTTGTTCATTAATAACCTATGAAATCTCAATATTATGAAGGAGGTATTCACCAAAAAATCAAATCAACAGTATTTGAAAAATCAAAATATGATAGGTTTTCATTATTTTACACCTTTTGAGTATTTTTATGGTTATATGGTCTTTTTTTTTGCATGACCTCATGATTTAACATGCTTCTTGAGATTTGGTTTTAGATGTGTTACATATGAGATGCATTGGGTATATACTTAGGTAACTGAGATGAGTACAACACTATCTTATATTATCACTTCATATATGTTTTATTAACGAGTTCCTAGATTACCCTCCCTTTCATTTTTGTAGATCAAGATTATGAATGTTTCATGGTGCATCAAAAGTAGTCGAGCCTAATCCCAATAATTTTTTTCATAAAATTATTAAAATTTATCCTCATAACTAAATGAAATAGTAACCCTAAAATATATAAGCACAAAGTGTGTTTGGTTGAATTTTTTTGTTAATTATTCAATATATGTTTGTAAATAATTTTGAATAATTTTGAGAGAAGAATTGTTATTGGATTTGTTTAAGAAAATTTCCTTATGAAGGTTAGTAAAGTTTCCTTATAAAGTCTGATGATGATTTTTTCGTCTTTAGGTTTCTAACATCATGAATATACTCATGATACAATCTAAGTTTGTAAAATTTTTTACAATGGGTGAAAATTTGGTTTCCAAATAAGATTAAGTTGTAGTTTGTACAAATGTGTGCAATGCTACCTGACAGAAAATTTATACAAAGCTAAAGTTACAAAGATAAATTTACAAGGGTGTACAAAGTTCAATGTATGAAGTAAAATTATATTGAAACTATTGTATGGAAATTTATATTATCCAAGTGAAAAAAATTAGTGGTATAGTTTTATAGATATTTATCTATGTAGTTTCAGTTGTACATGGTTTGAGTTATAAGAGTTCAAATACAGAATGACCGAATATATAAGTATAATAAATTATGATTAATTGAAGGAATGTTATAAAGTTTCATCAGACATAAATACATAATTTCATAAAAGAAGTTTATTTGTATAAATCTAAAGAATATAATGTAATTAAGTTGAAAAAATTACGAGTTTTGAAGTTGTGAAGTCCATATGGGAATTTTAATATAGAGTTGAAAGATGCACCAGACAGAGGATAGCATATAAATGATATTAGAAAGAGGAAACATATGAATAGAACCAAATGGATAAGTATATACTATAATAAGTAAGATTCATTAGATGAATTCCCATTGTACATAAACTCTAAACATCTAAAATATGGAGTATTATTATGACTTAGTTAGAGAATTATGAATTCATCAATAGAAAAATATGAAGGTGTTCCAAGAAAAGAAGACAATATAAAGTTAGAGATGAAGTTGAGTAGTACTGGATGGAAAGAAATATTAAGTCTACTAGGAAAAAATAATTGATTATCAATGGAGTTTCAATGGATATAATCTTCAAGAGATCATTGGATATAAATGAACAAAACAAAGAAATATGAAGTTGTACTGGAAATGGAGGAATTCATTTTCATTAGAAAAAGACATGTTGAGCCCATAAAACAAAGGTTTCCTAATAAATAGGAACTAAAAAAGGTCCATTAGATGAAGAAATTTTCAGATTTCGTCAAACATGGGAAGAAGAAGTTGTACTAAATAGGTTCTATTGAACAGTGGAGATATTAACAAAGACATCAGACAGAGTTTCCTAAATGTTTTTACATCATATGGAGTTCTAAATATCTTTACATAAACTTTTTAAAGTCCTTACAAATGATGATACTATGATGATACTTCATCCTTTGTTTATCTAGATACTTTAAGGAAGTTTTAAGAAATGTGATTATTCCGAGTTTGTAAGAAACTTCAAGAATATTCCATAATGTTTGAGAGGAATCCCGCAAAGTTGAGTTGAATTAAAAGTTCATAATTTGAGTTTGAGTTGGGAGGGAAAATAAATTTGAGTTCCTACATTTTCTCATAGTGGTGTGCCTATATAAAGGAGTGAAGGAACCATACAAGGTTACACTATTCATATATATGGAGGAGTGTAAGCACTGAAGTTTTGAGAGAATAGTGAGTTATCAATCAAGTTACAACTTGGTTAAAGGAGGTGAATCAGACTGAATATCATCAAAGGAAGGAGTAGTATTGGACCAAGTTTCATCAGACAAAGAAGAACCATAGCATGAGTTACTAATTGATTTTATACTTAGTTCAAGAAAGATCATTGGATTAAGAAGGTTTATTAGACTGAGTTTCATCAGACTAAGTTACAACAGACTAAGGTGTAACGGGAATAGCATACCAAACAAAGTTTCAATATATGTAATTTTTCTTAGGATGATTTATTTGAAAATTTATGGAAGGTGATTTTGAGTTTATTCATGTATTTTTAATATTAGGAATAAGTTTATAGAACAATAAAATCTTAAGAGATTCTTTGAAGATCTTGAGAAATATTGTAAAGAAGCTAAGTTGATCCAACTTGCTTGTGGATAAAGAACATATAAAGAAGAATATCTTTTTATAGTAGATCGTAAAATAAGTATAATGAGTTCTTACAGCTGGGGTATAGAACCAATTGCTAAAAAGGCTTGTAAATGGAGTGTATAACCAATCAGGAAGGAAGAGGGTACAAGAAGGATAGTTGAGGGTATAAGAAACTATGGAATAAGAGTTGATAATTTCTGTGTAGAACCAGGGCTAACTAAAGGAACAATTACTTTGGTATATAACCAGTTTTTGTTTATGCCTTTTTATTCCTGAAATAAGTTAGTAAAAGAATCCATGTTGGGGGGTAGGGTAACCAACATGGAAAGGATTAGGTCTTTAGATCAAATATTCTAAATATCGTGTGTTAGTCTCTCTCTTTATATTACTACATATGAAGTTTGGTTGAGAGGTATATTTGAGTGGATCATAACTCTAACAAGTTTCAATGGTTGAGTTTAGTAGAAGAATTTATAAAATAAGGGGATCGTAGATTCACCCCTCCCCCTCTCAGTGATCCTACATTGATCTGGGTAATTTAATTAGTATCAGAGTGTAGGTTCCTTCTAAAAGATCTAACTATCTATTGATAATGGAGAATGTAAATTCAATGAATAGTAGGGTTGTTCTTGTACATAAAATCAGAAACTATATATTTGGAAGAAAACAATGTTACCGTATCTTTTATCTCTTTTCCTAAAAGTTATAGACGTTCTCACAATGATATTTCCTCTCATTGATGAGGTTTCTATGACATATAATGATAAGATAAATTTGGAAATTTATGGTAAATATCATAATTATCTTTTTATATCTTTATCATATAATGTTTATACAAATACTATGAGGTTTAGGACTACTAAATAAAGGTGGGATAAGTTTATAAGTATCTATGAAGGAAACAAAAAGGTTAAGGAGGCTAAGATACAAATCTGAATAAGCTGATTTGAAGATTTTAAATGGCTGATGAAGAAATTATTGATTAATAATTTATAAGATTCAATTAGATTTTCAGTAATATCAAAGTTTTTGGTGAAAATATGTAACATTATACTACCATTAAGAAACTAATGAGAAACTTTATAGATATATTTTATGTCAAGGTATCAACTCTATAAGATCGAGAAAAACTATCTCAAGATGAACTTCAGAATATTATCATAGCATATGAGATGAGAAAGTATAAGGTCTATAAGAAGAATTTTAATAATTAAATATCATTTGAATCCTTGTTAAAAGTAAAGTTTAGAGATAAATAATTATAAGAAGATTCAAGTGACTCATATGTTGAGGAATATAAATAGGACTTCAATATAATCATTACACTTATTTCTAAGTGATATAAAAATGAAAAATGGAAAGGAAAAGGTAAATAGTCACTTGAATATTATAATTATAATGATATTGTTCATTTTAAAATAATATATAAAATCTCCAAAAAAATAAGTGGAAAAAACATAAGAAAAAAATTTCTTAGAAATAAGAAGAAAATTTTATTGAGCAGAAGAGAGTATGATGATTCTTCATCCATAAATGAATCTGATTGTCATGTCAACTACTTAGTTTGTGTTATAGGAGTAAATTATTTATAAGATAGTGATTATTATTGAGAATAAATAATATAACTTTATTGGATTCAAAAAGAAAATTTAGAATATTCTCTTAAACAAAATACAGAACTCAAGAAGGAAAGAAATAAGTTAAAGAGAATAATTTTAAGAATGGTGAGTATATAAAAAAGGAGAAAACAATCCTTAATGAGGTTATAGATTAAAAAATAAAATTGGTTGATCTAGAAAGGAAACTAAAATTTTACAAAGAATTATTAGATGTATAAGAGAATATTAACAAGTTGGAAAAAATGATTGTTGAGGATATAATAAAAACAAGCTAAAGTTGGATGAATTTGAGAAGATAGTAAATATTCTTAAAGAAAATTTGTTTAAGAAATAATAAGAGTTTTCATAAACATAATCAATTTTTATTATAGTGCAAATTTATTTAATAAAGATCATATAATACTTCACCAAATCAGTTTATGTTAAAGGTGAATCTTCTCATGATAGTAAAAATGAATATTACTCAAAAGTATATTGTTTATTTTACCAAACAGTCTCAATTTAAATTTTCTTCAACTAACAATGTATGTTCAAAAGTTGAGATTTGTGAGAAATCTTCTTATAATAATAAATATTGTAATTCATCAAGAAATTATCTCCTTAAACAAATTCTCCCATATTTGTGAAGAAAAAAACAAAAACCTTTAGTGCAGTACTCATACCAGTCTAAAAGATCAAGATTTAAAGGTCACTACTAGAATTGTGGACTATTCAGGCACAAATAATATTCATAATAGTATAATATGTCTTTAATATAAAAAATTTATAAATTAAAGGGTTCTATAATGAGAAAAAATAATATAAATTTCTAGAAATTTTTTTTACCAAGAAAATAAATTAGAAGGTGAATAATGTTAATAATTCATGTAAGACATGTGAAAAGTTTAAGAAAGTTGAGAAAAGATAGGTGCTCAAGAATTTTGAGTGAGGAAAGAAAATGTGATTAGTTATTTGTATAAAAAAATAACTAAGGCTATAAAGATAGAGGAATCACAAAATTATGTTGAGTAAGAATTAAAGAAATGGGATTCAAAATATGAGAAAAAAGTTGATAACAGGTTATCAATATATTGTTGTTTAAAGATTCAGAATAAATGTGAGAGGAATGAGTAAGATGGAAACAGTTATAAAAACTATATGACTATCTTACCATCCTAAGAGGAAATAAGTTTTTGATGTTACAAAATCAAGGTAATAAATATGTTACCAAATCTAAATAAAATATGGGAGCTTCATCTGAAGATTCTATAGATGAAAAGAAATCTACTAAAAAAATATGTGAAGGATGATCATTAGGAATAAATTAAATCCCATTCTAAATCTAAGAATAATAATAAAAATTCTATAAAATGATAATACTCTCGTTTTGATCATTAATTATAAGGAACACTGAGTTTCCTCATTATTCACAATATACTTTCTTATTTATACTAACTTGTAGGGGATTAAAGGATAAGAATTAGAGAAGCTCATTGAGTGTTTTAGTATTTTTACCATAAGAAGATACATCCATCATGGAACATTATGATCAATATAGTGAGGTTTGGAGTACTATCCTTAATATATAGAAAAGATAAAGTTAAGGTATGAAATTTACACTTTTCTTAAAAAGTGGATAGATTAAGAAAGTTAAGATATAGGGGTAGTTGTGTTTACACACCTGAACTATTTTGATATATTTGTTAAGATGGTTATATCTTTTTATCTTCATGAACTCACTCAGAGTCCCCATGATATAAAGATATTGGAAGAAGCTTAAGGAAAGTATTACATGAAATAATTTTTATAGAAAACATTGATCACCTTAATTGTACACTCGTGTTTTCTACACCAGGTTCACCCACATAGACTTAGAGTTGTTTAGTTAAAGGATCTTTATTAAGAAACTCATGTGATAATATTTTTCTCTAAAATAAAGTTTTAAATATTTTATGAGTAAATAAGATGAGTTATGATGATCTCTATGTTACATTTTGAATTTAATTGTCTATAAGAGGGATAAAGAATATAGGGGGAGAAAATAAAATGAAATCATCATATAAGGAAAAACTATTGATCACATATGTTGACTTTGAATATGTTTAAAGTTGTATGGGGATATTGGCAGTAAAAACAAAGGGGGTTTGTAAGTCCAAAGTGTGTTTGGTTGTATTTTTTATCAATATGTCAATATTTGTTTGTAAATAATGTTAGATAAGTTTGAGAGAATAATTATTGCTAGAGTTGTGTGAGAAACTCTCCATATAAAGGTTGAGAAAGTTCCCTTATATAGTCAGATGATGTTATGACAATATTTAAGTTACTAACATTTTGAATACTCTCATGATCCAATATGAGGTTGTATGAGTTTTTACAAAGGGTGAAAAGTTGGTTTCTATACAAGATTGAGTTTCATGAAATACAAATGTGTACAATGTTACCAGACAAATGGTTTGTAAAAATATTATGTTATTAAGATGAATTTTCAAGGGTGTACAAAGTTCAAGGTATGAATTTCCATCAGACTGATACGATCATATGGAAATTTATGTTTTCCAAGTTACAAAGTTTGATGGTATGGATTCATAGATATTGATCTATACAGCTGTAGCTTTAAAAAATTTGAGTTACATGATTTCAAATGCAAAATGATTGGATGGAGAATTAGGATAAGTTATGATCGATCAAAAGAATGTTATGAAGCTGCATAAAATGGAAATACATAATTTTACTATATATATATTGTATTAATCTCAAGGGTAAAAAGTGATAAAATTTTAAATAGTGTGAAGTTCAATGTTATGAAGTTTGTATGGGGATTTTGATATAGAGTTGAAAGATATACTGGATAGAGTATCGCTTGTCAATATTATCAGATGGAGGAAACATGTGAAAAGAACTAATAGAAGAAGTATTTATCAAATGAAGAATCATTAAATGAAGTTACATTAGATAGATAATCAAAATATCTAATGGATTGATTATTATAATGGAGTTTGTAGGAGAATTTTGATTCCATCAAATGGATAAATATGGAGGTTCTCTAAGCAGAAAAGGGCATAAAAAGTTGGAGAAAAATTTGAGTTGTATCAAGATAAAAGAAATATGAAGTCTACCAGACAAAAATAGATGATGATAAATGGAGTTCCAATGGACAAACTCTTAGAGAGATAATCAGATAGAAAGGATCCAAATAGAGAAATATAAATTTTTACCAGAGATAGAGGAATTTGATGTTATCAAACAAATACACTTTTATCCCATCAAATAGAGGTTTCCTAATAAAAGAGGATTGAATGAAGGTCCGTAAAATGAAGAAAGTTTTTTAATCCATAGGATGGAGTAAGAAGAAGGTTTATTGAATATGGTCTATCAAATATAGGATTTCTTAATAAATACATTAGGTAAAGCTGCCTAAATGTTTATACACTAGTTAAAGTTATAAGGATCTTTGAATAATAAATTCCAATTCCTTAAAAATGATAATTTTGATATTATTATTAAAATTTTGTTTATCCATAAATTTTAAGTAATTTTAACGAAATTGTATGATAAGTTTGTAATAAACTTCAAGAATATTCCATAAGTTTTGGGAGGCATCTAGTAAATCTCAATTGAAATAGAAGATTGAAATTTTAGTTTGAGTTGGGAGGGAAAATAAATTTGAGTTTTGTGCTTTCACATGGTGGTATGCCTATATAAATTAGTTAAGGCACTATAAAAAATGACATTCTTAATATGAATGTAGGATAAGAAAAATTGAAGTTTTTAGATTATAGTGAGTTTCTAATCAAGTTCTGAATTGGTGGAAGTAGGTGAATCTGACCAAATTTCATCAGATGAAGAATAATAGAGTGTTAATTACTGACTAAGTTTTTACTTAGTTTAATGAAAAGAACCAAATGAATATGGTTAATCAAACCAAGTTTCATTGAACCAAGTTTCACCAGACCATGGTGAAACTGATTCTTTATGCTATATGAAGTTCCAACCAATGAAAATTTGCTGAGGAATATTTCTAGGAAAAATTCTGGAAGATGAGTTTGATTTTACCTAGGTCTTTATAATATTAGAAATAAGTTTTGAGAACAAAAAACTATTAAGATAGTTATTGGTCATATTTAAGAAGATTATATATAGGATAAGGTAGTACAACTTTCTTGTGGATAAATAACATCTGAAGAATAATATCTTTCTAAAGTGTATTAGAGAAAAAAATAAGGAATAGTTTGTTAATGGGGTGTAGAACCAATTGATGAAAAGGTTTGTGACTAGGGTGTATAACCAGTTGGGAAGTAATAGGATACAAGAAGAATAGTTGGGGTGTATAACCAGTTGTGGTAGAAGAGTTGATTATTGGGGTGTAGAGCTAGGGTTATCTAGATGAATAATTATTGAGGTGTAGAATCAGTTGTTACATATGCCTTTGTATTCCTAAAAGAAGTGAGTAAAAGAATCCATGTTAGGGGTATTACCAACATGGAAAGGATTAGGTATTTGTACCAAACCTTATAAATATTATGTGTTGGTATCTCTCCTTATACTACTAAATACAAATTTAGGTTGAGATATATATTTGAGTGGATTGTAACTCTAACAAGTTTCAGATGTGGAGTTAAATTGAAGAATGTGTATGAGAAATTGATCACTGATTCACCCTCTCTCTCTCTTGGTGATTCTACATTGATCCGGGTACTTCATAATCCATGATACATGATCATCACATATGATTTATAATTAATTTTATTAAATATAAATAATTACCTCCCATTGGATTTCTTTCTTCATTGATGATTCGGTTGACACCACTTGTCATATCATTGTTAAATTAGAGTAATTGGGGGTATATTCTCTCTAGTGGTGATTCACACATGCTTCATAAGCCTATGAATCTCACCATATAAATCTTCATGTGCTAGAATGGAATATTCTACTGTGTTCATCACTCTTCATTGATCGCCAAATAAATTTCTTTGAGGTAGAAGGTTTCTTATTATTCTCTTTATAATTGAAAGGATAGAGGAGGATAGTTGATCTCTATTCTTGAGAGCGTTAAATAGGAAGAGATATCTAGGGATTGGGAGGGTTTTATCTAGAATTTATTGTGAAAAAATATCATTAGGGTTAAGAATAATATAATCATGTTTATATCAAGCTAGGGTTAGAGAATAATAATTACACATGTGGACTTTTTATTCTCTTAATTACCAACAAACCCCAAGTCTAAATAATAATACTATTGTTATTATTTACTTTACATTCACTAAACTCATGGGTAAATAAATATTATTTCTTGAATAAATAAATTAACATTATTAAAATAATATTTAATGTGTCATTTCTCACCAGACTATTAACTCGGCCCAACATTCCTCCTATATATTTATAAAACCTTAAATAATTAATATTTATTTAAATAAATAAATATCACTACATTACCCACTAAAAATAATTAATATTATATTCACTAAAATAGAGAATAAATATTTATTAAATATTAAACTCATATATTTATTCTCTCGAATAACCGTTGATTGAATTTTTGTGATCAACCAAATATTAATAATTGTTAAACCATGTATGGGAATAATAGTTATTCAACATGTTAAATTCAAATATAATTTAAATGAGGTTTTGAATACCCTTAGTGGAATTAGGAAATATGACCTAAAGTACAAGGTTAAATTCTAGTAACACACCAAGACAACCATTGAGAAAGAAGTTAAATGTTTTAATAACAATAACCTCATATGAATGTAAACTATGTAATATAATCCATTTTTCTCAATATCTCTAATTAATTAGATTACATACTGGTGTCATCAACTTATGTGTCTGATGTCTCTTTATTTGACTTTTGGGAAATAAAATTGTCAATATAATATCACGGTCATGGAGTTTATTAGGAAGTTTCGTTCCCATCAGAGGGCCTGATATGTCGAATTTAGTTAAAGAACATAAGGGATAAATCCTTTCTCACATTATTCATTAATGTAATATTAGTCTTGATGCACCCAATTTATCCTACCTCACTGTGATCATATGTTATCATAGTTTTTGTTAATACATAAAATTATGTGTCTCATGATATAAATTTATAATAAAATTGAAGTCTAGGTAACATTACACACATCCATATATAGGAACATCTGATGATACATATAGATGTGTATTTCCTACTGGCTAGTAAAGTTCGAATAACCTCCTTCCCTTAGATGTTACCAAGGAAGAAATTCAAGAGAAGAAGTCTCAATGACTTATGATCCACCTACCTCTGATAGTTTTTATCATCTATGTCTCATCATATAATATCATCTAACTATATAATATGTATTTAATAATACTTTCATATCACTTCAAAGTTCTCATCATAGCAGGGAACGGCTATAACCTTTCTGCATGAAAGGTGGACCTTAGGACATTATCACATAGATTTAATGCATAATAATGATCATCATGTGATAAAAGATTAATTAATATTAAACAATATGAATAGTTTGGTAACAAAAGTTATATATTATTTGGTTATAAGGAACCAACTCCAATCGATTAAAGCCCATGTTGAGGCATGTTCCCTATTTATGATTCTATTTAAATCAATTTTTATAATATTTTTTTGAATTGTATGATATGATCTGATGGTATTTTGGGTAATCTTTTGTCTTGTACTTCCTTCTTGGTATTCTGAATTGATTTCTCTATTGGTTGGTGGTGTTTGGTGGAAGATTAGTATTTCCTTGATATCTTGGGAAAACATGTTTATTTTAGTAAATTCATCTTTTAAGTGTATATATCATGCATCTCATCATCCTAAGATGAATTCTAAATAATGGGGACACCTATACTAGGAGTAGCCCAGTTCACACAGAGTAGGCCCCAAAAAAAGGATCAAAGCAATAGTAGCAATCACCAGACGCAGAGCTAACCGGATTGTTAGAATGAGAGGGTATAGCAACCTCCATCGGGACCAGGCACCATGCAGCTTTGTACGGGGAAATGCTAGCCGATCAGCAATGCAAGTTGGGGAGCTAAGGTAATAAATTATGTAGACTCTGGGGAGGGGAAGTTCTAGTGGGCTCGGCTTACGGGTCATGTAATGGGCACAGTATGCCTCTAGTCCTTCGGGTCATGTATTACGGGTCATGTCAGGCCTTGTGCCTTGGGCCTACGGTTCATGTACGGGTTCCCCTTCATCCATTAAAAGGTGGATTATATATAATAAAATAAAAAAGAAGGCCTTCGGGCCATTCGGGTAATAAAATGTTATTTCATGGGATATATTATTTCTATACACTTTCTAAGTTGATTTTATTATCGCACCATTGAACCCTTGACTGGGTGAATAGGTTTTTATTTTCATTACTCTTTACTCTTATCAATAACTTTTTGGGGGAAGAAAGTGGTATGGTGGGGAGAATTTTGACACCTGTTGGAGTTAGTTCCCTAAAAAAACTAATGTGTACTTTATGATAACCTGTGTTCATTGTTTTTAATATTAATGAACTCCTTATCACATCATGATTGTTCTTCTATGTGACGTAGTATGTGATAATTTCCTTAGAGTAATTATCACACTAAAAGGTCATAGTAGTTCTATGCTATGTTGATATACCAAGAGTGTCATGATATTATTCTTAAATATATTTTCCATAGCTGGATAAAATCATTTGAGGGACACAAATGATATAGGATATCATGTTTTTAGGATCTTAGGACTTTTAGGAACTTTCTCAGGGTGTATACCCTTTTTAATTTACAATGTATAAAATTATGTGAATGAGACCCACCAATAGTAAATCCACATTTATATGTGTCATTGGATGTTCCTATATACGAATATGTGTATTGATTCTTAGACTTTAATATTATTATTAATGAGTATTATAATTTTCCTAGTCTTATGTATTAATGAAAACTATTATGTCATATGTTCTCAGTGAGGTAGGATATGTTGGGTGTGTCACGAGTAATATCTCATTAATGAATAATGTGATAAATTATTTTTGCCTTCTATTATTTAATGGAAGTTTATATCTTAGTCACTTTGATGGAAATGATATAGCCTAAATAAATCCATATTCATGGTGTTCTGTAGGAAAGTTTGATTTTCAAAAAGTCAAAGAAAGATACATTGAACACCTAGGTTGATGACACCAGCATGCAACCTTCTTGATTAGAGATACCATGATAAAGGTATTATATTACACAGTAATAGTATATATGAGATATTATTTCATTGTGGAATTAACTTCTTTCTCTATTGATTCCTTGATGTGTTTCTAGATGATAACCTTAGACTTTAGGTTGCTTCGCCTAATGCCCTTGAGAAAGAGACCTAGAGGGTCACACACTAAGTGTATCCATAACCTTAGTTAAATAATACTATTATTTAGTCACCATTTATTTGAGATAATATTATGTGAGCATAATATTTAGTAAATATTTATTTACTATTTAGTAAATATAATATTTATTTATTTATTAGTGGATAAGGCAGTGATATTTATTTATTAAATAAATAGTCATTATTCAAGACCCGATAAATATTGTGGAGGAATGGCGTACTGAGTTTAATGGTTCTATGATAAATAATATATATTGAATATTATTTTATTATATAATATTTAATTTAATTCGCAAGTTTATCACATGTCAATAAATAAAATTAATATTATTATTATAAATATGGGGTTCCACAGGGATTAAAAAAATAATAAGGGTACATGTGCAATTATTATTTTCAAACCCTAGCAGTATATAAACCCAACTATATTATTTTCTTAAGAGAGCCAATTCATTTTTTGTGTACAATGAGATCCGAAGAGAATCCTATAAAATACCTAGAGAGATCCCTCTCTAAGAAAACTCTCAAGAATAGAGAGAGACCCTTCTACACCACCACTCTCATGTCTAAAGAGATCAAATAGAAACTTTCCTTGAAGTTATCCTCAAGGCGATCAAAGATGAATGACACGAGCATCAGGATCTACCATGTTAGCACCTAGAGATTCCTATGGCGATATTTGGAGGTTCACGGAACCTGTGTGGATCACTACTAGAGGGAATCTACTCTGGATTACTATAATGTAATCACATTACAATGTACATACATTAGCATATCCATCAATGAAGAAATAATTTCTCACAAGTTAATTCTTTAATTTCTTAAATTAATTATAAATAATATGAGATGATCCAACACTTTGGTTCCATAATATTTCTATTGTATAAATTATTTGATTCAATTATATTGATCAATAAATTTATCATTTTTTAAATATTGTATTAATCATCAATCACAAAAAAAAATCCAAGTTGGGTATGCCCTATCTACTTCTTCCGCTGCACCCAAAACCTTCAAGTGGTATCAAACCAGTCACATAATTATTTATAATTATTTAAGGATCATTGATTGATTTATGAATTTATTATTAGTTTTCAATTCTATTTTAATTTTTATTTAATCTGAGTTAAGATAAATGATTTCTTTCTCTTCATTTATCACAAATATAATCAAATCAATTAATTTTATGAATGAAATAAATTTGAAGATCTCATCTGGAGGTGCCAAGGAGTCTGTTTGGGAAATACTAAAGTACACACTATGTAACCCAAAGGTATATGTCATGTACCACTATTTAATACACCCTTAATTAATTTGGAATTAATTCAATACATATGAATTTATTATATGTGGCGAATTTAATTACATGTTAGGTTTTGACTGGGCTAGTTTGGCACATGATCATCCAAAGTACACGTTGTGTAAATTTCATACACAGTGTTTAGTCCTTTAGTTACAGATGGGTCATGTATCTTCTTACACAACCTACATGAATGGTGACCATGTCACGACCCGTCCTCAGGACCCGTGTCGTGACTACCCCAAGCCCGCCTCCCATAGGCCAGGGGCTGACGACTAGCACCAAGGAGTAAATCCCGACAAAAAGGGGAAGGCATTGCCTTTATAAAGTAAACAAACACCACAGAGTAAGAAAGCAGAAGTAAACACTAAGTAAAACTGGGTATAATAGTAGTGCGGAAAAGTAAGTGGGCCAGAATACAAACCCAAACTGAAAGTAAAGTACAACTAGAAAGAAATTACAACAACTGAAATTAAAGCATCAATGTCGAGCCGTCCACTGGAAGTCCCACCTGAAGGGTGGGTACAGATAGCCTCCTTATCTCCTCGGGTCCACCCGTCCGCTCCGTGTACGTCCCACCTAGTGGTCCACCTCCAGGTACCAACCTGCTCCACAATCCTCAACCACGATCAGCATTGTCCATCGTCTGCATCCAACACAATATAGTGCGGGCATAGCCCATGAAAGGGTGAGTATACGCTACTCAGTAGGGACCACGAGACCCCTGAAGGTCTCCCATAATCCACAAAGGATAATCCAAAAAGGAAAGATACAATCACGAAGTAACAACCAACACTACTTAGGTATATTCCCATACATATACCTAAGTCATCAATTCCCGTTCGGCTCCAACATCCGAGCCCAAGTTCGATCACGTCCACACAGGATAGTACAACCCAATCCACACAGGAAATCACAACACAATCCACATATTAAAGCAAGTCAATCATATCAAAGATAATTATTGAAAGTCAAGACTCATCTCACACAGGTATACTTATTCGTAAGGTGATAGATATGATCAGATATAGCCACTGATTCATCTAAGTTGGGACCCACGTAGGATACTAAACCAGCTAAGCTGTCGGACCCACATAGGATACAGACTAGATACTCTGCCAGACCCACGTAGGATAGCAAGAATAGAGTCAAACACTGCCAGACCCACGTAGGATACAAGAACAGTAGTCATCGCTGTTGAACCCATGGAAGATTTCAGTACGGTCTTCATCACTGCCGATCCCACGGAGGATTTCAATGCAGTCTTCTTCGTCGTCGAACCCACGGAGGATTTCAGTATGGTCTTCATCTCTGCTGAACTCATGGAGTATTTCAGTTCAGTCTTCATCGTCGTCGAACCCACAGAGGATTTTAGTACGGTCTTCATCGCTACCAAACCCACAGAGGATTTCAGTGCAGTCGTCATCGCAGTCGCAGCCAGCTCTAGGGTTCCCGCACACAGCATGCTCGATTCCGGGAGGGTCCGCTCCACGAGCCAAAGGGTCAATACATCAACTGAAACGTAGTCTGGAGTTGATGTATCTCAAAGTTCCATCTCTACAAGAGGAAATCAACGCGACAGATGGCGCGTCAATCGGACGCCCGGTCTGAGAGTTATTGGCTTTTTCGTTCCAGGGGCCCGGTTGGTTTTTAAATCAAAACCAACCCGACCGCACTCCAACTACATCCAAACCTCAATTGTAGTAGGCCAAAAGGTCCATCTCACTAATAGGAATCCAACAAAGTCAACGGCACGTCAATCGGACGTCCGGAGCTCAAGTTATAAGTGTTTCCGCTCCGAGGGCCCGGTTAGTTTCGTGTTCGAACCAACCCGGACATACCCAAAGTTTTTTTAAACCTTGTGTTTAATATACTGAAACGACCGTCTCGATCCAAGGATCTCATCTCAACTGACGTTACGTCGATCGGAGGTCCGTAGCCCAAGATATGGGTAAAAGAACGAACCTTCCCGGTTTTAGGGGGTTTTGGGCCCAGACCGACCCGGCCCGAGACTCCCCCTGGGTCGGCCCGAACCGGGTCGACCCGACCCGGGTCAGGGTCCGACCCTTTAGGGAGTAGCCCGGCCCCGCTGGCGCAGCCCAGCCCGGCCTGGCGCGGCGCGCCCCGCACGGCTAGCTCGGTGCTGGCCGAGCCATTGCAGGAAGGGGGGGCGGCTGCCCCCCTTGATTGAAACCACGGCCCCCACGTGGGGGACGCTCCTTGCCAGCCGGGGGTTACGACCCCCGGTCTTTCCTCTGAAACGGCTAGCCTGGTCTGGCCGGCCGGTGCTACCGCCGCGGTCCCGCCCCTCCGAGGTTCCGGCAGCCGGCGGTTCCAGCCGCCCTGCCTTGCTCTATCGCAGCTTTGAGTCGCGGCCTTGTCCGAACGGCACGGCGCGACGGCACCGTGCCCCTCCACCGTGGCCCCGCTCTGGCCGTGGCCTCTTTTTGGTTCTCCGGCACGGCATGATGGCACAGCGGCTTTATTCGACCTCAACGGTGCTGCACTTCTTCGCCCGTTCTTCATTTTTTCCGCATGGTGTCGTTGCACCGCACTGCCTTTGCTCGTACCGCAACAAGTACAATCATCAAAGGGGGAGGAGGGCTGGCCGTGTTCGTGCGATACGACCTCCTCCCATTATTACGATAACAGGCGGCCCAAATAGAAGTCGATGAATAGAAAAGAAATAATTCACGGGCAAAAACAGTTAACCCCTACCTTAAAGTATTGATGAACGAAGGTTTGATGCGGAAAAATGACATCGCAGAAGAAGGCTATGTAAGCGTCGTCGGCGTCGCGGAGAGGAGTATCGTCAGCATCGCGGTACACGGGGTCGCGTCATCGATCTCCGGGGAACTAGCGTTCTTCGTCATCTTCCATCGGAGGCTGGCGTTCTTCGTCGTTCTTCGCGTTCTCCAACGAAGAAGATGAAGATTCGAAGGCTTTTGAGAAAATCCTCTCCCAATACTTCTCGCACAACCAAACTAACCCTTAATGAAATAAGACATTGTCTTATTTAATTAACACACACAAGCCAATGTTCAATTTGAAATTCAAAATGAATTCCCGAATTAATTACATTGAATAACTTAATCAATTAACTAATTAAGAGAGTTGACTTTTCCTTAAAGGGGGGTGCGGGTGTGTTACACAAATAATGGGGGTTTGAGTAAGTTGAAAGGGTGGGGCTCATGTGGGACCCACTTCACTAATATCCTACCTAGTGGAGTTAGGATATTAGTGGGTCCCACTCCAACCACCAAGTATAGGTTTAAACTACCTATAATAGAAATAAAATTTTTTGCACAACATTTTATTTTATTCTTTAGTTAACCCATTTAATTAAAAACCTCGCCCGAGAAAACGCAACTCCATAAAAGGTGTTCTTAAGCAATTATCGGTGCTATGGTTTCATTGGTGCCCTCAGATTTCAATTCCGAGCACCGGTTCAAAAGTTAGGAAAACCCGCTCGTTCGTTTACTGAACGTACCCGAGCTAAACTTCAGAAATTTATTCCGGGCACACCGGGCCTCGGAATCAGGTGCCGTCAGAAACTGCGTTCTTGTAAAATCCCAAAAAAAAATTAAGAAAAAAAAATCTCTTGAATTTTACGGGTCTTTAAATTACTCTCACCTCAAGGCTTTACGTCCCCGTAAAGATACATCATAAACTAGGGGAACAAAAGTGGGTAATGTGCACACATCTGAGCCTACTGCTCCCAAGTGCTCTCCTGGAGGTTCTCATGCTGCCATATGATGTGCACTAAAGGAATCGACCGCCCACATAGGACCTGCTCCTGTCGATCCTCAATCTCCACCGAGACCTCTACAAAAGTTGCCCCATCGTAAATGTCCAGCTACCCATGGTCGATGATATGCGTCGGGTCGTGCACGTATCTCCTCAGCTGAGGTAAGTGGAAGATGTCGTGCACCCAGTGCAATTGAGGTGGTAGAGCCAGGCGGTAAGCCACCTCGCCTACCTTATTGAGAACCTGGAATGGTCCGATGAAGCGTGGAGATAACTTTCTACCTTGTCCAAATCTCCGTAATCCATGTCGAGGTGAGACCCGCAAGAAAACGTGGTCTCCATCCTCAAACTCTAGTGGTCTCCGCCTCCTGTCAGCATAAGACTTCTATCGGCTCTGAGGTTTCTTCATCCGCTCTTGGATGACCTGGACCTTCTCTGTCATGGCCTGGACCATCTCTGGTCCCACAAGTGCTGACTCCCCGGGGTCTGTCCAGCACAGAGGTGATCTGCAAGGTCGGCCGTACAATGTCTCGTATGGTGCCATCCCGATGGTGGAGTGGTAGATGTTGTTGTACGCGAACTCCACCAAGGGTAGGTGGTCCTCCCAGCTGCGACCAAAGTCGAGGACACATACACGGAGCATGTCCTCGAGAGTCTGAATGGTCCTCTCCGTCTGACCATCCGTCTGAGGGTGAAAGGCGGTGCTTAGACGTAGCTACGTCTCGAATGCCTCCTGCAACCCCTTCCAAATCCAGGAAGTAAAGAGAGCATCTCGATCAGAGACGATAGATGATGGCACACCATGAAGTCGTACGATCTCCTGAATGTAGAGGCGTCCCAAGCTCTCCACTGAGCCCTACTCTCTGATGGGTAAGAAGTGAGCCGACTTGGTGAGTCTTTCGACAATGACCCAAATGGATTCGTGACCTCTGGAAGTACGTGGAAGTCCAGTCACAAAATCCATAAATATCTTGTCCCACTTTTACTCCAGGACCTCCAAGGGTTGTACCAAGCCTTCTGGTACCTGGTGCTCCGCCTTCACCTACTGATAGGTGAGGCATCGAGAAACGAACTCAGCTATAGCCTTCTTCATACCCGGCCACCAGTGCTGTCGTCTGAGATCATGGTACATCTTTGCCACTCCTGGATGTACCACTAAAGGAGAAGTGTGAAACTCCCTCAGCACCTCCTCCTGTAAAGAATCTGGTACCATGGTACGCCCTCTAAAAAGGACGATGTGCACTCCTCCCACAGAGAATCCATCAGGTGCCTGTCCTAAGGATATCAGTGCACGCCGCATCTCACAGTCAACTTCCCCACGTTGTGCCTCTCTGACCCGCTGCAGTAGTGGAGGAGTGACTGTGAGTGACTGAAGAAAGGATTCTTCATCTCTATCCACGAAGGATATCTGCAAAGTGGCTAGCTACTCCGTCGCCTCCCTGAGTAGCTGAATGCCCGTCCTCCTACTAAGAGCATCGGCTATTACGTTCCCCTTTCTAGGAGTATAGACTATCTCAAAGTCATAGTCCTGGAGGAACTCGAGCCATCATCGTTGTCTCAGATTTAGGTCCTTCTGCGAGAAGATGTACCTGAGACTCTGGTGGTCAGAGTAGACTGTAAAGCGCTCTCCCATAAGATAGTGTCACCACATATTAAGAGCGAAGACCACTGTTGCTAACTCCAGGTCATGGGTAGCGTAGTTCTGCTCATGCTGCCTCAACTTACGTGATCCATAGGCGGTCACTACCCTCTCCTTCATCAGGACACATCCAATTCCGGGCCCTGATGCATCACAGTAGACTACGTACCCTACTCCTTCCTCCGGTAGCCTCAAGATAGGTGCACTGGTCAATCTCTGTCTCATCTCATGGAAGCTCTACTGACATCTTTCTGACCACATGAAGGGTTTACCCTTCTTCGTCAAAGCTGAGAGTGGTTCCGCAACTCTTGAAAAGTCTGGCACAAATCTCCGGTATTACCCAGCTAGAACCAAGAAACTCCGCACCTCTGTCACGCTCCTGGGTGGATCCCAATCTAGCACTGCCTCGATCCTCACAGGATCCACCGCAACTCCCACCTCATAGATGATGTGTCCCAATAAGTGGACCTCACGTAACCAGAACTGACACTTCGAGAGCTTTCCATAAAGATAGTTCTCTCAGAGTGTGTCTAGTACAACCCGCAAGTGGTAGGCGTGCTCCTCCTAAGTGGTCGAGTATATCAATATGTCATCGATGAATACTACAAAAAATTGATCGAGGTATGGCTGAAAGATCCTATTCATGAGACCCACGAACACTGTTGGAGCATTGGTTACACCAAAAGGCATAACCAAGAACTCATAGTGGCCATTCCGACATCTGAAGGTCGTCTTCTGCACGTCCTCATCTCGAACTCTGAGCTGATGATAGCCTGACCTGAGGTCTATCTTCGAGAACCACCGTGATCCCTTGAGTTGATCGAAGAGGTCGTCAATCCTTGGTAGCGGATACTTTTTCCTCACAGTCACCTAGTTCAGGGGACGATAGTCGACACACAGTCACAAGCTCTCGTCCGCCTTCTTGGCAAACAAAATCGGGGAAGCCCAGGGTGAAACACTGGGTCAGATGAATCCCTTGCCCTGCAAGTCCTCCAGCTATACTCGTAGCTCTCGAAGCTCAGCCGGAGCCATCCGATATGCTGGAGTGGATATCATCATTGTCCCTGGGTACATGTCAATATAAAATCCTACCTCTCTACGAAGAGGTAGTCCTGGAACGTCGTCAGGAAAAACATCTACATACTGATCCACCACAACAGGAAAATTCGGACTCCGCACGTCAACTGCTCCTAGGATGAGGCTAGCCAATTGATGAGTGATGGGTTGTCCTCTCCTCTGCGTGAGTCCATCCTGTGCTTCAAAGGATCCCTTCTCGCCGGTGAAGGTGAACCTTCTCCCGTCGGTGCATATACACCGCACCTTACACCTAATACAGTCGATCTGAGCATGGACTGTAGATAACCAATCCATGCCCAAGATGATGTCGTAAGGCCTCGATGCCGCTATAAGAAGATCCCAGCCGAAGATCTCACCTCCTAGAGTAATCTCACACTATCGTCACCAATGCGTAATCGTCGAGTCTTCTCCCGTAGGAGTCTCTAGACATAAGGATCGAGCCAACGACTCTGTCGAAATCTCTGAGATCCGAACAAGGGCAGCGAAAATAAAAGAAT
Organism: Viscum album; assembly: GCA_963277665.1. Lineage (NCBI taxonomy): Eukaryota > Viridiplantae > Streptophyta > Magnoliopsida > Santalales > Viscaceae > Viscum > Viscum album. The sequence continues at coordinate 505,946,488 of OY728131.1, read as the reverse complement.
GACTCGCTCCTGTGTCTATAAGAACTGCAGAAAGGGTGGAGTAGACACGGATAGTACCTCGAATCATCTCTAGCGTGTCGTGGTCATAGGCCTCCGCTGCTTGAAGTTGATCATGTCTCTGCCCGCCAGCTCCCTATAGTCGGGGTGCACCTCCTGGTGGTGGTGGTCGTAAAGCCTCAAAGTGTCACCCACCACCTGTTGCTCGGCCAGCTCCCCTACCTCTTCCACTTACTCTCAGCGGACCGCCATGGTCGACCCTCTGCCTCTGCCTGGGTGGCCCCTCAACCGTCTGCTGCTCCTCTGCACGGCGGGTCGGGAAGTCACGAGCCATGTGGCCCTGCCCGCCGCATGTGTAGCACTGTCTTCTCCTCGGAAGGCTGGCTCTCTGCCGGGTGCCCCGCACCTCTGAGCCAATGTCCTGAGGTCGTCTACCTGATGGTCCGGTCTGCCAGGACCCCTATAACAGCCATCGACTTCCATCTGCAGACAACTCTGCTATATGCCGTCCTGCGGTAGGTCTCGCTGTTGGTGTTGGATCAGCAGGAAAGATCTCAAAGAGAATGGCTCGCTTCAGTACTCCTACCTACGTTGGAATACTGAGGGAGATCACTGATGCCCTGATCTCATGCCTCAGTCCCTGCTCGAAGGTCCGAGCCCGGAAGAATGGGTCTCGTACCATGTCTGTCAAATAGCACAAGAGATTGGTGAATCTCTCCGAGTACTAGGCGACTGTTATGATGCCATGCCGCAGCTATAGTAGATCCTGAACGCGCACCACACGGAGGGTGGCTGGGACGAACTCTGAGTGGTAGAGGCTCTCAAATTCCGTCCAGAGGAGAGATGACTCATCATGCACCTGGAGCATCAAGCTCCACCATCTGCCTACTGCCGCGTGCAGGAGGCTTGCTACGAGGATCACCATGAGGTCAGCTGGTGTCCCCACTAACCTGAAAATTCGCACAACTGCCTCCATCCAATCCTCGGCTGCCTGAGGGTCCGTCTCCCCGCGGAACCTGGGCGGTCTCTGATGCTGAAACTCGTGCAGTGCACTAAGGCGACGTGCACTCTCAGCGGCTGGGGCTGGTATCATCGGTGGCTCAGTGGGTAGAGGTATCTTCGGTGCCTCCACTGAAAAAGGGCCATGTACCGAGGCCTCCTCGCTCGGTGGGATGTTGTCTCGCACAAAGCTCGGAACCCTAACTGGCTGCCGTCGTGGGGCCATCCTGAAAAGAAACAGGTGCTCAACGGTCAAACAGTATAACTAGTCAGCTGACACAAAGTAATCACAAAGAAAACTTTTGAAACACACATGCAATCAATGTTTTCGTGCATTGAGTCGGAAATCAGAATTTAGGGTCCTAGTGTACGGATACATCGGCCGTCGCACCAACACTAGACTCCCTAGACTGTTAACCACACTCAATACCCTTAACACTATTTCTTCACATAGAAGAAAGATCAGAGTCCTGAGTTCTGCGGTAGAACAGAACTCCTTTGATACCAATTTGTCACAACCTGTCCTCGGGACCCGTGTCGTGACTACCCCAAGCCTACCTCCCATAGGCCAGGGGCTGGAGACTAGCACCAAGGCGTAAATCCCAAAAAAATGGGGAATTCATTGCCTTTATAAAGTAAACAAACACCACAGAGTAAGTAAACAGAAGTAAACACTAAGTAAATCTCGGTACAATAGTAGTACGGAAAAGTAAGTGGGCCAGAATACAAACCCAAACTGAAAGTAAAGTACAACTGGAAAGAAAGTACAACAACTGAAAGTAAAGAAGCAATGTCGAGCCGTCCACTGGAAGTCCCACCTGAAGGGTGGGTACGGATAGCCTCTTCAACTCCTCGGGTCAAGCCGTCAGCTCCGTGTACGTCCCGCCCAGTGGTCCACCTCTAGGTACCGACCTGCTCCACAAGCCTCAACCACGATCAGTGATGTCCGTCGTCTGCATCCAACACAACGTAGTGTGGCCATAGCCTGTGTAGGGGTGAGTATACACTACTCAGTAGGGACCCCGAGACCCCCGAAGGTCTCCCAGAATCCACAAAGGATAATACACAAAGGAAAGATACAATCACGAAGTAACAACCAACACTACTTAGGTATATTCTCATACATATACCTAAGTCATCAATTCTCGTTCGGCTCCAACATCTGAGCCCAAGTTCAATCACGTCCACACAGGATAGTACAACCCAATACATACAGGAAAGCACAACACAATCCACATAGGAAAGCAAGTCAATCATATCGAAGATAATGATTGAAAGACAAGACTCATCTCACACAGGTATACTTCTTCATAAGGTGATAGAGATGATCAGATATAGCCACTGATTCATCTAAGTTGGGACTCACGTAGGATACATAACCAGCTAAGCTGTCGGAACCACATAGGATACAGACCAGCTACTCTACCAGACCCACATAGGATAGCAAGAACAGAGTCAAACACTGCCAGACCCACGTAGGATACAAGAACAGTAGTCATCGTCATCGAACCCATGGAGGATTTCAGTACGGTCTTCCTCACTGCCGAACCCACGGAGGATTTCAGTGCAGTCTTCTTCATCGTCGAACCCATGGAGGATTTCAGTACGGTCTTCATCGTTGCCGAATCCATGGAGTATTTCAGTGCAGTCTTCATCACCATCGAACCCACGGAGGATTTTAGTGTGGTCTTCATCACTGTCGAACCCACGGAGGATTTCAGTGCAGTCTTCGTCGCAGTCGCAGCCAACTCTAGGGTTCCCGCACACAGCATTCTCGATTCCGGGAGGGTCCGCTCCGTGATCCAAGGGTTCGATACATCAACTGACATGTAGTCCATAGTTGATATATCTCAAAGTTCTGTCTCGACAAGAGGAACTCAACGTGACAAACGACGCATCAATCGGACGCCCGGTCTGAGAGTTATTGTCTTTTCGTTCCAGGGGCCCGGTTGGTTTTTAAGTCAAAACCAACCCGACCACACTACAACTGAATCCAAACCTTGAGCGGAGTAAGCCAAAAGGTCCGTCTCACTAAGAGGAATCCAACAAAATCGACGGCACGTCAATCGGACGTTCGGAGCTCAAGTTATAAGCGTTTCTACTCCGAGGGCCCGGTTGGTTTCGTGTTCCAACCAACCTGGCCATGTCCAAAGTTCTCTAAAACCTTGAGTGTAATATACTGAAACGACCATCTCGCTGCAAGAATCGCATTGCAACTAACGGTGTATCGATCGGAGGTTCGTAGCCCAAGATATGGGAAAAGAACGAACCTGTCCGGTTTTAGGGGGTTTTGGGCCCGGACCGACCCAGCCCGAGACCCCCCCTGGGTCGGCCCGAACTAGGTCGACCCAAACCGGGTATGGGTCCAGCCCATTAGGGCGCGGCCCAGCCCGGTGGGCGCAGCCCGGCACAGCTGTCGCGGCCCGACCCGGCCAGGCTTGGGCGGCCGGTTGGCCTGGCGCGGCGCACCCCGCACGGCCAGCTTGGTGCTAGAAGAGTTGTTGCGGGAAGGGGGGGCGGATGCCCCCCCTTGATTGAAACTGCGGCCCCCGCATGGGGGCTGCTCCTTGCCAGCTGGGGGTTACAACCCCCGGTCTTTCCTCCGAAACGGCCAACCCGGTCTGGCCGGTCGGTGCTGCCGCCACGGGACCATCGCGGTCCCGCCCCTCCGAGGTGCCAGCGGCCGGCGGTTCCTGCTGCCCCTCCTTGCTCTGCCGCGGCTTTGAGCCGCGGCCTTGTCTGACCGGCATGACGCGACGGCGTCGCGGCTTTATTTGACCTCAACGGCGTCGTGCGACGGCGTCGCGCTTCTTCGCTTGTTCTTCATTGTTTTCGCGCGGTGTCGTTGCACCGTGCTGCCTTTGCTCGTACTGCAACAAGTACAATCATCAAAGGGGGAGGATGGTTGGACGTGTTCGTGCAGTCCGACCTTCTATTATTACAATAACAGGCAGCCCAAATATAAGTCGTTTAACGGCAAAGAAATAATTCACGAACAAAAACAATTAAACCCTACCTCAAAGTGTTGATGAACAAAGGTTTGACGCCGAAAAAGGACGTCACGGAAGAAGGCTCCGTAAGCGTCTTCGGCATCGCGGAGAGGAGGATCATCGGCGTCGCGGTACACGGCATCGTGTCGTCGATCTCTGGGGAACTATCGTTCTTCATCGTCTTCCGTCGGAGGCCGGCGTTCTTTGTCATTCTTCACGTTCTCCAACGAAGAAGATGAAGATTCGAAGGCTTTGAGAAAATCATCTCCCAATCCTTCTCGCACAACCAAACTTACCCTTAATGAAATAAGACTTTGTCTTATTTAATTAACACACACAAGCCAATGTTCAATTTGAAATTCAAAATGAATTCCCGAATTAATTATATTGAATAACTTAATCAATTAATTAATTAAGAGATTTGACTTTTCATTAAAGGGGGGTGCGGATGTGTTACAAAAATAATGGGGGTTTGAGGAAGTTGAAAGGGCGGGGCTCGTGTGGGCCCCACTTCACTAATATCCTACCTAGTAGAGTTAGGATATTAGTGGGTCCCACTCCAAACACCAAGCATAGGTTTAAACTACCTAGAATAGAAATAAAATTTGTAGCACAACATTTTATTTTATTCTTTATTTAACCCATTTAATTAAAAACCTCACCCGAGCAAACGCAACTCCGAAAAAGGTGTTCTTAAGCAATTACTGGCGTTTTGGTTTCATCGGTGCCCTCAGATTTCGATTCCGAGCACTGGTTCAAAAGTTAGGAAAACCCACTCATTCGTTTACTGAACGTACCCGAGATAAACTTTGGAAATTGATTTCGGGCACACCGGGTTTCAGAATCATGTGCTGTCAGAAACTGTGTTCTTCTAAAATCCCAAAGAAAATCAAGAAAAAAAAAATTTCCCTTTAATTTTACGGGTCTTTACAGACCATGTAACTCGAATACCACAATCCATGTAGCCTATATACATGCCATTTTCTCCAATATTTTTCTTGGCATGGTTACACATCGAGTACTTGGGCGTGTGTCACGAATAGACTGTGAGAATAATACATGAAATTTATCTATAATGTACACATCGTTTACTTTTACCAAATTATGCAGAATTAAAAATTAATTTATTATAATTTTCTAACCTTATCAACATGTTTTATTTTTGTTCATTAAGTTTATATTAAAAGACATGTGATGGGTTTTGTAAATATAAATGTCTAACTAATTTTTGTGTAATGTTCTAATATTCATATTATGTATAAGTTGTATTATAGTTATTACTCTACATGCATTAAATCATGACATGCTACATAAATACCATGTGTTCCGTATGGTCATTAAGTTTATAGTACACACCATGAAATTATGTGATAATTCATGTATACCACTTATCGCAAGAGTAGACAATATACAAGTATAATACACATTGGGTAGTTTGGATGGGTACTCATCATGTTTCCTCAAAGGTATAGTTTTTTTTGTAAATAATTAATCTTAAATGAATTTATTTAATTTTTTTAAAATTATGATGAATGAGAATCTCAAGAAAATTCAAATCAGAATTGAGATAAAAAAGTTTATTAATTAAAGAATATAATTAATTAATTTGAGCATGATTTATCTTAAATAAGAATGATTATAATTAAATGTTAATTTTATTAAATTATTAATTCATTCCATTCATATGGATGATCATGATCCTAGACCAGGCATTTTTATGTGATTGTTTTTTTAATATATTATTAAATTAAATTGTTGACTTACATGTCATCCCTCCTATCAATATGTAAGGGAATGCATTCCCATGGTTTACTTTCTATAAAACCCTTAACCAATCCTTTGATTCCTCCCACCTATATGTAATTAAAATCATATATAAGGGATGGAGCTCCCAAGATAGTGGATTTGGTTCAAGTTTGGAGTTTAGGGGAAACTAATCCAAGAGAGATACATCGGTGAATGGGTGGAAAGCTGCAACATGAACTATGAATGGTTTGAGGTATTTTTCCCTTAGGTTGATAGTTATTTTATCATCTGATAGATAAAAAACCCATTAGTAAAAGATAATGTTCATACCACTTTATTATTTTATTTCAATCAAGTTTTATGGTTATTTTATTATAGATGTTTTATCATAATCACATTAATTAATGAATTAATAATCATGTAATATATAACTAAAATCAAATGACTTATGCATAAACATTATCTAAGACATGGTTAATCACTTAAGTAAATATAATTGATATTAACAAGAATGTAATAAATATAATAATAGGAAATTTACAAATAAAGATAAAATTCCTCAATTATATATATGTTGAGTTGGTATAGTCTTCTACTACTTGAGTTAAAATCAAACCATGGTTCAAAGTGCTTGACCAGCCAAAGTTGGGGTGGTTTCAATTATCAAAGAATTATAACTTGAATTTTTTAGTTAACATAACTTATTTCACATCAAGGGTTGACTAAAAAGGCAAGACATGGTGTAAAAAAGAGGAAAAGGTTGAGGAAATGTAATTTAAGGATTTTAAGATTAGGGATTCCAATCAATAGATCAAATAAATGTGAGTTAATGAAATTATAATTTTAAATGCCTACCTAAAGTCCTTAAAATTTCTTGATCATCCAAATTCAGGTTTATAATAAGGGGAATATGGATCCTTGACACTAGAATGTCCAAGAAATATGATATTTCAAATCCAATGGTGAGGGGTATTCTATTTTGATAAAATAGTGGGAGATTAATAAATATAATATTTAATTATTTGTCTATTTTTTATATAAAGTACTAAAATTATACTCTTATTATAAGTATAAATGATAATAAAATGACTCCAAACATATCAATGTGATACATACTTGAGAAAGATAACCTTCTCACTAGAAAAAAATTCCAAGAGTGGAAAAGGAACTTACATGTTATTCTATGCCATGAAAGGAAATTATATGTGCTAGAAGAACCTATTTATGAAGTGATTGGCAAAGAGGCTAGTGAGGAAGAGTTTAATATCCATGAGAAACATTTTAATGATGTGACATATGTTCTGTTTCTCATGCTATTATCCATTACCAATTAGCTTCTAAAGAGATATGAGGACATGGATGTGTATATCATGATGTTTCGTATTCAGGATCTCTATAAATATAAGGCAATACAAGAGAGATACAAGATCTAAATTCTATGTTTATAACTAATCTTAGAGGAACGACACCAGTTGGGCCTCATATAGTCAAGCTTATTGGCTACATTGAACGCTTAGAAATCTTAGGGGTTAAATTCCCAGATGAGTTGAACAAAAATCTTATACTTTCCTCACTTCCAAATTACTTTTAAAAAATTATTGTTAATTATAACATGAGAAATAATTATAATACACTTTTAGAACTTCTTACTATGATTCACAAAGTATACAAGGACATGGGGCATGACAAACCCACAATCCTTATGGTGAATAATAAAAGGTAGAACAAGGTGGAGGGTACCAAGAATAATAAAAAATATAAATCTCCCAATCACCACCCTTCTAAGAATAGGAATATCCAGAGTTAGTGAAAGGAAAAGAAGTAGTATGTTTTTCATGTAGAGATCAAGTCCACTGGAAGAGGAAATGCACCTAGAAGAAAGGGTAAGTTAAAGGTGTGTTTGTTATTATGTGTAATATTTCAATATCTACAAATTGGGTATTAGATACAGGTTGTGGTGATCAATTTTATATCCAAATACTAGAACCAAGTATATTTCAAAATATTCCTAGAGTATAGGGGGATTTACAAGATGCCAATGGTGCGAGGATGGATGCTCTATCCATTTGTGACTACCACTTTTCATTGCCAATAGAAATGATATTGGTTTAAAGATATTTTTATTATGTACCAACTGTTACCAAGAACATAATTTGTGTATCATGCCTATATATAGATGGTTTTATTTTCAAATTTGAAAATAAAATTGGTTTCTTTAATAAATAAAACATATGTTATGGTATGGAACATTTAAATAACGATATTTATGAATTAAATTATGAAAACCAAGTATTGGAAATAGATAATGAATCATATTCACACAACTCATATAACACCCAGCTATGGAATTGCCATATTTTTCATATAAATAATAGGAATTTGAAAAATCTCTATCAAGATGATTATTTAGACTATTTTGAGATAAAACCACTTGAAATATTTCTTACTTGTTTATAAGAAAAAATGACCAAACCATTATTCGGTGGATAGGGTGAAAGGGACAAAGAGCTTCTAGGATTGGTACAGACTGATGTGTGTGGAACATTTATAGTAGAATATATAGGTGGGTATTCTTACTTCATAAATTTTTCTTATCAATTTAGTAGATATGGATATATCTACTTGATTAGGTACATGTCTGAGTCCTTTGATACTAAATAAAAATTTAATTTTTATTTTATCTTCAAAAGATGTTTTGGTTTATCAGTAACCATCAAACCACATGAGAACCAAAATCATATGTTGTCCAATTTAAAAGTTCAAAATTCAAAAGCCATATTAAGAGACACAGAATCTGAGAAGATCACTATCCAAGATACACCATGTATTTTGAAGTATCATTACCAACCATCAACATCATGAGTCACCATTATCATCATTGTCGTCCTATCAACACCATCGGCATCACCATACAAACACCACATATCAAAGATCGATGGAGTCCATAATACCACATAAAAATGTATAAAACATCAAGAAAACACTATCGTGAACAAAACCAACAGCCACCACCATAACCAAACACAAATGAAACCAAACTAGAAATGAAAATCAGAACCATCACTAAAAAATGCACAACCAAATCGACCACTGATAAGAAGAAAACCAACCTTCACCGATGATAGAAATATAAAAATACAAAACATATCCAAATTAGTTTTCATAATCACTAATGGGAAATCATTTAGCCCACCAAACTAGAGACATCTACATCGAATAGCTTCATCAAATGAAGATCACCGCAGCTTGGATCGAGGCTTGGACTTGCCTCCTAGAACACCATGAACAAACAAACATACATCCCAAAGCCTCCTTGAATCCACCGTAGCATACTGAATAGGAGAGTTCTGAAGGAATATTAAGCTAGAATAGAAATTGAAGTGGACATGGCCTCAATAGAGAAGCATCCTCTCCAGAACCACCAACCCAAACTGTCGAAGCCACCGTAAGTTAAAAATCATACCTATAACTACACCAGATAAATAACAACCTCCAAGATAAAGATCCCTCAAAAAATACAAGTCTGTACACAAGCCATGGTCTTGGGAAACCTAAACAACTCGACCAGCACATCCCAAACCTTCCTGAGAAAACTGGCAGAGCAAGTCAAAATGGGGTCAGAAATACAGCCAACTATAAGGGAAGAGTAGGGTAAGAGCTAGTGAGGGATCCACAGGGATCCAAGGCTGCCAAAGGAAACATACCGAAATGATAGAGTGGGGTAAAAAGGAATAAAATAGAGAATGAGGGGGAATGTAAGGGAAGGTAGAATAGGGGAGGGAAGAAGAGGGGAATGGGAGGAGACGATGCTGGATAGAGTGCGGGCCTCCCCCCTCCAAAACACCACTAAGGGAACCCTAGCAGGATAGAGTTGGGAGACGAAACCCAACGAGTCCTTTGAAAAATTCAAATAATTTCATAATGAAGTAGAAAATCAACTCAGAAAAGTGGATAAAGAAGATTCGATCATATTGAGGTGGTGAATATATTGAACAATAGTTTATCAACTTTCTCTAGAAGTTTTTTATTCTATATAAACTCACCCCACCTTACACACCATAGTGGAATTGTTTTAGTGAAATGAGTAATTTTTCCTTACTAGACATGGTAAGGTCGATTATGAGTCATGTAGATATTTCATTATCCTTTTGGGGATATGTATTACAAATTATGACATACACACTAAAAAGAGTGACAAATAAAGTGTAAAATGGAATTACCTTTGAGTTATATAGTAGAAACAAACTCATTTTTTCACATACACATATATGGGATTATAAGGAATTTTTTAAGGTATTATCAGGAAAAAAAACTATCACCCTAGGGAATAAAGTGTGTCTTTATAGGGTATCTTAAGGAAACAAAGGGATACTACCTATATAACCCCTCAAATAAGAAAGTGACTATCACCAGACAATCCATATTTATTAAAATGGAGCACATCAACAAAAACTATAGTGGGAGAAAGATTAACTTCAATGAAGTTGATTCTCAAGATACACAAGAGTTTGTATAGGAATAGATTCCATAGGTCCCTGTGGAATAAGTAGTTCATAAAACACAAGTACTATGTAGGAAAACTAGAGAGGTAAGAGAAATAGATAGATATGGTTTTCTAGTCACTAAATATGGTGACTCATTATTGGTTAACAATGATGAACCTATCTCTTATAAATAGTTATTAGAGAGCTCAGAATTTTTAAGATGGAAAGAAGCCATAAATTCTAAAATGGATTCCATGTATCATAACCAAGTTTTTATTCTGTTCGATGTTATAGTTGATGTAAATCCCATAGGGTGTAAATGTGTATTCAAGATAAAAATGGACATGGAAGGTAAAGTAAATACCTATAAATAAAGGCTAGTGTAAAAAGGGTTAAAACATAAAGGAATTGACTATGATGAAAAATTTTCCCCAGTTTACATGTTTAAATCCATCAAAAAACTACTTGTAATAGCATATTACCATGACTATGAAATTTGGAAGATGGACATAAAAACTTTTTTCCTTATTGGGAACCTTTAGAAAGATGTATATTTGACACAAATAGAAGAATTTGTGACTCCAGGTGATTCCAAAATTAATTTCAAGTTGTTGAGATCCATTTATAGATTGAATAATGCATCCAAGTCATGAAACATTCGATTCAATGAAGTTATAAAAGAATTTTGTTTCATTAAGAATTAATTTGATCCATGTGTTTATAATAGGTTTAGTGAGAACGTGGTAATTATCCTAGTAGTATATGTTGATGACATATTTCTTATTATAAATGGCATACCAGTCTTACAATATATTAAGGAGTGGTTAAAAAAATGTTTCTCTATGAAGGACCTAGGTGAAGCAACATATATTCTAGGGATCAAGATCATTCATGATAGATTCAAGAGTATTATTGGACTAAGTCAAAGTACATACATTGATCAAATACTAAAGAGATTTAGTATGGAAAAATAAAATAGTTTATTGGTTCTAGTGTAAAATTGTATACATATTTCTAATAAAATGTGTCCTTAGACACAATAGGATAAAGAGAGAATGAGTAAGATCTCATACGTGTTAGTGATGGTATCAATCATGTATGTCATGTTATGTACTAGAATTTATGTTACCTATATATTAACCATGGTAGAAATATATCAAGATGATCCAGGCGAACAACATTGGTCTACTTTTAAGGATATTTTTAGTATCTGAGAATAACTAAGGATATGTTCCTGGTGTATGGAGCAGATCAGGAGTTGGTTATTAGGGGTTATATTGATTCTAGTTTTCAAATAGATCAGAATGGTCTAAATTCATAGTCATGATATGTTTTCTATCTCAATGAAGGATTTGTGATCTGGAAGAGTTCAAAAAATCCAATTTTAATTGATTCTATAGCAGAGTACAGGTATATAGTGGCTTCTAATATAACCAATGAAGTCATTTGGATATGAAACTTTGTATAGGAGGTTGATGTGGTACCTAGAAGTAAAGACCCTATCACATTGTATTGTGATAATACTATAGTGGTGGCTCTTGAAAAAGAGCCCAGGTCACACCAATGGACAAAGAAATAATTTGAAAGTATCACCATTTGAGGTATTTTTATCAGAGGTGTGAAGTTATAGTAAGTAGAGTTAACATATAAGAAAATATAGTGTACCCCTTGACTAAAGGACTACCTTAATAGAATCATGAGTATCATGTGATAGCTAGAAGACTAAAGGTTGTTAACAGTTGGGTCTAGTGTAATTGGGAGTCTATTGTAGTTGGTTCCTAAGAAACAACTTATATGTACTTTATGATAACATGTATTAATTATTTTTAAAATTAATAAACTTATTATCACATCATTATTGTTCTTATGTAAAACATGGTATATGGTAATGTCCTAAATGTAGTTGTCACACTGAAACCTCATAATAGTTCTCCACTATAATGAGAACCTAAAAGTGCCAATAAAGTATTATTAAATATATTTTCTATAGTTGTATGAAATAATTTGAGGGAAAATGATATATCCTATTACGGTTATAGACTCATAGGACTTTGAGTCACCTTCTCATGATGTATTCCCTTGGTAATTTCCAGTGTATGAAATTATGAGAATGAGAACCACCCATAAAAAATCCACATTTATATGTGTCATTGGATGTTCCTATCTTCGGACATGTGTATTGATCCTTAGACTTTAATATTGTTATTAATGAGTATTATAAGTTTCCTAATTTTATGTATTGATGAAAACCATGATGTCATATGTTCATAGTGAGGTAGGATATGTTGGTTACATCATGAGCAGTATTTCATTATTGAATAATGAGATAAAGGATTTATCCCTTCTATTATTTAACATAATTTTATATTTTATAACCTTTGATATAAATGATATCATTTAAAATAAATCCATTTCCATGGTTTTTTTTAGGAAATTTTTTATTTCCATAAAGTCAAATGATGATACATTGAGCACATAGGTTGATGGCACTAGCATACAACCTGCTTGATTAGTGATATCACAATAAAGGGATTATATTACATTATAAGTGTATGTATGGGGTATTATGTCATTGTGGAATTAACTTCATTCTTTATGGGTGTCTTGGAATGTTTCTAGACACTAACCTTAGACTTTATACTACTTCACCGAATGCCATGAGAAAGAGTCTTAGAGGGTCACACTGTAAAGACCCCGACCCCAATAACCCAAAGCTAGTACCTTACTTTATTACATTGGCGTGATTATAAGGAATAAAATCCTGAAGGACTGAATAGTTTATTAGTATTGGTAAATTAGATACATATTTCAAATTAAAATTACATTTCAAACATAAAATATACAATGTATTTTCTTTTAGAACTACATTGTCCCCTAGGCACAATCCTGCATAGTCAATCATAAAACACTTTCTGATATTATAGGGAAAAATAAAACCTAGGAAAGGGTGATCTCATATGATCAGTAAGGGTAATAATACATCGAAATCTATCATAAATAATCATAAACAATAATTTAAGGTGAATAACTAAAAACACATTCCATTAAAATATAAAATTGAGAAAAATATGGCTGGAATAAAATATTATCAAATAATTCCATATAAACAATCAAATGAGAATGAAACATAACCATGGATATTATATTAGTAAAATAATCACATGGAATATCAAAAAATAATCTCATAATGAGGTAATTAATAATGTGGTACATCATAAACATATCATCAATTCTTCATCCAAGACACCATACAAAACTGGGCAAGTCATCATCCAATACTCAAACTAGTTTGTCTCATGAAACCTACTAATGAATTGAGGGGATATATAGGGGACCAAATTACATTTAATAAGTCCATTTCATTACTCATATGAAAGGGGTGAAACATAATCAACATATCCATTCATATTTAAACTAGAATATGAAATGCAATAATTTCCCCAATCAGTAAACATAATCATAAACTATTTAGAGTAATATGGAGAATAGTATCAAGATAGTGCATCGCTAATCAAAATAATTATAATAAATTAAATAAAATTTTTTAGATGTTAACATAATATATCAATCTCAATTAATCATAATATTCAATATAGGGTGATTAAATAGATGAAAATAATCTAATAAAATCACTAAGAAATTCTTGAGAGAAATGCCCTTTTTACTTTGGAAAGAAGAGTTATCTTGGAAAACCGTTTGTATTTTTCATAGATTCAGATTGAAAACATTAATATCCCATAAAATAATATATCATGATAAATTTTTTCCAACTTAAGTGAAAATATGTAAAAATAGTGTTTAAGAAACTTTAGGAATGAGCCACTTTAGGGCGGTTTAAGGGGAAATATAAGAGTCTTTAAAGAAGAAAAGGCATAATTGTTTACATAAAACCAAAAATAAACAAATATAGTTTTCCATGATTAAATGATTTATTTATGAAAAATAATGGTTGATTAAAAAATATTATGGATCCTAATTAAAAATGGGTGAGAAATTGGAAAGTACCCTTTAATCAGGCTTACTTATCGAGAGGAATTGGAAAGAAACCCTTATAAAACATGGTTTTCCCCGCAAATAAAAGATGAATTGAGATAGTTACATATATTTGAAACATAAATATAGAATATATGAGGATTAAATAATAATAATTAATAAATACATTGGGGTTAAAGATAGATAAAGCATAACTCAAAGGAAAAAATGGAGGTTCGAGAAGAAACCCTTACCTTATGTCCAAAAGTGTTCTGAACCTGCACTTTATATCCTAGATAATAAAATTATATTCATTAATAATTTAATTAATAACCTATTAAACGTTTATTTTATTTATTATAATTTTATTATGTTCATTTATGTCCTTTTTGATGAGTTGTAAGATTCAATTTTGTCATTCAAAAGTGTTTGTTTCTTTGGTTTTCATGATAGGTTCACTTGTATACATGTATGAAGAATAATGTAAAATGAGAATAGTTATAAAAAATTGAAATTATATGTTATTAATGAAATTATAGAATATTAAATGGTCTTGTATATATTTTTTTCATATATTATTGTGATTCATTAAATAAAATGTTAATAACAATCGTTTAGATTGTTTTGGCGTTTTTCTATCATCACGTACTAATTTTGTTTTATTAATTAATATTATGTATATATATTGGTTAAAGAACACTAAATAAGTTTTAAAACACATATCATAATATATTTTAATCATAAAAATGGTTTTATGATCAGCCTTGAATTCGGTAATTGGAAATGAAAATGCATCATCCACGATGGCGATAAATTGACACATCACAGACGATGTTTTTATTTTTATAATAAAAGGGAGAGGAGAAGGGGTTTGATGATGGATATTCCATTAACATGATAAAATTTTAGTATATTAAATATATTTCAGTTATCATTCCACTTTATTATAGGGATTTTAGTAGAGGATAATAAAAGAAAGTAAATTGAAAATGAATTAAAAGAAAATGAAAGATGATTTTACCTTTTGAACTTCTTCTCCTTGAGAACCTTCTTAGAAAAATTGGGTTTGGTATTTTGTAAAGAAAAAATTATCCTGTATGTGGGGGGAATTTGGGTGAGTATTGGGTAGAATTTGAATAAGCTTCAAGTCTTTGGAGGTGTGATGAGAAGTGGTGGTGAGGGCGGTATTTATAGTGGAGGAGAGGGGTGTTTTTTTATTATTTTATTCATTAGTTTATTATTTTGGCCCAAGAATATCAATTGTGATGATTACAATAAATAAATATAGTAAATAGAGAATTATAGTTTGATATTATGATCTTAAATAAAGAATACATCAACCATGACTCAATAATTCATGTATTTAGCTAACACTGTAAATTACCTTATTTCATTATTCACCAAAAATTTAAATGTTTTATAAAAATCCAAAAAATTCACCCTAATTATTTTTTGACATGTAGATTTAAAAAATAAAATCCATTTTATAAAAAATAATTTTCTAAATATGAGAAATTTAATTTTTAAATAAAATCATCATTTATTCGAAAAATGATGATTTTAATATTATAACTGATTTTATGAAACTTCAAAAAATTAATTAAGGTCCCATAAAATTATATTATAATCATAAGACAAAAAGTATTAATTTATGAATATATTTAGTGAAAATTAATTTTCTTTAAAATCATTATTATAATTATAAAATTTTAAATAAACATTTACACTTCACAAAAATACCAACAATTAATTTATCATTTTTAAAACATTTATTTATTTATTCAATGATATAAATATATTATATTTTAATTCATAAGATACCTAAATTTTATTTACATTTTCATAGGTGAGGTTACTATTCTATTGGTCTAATTACTATTCCTAATGGTCATATTACTATTCCAATAGTCAAGTTACTATTCTATCGGTATAGGTTTCTTAATTTCTATAAATACATCTTATTTTATTAATTATTAATTTATAAAGTTATTATTGTGTTATCTATGTGATTTTATGTGATTTATACTATATAACATAATTATAAGAAGTTAAATTCTATTGATAAAATTTTGGGTCATTACATTCTCCTCCCCAATAAATTGTGTCTTCGCAATTTGAAATTGCATTTGAAAATCAAAGGTTGATGCTTGAAAATTCCTTTGTGGGAATCCCATATAAAAAATAGGGTTAATAAAATATCCTCTTAATAACATAGAAAGGTAAATGTGAAGGTCACCACAATATTAGGATTTTTAATAGGAGAACATCAGTGGAAAGTGAAAATATAGACATGGAAGAAAAATAAAACTATCAAGTTATTATAGATAGTGATAGAGAGCATAGTCATTATAAAGTTAACCATCACAAAACCATAAATTTGTGATCGGTTAAAAATCCATTTTTTCTTGGATGAAATTTTTGTTCTAAAATACATTTCCTAGAGTAGGGGGTTTCTTTTACAATCCATAGAATTACTTGAGAAAATAAACTTACTTGATTTCTTTCCATGTCATAAACATAATATTATCCTTTTTTTATGATTCAATTTATTTCTTATTAATTTATTAAACCAAAATATGGATATTAAAAATGAATTTTTATTCCTAGAGAACTTTTATCAAATGAACCATAAGTTATTAATTCGGCCTTTAAATGATTACAAAAACTAAGAAGGTTAGAACAAGTTATCCAATATGATAAATCATACTTTAATCTTAAAAAATAATATCCTTAATAAATTTTATAAGTAGTTAAGCTTAAGACCCATTAAAAATATGTATTTTCAAATTCAAAGACCAAATATTTAGAAGAAGGGTTACTTAACATCATATTTTCTCCAAAACATCTTAATGTATCTCTTATTATCACATACCAAATATTTAAATTCCTTGATCACCTTTAAACATTAATGAAAACATGCATGCTTCCAAAATTAAAATCTCAGGTTATCGAATATATTCCTCAAATTCAACCATATAATAATTCCAGCATAACATAAACCATCAAATAATTAACCACCTTCATGGTCACCAATACTATCATATAAACATCTATTTATTATTATCTCAATATCAAGCACATAATTAGGGTTATCTTTCCTAAGTCTCATGTTTTCAAGAATATCAACTTATAATAGAATCACTTATCTTGATTACTAGTGTTATTCATTACATGATTCTAATTACTTAAATAATTATTATTATAGTAAAATCCTTATATGCCAGATTATTCTTATAACTACAATAAAATAAAATAATTCTAGAACACAAATACATTAATTATTCCACCTTGACTATATTAATAGCATAATCTTTCCCTTGATCTCCTTTCATATTCTGAGCTATATTACCTTGACACTAAGGACATTCATTTGAGTAGTGCCCCATCTCCTTATAGTTGAAGCATTGGACATAGGAGGATTCTTTTCTTCCCTTTAAATCATAATCCAGGCGGCCTTTCTCTCTACATTTATAAAAAACTCTCATTCCCTTCAATCATGTACTGAGGTGTTTCTTCCCACAATTATCACATGTGGAAAATTATTTCTCTCTTTTCTTCTCCTTATCCATTTTTTGATCTTCCATTTTTTCTTCTCTTATTTACCTTCATAACTATAAGACTTAGGTAATTATTTCTCTCTCTTGATAGCACAGGATATTATATCCTCATATGATGATAATGTTTGGGAGACTAGTTCCCTTCAAATGATTGGTTTAAGAACATCAAATAATTGGTCAATATTGATCTTTGGATTATGTATATAGTTCACAGAATGCCTTGATAACCTTGTAAAGTTAGCTTCATACTTTGAAACATTTTTATCCTCTTTCTTTCTCAGACTTAAGAATTTTCTCTCTATATCCACTCGTTGTTCACGAGGGAAATATTTTTCAAAGAAAATCTCCTTAAAATCCTTTCATTACATATTTTCAATTTCTTATTTATCCTTAGTTTTTTCAATCAATGAACACCATTGATCCACATATCCCAAGAGATGATAAACTTACATGATAAAATTCCCCCTTTTATTACTTCCCAAATAAATAAATGTCTTCTCCAAGGAACTTATCCATTACACAGCTAAAAATGGGTTTGTAGTCCCACTGAATGATAGAGGTTGTTATTGCATGAAGTGGTATAACATTGTTACACCGCATTGTGGATTGGGATGCTCCATGAAAGTAAGTTTATTTCTCATAACCTGAGTCATTTGTCCCATTATAGTTATAATTTGTTCATCTTCAGTTGTATCTCCCACTCTAACATCATTATATTACATAGGAGGGAAATCCTTATATGGGATACGTGCATTGATACAGTTACTATTCCTTCCACTAGGATCCATTACTAAACAATGGAATACACTAGATTAAATCATAACATTATGAAACATAATTTATAATCTCAAAACTAGTGAATCACATAACCTAAATTAAAATTTTAGGTATAACTAATATATAAATCATAATATTGGTTAATTTGGGAATATTATCAAAGTTATTTATAGGGTTATATTTACCTAATATATGTTTTCCTAATCCAGTTTATAAAGTTTCTACTAAACTACCTATGATACCAACTATAAAGACCTTGACCCCAGTACCTCAGAGCCAGTGTCATACTTTATTACATTGGTATGATTATAAGGAATTGCATCCTGAAGGACTGAATAGTTTAGTAGTCTTAGTAAACTAGAAACATATTTGAAATTAAAATTACATTTCAAACATAAAATACACAATGTATTTTCTTTGAGAACTCCATTATCCCAAAAGAACAATCCTATATAGTCAAACATAAAACACTTCCTGGTATCCTGGGGAAAAATAAAACATAGGAAAGAGGTGAGATTAGATGCACGGTAAGGATAATAATATATCATAATCTATCATAAATAAGTATAAAAAATAAGGAAAGGTTAATAATTAAAAACACATGTCATTAAAACATAAACTTGATAAAAATATGGTTGGAATAAAATCTGATCAAATATTTCCATATAAATAATCACATGAGAATGAAACTTAACCATGGATATTATACTAGTAGAATAATAACATGGAATATAAATAAATAATATTATAATGATGTAATTCATAATTAGGGACATCATAAACATATCGTCAAGACTTCGGCCAAGACACCATACATAACTAGGTAATACATCAACCAATACTCAAACTAGTTTGTCTCATGAGACCTACCGATGCATTGAGGAGATATAGCGGGGCCCAACCAACACTTACTAATTCAAATTAATTCCTAATATGAAATGGGTGAAATGTAATCAATATATTCATTCATATTGAAACTAGAATATGAAATACAATAATTTTCCCAATCAAAAAACATAATCACAAACTATTAAGAGTAATATAGAGAATGCTATCAAGATAGTACATCCCCAGTCAAAATAATCATAAAAACTCAATAAAATATGGTATATTGTAACATAAGAGATCAACCTCAATTAATAATAAGATTCAATAGAGGGTATTTAAATAAATGAAAATACTCTAATAAAATCTTTGATAAATTCTTGATAGAAATACCCTTTTACTTTGGAAAGAAGATTTATTTTGGAGAATCATTTATATTTGTAATAAAATAATATTTTAAACATGAATATCATAGAAAATAATAGATCATGATAAATTATATCCAACTGAAGTGAAAACATGTAAAAATAGTGTTTAAGAAATTTTAGAAATGATCCACTTTGGTACGGTTTAAGGGAAAATATAAAAGACTATTTAAAGAGGAAAAGGAATAATTGTTTACATAAAACAAAAAATGAACTAAGATATTTTTTAGTTATTAAATTAGTGATTTCAAAAAAATAATGTTTTCATAAAACAGATTATGAAGTGTACTTGAAAATGGGTGCGAAATTAGGAAGTTTCCTTTAATCGGGCTTGCTAATCAGGAGAAATTGGAAAGGGGGCCTTATAAAACATGTATTTTCCCACCAATGAAAGAATAATTGAGCTAAGTACATATATTTTGAACATAAACACATAATTTATGATTATTACATAATAATAATTAATAATTTCATTGGGTTAAAGAGAGATAAATCATAACCCGAAGGAAAAAATTAAGGTTCAAGAAGAAACCCTTACCTTATGTCTGAAAGTGTTATGCAGTTGCACTTAATATCCCGAATAATGAAATTATATTCATTAATAATTTAATTAATAACCAATTAAAAATTTATTTTATTTATTTATTCTTTTATTATGTTCATTTATAGCCTTTTTGATGAGTTATAAGATTCAATTTTATTGTTCCGGAGTGTTCATTTCCTTGGTTTTCATGATTGGTTCACTTGTATATATGTATGAAAGATCATGTAAAATGGAAATATTTATCCAAAATTGAAATTATATGTTATTAATGAAATTAAATAATATTAAATGGTATTATATATCATTTTGTTTCTAGATATGAGGATGATTCATTAGATAAAATGTTAATGATAACTGTATAGATTATTTTGGTGTTTTTCGATCATCACACACTAATTTTGTTTTATTAATTAATATTATGTGTATATATTTTCTCTATAACACTAAATAAGTTATAATAAACATATTATAATCTTTTTTAACCATATAAAATGGTTTTAAAACCATCCTTGAAGGTGGTTATGGTAAATGAAAACCCATCATCTATGATGGCGGTAAATCGACACATCACGGATGATGTTTTCATTTTTAGAATAAAAAGGGAGAGGAGAATAGGTTTGATGAAGGATATTCCATTAACATAATAAAATTATATCATATTATATATATTTTAGTTATCATTCCACTTTTGGATATGGATGTGAGGATAGGATAATAAAATATAAGAAATTGAAAAGGAATTAAGAGAAAATGAAAGAGGATTTTACCTTTTGAACCTCTTCTCCTTGAGAACCTCCTTAGGGAAATTGGATTTGGTTTTTTTTATACCAAAGGCTCTTAGATTTTGTGGAGATACTTTGGATGAGTATTTGGAATAATTTTTACAAGCTTCAAGGATTTTGAGGTGTGAGGAGAAGAGGTGGTGAGGGGTGGTATTTATAGTGGAGGAGAGGGGTGTTTTTTTATTATTCTATTCATTAGTTTATTATTATAGATCAAGATTAAAAATTGTAATGATTATCATGAATAAATATAGTAAATAAATAACTATAGATCTATATTATAGGATTACATCCTCCATACATCATCTATTACTCAATAATTCGTGTATTTAGCTAATACTGTAAATTATCGTATTTTACTATTCACCAAAAATTTAACTATTTTAGAAAAATACAAAAAAAATAAAACTAAATATTATTCAAAATTTAGATTTCAAAAATTAATTCCATTTTATTAAAATAATTTTCTAAATATTATAAATTTAATTTTTAAATAAAATCGTCATTTATTTGAGAAATACTGATTTTAATATTATAACTGGTTTTATGACACATTGAAAAATTAATTAATGTATCATAAAATTATCTTATAATAATAAGACAAAAAATTAATAATTTATGAATATATTTTTTGAAAATAAATTTTCTTTTAAATCATTATATTAATTATAAAATCCTAAATAAACATTTACACTTCACAAAAATACCAACAGATAATTTATCATTTTTAAAATATTTATTTATTTATTTAATGATATAAATATATTATATTTTCATTCATAAGATACCTAAATTTTATTTAAAATTTCATAGGTGAGGTTATTATTTTATTGGCTGGATTACTAATCCTAGTGGTCATATTAGTATTCCAACTTTCAAATTATTATTCCATTAGTATTGGTTCCTTAATTTCTAAAAATAACTCTTATTTCATTAATTATTAATTTATAAAGTTTTTATTGTGTTTTATATATGATTTTATGTGATTTATACTATATAAAATAATTATAAGAAGAGAAATTCCATTGATAAATTTTTGGGTCGTTGCACACACACTAAGTGTATCTAGAACCTCAGTTAAGTAATTTTATTATTTATTATTTAACAA
Source organism: Viscum album (assembly GCA_963277665.1). NCBI lineage: Eukaryota > Viridiplantae > Streptophyta > Magnoliopsida > Santalales > Viscaceae > Viscum > Viscum album. The sequence goes on along the minus strand of OY728131.1, from coordinate 505,924,282 downwards.
GTTGAATAAATATTATTTATTCACTTTGTTTAACAATTATTCATGTTTTCTTTATCACATATATTATGTCACCAGTTATTTTAGAGAATATTGCGTGACCATAATATTTTATAAATATTTATTTTCTATTTAGTGAATATAATATTTATTTTTTTATTTATTAAAGAATAATGAAGTGGTATTTATTTATTAAATAAATTTTCATTATTCAAGACTCGATGAATATTTTTGAAGAATGGTGGGCTGATTTTAATGGAATGGTGAGAAATAATATGTATTTAATTTTATTTGAATAAATAATATTTAATTTAAAGAACATGTTAAGGAATATTATTATTATTATTATTATTATTATTATTATAGACATAGGGTTTTTCAAGGATTATGGATATAATAAGGGCACATGTGCAATTATTATTTTCTAACCCTAGTAGTGTATAAATTAAATTATATTATTTTCTTAAGAGAGTAAATTCATTTGTTTTGCACAACGATATTTGGTGATAATCCTCTCAAATCCCTAGATAGCTCCCTCTCCAACAACGCTCTCAATTACTAAGAAAAATCCTCCTCCACCACCACTCTCAAGTTGAGAGAGATTGAAGAGAACCCTTCCTTGATGTGATTATCAAGGAAGTCAAATACGAATGATGAAATAATTAATATCTATTGTGCTATCACCTAGAGATTCCTTTGGCGATTTTTATAGGTTCTTGGAACATGTGTGGACCACTACTGGAGGGAATCTACTCTTGATTCCTACAACACAATTATAGTACAGCTTAAATACGTTGGCAAATCTTTCAACGAGGAAATAATTTCTCACAAGGTAATTCTTTAGTTTATTATATTAATTATAAATAATATGTGATGATCTTGTGATTTGGTTTTTGTTTTTTTCTCTATTATATATATATATATTTATTCAATTCAATTGATCTTGGAATTTATAATTGCATACATCTAAAATTAATCATTGATCATAATAAAAAGATGAGTTGGGCCCCATATTCCACTTCTGCTATGCTTAGAACCTTCAACAACCACATATCATTATTGTGTAACATGTTATATAATTATGGGTTGTCTTTATTTCTTAAAATTTAATAAATTTTTACTTTAAAATTTTTTAAATTTTTCTATGGTGAACGGTTACTACAAAAGTGTCGTATGATTAGTAGTAATCCTGAAAACCATTCTTATGTAGTGGGTCTTATTCAATAGTTACTACACAGTTGGTAGTAATTATGTGTATCTTAGTAGTAACCATGTAGATATTCTTATGTATGGTAAACCATGTGAGTTTTTCTTATGTATGAGGATTTCATTTCATTTGTGGTGTGTAGTTAGCACACAGATAGTATAACCATGCATATATTCTTGTATATGGGAAATTGTGTGGGTATTACTTATCTATGGGAATTCTAATTAATTTGAGGTTCATGGTTAGGATTAACCATGAATCCTTTATTTTTAGGGGTTTAATTATCTCTGGTATCTTTCAAAAAAAATGGAGAACTGTGTGGGCCAACTGTGCAAGGGGTTATAGCTAGATTCTAGTGGAGACTGGACGATTGGCGTATAGATTGGTAAACCATGTAGCCAAATCATATAAGGTTCCCAGATTTCAAAATCTTGAAATTATATTTATACTTACCACTCACTGTTATCCTTAATTCACTTCCATCTCTCCTTGTTATTATTTGATCAACCTAAGGGGACCTTAGGTTGTAACATCCTGACCCAGAAGCAACTAAACGGTGCCTAGAGCTGGTGGGTCACATGGCCTCAAGTGAACCTCCCCATACACCTGAGGCTTCTAACTAGTAGAGAAGGTCTAAGTTGGTATAATGGGGATATTATACCCTCATAATCATAGTATAGCACAATGGTGTAAACATGTCAATCGATAGTATAATCATATAGAAACCAAGATATAAGATAACATCTTAAAGACTGTAATAATAATCAAAGAAAAAAATCAATGTCATATACAATATGATGATTATGTCATGTATCTATAAAATAAGGTAGGATGTGCATGGAATTAGGCATACCATACATTACATGTATCAAAATATAAAAAGACCAAAAAAGAACTATCTCTAGATAGCATAACAAGCCTAGACTAGTCATTTTATCCCCTGGTCCTAAGCATATCAAATTAATCATCATAAAGTGGGAATTTTCCTCGGTCCCTACCTACATCCATGAAGTCGATCTGGGCACCCAACGGTGGCCCGAATGGGTTGTGAGATAACACTTAGTAGGACACCACCAATGGTGCCTATAACATGTCCAGTTTGTGTATAAACAATGAAGTAGTGTGTAGTATATCAAAGTTGTAATAGTAATAAAAGTAAAGTTTTAAATGAAAATGAAATCATGTCCATCCAATCATGGAACCCTATGAATAATAATAATAAAGCACCCATAATCATGGGGAAATTGTAATCAAGAAACAATAAATCATGATAAATAATCCACAATGGCCTATGTCATGTAATCCAGTTTCATGTCTGAAAGTGCCAGTTCCAAGGTATAAATGACCAAGGAATCCTCATCGAGTCTATGGAGCATCTCGATGGAAACTTGGTAAATACTTGGGTGGAATCTAAATATCTCTTTCAAGGAATTCCAAGAAATCCATATCCAAGGAGTATCAATGTCCTAGACATCCTATAGAATTTGGGTTCAATAAGTATAAATGTCAAATACATCCACTACCATAATCAATACGGATCTATTGAGTAGAAATGTCCATGGAATCCAATGGAATCGGGATCTAAGGAGTATAAATTTCTAATGCATCCATAATAATTATCAAGATACATAGAGTAGAAATATCCATGTAATCTTATAGAATCAGAATCTGAGGAGTAGAAATATCCATGGAATCCACTACCATAATCAATTTATATCTCATTTAATAATCATGAATTATCCATGTGTTTACCCAACTCATTCCTCATTTTCCATTTAAACCCATGTTTACAATTCATTACATTTAATCATATGCAAAGGAATCATAATTCCTCTCCCTAAATCACTCATTTAAATCATTATATCTCAAGCTATAATTTGTGATCTCACACACACCTAGTGGGGTGTTATAACATAGGGAAGATACAATAAAACACCTCATGGGTGATCTGGGTTGGGGTTCACGACCTTCAACCATAAAAAGTCACTAATTGGGCAACCTAATTAGGTTCCAACAATTTATTCAAGATATTAAATTAATTTAGGATTGACATTGGAAGGTCTTGTGTGTAGAAAAAATAAACAAGGTATATAAAACACCAAACTTTAAGGGAAAGGTATAGACTACCTACCATATACTCATGGTAAAATGCTCATCTAGTATCGACTCCTAACTTGAGCAGGATTGGAAGAAAATGGAGAAAAAAATGAATTCCCTGGAAATATGGCATATTAGATTGCACCAAAATAACTCTATTGATACAAGGTTAAACAAATACCGGATCCTGAGGAATAAAGAACTCATCGGCATGGATCCAATGAGGCTGATGGTGGAAGAAATGGAGTTCAGATCAGGGAGTTCCTTCAATACCTATATTAGTCTTCTAAAGGAGTTCCAACATGACAGGGGAAGGGTAGATGCTATAGGAAATAAGGAAAGAAATATGTGGGTTAAACTTTTAAAGCATTTAAGGGAAAATGGTCATTTCCCTAAAAAAATGGGTCACACCATTTGGCCGCATGGTTGGCCAAACCATGCACCAACTGTGTTCCCTTCACTACCCATGAACCCCCCTCACATGTTCATGTCACATGGTTAGAAAAATTGTACAATGACCATGCATTTTGGATCTGCTAAAAATTTAGGTGTCTCATCATGGTCATGTGGTCCTGTTTTCATATTTTCCTTAATCCTTGTTGACCTGAATGGAAGCATGGACCACCTCACATGGTTTAATAAAATTGTGTAGCTTGGGACACACATTTTCTACAAACTATGTGGCCCAACTTCCTTTTCCAAAAACCAAGCCTCTAGGCTCCGAACAAGCCCCGGAAACCCCCAAAACTCTTGGTACCTCATTATTCACACACATTAGGTTAAAAAAATAGTTAAACCAAAATTAAAAATATTTTTAACTCAAGAAAAACCTGATATCTTACAATATTCCCCCTTAAAGCAATTCATCCCCAAATTCCCCTTCCAAGGGTGGTTAAGAATCATCTAAGAATAACTATAGCCACAAATCACATACATTGGCCTCCTGCTACCAAGTATCTTCCTATAAATGATCTTGCTTCCATAGCACCTGTACTGGAGGAAATGACTAGCCTCGGAGAGCCTTCATGCTCTTGTAAATGATACATACAGGATGCTCCTCAAAGGACGCATCTACTTGTAACTCAACCTCATACAGATGTAGAGTATGAGACGGGTCTAAATGATAAGGGAACAATTGAGATACATGTAAGACATCATGAATGGATAGATACCTATAAGGTAACTAAAACCGATAGGCTACCATCCCAAATCTCTCCAGAATATCTAACAGCCTGATAAATCATTGTGAAAGATTACACAGTCTATGAATACATCTATATCCCAACCTCGGTGAGATATATAAAAAGACATGATCCCTGACCTTAAAATCCATAGGTTGTTAACAATGATCAATTTAGGATTTATTTCTATATTTCTCATTAGTTATCATCTTCCTGATCAATTGGACCTAATCTAAAGTATCATGCACAAGACGTGGTCTGACCAGCGTTTCCTCTCCTGCCTCTAACTAGCATAGAGGTGATCGAAATGTCCTACTATAAAAATAATCATAGGGTTAAATTTGTATAGTCTCCTAATGTATATTATTTTATGTAAACTTGTATATGGGTATATTCCTCTTCTAAGAAGCCCTAAAATCAAGGATGCATTCTCTAAGCATGTACTCTTGTACTTGTATAGTGCACTTTGACTGGTCATTGGACTGAGGGTGGTATGTCATGCTCAGAAGCACCTATATACCCAATGATCTCTATAATACTTTCCAAAACTAAGACAAAAAATGGACGTACCTATCTAATACAATGGTATGATGAACCCCATGAAGTCTCACAATCTCATGGATATAAAGTCTCCCAAGATCATCTACTAAAAAAATCTCCATGATCGAAAAGAAATGGGATATTTTCGTGATCCTGTCCACCATAAACCATACAATATCACTACCTTGAGAAAACCTCAGAAACCCAATCAAGAAATCCATTGCAATTTATTCCCATATCCACTCAATAATGGGTAACTATTGTAGAATCCCAACTGGTCACTAGTGTAACACCTTCACCTTCTGAAAGGGGGAACATCTCCTGACAAAACCGGATACCCCAATACTGAGAATGCAAGTATTAATACATCTTGGTAACTCCGTGATTTATTTCCCAATATGAGGCATGAAACTCATGTATTATCTCCTCATGTATGTCTATTGGAACCCAAATGTGACCATATATGCATATAATTTTATCCTCATCAACGGTCTAAATAGGAGGTGGGTCCTCACCTTTCATGTTATCTCGTAGGACTAGTCCCTCAGCATTAGATAACTGTATCATCCTCACTCTATCCAATATAGTGGAATTCACTGGTAAGGATGAGAAAAAATTATACTCAAGACTATACTAAACTTCTAAGTGAATCTCTAAAAACAAAGTCAGAAGATGCCACTCACTATTGGCCTCCTGAACTGCCTATATCGGATTTCTTCTGATCAGTGCATCGACAATTATATTTCTATTTCCAAGTGTATAGGCAAGCTTGAAATAAAAGGATTGAAGGTATTCAACCCACCTTTGTTTCCTAAGATTCAATTCATGCTATATAAATATGTACTTGAGGATTTGGTGGTCCATGTACACCACAAAACACTATCCAAGTAAATAATGCCTCCAACAATATGAGGCATGAACAACAGCGACTAACTTGAGATAATGTGTAAGGTAGTTCCTATTGTGTGGTCTCAACTGAGAATACCCATATGAAAAGACTCTCTCCTCATGCAATAGAACTTCTCATATCCCAATTCCTGATGCATCACAATACATAGTGTAGATTCTATCCAACTCTGGCAGAATCAAGACCAACACTGAAGTCAGTCTCCCTTTCAGCTCCTGAAAGGCTATCTTGTAGATATCTGACCATGAAAACTTCAAATACTTCTTAGTAAATCCAATATTAGGTTCTTATAAATGTGATAAGTCATGTATTAAATTCATTTAATATCCATATTTCCCCAAGAAACTTTGTATGTCATATAAGTTCTTGAGATTCTCCCAGAAAACTATAGCTCTCACCTTCTCTAGATCAACTGATACTCTTATCTATGAGATAATATGACCCAGGAATTCAATATTATCCATATAGAAGTGTCACTTTGTGATCTTAGCATATAATTGATTCTCTCTCATTGTATCTAAAACAATATCAATATGTTTTTCATGGTTGTGTCGATTGTGAGAATACACCAAGATATCATCCATGAATACCACCACAAACGAATCCAGATATAGATGGAAAACCTATTTCATCATATCTATAAAAATTTATGGCATGTTTGTGAGACTGAATGGAATAACCAGATACTCATATAGACTATACCTACTATAAAAGTTTTATGAGGTATGTATGCAGGTCAAACACGCACCAGATTATAACCTAACCTCAAATAATTTTTTTAGAAAACCCAATTTCCTTAGAGTTGTTCGAAGATATCATCTATCCATAGCAAGGAATACTAGTTCATAAACATAAATTGGTTCAATTTCCAATAATACACACATAGTTTGATGTTTCCATTCATTTTTTTTACAAAAAATACCGGCGAACCCCAGGGAGAAGTACTAGGTCATACAAACCCCTTTACCTCCAATCCCTCCAACTGCCTCTTGAGATCCTACAACTTAGTAGTTACCATCCTATAAGGAGTAATGGATACTGGTTTAGCTCCTGAAAATATCTTTATATAAAAATCTACCTATCTCTCAAGAGGTAGTCCATAAAATTAATCCAGGAAAACGTCCCTGAAACGATCAACCACCAGAGGAAATTCTGCATAATGCATTCCCTAATAATCCAGATATAAACTAGAAATTTGGGCTATCATCCAACCCATTCCATGATGCTCTGGTCTAGATATAATTTCCTGTACATCCCATTCACCCTTGTTAATAAAAACCCCACCCTCTAGTGATGAGAATATCACCCTACAGTGATAGAAATTGACATGGGCATGATAAGAAACTATCCATTCCATCCTGAGTATAACATCAAACCCTATCATCTTGAGGATGAAGAGTTCTGATAGAAGTTATACCCACCAATATAAAGGGGGCACTCTCTGTACTGGTGTACACCATCCAAAGTGATGATACCATCAGATAATTGAACAAAAAGCCCAAGGATTTCCACAATAGGTACAAATATGAAACTATGTGAAGCACCTATATCAAAAATATTAGATACTAGAGTAGAGGCTACTAAGATTGTACCTCTCACTATAGATGTATCAATTATCTACTCCTTAGGTGTAGGCATTATAGAACATATCTGTCCTGAACTATATCCTTGTGAAACAACCTCACTACCTAGAGCAAGCCCACTCTATTGTCACAGTACAACTAGTGCCTAGCTACCTCATCCATGACCACCACCTCATCCTAAATGAATGACCCTACTCCATCTCCCATATTTATATGAAGCTATTAATTGCACTCATAAACCTAGAGTTGAATTCAATATCCTTCCACTAACTACTAAATGGAAGGTCCTACAAAAACCTCGTACATGGACCATACTGCCAAATGATCGACACTCAACTAGGTCTCTATAACATTGAATTATCATATGTCCTTATCTCTCAAACTGATTAAATAAGACATAACTAATAGTGCTTTAACCCTGGATGGTATTCCCCTCATGAGAAGTCTCAAAATGGTGCTTCTTTACAGATGTTTCTAAACCACTAGATCAAGAGTATAAACTTCCCTGCTCTTCTCCCCGTGCTTCCCTTAAATTTCATTCATTAATAATTACCAGATTCACTATATCTATAATATTATTCAATCAAAACATGTTTAACTAGGACCAAATTTCATGCTTGAGACCTTACTCGAAGCGCCTCACCCTCAATGGATCATTAGCAAGATAAATTGGTGAAAATTGTTGAATCTCTATAAAGCATGTTGAATACTCCATAACAGTCATCAAACCCTACTCCAGATGTATAAACTCACTAACCCTTTCATCCCTCAGGGTCTCAGAAAAAAAAATTAATCATAAAATCTATATTGTAAATATATCTAAACCATATCCCAAATCCTATCAAACTAGATCATAACATCCCACTAATGCTTAGATTCTCCCCAAATCATAAATGTAGTGAGATTTACTCTTCCCTCAGGAGGTGTATTGAGATGATAAAAATCTATAAAGTATTCTCAAGCCATAGCTCAACAACTTTTGGACTACCATCCCCCAAAAACATGGGTGGATGCTACTGTTGGAACACACATATCAACTCTTCCATAAACGAGGCAGGTTGTGGGGCTCCCTAAACAGTCTACATAAATCATAAAAACTCTCTTAGAATGGGGAATCATCACTTGTATCTAGAATAATCTCTAGTAACACAACTGGCATTATAAAAGGTTCTATAGGTAGATCAGGGCCCACCACCTCTATAGCATGGTCATCACCACCCTCCTAACGCATGACTGGAATCCACCATGGTGTAATATCTCTAAAAATGCCAAACACATGCCTTAAAAAATAATTTAGTAACAAAATGTCACAAATAAAAGTATAGTATAAGTCAAAAATCATGCCCCTATACCTACTTCTAAAGCCAAGACTGGGGAATAGGAACTATAACAAAAGAACCAGATACACATCATACTACCCACTCTAAATCTGAGTCTAGGTCAAGCTCTCTATTTTTCAACATGGGTCTCGATATATATCTAATGGAAACCTATCCATTTTATTTCAATTCATTTACATTAATATTTATATCATAGTTATCTTTAAATGGTTAAACCAAATGGTTCACTACTTCTGGTCTATAAGGTCCCATACACCTTATAAATTGAAATATGGCCTTCATCTAATATCAACCATAACATGTTCCTGTCCATGCGACCAATGGTCCATGACTCAACATACCATAATTGACTGCTTAGGGTGTCTGTTGTAACCTAAGTAGGAAAACACTCTTAGGTTATAGTAGGTACTCTAAGTACCAATCATGTTTCTCAATTCCCTGCACAAAACGTTAACCAAGTATCAATTATATCATGAAAGGCACACATAATAATGTCATGAGGTAGAGAAATGAATCCTAGATGGATTTTCATATTCATGGAATTTGAATCCCATAAAGTGAATAAAATGGTGAATGATATATTTTTCCTTTCCATATTAGGCCAAAGATAAAAATCAGAAATCATAAGAAACATCAAACCTCAAGTGATTCACCCAATAGTGAAGTCAAATCAACTATAATAGAAAAATATCAAAAAAAAAATCCTTATTCCAGAAAATATTTCTTTTTCATATACATGGGGAGACTATACCCTCATAATCAGAGTGTAGCACAGAGGTGTAATCACATCAATCAATAGCAGAAGCATATAAAAACCAATACATAAGATAACATCCAGAATATTGTAATAATAATCAAATCCAAAATCACTTTCATATATAATATGATCAACATGTCATGTCTCTATAAAAAAAGGAAATTAGTTCATGGAAATAGGAATCACATACATTACATGTATCAAAATACATAAAGACCAAAAATAATTATCTCCAGATAAAATCACAAGCCTAGATTGGTCCTATGCTTCCCTAATCCTAAGCATATCAAATCAATCATCATAAATTGGGTGTTTTCCTGAGTCCCTAAATGAATCCATGAATTATGTCTGGGTACCTAAAGGAATCCTAAATAGAATGTGAGATAACACTCAGTAGGTCACCACCAACGGTGTCTATAACACATCTAGTCTATGGATAAACAATGAACCAATGCATAGTATTTCACAAGTATAATAGTAATAAAAGTAAAGTGTCAAATTAAAATGTAATATTTTCCACCAACCATGGATCCCTATGAACAATAATCAAGAACCTTTAATCATGGGGAAACTGTAATCAAGCAACCATAAATCATGATAAATAATCTATAATGGCCTATGTCATGTAATCAAGTTTCAATCCTAAAAGGGATGAATCCAAGGTATAAATTACCAAGGAATCATCATCAATTCCATGGAGAATCTCAATAGAAACTCAAGGTGGATTACAAGGAGCTCATACAAAGCATTCCAAGAAAGTTAGATCCAAGGAGTAGCAATATCCTTGGAATCCTATGGAATTAAGATCCAAGTAGTATAAATGTCCAAATAATTCAGTTCAATAATCAATATGATTATATGTAGTATAAATTTACATGGCATACAATGGAATTAGGATCCAAGGAGTTGAAATTTCCAAGGCATACACTACCATTATCAAGATCCATGGAGTATAAATGTCTATGAAATCCTATGGAGTTAGGATATGAGGAGTAGAAATTTCCAAATCTTCCCCTACCATAATCAAGTCATTCATCAATTTAAATATCATTTAATAATCATAAATAATCCATGATTTAATCCAAATCATTACTCATTTCCCATTTAAACACATTTAACCAATTAAAAACATTTAATCACATGAAAAGGAGGCATAATTCCTATCCCTAAATCACTCATTTAAATCATTAAATCTCCCACTAAAATTGGTGATCTCACACAGACCTAGAAAGGTGGTATAACATAGGTAAGATACAATAAAACACCTCATGGTTGATCTAGGATGGGGATCACAACCTCAAACCATAAAAATTCATTAAGTGGGAAACCTAATCAGGTTCAAAAAATTTATTCAAGATGTTCAATTAATTTAGGATCAATGATGGAAGTTACAGTGTGAATCATAATGGAAACAAGGTATATAAAACAAAAACTTTAAGGGAAAGGTATAGACCACCTACCATATGCCCATGGTAGAACACTCGTCCAATATTGACTCCTGAATCAAGCCAGATTAGAATAAAATGGGGAAATGGATGAATTCCCTAGAAATAGGGAATATTATATTGCACCAAAATAACTCTATTGATACAAGTAAAAATGAATAATGGAGCCTAATGAATGAATAACTCACCAGCATGGTTCTAATGAGATTAACAGTGTAGGAAATAGAGTTTATATCATGGATTTCCTTCAATCACTACATTAGGATTCCAAAGGAGCTCCAGTGTGAGAAGGTAAGGGTAGCCGTTGGAGAAAATAAGGAAATAAAAATTTGGGCTAAACTTTTAAAACATTTAAAGGAAAAATGATCATTTCCCTAAAAAATACTGGTTTTCATGGTTTGGATGCACAGTTGTCCAAATCGTGCACCAACTGTGTGCCCCTCACTGCCCACAAACCCCCCTCGCATGGTCAGGACACATAGTTAGAGAACCCATGTGTTGAATATGCATTTTAGCTCTGATAAAAATAGAATGCTCCTCTATATGGGTGTGTGGCCCTGGTTGTATGTTTTCATCAAATTGTGCAGCCCTGAATAGAGTCATGTACCACCCTGCATAGTTTACTCAAACCATGTTTCCTAGTTCACATGGTTTCTACTAAACATGCGGCCTAGATGTCTTTTCTATAAACTAGGTCTACGAACTCTGAACAAGCCTTGTATACCCCCAAAACTCCCATGACCTCATTAGGCACTCACATTAGTTCAAACCCAAAGATTTAAACTAAAATAAAAAATATCCATACCTCAAGAAAAACCTAGGATCTTACATAATTGAACTCCCTCTTCCTCTTTCCATGGTTTAAAGTCCTTCTATGGATATCAAGTGTATTTGGAAGGTATAATCATCTTTTTTTATTCATTATTCTTGCTTCTCCTTTTACTTCTTGGTTTTTTTCTCTCATGAACCCTAATGGTCGTTGTGGTAAAACCTAGAGTTAGAGATGAATTAATTTTAGGTATTTGTTTGTCTAAGGCTTGTGGTTTCCTTCTTATATCATAATATTTTTTTCATCCATCAAAATTTATTTGTTTATATCTACTTGTGGTAGTTGTTTCTATGAAATATACTTTTATTTAACATATCATCAATTCTTTCTATTTTCAAACCCATATTTCCTTCTAAAATTATGATTGTATATGATAATATGGGGTGTATTGAAGATGTAATCTCATGTTTATTTGGTTTTAAATTCAAATAGAATGGTTTTTAAGGGTTTTTATACCATAAAAATCTAGATCTTATTTTCATGCCTAATAGATTTTTTTAGAAGTACCTAAAAGGGATTCCTCTATGTAAATTTGTAAGTTCCTGAATTTATAAATCCCTCCATTTGTGTTTTTGAGTCTTAGAAGAGTCAAAAGGGTTCCTGAAACCCTTTTCCCTTTTTAATTTATAAGTAAATTTAATAAAAAATATTTTTTTATAAAACTTTTCTTTACCCTTACATAAACTCCCCCCTCGTTTATGGGTAAGTTTGATTACCCTTATATAGATACTATATCCTACGTATAGGTGGTCATGTATATTGGAAGTTTAATCACTTCGTAAAGATATGGATGAATTTCTAAGGATTTTTTAAGAGTAGTTATTTTTTTCCTATAGTTTCATAAAGGTCTTCCTCCCTCATGTAAGGGTAGTTCACCACTATTTAAGGGTCTATGAGAGTTTCTAAAACTCATGTAAGGGTATTTTCATATTTTTATAAAGGTGGTATTGGTTTTATTAGTGTCGTGTAAGGGTAAATTGATTTCTATATAAGGGTAATTCCAAGTTTTACTATGCTTTATAAGGGTATCCTATTAGTTCCCATGAATTTCATAAAGTTTAGATTGAATTCTTCAAGTCTATGTAATATTCCTCTTAAGTTTCTAATAGCCACATAAGGGTAACCATCGAGGGTATATAATCACACACACAGGAGGCATTACCCTCATAAAGATTTGATAAGTGAGGGATAAGATGATAAGAGTCACCAAAAAACTTCTACTCATAATAAATAAATAATAAACCCAATATATGATGTGATTTCATACATAACTGGATAAAAGTGAAATAAAAATACAAAAGAGGTAAATCCTTGGCAGTGACCATGAATCTTCAACAACTCATGAATAACTCCTCAAACTAGTAATGTCTAGCTCTATCACTTACTATCTCCTTATAACCAGAAAAATAGTTTATATATATGTAGGGTGATCATAACATGTATACTAGATAGGATCCTCCCTGAAACCTCTCATGCAAAATGTGAAGGAATTGTATTAAAGCTCGATGAGAAAACATATAAAACTAACTCATGACCTAAATAGGTATACTATTGTTTTCTCATCATCACTATGGATCTCTCACCAGATAATGCACATAATCATAACCATAGTATTGAGAACATATATAGAGAGAGAGAGAGAGAGAGAAATGTTTACCATGAAACCACTTCCCCAAAGTTTTTCTACTCTCACGCCTCAATATCACACATCATGATCTCTCATCCCTTCTATAAATCAAGTCTTACTTGATGTGAGTCAGGCCTCATCCCTACCTACCTCATTTGTGATGTTGGTCCCAACATCTTATATTGGAATCAGTCCACATATCTATATCAACATAATCATCATCCAGTATGTAACCATATGTATCTCTAGGAGCCACTTCATCCCATTTAAATGCATTATACCTCAAGCCATCATAGACCATGTTGTAATAGTGGGTTCCCTAGACCCAAATTAAACAGTACTTTTGATTACCATTACATGTATACAGTTTGGTATATACATGTGTTTATTATTACCATAATAGTACTAATATTTTTGCATCCACTATTTACATAGTAAAGTCCTTAAATTATGTGTTGTATCAAAAGGTTATAGCAGTTACCAACTATAATGAGAACCTCAATATACTATGACAGTAATCTTAAATATATATGTCCTATAGTATAGATACAACATATTGATAGGACACATATGATGTTTTACTATCAAGTGTTGGGGGCTCATAATCATTGAGACTTATTCTCAACAAGTTCATAGTTGTTGATCTCTAGTAGTGAGATCATGAGGACAGACCCACCAATAGAAACACCACATGTTTAAGGTGTCATTGGTTGTTCCTATCTATAGACATGTGTATTGGTCTCCAAACTTGAGATCATTTTCATTGTGTTATTTGATCTCATACTTTGATTCAAGGTGAAAACCATGATAATTAAATCGTGGTGAGAAAGTTTTTATTGGGTGTATCATTGGTGGTATGATATTGGTTGAATGATCAATAAAGATTTCATCGTTTTTGAATTGAGGAAGAGATATCTCATGGTCCCAGGTTGACTAGGATGGTAGTACCTTTATAAATCCATGGACATGGTACAAGAAGGTAATTTTATCTAGTAATTTCATGAAATATATAAAGAAACAAAAGTATGATGACACAAATGTGCATCCTACTTTATGAGATATTATGAGAAAATAGATTATATTACACAGTAAGTGTTCGTAGGAGGAATTCATAGATATGACTTTCCTTATCTCTTTAGGGGCTATGATGGGTTTCTAGACTCTGCTTTTGGGCTATGGGTTGGACTCACTACTATTGAGATAAGTACCTAGAGGTTAACTTACTAATTGTATCCACAAGTTCCACCTATTCTAATGAATTGGAATTTAGAACAAAGTGGGCCCCATGTGCGGGGGACGATGAACATCCCATTATGAATGACCGCAAATAAAACTAATTCAATTATATTATTCAATTTTAGAATAATGATGATTCAATGTATTTATCAAGGTATTCACAAGTTGTTTGATTATAAACATTAATACAAGAAAATATAATTTTTCAAATGAATATTGGATGTTCAAGGTTCGTTAAATTATTTAGAGAGATTACAGGTTGAGTTAATGGTTTTTATTTTATCACATGACATTTTATAGTGTTACAAGTGAGTTATAAAATATTTGTGACATTTATGATAAGCTTATTAAGTCATACATGTGCACAAAGGTCTAAAATAAAGGTTATTACTTTTTAGGGACCAAAGTGCAATTTTGTAAAGTATAACCTAAGTATAAAATCTCATTTTAGCCTATTAAATTATTATATCCACCATTTTCACAAATTTAGTGAGATAATTTCTCCTCTCCTCTACCATCAAGTTCTTAGAGAGAGATTGGGAAGGAAGAACAAGGTCATATCGATCTCACTTTCTCAATGGATTCTGTGTTCTTCAGGCGATCGAAGAGACATTATAAATCTCTTTGATTTCCCATGCTAGCACTCAGGAAACATTGATCGATGATCCATGAATTTTGGAGTATGTTTGGATGATCTATAGGACATCTATTTTGGTGTCTAATAACCATGACACATTAACACTAAGAAAATCAAACTGGTGACTCCAAACGAATGAGTTATCATTTAATATTTTGTTTGATTTTATTTTTCATGCTTAAATTTAATTACATGTGATAATTTTAGAAATATGGGAAAGGGTTTAAATGGATTTTATTTTTATAACATGAATACAAATACAAAATTTTAAATTGTGCCTCTTTCACACTTCTGCTTCGCCCCAAGTTCCTTCAATTGGTATTAGAGAAAATTTGTAATTATTTAAGTTTAAAATGTTGAAATTTCAATTAAATTTTCTATGATTTGTAAATATGGTTTTGATATGGTACTAAAAAAACTGATGGAACATCAATCTAAGTAAATATCGTCAAGATATGGCCGATCAAAGATCAGTGAGTTTTGTGAAAAGTTTGCTATAAAAAATAAATATTTTATTTTCGATTTAATTTAATAGATATTGTTATGACGGATCTTTATCTAGATCATGATTTAATCACATTTTGGGTAGTCAAATATACTAAAAGCTAGTTGGGTAGTTTTTTGGAAATACAAGATTGCTATGGAATCTTGTTTAATTGAACGGATAAAGCTTCCCTTGGAATATAGTTTAAAGATTCTCATAGAATCTTTTTTAATTAAACAGATAAATATTCCCTTGGAAGATAGTTTGAAGCTTCCCATGGAAGCTCATTTTAATTAAAATAATAAATATTCCCATGGAATCTGGTTTATATATTCTCTTGGAAACTTGTTTAATTAAGAGGAAAAATATTCCCATGGAATCTAGTTTAAAGATTATTATAGAATCTTGTTTAATTAAAGGGATAAAACTTCTCATGGGAGCTAGTTTAATATTCTCATAGAAGATTCTTTAATTAAAAGGAAAAATGTTCCCATGGAAGCTAGTTTAAAGCTTCCCTTGGAAGCTTGTTTGATTAAAAGGACAAATATTCCCCTATAAGATTATTCATAGCTTCCCATGGAAGCTTTATTATAATATATAAAAATATTAAAAAAAATTTGGAAACTTGTTATCATTTTATATTATTCTGTATATATATATATATTATTTTTTCTTTAAATGGATACCCCATCTTGGGATGGACCAATTCGATCTGGGTCCAACCATCTTAGCCCTTTTAACCCATCCCTAGTCCTATATTAATTTTTTGGGATCTACTTTAGGTGCAAATAGACTTGAAAATTTTAAAAAAAATCATAAATTAAATTTAATTGTCTGGGATTTAATAAAATTATTTTGGGTGGTGTGGGATGTATTGATAATTAATTAAAAAAATTAATGTAAGTTAATGCATTAAAAATACCCTCGAGTTGAATTTTAGAAAATTTAACTTTTCTTATGTAATATACTTGCATGTTGACTGATCATGATCCAAGACCAACCCGTGCATATTTGTTTTATTATTTATTTAAATTAATTATTTCATTTAAGTTTTATAAAATGTACTAATTATTTTATTTTGACGATTTGTGCATCGTCTCTTCATATTTAATTTTATAAGGTCATGTGTGTCCACATTTAAGTGATAAAATGTAATTTTACACCCAAATTCCCACTCAGTTGCATGTGAGTATACATTGTAAAGATCAAAGGAGTTCTTGGTGACATAGTTAGAGTTGAGAGACGGTATAGACAAAACAAATGGAATGCATGGGAGTTTAGGGCGCTGTAATTCAAGTCAGGTATTGACTTAAGAAATTCCCCTAGGGTCTCAGTAATTACATTATTTTTTCGATGGATTAACTAATAATTAATGGCTTAGATCACGTCATTATTTATTTATTCTATCATGTTCATGGTTTATTATCATTTTTAATGTGTATTTATCACATGAGATTACATAGGATAATAATAAACAAGCTTGAAAAGATAAAATGAACATGTGCAGTGAATGTTTTCTATTTAAAATCACGGTAATGTTTTGAGTGCAATCATATATAATAATAATGTTAAATAGAAATGGATTTCATTCACTGATTTTAAATTACCAAAACTCTTAAAGAAAATATTAAGTCATTAAATGCCTTCCATCACTCAAATTAGAGAAAAACTAGGTGTACGGGGTTCTCGTCCAGCCATAGTTGAGGGTACCACTTATTAACAGGGAGTTCTTATGAGAGTGGTGATTTGACATAACTAAATTTGGTAGTAAGGATTAGCCATAGCTAAATTTCTATCACTTTAGAGGCAAATCATTGATTAATTCAAAGTAATTCTTTGCAAGAGATGGGAATCCACTCAACAGATCAAGGAGTTGTGAGTTAATGTGGTTGGATAGTCAGGCACCTACCTTGGACTCTCCAGGTAGTGGTGTAGCCATAGATTATAGACTATGAGGAGATGTTTAAGGATCCTTTTCACTAGAATAATCAAGTGATAGAGTATCTTGATTCTAGTACATAGGGTTCCTAGAATATGATAAAATAGTAGGAGAAATTTAAAATTAATAATTTGAAAATGTCTAATAGTAATCAAGATAATAATGGAAAAATTAAATTTATTATCCAATATAAATTTCCAAGATTAGTACAGGTGCTTGCATAAATTTAAGATTACAAAATGAACATCAAGATATGGATGATTTAGCATGTTGTCTTATCTCCAAGAATCTAGTGAGGAGAAAGTGAAGTAAGATGTTAATGGATGATGATTACACTGGATACATGTAAATTTAAAGATGGGTCATGATCTTTTAGTACATCCCATTCTTATATACATTTCACCCATATACTCTAGTTTCATTTAATATTACAAAATTAACAGTATGGATAAAATGCTTTGATGACTTCAAGGTAAAGTTCACCAAGTAAATAGAAACTTAAAGAAAGTTTAATCTTTAGTTCTTATGATGAACAAGTTTAAAGACAATGTCAAAAGGCCAATGGGAAGAGAGATGCTAAAGGCACCTTCACAGCATCCTTCAAAGAAATATGTATTAAATATGAGGTTATTATCTTCACATATCATGAAATATATCTATGTAATTTTAAATGCAATGAAATGAAATGAAGGATCAAGTAATTGCTTCTTATTTAGGAATATTCATCAAATATAAGTAATGTTTTAGTTTTAATTATTGAGTATTAAATACAATATGATTTACACATGTGTTTATTTATATACAATAACCATGTAAGTAAATAAATGTTACTAGAAGTAAGGTTTGTTCTCCAAGTAGCTGGGAAAAGGTGGTTCCTAAATCATTAGTGAGAATTACACAACTTCTATATTGCCAAGTTTATTTATTCCAGATGAACATTTAGAGTATCACCAAAGCATTAAGCTCATGTGTCCATTGTACACAAGGATACATTGTTCCAATTTTAGAATGAATATTATTTGTGGTGTAGAATACTCAAGTCATAGTCCAGTGATACATGAATCATTGTAAATGCATGATGAATATAAAATATAAGACTAATATACCCATTTATGGAAAGAAAATACTTTTTCAATAAAAAATAAATATTTTTCAAGGATATACCCAGTATTCTTTTAGAATATTCAGAGTTAAAGACCTTATGTATTATCGACATACTTATGAACTTAGTTTTTCACAAAGAAACCTTTAGAAATAAAGGTGAGCCACAAAGTTTTCAGAACTAGTTCAGCTAGAGAGCATGAACTATTTGAAGGTTAATCTAGTGGTAAGTATACTTCATAAGATTCATTTAATCGTTTAAGGAATGTGAATGTAAAGTATGACATATTCCTATTCATAAGATATGAGAGGCTTCCAGATGTTCTGCAAAAGAATATCTTGACCAAGAAATCATCGATCAATATAATGTAGCGTTGAGTTATTCCTAAATTCACATTACCTTACACACATCAAATCTATAATTATAATAAGGAGGATTTATTATTATTCTTACATTTTAACATTGATCAATAAAAAATTATAATGGAGAAATTCCTAAACATAATACACATAAAATTTATGATGTAAGTAAAAGGATCATCAATGTTAAAACTCATGCATTGCAGATACTTCCATTTTTAAAGACATGCTTCACAAATAATGACATTATCCCACAAAAATATGTCAACTATCATGAAAAATAGATATCATATGAGTTATAGTATGATGAAAATCCATTATGTGGTAATAAAATGTTTTTAGATGCAAATATTTTGTTGAGATATAAACAAAATTGCATCAATAAAAAACACAATGTGCATCTATATTAATCATCCTAAATTTTTCTAAGGATATTACAAAAATACCTATGATAGAACAGATATATTCAAGTTATAGAATATATTTCTATAAAAGGGTGCACGTGTCTATTTGATATAGTGGGAACAAGATTGAATTTGGTTTATTAAATTCTAGAGATGCACAAATGGTTGACATAGGAACAAGTTCCACAAGTGCGTGTGGAAAACAATGTTCCAGAGACACATAATACAAAGGAATGATAAAACCATAATGATGGTTTTATGTCACTATAATTGGTGATACATTATTCATTGAGAATAGTGATTCCTACAAGTAAGTAGTATATTGAAATTAGATAAGATCGACAAGATCAATTAAAGTTCAATAATGGATTATATGTATTATAGTACAGGAGGCTTAATAATTTGAAAACTATGGTGGGTATTCAAATTTGAATATACATGGATGTTATAAGTGTGGTGACAATAAGGATCAATTGGTAATACAATGTCGTTATGGATAAATCCATTATAATTTTACTTATCATAGCTAATTTATATGATCATTTAATTGAGCATTGGATGTCAAGACCACCAAACATGGTATATGTCTATATGACACAACCACAAAAGGATAGTGACATCTGAGAATTCCAATAAGGGTGAAAGTTACTGAAATCTAGTTCAGGATTAAAGTAAGAAAATAGATCATAGAATATTAATTTGGAATGAATATTTTCCATGTTTCTACAAGAGGCCAGTGGGAGAACCATAGTTTTCCAAGTAAAATATGTTTGTTAACATACAGAAAATATTTATTGGCCTTACAGTTAGTTAAGACCAAGATAAAAATAACTCTCCAGATATTGACTTAAAGTAGCAACCAGAGTCCTAGGGAATGATATTTAATAAGGTAGATCTAACATTTTCTTATACCTAGTCAATTATATATATACTAACATAGTATTGAAAAATATAAGTAAGAACAATTAGAGAGAGAATTGTTACCAGTGTCACGTGGAATATATCTCTCTAGGTAGACATTTCCCATACATAAGAGGAGATTAATGTGGTTATATGAATTCCATATGCTTTAGAGATTGATAAATCATAGATATAATGATATGTAAAAGAATTTATATTTCCAAGATATACTTTATAGTAGGAAAATATCAGTTGTAATTAGAAGAACTACAAGGGATGTAGATAGAACTATCCAATTTCACATGAGAAAGTATAAAGGATATGTACCTGGTAAGTAGATAAGAAAGGATACTAGTTTTCAAGGGACAAAAACTAGTCTTCCTTGGATAAATGTGATCTAGTGTCATAATTATTCTAAGTTAATGAGCAATACAAGCTCATTAAAGCCAGTGGTAGCCATATCTACAAATATCAAGTATGTTGCAGCTTCTAAGGCAGATGGGAAGCAGTATAAAATATGAAACGAATTGTTGTAGTTCTTGGAATCACACCTAGTAAGTAATGTTTCATCATTAATATAATTATATTATTAGTACTAGCCAAGATATCAAGTTAATATGGTGGAAAAAATGGATATACTCAGTGATTACATATCTTGAGGAGTTTTACTCAAGGGGATGAAGTCACACATAGAAGAGTATCCAGGCAGTGGAAACAGGGAAGTCCCCTAAAAAAACCCATACCTTAGCAGAAACATGATAGTATCATGTGAGAGATGATAAGGATGGTTCTAAAGTTTAATCTAGTGCAAGTGGGAGTATTGTAATAGTGGGTTCCCTAGACCCAACTTGAACAGTACTTTTAGTTACCATTATATGTATACAGTTTTCTATATACATGTCTTTATTCTTACCATAATAGTTTTGATATTTATGCATCCACTATTTAAATGGTAATTTAATTAGATTATGTTTCATATCAAAAGGTTATAGCAGTTCCCATATATAATGAGAACCTTGAGATATTACGATAGTAATCTTAAATATATATTTCTTGTGGTCTATATACATCATAAATATGGGACACATATGATGTTTTACTGTCAGGTGTTGGGGGCTCATAAGCATTGAGACTTATTCTCATGAAGTTCGCACTTGGTGATCTCTAGTAGTGAGATCACGAGGATAGACCTGCCAATAGGAACACCACATGTTTCAGGCATCATTGGTTGTTCCTATCTATGAACATGTGTATTGGTCTCCAGACTTGAGATCACTATCATTGTGTGCCATTTGATCACGTACTTTGATGCAAGGTGAAAACCATGATAATGAAATAGTGGATAGGTAGTTTGTATTGGGTGTGTTATTGGTGGTATGCCATTGATTGAATGATCAAGAAAGAATTTTTCACATCTGAGTTGAGGAAGAGATATCTTGTGGACCCAGGTTGACCAGGATGGTAGTACTTACATAAATCCATGTCCATGGTACAAGAAGGTAAGTTTTTCTAGTAATGTCATGAAATATATAAATCAATAAAAGGATTATAACACAAGTGTGCATCCTTATTTATGATATATCATGAGACAAAGAGATTATATTACACATTAAGTGTTCATAGGAGGAATTCATAGTTATGAAATTCCTTATCTCCTTAGGGGCCATGATGGGTTGCTAGAATCTACTCTTGGTATGTGGGTTGGACTCGCTACTATTGATATAAGGACCTAGATGTTTACACACTAATTGTATCCACAAGTTCCACCTATTCTAATGAATAGGAATTTAGGATGAAGTGGGCCCCACATGTGGGGTCCAATGAACATCTGGGTATAAACAGTCACAAATAAAACTAATTCAATAATATTATTAAATTTTAGAATAATAATTATTGAATTTATTTCTCAAGGTATTCACAAGTTGTTTGATTATAAATGTGAATACTAGAAAAATATAATTTTTCAAATGAACATAGGATATTTAAGGTTTGTTAAATTATTTGGGGAGCTTATGGGCCGAGTTAGTGGTTCCTATTTTATAACATGAAATTTTATAGTGTTACAAGTGAGTGATAAATATTTATGACATTTATGACAATTTTATTAAGTCATACATGTTCACAAATGTCTAAAATGAAGGTTATTACATTCCAAGGACCAAAGTGAAATTTTGGAAAGTATAACCAAAGTATAAAAGATCATTTTATCCTCTTAAATTATAATCTCTACCATTTTCATGAATTTAGTGAGAGAATTTATCCTCTCCTCACAAGTTCTTAGAGAGAGAATTGGAAGGAAGAACAAGTTTGGATTGATCCTGATTTCTCAATCGATTCTATGTTCTTTAGGCGATCAAAGGTACATCGTAAAGCTCTTTGATTTCATGCGCTAGCACCCAAGAAATATAGATTAATGATCCAATAATTGTGGATAATGTTTAGATAATATAGAGTATTTTTAGTTTTTAGTATTATATCCATGACACATTAACATTGTGCAAATCAAATCGGAGACTTCAAATGAACGAGGTACCATTTAATCTTTCATTTGATTTTATATTTTTTGCTTAAATTTAAATACACGTGATCCTTTTAGAAATATAAGAAAGGGGTTAAGTGGATTCTATGTTTATAACGTGAATCCAAATCCAAAATTTTAAATTGTGCCTCTTTTACACTTTCAATGAGCCCTAGGTTCCTTCAACCCATGCAGGTACACCCATGGGAATCTGGAGCCATCATGACCATATACATGTATGTGCTATAAACAAAATTTATCACAGCCCAAAACACATGTGTATGGGAAATCACCCATGTGAATACTTGTACATAATACTAAAATAGAATAGAGAGTGGGGTAGAGGGGTAGTCGTCCATTTGTATCCTCACCAACCTAGATGTTCGAGAAAACACACCCAAAGCCTCTAGTTTTTGATTTTCCTTTTTATATGGTTGGGTTTCATAAGAAATAAAAAAAACATATATAATATATATATCTCACACCACACTAAGGGAAACTACCTAGCCTTAAACTCATCTGTAGTTACCATCACACAGGACAACTGGCTGGAACTTCTATGATCATTGTATCAAAAAATAAAACAAGAATAAAGTTTAATATTAATTAATTAATTATCCATTAATTAATATTACTCCATTTTTATTTCTAATATTAACATTTCAATCTTCTGATGCAATTGTTGATGGAATTATTAATTCTTTTCTTTTATTATCAAGTATGTCATTATCATGAGTGAGGGACAAGAACCAATATCATTTATTTATTTATTCATTATTAATCGGTTAATTAAAGACAATAATGAAATTTTAATTTTTTCTTAAATCATTTATTTTGGGATTAGTGAGCCTTTCATTATTTTATAAAGGCTTTAATTCCTTATTTTATTTGGTCATATTTGCCTTTGAAATTAAGTGTGGAAAACTAAATTTAATATTTATTTATGATCCATGAATTTATATCCTTGATTTGATTGATTGGTAACTTTATATAGTTGTAATACTTGATGAGTAATGGGTGGGGATGCTCGTGGATGATGATGGTGGAATGGGATGTCAGTTATGATGATGATGATGGTATAGAGTGCCAATTATGATGATAATATTGAAATTAGATAGCGAAATAACCTTAATCCATCACAACATGTATCACACATGTATAGGAAATCACCCTCGTGCATAACCACATGTAAGACTATATCCAAAGAGAGAGAATGGGAGAGGGGGTAGTCATTTATGTGTATCCTCTCCAACCTGGATATTGGGGAAAATACCCCCCCCCAACCACTAGTTATCGATTTTCCTTCTAAAATGGGTGGGGTGAATATAATATAACAAAACATACGGAATAGATATAGCTCACAAACACACTAAGGGAAACTACCTAGCCTTAGAATCATCAAAAGAAATCATCACACAGAAGCATGCAAGCATGATGCACGATCCTTTCCAAAGACCCTACACTACAAGCAGTATCACTTTTCTTATCATGTTAATTAAACTTGAAGGTCCTTGTGTCATGTCATGGGGGAGCCTAAAATATCATTTCCTGGTGAGGATGCATGTTTTGGTATGGAAACAGTATCAATTGGGTTTAGTATGTGCTATAAATAAGGGAAATAAGCTGGGACATGGGTTTTTAGGAACCCATGTGATCCTATGTAAATACCTTTAATTTTATTATATATCCTAAGATAAGTGATTCTACTTTTTTACTAGATACCTAGTGAAGGATCATGCATCATGATTTTATTCACCTATGTTTAAACTGGGTAGAAAATGGGAAACATGTTAAAAAATGAATGGACTAATTAACCTTAAAAATAATTTGTGTCTCAGGTTAGGAGTTCCTAAATTTTTTTCTTTTGTAGGATTGGTTCTAGTTCAATGTCCCCATCCGCAATATGTGCCATAAAATTACAGTAGAATGGACTTCAATGATGGCAACACTCAAATTAGGATTCTCAAAAAGTTCCAGCACCAGAGTCTACTAAAGTATGAGGGATCCATTTTAGGTCACAAGACAGAGGCTTGGTTGGAGGATGCAGTAATAACCTCTAGTTAAAATCATTCTCAAAGATATAAATGGAATTTTTGACAATAATGATTCTTTGTTGGATATATCGATAGTGGTGGTTCTTATTCCTCAAAGTTTACGTGGAGTCAACTATTTTGTAGGGGAACTTCCAAGGTCATTTTTCAGACCAATTTTCTTTATTCAAACAAAAGGGGTGTATTTTCAATTGATGTTGTTTTCTCTATATTATAGGATTTATATGTTCTACTATTGATGTGGTGAGACCATTGAATTTCCGTTTTTTTCTTGAAACTCTTTCATTGTTATCCCCTTGGTGTGAATGACTAGAATTATTATTATTATTTGATTGTTAGATCTTCAAAATGAGTGCATGGAAATATCCTCATTAAATTGATTTAAACCCACCTATTAAATCCTTAATACATAATTATTTGAACCACTTAAACCTTTAGTTTCCAACCCACACCTAATTGCCTTCAGAGATGGTAAGTATAATTCATTCCTTGGGCTTGGTGTTGATATGGAGATATATTATGGGGAAAGTATTTCTCTAAACTTATTCATATATTTATATCACTCTCTTTGTGGGTTTGGTAATGTGAATATATGGTCTAGGGGGAAGGGTTTATATCATCATATTCATTCAATACTCTTCTCCTAGGCTTGGTGTGGTGGAGATTTTGTCTAGGGGGAAGGGTTTCTTGTATGTATAAGTTTGTTTTAATAAATATAATCTTCTCTTGGTCTAGGTGATATGGTCCCTAGTTAAGGGAAGGAGATGTCACGAACCGTCCCCTAGGGCCCATGCCATGACTACCCCAAGCTCGCCTTCCATAGGCTGGGGGATGGCAATTAGCACTGGAAAGGTGTATCCCTAAAATGGGAAGGCATTGCCTTTAAACCTATACAAACACACAATTCAAGAACACAACAAGAAGAAACTATGAAGTAAACTGTTATAGTAAAATGTGTACTGAAATTAAGGGGCCAAAATACAAGCCCAACTGAAAAGTAAAAGTACAACTGAAAAGAGAAAATAGCTCCTGGATCATCCACCAAGGATTCTACTTGAAGGGTGGGTACAGCTCACGATTAGTAGTCATTGTAGCACGTCACGTCAAATGGTCCACCTCTGAGAACTGTCCAGTCCTCTCTCCCTCAACCTTGATCGATGTTGTCCATCATCTACACAAGACATAGCATGGTGTGGGTGTAGCCTATGCAGAGGTGAGCATAACAATACTCGTTAGGGACCCCAAGACCCCCGAAGGTCTCCCAGAGTTCCACAAAGGATAAACAACAAAGAAAGACCTCAAACACAAAGCACGAATCATTCATCAACTCTACTTGGGTATATGCCCATACATATACCTAAGTTATCAAGATGTACTCGTCTCATACATTAGGAAACATAAGGCTCCAAATTTTAATCCTTTTTAACAACTGATCCATGAGGTAAGAATACCACAAAGGTAATACCAAGAAGGTAACACCACGAAGGTAAAAGTACCACAAAGGTAACACCACGAAGGTAAAAGTACCACAAATGTAACACCACAAAGGTAACACCACGAAGGTAAAAGTACCACAAAGGTAACACCATGAATGTAAAAGTAAAACAAAGGTAAATACTTATCTCACACCAGGTATATAACTCAATTATAGAAGTACAAATGAGTAGCTGTAAATCTAGATCATCTTATTCTCTCGAGAGGCTCTATTGCTGACCCACACATGATTGATAGATACTGACCTACACAAGATTGCTAGGTGCAGACCCACACAGGATCAATAGATACTGACCCACATAGGATCGCTAAGTGCTGACCCAAACAGGATCAATAGATGTTGACCCACATAGGATCGATAGATGCTGACCCACATAGGATCGTTGTTCTTTCTTCACGTTACAGCCAACCACTAGATTCCCACACTAAGCACACTTGATTCTGGGAAGATACTCTCCCCAATCCATCGGTGGTACATCAACCACCATGAATTTCCATGAAGAAATGTCCCAAATGACCGCCATGTCATAAGGGTTCTAACGCGACATGTGGCGCGTTAATCAGACGATAGGTCTGTAAGTTATAAGTGTTTTAATATTGAGGGCCCGGTAGGATTCGGGTTCGATCCAACCCGGTCATATTTCAACTTTCTCCAAAACTCAAGTAAAGTATACCAAAAGGACCATCTATCTCCAAGGATCCCATCATCGCAGACGGTTCATCAAACGGATGCTCGGTTCACAAGTTATGGCTCTTTTAGAGAAATTGGGACTGAAAGGGGTATGGGTCCGGTCCGACCCGGTCGGAACGACCCGGCCTGACCCGGGATGGCCCGACCTGACCCAACCTGGTCTGGGTCCACCTGGTCCGGGTCCAACCCGGTCCAGCCCGAACCGGCCTGGTTGGGCTGGGCCGCGGACCGGCCCGGCCCACGGAGGGGCGCGGCCCACTGGGTCACGTGGCCTGGCCCGCAGAGGGGAGTGGCCCACTGGACTCGTGCACCCAGGCCCGTGAAGGGCGCGACTCATTGGGCTCACATGTCCCGGCCTGCGGAGGGGCGCGGCCCATTGACTAGGGCCCGCCCTAACTGGCGATGGGGGATAGTCATTTTCCCCCTGGTTTCCAAATGGCACAGTCGTTCGGAATAAAAGTGGCTGCACCACATGGCACCGCTAGGTCATCACGGGACCCGTAGGGCGGGTCCCTCTTCTTCCACCATGGCTTCAAACCATGGCCATCTCCAACGGCGTGCGATGGTGCGCCGCTCCGCCTCCGCCTACGGTCGGCCGGTGTCGGTCGTCGCTATCCGTCATGGTTATGGTCACAACCTTCTCCTCCGACGGTGTGCAACAGTGCACATCCATCTCTTCGGCGGCCATTCGTTGCTGGCCACCAGTGTTGTCATGTCGGTGTCGTGCTGGCGGTCTTCTGCGGGTCACCGGGTGAGCTCCAGTGGCCCGTTTTTTCATCTGAAGGTACCAACGGCCTCCCCAGGACACCCTCTTCGCTGCTTGACCTTCCATTCCGGGTTTTATACAACCTGAGTAAAAAATTTGTGAAGAACGCATAGATTAAAAAAGTAGCGGAGCTTCTGGGCCTTGTTTGTTTGGCCCGCGCCCTCCGCGTTAGCTCGATAACATGAGGGAAGAATAGGATTCAACAATCTCCTGAAATTAAAACAAGATAAATCCCTACCTCAAGATCATTGAAGAATGTCTGCATTTGAGGAAGAGTTAGTGTTCATCAATTCATGATTCAGTGGCATTCGTCACTACCCATTGGAATAGGTTCTGTCCTCCAAGTGGTTGGCGTCGTAGTACTTTGAGAGAGCTTCGTTGCTTGGTGAAGTTGTTCCAATACCCCTCTCTAAGCTCCATATAAATAGGAGAGGGGGGTGAGTAACGCACGTGGAATTAATGGTGTTCATTTAATTAAGGAACCTTCCTAATTCCAATGGTTTTGTTACAATGATTGAGGGGTCAAGCCAATTAATGGCTTGACATGTCGTTGGTCCCCCCACCACCGCTTGTCCATTGGAGGAAAAAGAAAAGGAAAAAAGAAAATAACTTTGTTATTTTATTATTCTTTTAAATGTCCAAAATCTATCTTTTTCTCATGACCTATTTCAGTTGAAGTGAAACCTCCCTTAAGAAAATCCCAGTGCTGCAGATTCAACGGTTCTCTTGGATTTTTAATCTAGGCACCGGTTAAAAAGTTAAAGAATTTCACTCACACATTTACTAAATGTACCTTAAAAAAATTCAGAAATTCATTTCGGGCACACCGAGCCTCGGAATCAGGCACTTTCAATTTTCACAAACCCATAACAAATTAGAATTATAAAAAAAATTATGGAAAATTTGGGTCTTTACATTCTCCCCACCTTATAGATTTTCATCCCCAAAAGACACAACATAGACTAAGGAAAAAAATGGGGGTACTGAGCATAAATATTAGCCTCCCGCTCTCATGTGCTCTCCTAGAGGTTCTTGTGCTTCCAACAAATGTACACTAGAGTAATCGATCATCCACGAAGGACCCGCTCTTGTTGATCCTCAATCTCCACTGGAACCTCCGTAAACGTCACCCCATCGTCAATGTCCAGCCTTCCCCAGTCGATGACATGTGATGGATCATGCACGTACCTCCTCAGCTACAACATGTGGAAAACTTCATGCACCCAGTGCATTTATGGGGGAAGAACTAAGAGATACGCCACCTCGCCAACTCTACTAAGAACCTAAAAAGGTCTGATGAACCTTAGAGATAACTTGCCGCCCTGGCCAAATCTCAGCAACCCTCATCAAGGTGAGACCCTAGGAATAAATGGTCTCCATCATCGAACTCCAAAGTTCTCGTCCTATCATCATAAGACTTATGTCTGCTATGTACAATCTTCATCCGCTCCTGGATGATCTTCACCTTCTCAGTGGTAGCCCGTACCAACTCTGGACCCATAAGTGTTGACTCCCTAGGTCTGTCCAGCATAGAGGTGGTCTGCAAGGTCGACCGTACAAGGCCTTAAATGGTTTCATACCGATGGTGGAGTGATATATGTTGTTGTATGTGAACTCTACCAAGGGAAAGTGATCCTCCCAACTACGGAAAAAATCTAGGATGCAAGCATGAAGCATGTCCTCCAGTGTTTAAATGGTCTGCTCCATCTGACCATCCATCTGTGGATGAAAGGCGGTGCTCAAACGTAGATGAGTCCCAAATGAATCTTGTAATACCTTCTAAAACTGGGATGTAAAACGTGTGTCACGGTCAGAGACAATCATCGATGGCACCCCATGAAGCCGTACAATCTTCTATACATAGAGGCGTCCCAAGCCATCTACTGATCCCTGCTCTGGGATGGGTAGGAAGTGGGCTGACTTGGTGAGTCATTCAATGATCACCCAGATAAAATCATGTCCCCTAGACGTATGTGGAAGCCCTATCACAAAGTCTATGGAGATACCATCCCACTTTCACTCTGGCACCTCTAGTGGTTGTTCTAAGACTACTGGAACCTGATGCTCGGCCTTCACTTACTGAAAAGTGAGGCATCATGAAACAAACTCTACCACTGATTTCTTCATTCTTGGCCACCAGTGATGATGTCGGAGGTCCTGGTACATCTTTTACGCACCAGGATGCACCACCATGGGGGACGTATGGAACTCCCTCAACACCTCCTCTCGTAGCACCATTGGTACCGTGGTTCATCCTCTAAAGATAACGACATGCTCTTCGCCTTCATAAAATCCATCAGGTGCCTATCCTGAGGATATCTGAGCATGTCAATCCTCACATTCAATGTTCCCAAGTTGTGCCTTCCGAACTTGCTGAAGAAGTATGGGAGTAATAGTCATAGACTGGAGGTAAGTTGCTCAATCTCTATCCACAAAGGATATTTGCAATACGGCTAGCAGCTCTGCCACCTCA
Organism: Viscum album; assembly: GCA_963277665.1. NCBI lineage: Eukaryota > Viridiplantae > Streptophyta > Magnoliopsida > Santalales > Viscaceae > Viscum > Viscum album. The sequence continues at coordinate 505,893,718 of OY728131.1, read as the reverse complement.
ATTAGCAACTGTAAACCAGACCTCCTGTTGAGTGCGTCTGTTACTACATTCCCCTTCCCAGGATTGTAGACTATCTCAAATCCATAGTCCTGGAGGAACTCTATCCAACGTAATTGTCTCAGGTTCAATTACTTCTATGAGAATATATACCTAAGACTCTTGTGATCATAGTAGACTATAAAACGTTCTCCCATCAAGTAATGTTTCCACACCCCAGGGTGAAGATCATTTCTACTAAATCCAGGTCATGGGTAGCGTATTTCTTCTCATTTTTTCTCAGCTGTCAAGAACCATACGCTATCACTGATTGCTCCTGCATCAGGACACATCCAAGTCTAGTCCCTAATGTGTCGTAGAAGACTACATACCCAATTCCCTCTTCTAGTATCCTCAAGATGGGGGAACTCTTCAGTCTCTACCTCAACTCCTGAAAACTATGCTGACATCTCTCCGTCCATACGAAGGGTTGTACCTTCTTAATCAATTCTAACAAGGTTGTTTCAACTCTGGAAAAGTCGGGTACTAATCTCAAGTAGTACTTAGCCAATACTAGGAAACTCTTCACCTCATTCACACTCTTGGGTGGCTCCCAATCAAGAACTTCCTCTATCTTCATTAGATATACCATAAATCCAGCCTCCGAGATAACGTGTCCCAGAAATTGGACCTCTCGTATCCAAAACTGGCACATCGAGAGCTTATTATAAAGCTGGTGCTCTTGGAGTGTATCAAGAACTATCTACAAATGATAGGCATGCTTCTCCTCTGACTCTGTGTATATTAATATATAGTCGATGAAGACCACCACAAAGTGATCAAGGTATGGCTGAATGATCTTGTTCATGAGTCCCATGAACACTACAGGGGCTCTGGTCACATCGAAAGGTGTAACCAATAACTCATAGTGGCCATACCGATATCTGAAGATCATCTTCTTCACATCCTCATCTTGTACCCTGAGCTGATGATAGCCTGATCTGAGGTCTATCTTCAAAAACCATTGATCTTCCTTCAACTGATAAAATAGATCATCAATCATCGGAAGTGGATACTTGTTCTTTACAGTCACCTGGTTCAGGTGCCGATAGTCCACAAAAAGTCTCAAACTCCCATTTTCCTTCTTGGCGAACAAAATCAGGGATGCCCATGGAGAAACACTGGGCCTTATGAACCCCTTCCTATGCAAGTCCTCCAACTGTACTCGTAACTCACGAAGCTCCGCGGGAGCCATCTGATATGCTAGTGTAGATATCAGTGTTTTTATAGGGTATAATTCGATGTAAAAGTCTACCTCTATGCATGGAGGTAGTCCCAGAACATCATCAGGAAAGACATAGGCATACTGGTCCACCACTACAGGATAGCTCGAACTCTCAACATCAACTGCTCTGAGGGTAAGGCTAGCCAACTGATGTGTGATCGATTGAACCCTCCTCCTGGAAATTCCATCTTATGCTGTAAAGGTTCCCTTCTCACTAGTGAAGGAAAACCTGGTCCCATCCTCACAGACACACCACACTTTGCGCCTAATACAGTCAATCTGAGCATGGACTGTGGATAACCAGTCCATTCCCAATATGACTTCGTAAGGCCTCGACACCGCTACTAGAAGATCTCAGCTGAAGCTCTCGCCTCCTAGAGTAATCTCACACTATCGGCACCAGTGTGTAATCATCAAATCCCATATTGTAGGAGTCTCTAGCTGTAAGGATCGAGCCAAAGACTCTATCGGAATTGTCGACCTCTAAACGAGGGTCATGGCAATAAAAGAGTTACTGGAACTTATGTCTATAAGTACTGAAGATAGGGTGGAGTAGACACATATCGTAACTTTAATCATCTATAGAGCGCCATGGTCATAGGCCTCAGCTTCCTGGAGCTAAGCTTATCCCTTTCCTCCTGCTTCCTATGGTCGGGGTGGACCACTTGGAGGTGGTGGCAGTAGAACCTCGAATCGCCGCCCACCATCTGCTGCACGACCATCTCCTCTACCACATCTGCCACCTTGCGGACCTCCTTTCTCAAACCTCTACCTCTACCTCGGCAGCCCCTCGACTATCTTCTGGTTGTCTGTACGACGGTTTCGGCAGTCACGAGCCATGTGTCCCTTCCCGTCGCACGAGTAGCACGACCTGCTCCTCATATGTCCTCCTCTATCCTGTGATCCCCGCACCACCGACCCTGTATCTCGGGATTGTCCACCAGAAGGTCTGGCCCACTTGGGACCTTTCATCATCTATCTATTTCCCATTTTGAATGACTCTTTTACCTGATGTCTATTGGTGTCTCTCGCTATCGGTGCTTGCTCAACTCAGAAGCTCTCCACCAGAAGCACTCGCTCTAACACCCCAGCCTATGTCAGAATACTAAGAAATATCATCGATGCTCTGATCTCCTGTTGGAGACCCTGTTCAAAGGTCTGGTCCCTGAATAAATTGTCACGTACCATGTCGGTGGAGTAGTAAGAGAGATCAGTGAACCTCTCCGAGTACTGGGCCATGGTCATGATGCCCTACTGTAAGTGCAGTAGCTCCTATATACGCACTGAGCATAGGGTCGATGGGATGAACTCTACCCTGAAAAATCCCTCAAAGTTTTCCCAGGTGAGGGTCACCTCATCATGTATCTGAAGTGTCAGAATACACCATCTCTCAGCTGCTCCCTGGAAGAGACTGGTAGCTAGGATCTCCATCAAATCAGCTGGTGTCCCAACTAAGAAAAAAACTCTAGACACAGCCTCCAGCCAGTCATCATCCTCCTATGGATCTGTCTTGCCTCGGAACCTCGAAGGCCTCTTCCACTAAAACTTGTGCAATGTTCTTAGTTAGGGTGCAACCTATGATGGTGGGGATGGTGGAAACATCTGCCCAATGGGTAGTGGTGTTGTCGGTGCACCACCCGAATGTGCTAACATCATAAGAGGGCCCTGCACCGAGGCCTCATCTCTTAGTGGGACGTCATCATGTACTCTCTCAGAAATCTTGGATGGATGCCTACGTGGCGGCATTCTGAAAGAAAACAAGTGTGCACGGTCAAAAAGTTATACCTGGTGAGATGACTCAAAGAGATCATAAGAAAAACTTTTCAAAACACATGCAATCAGTTTTTTCGTGCACTAAGTTGGAAATCAAGATTCAGGGTCCTTTTTTATGGATGCATCGGCCACCACACCAACACTGTATTACCCAAATTTAAAATCACACTCATAACACTTAACACTATTTCCAGATATAAAATATTAGAGTTCTAGTTCTTCAGTTGAACTGACTCCTCTGATACCACTTTTTCATGACCAGTACCCCAGGTTCTGTGTCGTGACTATCCCAAGATCGCCTTTCATAGGCCAGGGGTTGGTGACTAGCATCAGAAAGGAGTATACCTAAAATGGGAAGGCATTTACTTTAAACTTGTAAAAACATACAATCCAAGAACACAACAAGAAGCAACCATGAAGTAAACTACTATAGTAAAATGTGTACTGAAAGTAAGGGGATGGAATACAAGCCCAAATAAAAAGTACAAGTACAACTGAAAGGAGAAAATAGCTCCTAGATCATTCACCAAGGATCCTACCAGAAGGGTAGGTACAACTCACGATCAATATTCACTGAAGCACTTCACATCAAATGGTCCACCTATGAGCATCGTCCAGTCCTGGCTCCCTCAGCCTCGATCAATGATGTCCTTTGTTTGCACAAGACACAGCAAGGTGCAAGTGTAGCCCGTGCAGTGTGAGTATAACAATAATAAGTAGGGACATCAAGACCCCCAAAGGTCTCCCAGAGTTCCAAAAAGGATAAAGCACAAATAAATACCTCAAACACAAATCAAAAATCAGTCATCAACTCTACTTGGGTATATTCCCATACATATACCTAATTTATCAAGATGTACTCATCTCATACATGAGGAAACATAAGGCTCCAACTTTTAAGCCTTTTGCAGAACTGATCCACGAGGGAAGAATACCAAAAAGTTAATACCACAAAGGTAACACCACAAAGGTAAAATTACCACAAAGGTAACACCGCGAAGGTAAAAGTGCCACAAAGGTAACACCATGAAGGTAACACCACAAAGGTAAAATTACCACAAAAGTAACACCAGGAAGGTAACACCACGAAGGTAAAAGTACCACAAAGGTAACATCATGAAGGTAAAAGTACTACAAAGGTAAAGACTCAGCTCACACCAGGTATATAACTCAAGTAAAAAAGTACAGATGATTAGTCATAAATCTAAATCATCTTATTATGTCGAGAGGCTCTGATGCTGACTCACACAAGATCGATAGATGCTGACCTACACAAAATCACTAGGCATTGTCCCACACAGGATCGATAGATACTGACTCACATAGGATCGCTAAGCCCTGACCCACAAAGGATCGAAATATGCTAACCCACATAGGATCGTTGTTCTTTCTTCATGTTATAGTCAGCCATAAGATTCCTGCACTAAGCATGCTTGATTCTGGGAGGATCCGCTCCTCAATCCATAGATTGTACCTCAACCACCATGAAGTTCCAAAAAGAATTATCTCAAAGGACCACCATGTCATAAGGGTTCTAACTCGATAGTCGGTACATCAATCGAACGTCTGGTCTGTAAGTTATAAGCATTTTAGTACCGATGGCCCGGTTGGATTCAGGTTCAATCCAACCCGGCCATACTCTAACTTTATCCAAGACTCGAGTGGAGTATACCAACTATACCCTATCGCTCCAAAGATCCCAGCTCCATAGATGGTTCGTCAAACGGATGCTCGATTCACAAGTTATGGCTCTTTTAGTGAAACTAGGCCTCAAAGGGGTCCGGGTCTGGTCCACCCCAGTCGGACCGACCCGGTCCGGGTCCGAACCGACCTGACCCGAATCGGACTGATCTAGCCCTATTGGGCTAGGCCGCGGACCGGCCCAGTCTGCCTAGGCGGCGTCGCCCGCTAGGTTGGCGCGGCTCGGCCCACGGAGGGGCGCAGCCCACTGGCTCGCGTGGCCCGGTCCGAAGAGGGGCGCGGACCACTGGCTCATGTGGCCTGGCCCACCGAGGGGCACGGCCCAGCCCACAAAGGGGCGCAACCCACTAGGCTCACGTAGCCTGGAACACGAAGGGTGCGACCCGTTGGGCTCACGCGGCCCATCCTATGAAGGGGTGTGGCCCGCTGATTGGGGCTCGCCCTAGCTAGAGCTGAGGGGGAGGCGTTTTCCCCTGGTTTTCGAATGGTACAGCCGTTTGGAATAAAAGCAGCAGTGCCACATGGCATCGCCAAGTTGTTGTAAGACCTACAGGGGTGGAACCCTCCTCCTCCATTGCGGCTTCGAGTCGCGGCCATCTCTAGTGGTGCGCAATGGTGCTCCACACAGCCTCTGCACGCGGTCGGCCGGTTCCGGTCGTCGCTGTTCGTCGCGGCCTTCTCCGCTGGCAACGCACGATGGCGCTCCTCCATCTCTTCTGTGGTCGGTCATTTCCAGTCGTCGCCGCTAGTCATCAGTTCTTTCATGCCGGTGTCACACCAGCAGTCTTCCGTGGGTCACCAGGTGAGCTTCGATGGCCCATTTTTTCATCTGAAGGTACAAACGGCCTCCCCGGGATGCCCTCTTTTCTTCTTGACCCTCCATTTCGAGTTCCATCCAAACAGATTAAAAATTCCGTAAAGAATGCATAGATCAACAAAGTAGTGGAGGGTCCATGCCTTGTTCATTTGGCCCGCACCCTCCATATTAGCTCGATAACATGAGGGAAGAATAGGATTCAACAATCTCTTGAAATTAAAACAAGATAAATCTCTACCTCAAGATCGTTGTATAATGCCTGCATTTGAGGAAGAGTCTATATTCGTTGGTTCATGATTTGGTGGTGTTCGTCATCGCCCATTGGAACCAGTTCCATCCTCCAAGTGGTTGGAATCATGGTACTTTGCTAGAGCTTTGTCACATGGTGATGCCATGCCAATACCCCTCCCTAAGCTCCATATAAATTAGAGAGGGGGAGGGTGAGTAATGCACGTGGAATTAATGGGGTTCATTTAATTAAGGAACCTTGCTAATTCCAACAGTTTTGTAATAAAGATTGAGGGGTCAAGCCAATTAATGGCTTGACATGTCGTTGGTCCCACCACCGCCGCTTGTCCATTAGAGGAAAAAGAAAAATAAAAATAAAATAACTTTGTTATTTTATTATTCTTTTAAATGTTCAAAATCTATCCTTGTCTCCCAACCTACTACAGTTGAAGTGAATCCTCCCTTAAGAGAATACCAATGATGCAGATTCAACGGAGCTCTCGGATTTTTAATCCGAGCACCGGTTCAAAAGTTATAAAACTCCGCTCTCATGTTTACTGAACATACCTTAAAAAAAGTTCATAAATTCATTTCGGGCACACCAGGCCTTAGAATCACGCGCCGTTAATTTTTGAAGACTCGTAATAATTCTATATAATTAAAAAAATACATGGAAAATCCGAGTCTTTACAAGAGAATATTTCTTTAATTTATTTTCTGCCTAGCAACAGATTAAATTTTTTTCTCTATATTGTGAATTAAATTCTTGTATTTTGTGGTTTTTACATATGAATTTGTATATAATGTGTCTGTGAAATTGTGTGTTTACATCCCAGGAATGGATTTATCTTGTACTAGTAATGTGTGTTATGGCATCAATCACATGAAGAGAGGGGAATCTTCACCCATCGAGATGTTTTATTTTTTCATGACGCATTATAAAACCATGTGGGTGGGTTAGTGCCACCCAAAGTAGAAAATATCAGGGTATAGTGGATAGGTTCTTTTTATTTTAATTCTTATAACAACTCTGTTTATATTGATGTAATTACTTGTATTGGTTAAGGAATTCTATGTGTTTTAATTTAAAAATATTTAAAGTAATGTCATGCACATATGGTAAATGGAAATTTGGATGTTAAATCCTTTATAGTTTTTGCATGAGTGTGTCCCTGGTAACTAAAGTTTGGTTAAAAAACTTGGGAAAACTTTTACAACTTGATAAAATGGAATGTTATAACCTCTTTTTTTATTTATAATGCATATCATATGTTAAATTGGGTTCTCCAAATTTTAATTTTATGTGTATTTATATTAAATTGGTAAAGAGTATGGTAGTATTGTGTTAGTTAAAAAATAATAATTTAATGAAAGCATGTAAATTTTCTATATATTTAATTTATTTTATAAATCATGTTAAATATTGAAGGTTAAATATCATGCTTGGAATGTTTTCTGGTAATTATAAATTGTTTTGACATGAAATAAGTTTGAGTTTTAATTACAGTAGTGGGTGGATAAATTAAATTTTATGATGCATAATGAATTAAATTGGTTAATATATTGGTTAAATTAGTTGTTTGATTAGTAATAAAATATTTTTGGAAAATATTTATTTGTGTGGTAATGTGTCTTATTAAATAGAAAATTGTAGTTCTTCTGGGAAACTTTCTTTTATCTTAAAAAAACATATTTATAAAATTTATTAGAAGTTTTTTCACAAAGAGGAATTTGATAAATACCTCATTATAAAGAAGGATTTAAAAGGTTTTAATTTAAAGGTTTCTTAACCTATAGGATTTTTAATGTAAGAGACTTAATGAAAAACATTTATCAATAATTTTTTAATTTTTCAATTTTTAATATGAAATGTTGCGATATATGTACAGAAAGTAAAAAATAATTTGAAAATCATGTTTAAATTTTGAATTTATTAACCAGTAAGACCAAATAAATTAATATAAGTATCATATCTAAGATTAATAATAAATTCTTATGAAATCATGTTAATCAACTTTGTTAATTATATGTTAAGAATGATAGGATATGAATGTTATGAATTAAATTTTCTAGAATGATAAATGAGGATAAATCATGTATGGATTTTTATTTTATGGAATGAATAAGTAAAGTTGTTTAAGTATTGGATATAATATTTCTTCCTCCTGCATGAAGTTTTATGATTTTTACTTAAACCAATTTGAAGTGATTATTTATGAAGGTGTTTCCTTTTTTAGTTTTTTCTTGTTGCAATGGTTGTTTGATTTATATGAATTTCTTGTTAGGTTTTTTATGGATATTTATGTGAACTTAATTGGGAATGAGAAAAGTTTTATTTTGATGGGATTAAGTATCTGATATCATGTTGATATGTGATATTGATTCCATTTCTTGATGCAATGTTTTACTAAGGTCCTTATTTATGTTTGAGAGGTATCTCCCTTGGGAGATTTTTTTGAGATTGTTTTAAATATTTTGCATAGTTATTCGCTTTTTTCCTCTATTATGTTGGATATATTCCAAATATAGTGAGATCCTTGAGATGTATCTCATGAGGTGGTTGATTTATACCCATATTTTCCATCTATTTCCTAGTTATTTTTTAATTATTGAGGATAATAATTATTTTAGTGGTAATAATGTAAAGGTATATAAAATTCCTAAGCCTTCTCTTTTCATTATGTGGTATCTGGTTGTTTGGAAGGGTTTTTTATATTTTAATAAGTGGTTTTAAAATAGTTGGAAAAATTATAAAAGTAATTAAAAATTTTTAAAAGTTTATTGAGAAATTAATTTGGAAGTTTTAAAATTGAATATAATTTTTTTAGAAGTGTTATTGGGATTTTGGAAATGATAATAAATACTTAAATTAATTATTTATAAGTTTTTTTAATAGGAAATTAAATATTTTCAAATTTATTTTTACCCTTACAGATGGAATTACTTCTATGTAAGGGTAATTATTATTTTTAATAGTTTTTATAATGTTAGGTACCATTTTTATGATAATTTTATAGGTTATATAGAATTTTCCTTGGTTGTTTAATGGTAGCATCTAAATCCAAGGAGTTTTGTAAGTGTTAGTCGAGAATCCTCCTGATCATGTAAAGGTAAGACTTCTCTATGTGTAAGGGTATTTATTATTTTTATTCTATTACATAAAGGTATGGGTAAGTTTATGAGGCTTACGTAAAGGTAGGTTCTTACTTTCGTAAATGTAAGTGCTTCTATCCTTTGTGTAAGGGTCCACCTCATCTCGTATAAGGGTAGTCCCTAGGTCATATAAGGGTAAGTTGGTTTTACTTCTAGTTGTATAAGGATCATTTGATTACTATGTAAGGGTCCTTTTGAAACTGATATAAATAAGGTTAAAACCATGTTACCCTTACACAATGTGTATGAGTTGCATATGGGTATCATTTTTTCACAAATTTTTGTTTTCCACTTCTTAGAACCTTTTGTAATGTAATTTTCAATATAGTTAAGGAATTAAATGAATAAAACATTATTATTTGAATATATTAAGAAGAGATAAATATAGATCTTAACTCCCATTATTTTAGGGGTTTTAAAATTATTCATCAGAAGAATTAAAATGGAAATGGTTTTAATATTAATTTAATGAAAAATAAATTTCTGCATGGAACCTATATTAGTGTATTCTAAAATACCAGATTTCTCTTATTTGAGAATTTATCCATTTATTTTGAGTTTGGGTTATCCAAACTCTTTTACTCTAGAACTACAAGTCTTATATGATCAATAATAGTTCCTCTCTTTCATTTATAGGTATTTACAAACTGGAATCATCATCTCTCTCTCCTCTATTTGGGGTTTAGTATGAAAACTTCTTTCTTCCGAGAAGGGGATTTGTTACTTCTCTTTGGATTTTTGTAAAAGTTTTAAAAAATCATGCTTTAGATTATTTGTTTAAATGGATTTTATTGTCCTTAATAAGATAATAATTTGGTTATCACATGAATAATGGTTATCTTAGAATTTGGAAATTCTATATTGAAATTTATTTATTTAATATTATCGATAATAATTTCAATAATTGAATTTAATGATCCATCCCATACTATAGATAATATTATTTTAAAATTTTAATATTATTATAAGAAATATAAAATGAATAATTTCATGTTATAGAGTAATTATAGTTATTTTATAAATTATCCAAGAGAGATAAATGGATATCATATGCTATTGTGTAATTATTATTTGATAAAATCAAAATTATAGTATGTCATAGTGCTAAACTACTTAAATAATATTAATGATAATTATTCTAAAATTATATATATTATAGAATTTAAATGGGGGTCGTCATATGTTAATGATAATTAATATTTTCTTATTAGGAATTAAATTATTTTTTGGGACCTTGTGATCGAATATGTTTATTTTTTTACTCTTGATATTTACTAGATAGTATGATATTTATTGTTATTGTTTTTAATGATGGTTGATATGCTTGGGAATTAAATAAAAACTTCAAGCTGGTAATGCTTTGACTATAATAAAATAGGCAATTTGAAATAATTATCAATAAGATTGTTAATATATGAAAGGGAATCTTAATGCGGAATTCCAGATTGAATAAATAATATTTATCCTTGTAAATTTATATGTCTAGTGACAGTAATTAATTTTTAATGATTACTTAAATCTTTTATTTTAGGTTGAGTGATCCCATAATTGTTTGATAAGGCTATAATTACTTATTTTATTTGTTCATAGTTACCTTTAAAATTATATGTGGAATAATACATTTAATATATATTTATGTTCTATGGATTTAAATCCTTTATATGATTAATTGGTAACATTTTGTGGTTGTAATACTTAATGACTAATGGGTGGGGATGCCTAAGGATAATGATGGTATCATGGGATATGGTTATGATAATGATGGTGGTGCAGGGTTCTGGTTGTGATGATAATTTTGGTATGAGATGTTAGATGTGATTTTATGTATAATGGTGTGGGTCGTCGGGCTGGTTGAGGTGAGTTCAGGGCAGGTCTTTCTTGTTGATGCTTACTTATAAATTGATGCTTACTTGATGGCTTGATGGTTGATTTTTATTTATATAACCAGTATCCTACTACAAAATGTATTTTTTTACTACACACTACAATTTCATATTTTAAGTGATAGCTTGGGATGAGTCCTAGGGTACCCATATGTTTTTTAAATTATAATGAATTCATGTAAGAATGGGGTTGGTTCTTGATTATCACTTATGTTGATGACTTTATTGATAATAGAAGAAAAGAATTGATAGTGTCATTGGCACATGACTTAAAAGATTACAAGATTAATATTGGAAATGAAAATAGAATAATATTAATTAGTGTCTAATAAATTAATTAAAATTGAACTTGATTCTTGTATGCTTATTTGATATCTAGACCTTAGCAGTGGTAGTTGGGTGTCCTGTGTGACGATACTGACAAATTATTCTAAGTCTAGGTAGTCGGGCTGGAGGGTGTTTTCCCCAAAATCTAGGTTAGCAAGTATATAGATGGTTGACTACACATTCTTTCCTACTCTCTCTTCAGTTTTTGTATTATGTGTGGGTATGCACAGGGGTGATTTTCCCATACATGTGTGTTTTGGGATGTAATGGATTGAGGTTGTCATGAATGCATGTATCTTGGATATAATATCTAAAGGATTATTATAGGTTTGTTATGTACATGTTGTAATGGATTGAGTTATAATACATAATACATAGGTTGTGGTGGATATTAGAAATAGCCTAGTTATCATATAGAGGATGTGGATGTGATGATGTGTTGCATAGGGTGCATGGTATGATATAGTTTCTCATGTGTTTTCATAAAGGATTTTTATAAATAGGATGGGAGGTCATGACATGTAGTATTAGGGCATGAGAGTGGAAAACCAGTGAGTAAGTGGTTGTGGGGTACCCATTTTCTATATATATGTTCTCAATATTATATTTATACTTTTGTGAATTATTTGGTGAGTGAGTCATGGTGAGGATGGGAAAAGAATAATATACCTATTTAGGTGAGAAGTTAGTTTCATTTGTTTACTCACTAGGCTTTAGTAGGCTTCTTTCACATTTTTCATGAGGGGTTTTAGAGAGGATCCTACTAGGTATACATGTTATGATCACCCTATGTATATATATAAACTATTTTTCAGGTCTTTAGGAGCTGGTATGAGATCATACTAGACATTAATAGTTCAAGGAGTTTTTTGGGAGCTGTTGGAGATTCATGGTAATTTCCAAGGATTATATCTTATTATTTTTATTTTAGTTATTTTAGTTTTATCAAGTTATATATGACACCATATCATGTATTGGGTTTGATTATTTTTTGTATTATGGGAAAGATTTTTTTGGTGGTTGTTTTCATCTTATCTATTACTTTTCAAATCATTATGTGTGTGATTAGATACACTCGGTTCTTTTCCCCAACCCATGTTTTATTGTAGGCGGGCTTCGGGTATCATTTTATCTCTTTCTTCATTGTCAGCTGGGAGGGGTACCTTTGGAGAGATAGGGTCACTCCCTCCAAAGGTACCCCTCTTAGGTTAATAATGGATCAAGAGAGATAATGATGCCTGAATCCTATCTCCAATAGGACACAGGTTGGTGACAAGCATTGAGGGTATCTAATCACACACATGGGAGGAATTACCCTCATACGGATTTGATAAGTAAGATATAAGATTATAACAATCACTAAAAAATCATCCTCACAATAAATATCATTTTTCCATTGGCTATCAAGTAGGTATCAAGATGGGAATAAAAAATGATGAGAAATACCTTATCTGAACTCATCTCAAATGTCATAGTGTCCCACACTATTGCATATAAAAACACATACAGCATCTCATGACAACATCATCATTATAATCAGCACCCCATGCCACTATTTTCATCATAACCATCATCTTGTTCCACTATCATCAGCCTCGAGCATCCCTTCTGATTAATCATCAAGTATTCCAACCACTCAAGGTTACCAATCAATCATTTCAAGTTTCTAACTCCATATAGGATAATTACATATTAAATTTATTATTCCATATATAATTTTAAAATTAGTTATGTCCAAATAAAACAAGGCATTCTAGCTTTATCAAGCAACAATGGTCTCACTCAGACAAAAGGTAATGATTTAAGAAATCATTAAAAAAATCATTATCATCTTTTATTGACCGGTTAATAATGAATAAATATCATTATAACTAGTCATTAAAATTTTCAAGGATAAATATTATATATTTAATTTGGCATTCTATCTTAAGTTTCCCTTTCATGTGTCAACAATCTCAATGATAATTATTTAAACATGCCTCTTTTATTATAGTCAAAGTATTACCATATTTAAGTTTTTATTAAATTCCCAATCATATCAACTGTTATTAACAACTATAAAAATATATAACACGCTATCTACTAAATATCAATAGGTAAAAATCAAAAAATTTGATTATAAGGTCTCAACCAATAATTTAATCTCTACATCATGAAATATTAAATCATCTATATTTAAAATAATTTTCATTTCAATTCCCTAAAAGAGACCTAGAATTAAAAAATGATTATCATCAATATTATTTAATTAGTTTAACACTTTTTCATGTTTTCATTTTGATTTTATCAAATAATAATTAGACAATGACATGTTATTATTCATTTCTTTCTCCGGGATAATTTCTAGAATATTCACAATTATTATAAAACATTAAATTATTTATTTTCACTTTCTTCTAAAATTATTATAGATTGTCATATTTTATTATCATATTGGAAAATTATCTAAGAAAGTTAAAAATGATATATTTTATTCCTTAGAATGAATATTTTTTACTAAAGAAATGGAATGATTATTATATGTTGTAAATTTCATATTCAAATATATATCATTTCCTTACCAACCCATGCATCCTCACTAATTCCTAACTCCAAACTTTATCATATATCTCAACCATCAGCTCTGATACCACTATATCATGACCCCCTCCCTCTAAAGGTACCCCACCTAGGTCAGAAATGAAGGAAGAGAGATAATTACACCTAAATATTACCTCTAATAGGTCATGAGTAAGCGACTAGTACTAAGGGTATAACAATCTCACACACGGGATGCATTTCCCTCTAAATATTTAATGAGTAAGATATAAAAAGGATAAATCTAAAAACCAACACCATATACATAAATATAATAAGAAAACCCAATACATGTAATTTCATACATAAACTAATACAATTGAAATTAAACTGGATATTCCAACATAAACCCTAGATAGAAACCATGAACTCCAGCAATCCTGATAGCTACTCAACAACACCTCCAAGCTAGTAAAATCCAGCCTGATCACCAACCTATCCATACTGACCTAAAAATAGTTTATATATACATAGGTTGATCATAACATGTATAATCAATAGGATCCTCCCTGAAACCTCATGTGAAAAAGTGAAAGAAGCATACTAAAGCCTAGTGAATAAAAAAATGAAACTAGCTCATCACCTAAACAAGTACTACTAGTTTCCCTTACTCGTTGTGGCTCACTCACCAAGTAACATATAGAAGTAAACCAAATTATATCAAATCATACATATATATATATATAAGGAACTTTTTTTCACTTCTCTACTGATTTTTTCTCTCATTCCTCAATGCCTCACATCCTGAGCTCATCCCTCCTGTAAGTAAGTCATCCCTAATGTGATCCAAGCCTCGTACCTACCTACCTCAGGACCACATAGATACCAATATATAATGTTGGAATTAGTCCACATATTCACATCATCATCATCATAATCCCATTTGAAACCATACATATGCCTGGAATCCACTACAGCCTACATACATGAATTATACCTCAAGTCATCACAGCCTATGCATGTACACGCATGGAAAGTAAAAACCCCCATACCCAAATAAAATTATGTGTTATTCCTCAAGACAATACATATCACACATAAATTTATAGTATAACCATGATTCGTCACATACTTGGAAGGAAATCACCCTATACTATAATACATTATAGCTCGTGATACGCTTACTCATCTACATTTGAAGGGAGAGCAAGGGAGATAGAGAAGTCAGCCATCCATTCCCTCTCCATCCTAGATGTTAGAGAAAACACACTCCAAAACATTTTGGTGTCTATTGTCCTACTGATGTGGGTGGGTTAGCATATGAAATCATAAAATATAGACCAATATCACACATAACCACACTCAGGGAAACTACCTATCCTTAAACACGTCTTCTACTACTGTAGCACATGACCCTTAATTTCCACTACAAAGGTCTAGGTAGAAAATTAATATACAAGAATAAAATTATATACTGATTAATTATTATCCATAAATTAATGTTAAACCATATTAAATTTAAATGATTTATACTTAAATATTCTAAGCTAAGTGTCAATGAAAATATTAATTTTTTACTTATATTATCAAGTATGTCGTCATCATATGAGAATATCAAGAACCAGCCTCATTCATTTATTAATTATTTTATCATTTTGAATTATTTGGATGCTCTAGGAATTAGCCTAAGTTTCCATTTAAAAGGATACACTTACGGCGCATAACATCAACTATATTTAGTAGTTACAATTGATCATGTAAATATCAACTAGCAATCCATCCATTATAAAAGAATCAAGTAAGAGAATAATATTGAAGACAAATCCTTTCTCTAAACTCATCTCAATATCCTAGTTTCCCACACCATTTCACATTATAATAACATCTACCTTTCATTACCAGCATCGATCATCACAAAATTCCCAGGTCCCCATCCCATTTCCCGTTAGAAAATCCCTCAATAAAAAAAATACCTAGGCTCTCATCTCATTAATCATGTTGGTCATCATAAGAAGATCCCCTAGCCTCCAGACCATAAATAGTTAAAGGTTCCCAACCACAAAAAATATGTTTTCAATAAAACAAGGCTTTAAGTATCTAATTCTATGATCTGTAGACAACTCGACTAGTGTCCCAACTCGATTCACCATAAGACCTCAGGCGCGCCTCCCCATATGTTGTAGATTGATGACTAGTATTAGGGGTATAGGTTAGTACTATAGGGATAATATACCCCCTAATCAAAGTGAAAAGTAACTGATAAAATAGTCAAGTATCGCATATAAAAAAATAAGCTTCAAAGTACACTGGATAAATAAAACAACCCAATCAGTAATAACATGAAATGTGAAAGTAGTAAAATCAAACAAGGATGATATCCCACCACATATACAAATAAAGATAAAATAAAAGAATAAAGTAAAAGTATATAATAATCATCTATATCCTTGAGACTCATATCATCCCAATATCTAATCGTGTCCCAATAAACAAACTAAATAATCCAACCTAGGACATCGCCTGACCTGTTCCTAGAATAAGTGAGATATCTTATTTGGTAACCAAGTTTCATGTATGCCCAAGTAGGGTGTAAATACATAACTCTATTGGGCACCACCAATGTGGTCCTATACATAAGTATTGCATGCAGTGTATGTACATGTGACATGCTTTGTTATAATAAATAAATAAACTATAAAAGATATATAATTAGCATATGACCTATTTTGGATAGTGTCAGGGTGTCTTTGAGCACATCTTGATTACTATGAGACCCACAATGGATCAAGGGGGGTAGGTCATGTCATGGTACTAATAATCTATGTTGATCCTCAGGCCCGTAACCCTAATCGATTATACCTACATCATCTAGTGTTGGTGTGTCTCTGAGCATGTCATGATATCATACCAACCATATAGATATTTGATCCTAGTGTAACCTAGGTATCCCTCATGTTTGGGATCAATCAGCCAACAAAACATCAAAAATGGATCCACAGCTAGATCTCAATCAATCTGGTCATATCTCCAAACTCCTGGTATAAATAATCGCTCAAGGCTGATTCCCAACGTCATAAGAAATCAGTGAATTGGGATATCATCCAAGTTATCATGCCAAATAGTCATATCCTAGGAATCATGGGAATCTTGATTAGGAACACATAACATCAATAGGATTTACTATCCTGGTCCTAGGTGTGAACTA
This sequence comes from Viscum album, assembly GCA_963277665.1. Taxonomy (NCBI): domain Eukaryota; kingdom Viridiplantae; phylum Streptophyta; class Magnoliopsida; order Santalales; family Viscaceae; genus Viscum; species Viscum album. The sequence continues at coordinate 505,876,853 of OY728131.1, read as the reverse complement.
GGCATCACATCATAATAAAAGTGGTCATAATAAATCCCTCAATCCTAAATGGCTAGATCCTAGACATAATATTAGGGACCTAAGGCATCCATGGAATCCCATATAGACCCAAGTTCGAATACCGAAGTACCAATCATTCTTCACATGGCTCAATAACTAGATCCTAAGATACACACCAGGCATCCACAGTGACATCATCACATCCAATTTGTACCATGTCAATATCACATGAGGCTTAAAAGTTGTATCCTAGGAAGTACCAATGGGCACCCCCAATAGCATTATCACGTCTCGATGGGACCTTAATCTTGGTCCTAATAAGCACACCTGGGAATCCATAGCTGCACCGAGTAAAAAAGTGAAAGTATAAATATGGTTTAGGGGTTTCTCTAATGCCTAAACCCATCACCTCTATCCATATCTCCTTGGTCACACATCATCGGTACGGGTTCTAAGGTGACCCATGGTATCATCACTACCTATTCCAAATTCCACCCTCTTGATAGGGTCACAGGTCATTGGGGGGCTGACTAGGGTCCCATTAGGTCTCATTGAGGCCTCCTTGGACTCCTAGGAAAGTCATAATAGGGAGATGGAATTAATCCCATTCCCTTTCCCATGCATCCTAAGTCAGCCTAAACACCTGTCTCATCTACCAATATTTTATAGGGTATCTGTCAAGGCTAACCCCTTGGACACACATCTCAGTTCATCACCCCTATTTACCTAGTGGTTGCTAATTAACCTACAACTAGGGCCACTGCACCTTATCTATTATAATTTTTATCCTTATCCATCAGCGACCAAGATGTCTAGTTGTCACGTGATGGTCCATCGGGGCCCTCGGCACCTTATTCAGTTTCAAAACTAGGATCCAGTTATTATTACAAAAATTAAATAATTTAAATAGTACTATCGCCTAAAGTAGTGGGGCCACACATACAAAATACATATAACAAATGCATAAAACCAAAGGATGGATGCATAAGGACCACCTACCATAAACTGAAGAGTAACCCCCTTCCAAAGCATCTTGGAAACACTCATCGAGACTCACCAAGCTCAATAAACTCTCATCCAAATAATATGAGGCCCTATCTCAAAACTAAACCACCAGATTAATTAATTTTAATCAATTTATAATTAATTAATTTACTATAAACAATTTTAAAAAAAATACATTTTTAAATTAAAAAGGCATAACTGCCTAAAATATTGTTAGTCGACCTTGTCGCACTAGAACCAAAACCAAATTCTTTGAAATGACCCACTATGTAATCCCAAGCTAAAAATGGGAAAAATACCTACCACTCAGTTATAAATCCATTATTAATTTATTTAAAACTAAGGCAAAAAATTTTATAAAATTTCAAATAGCGGTGCACCTCATAAGAATAATGCACGACCATGGGAAGATGGTGTCTTAGGATTTCCCCTAGAAGAGAAAAATCCCCAATAGTCAATTCCAATTCAATGGTCATTTTAATATAATTTTACAAAAAACCTAAGAAAATTTGATAGTGTAATGTACCTCAACCAAAATGATGAGCCACTGCATGTGAATAAAATCCTGGGTCACTCTCTTCCTAGGTAGAGTAAAATACCCATCACATTTCACTAATTCCACCATGCTTCGATGGAATCACAAACAAATCCATAACTGGGAAAAACCAAAATTAGATCGAGGGGAGTAAATAACCAACAGATAATGATGGAGGTTGATACATACCTGGAATTTATGTGGGAAGCCTCCAAAAACCCCTCCCTTGAGGGTTCTTAAAGAAGTAGGGAATGGGTAGAAAACCCCAATTATGCACTCCATAAGAGGAGAAATAAGGGGGATTTCCCCTTGAACTCGAGGGGGAATAAGTGTCATTTTGACCCTTTAATACCCTCATCGACTAGTTGGTGACTCGCTACATCACTTACCGCAGCAGCCACCCAGCCTCTCTTGAGGCTTGTTTGAGCCCCTGAGATAACTCTCAATCCTTTCACCATGTACAAAACACTTCTTTGAAGGTGTTCAAGCTCCCAAAATCTAATTCTAAATCCCAATTCTCAAAAATACTTGACCACTAATTTGAAAATTCAAAATTCTTCTTGAATTTTAAATACCAGTATGGAAACAAGGCCTTATAAAGTCCCTAGATCACTATAACACCAGGATATTTTTAAAAAATACTTCTCTTTAAATAATTTTATTTCTTCGATATCTTTTGTTGCATGCAACACCGATTTTAAATGAATCTTGAGACGCTATTAATATAAAATGACTATTATAACCTATCCATTAAATTGGCGGGAATAAATATGAATAAATAAATTATGAAATAAATATAAATTTCCAACTCAATATGAATTTATTTTTAAGTTCTTTGAAAATTATCACACAATTTTCAGTAATGTCACTTTATTCTTCAAAAAAATATATTTTTTTCAAAAATGTGTTTTCTTCTTTTTATGAATGACTATTAATTCTTAAAAGTTCTATAAAATTGATTTGAAAAAATAAATTTATTTTTTGAATTCATAATGTGAAAATTATCTTAAAATTATTTTTTTATAATTTTCTTAAAACATTTAATTTTTAAGGAATAATGAAAATACTGATTTTTATTTAAAACTGTGTTTTCTTTTAAATTATTTACAAGGTAAAATTATGTTTTTTATTAGTTTTAAAATTTAATTAGTTCATTTTAATTTAAAATAATCTAATTATGGTTTTTATAAGTAATTTATACATGTATTTATTATAAAAAAATATGTTTTAAAAAGGTATTTTTCTGAAAAACTATTTTTAATGGTGTCTTACTGGTTTTATTTTAAACTAAATTTAGAAAATTATATGTTTTTAATTTTGAAAAATGGATTCCAAATTTATATTCATAAGGTCCAAATTTAGTTACTATGTCTCTTTTATTTTTTAGCCAATATGAATATTAACCTAGGTAATTTTTTTTACCATAGTAAAGGGTAAATTGGGTAAAATAAGTTAAAAATAAAATGAAATGGACTATAAAATGACCCTAACACATGACCAATTTTTATTGGATGAATTAATTAGACCATTAACACCTAATTATTAAAATTAATTTGTTTAATGGACACATGTATAGGAAAATGACTTATATAATATTTAAATTAAAGAAATTCACAAAATGTCACTTTATTTGTCTTAAATATCACTTATGTATCTATATGGGGAAAAATGTATTTTATGAATGAATATAAGTGTAAATTTTTAACTTAATAAACATATTTTCATGATGTAAATTTATTTTTTATTTTTGGTCCACTTAGATGAGATTATGATATTTATAATATTTTTTTTAATAAAAATTCAAAGATGTAACATTCATATTTTAAATACCATATCATTTTTAATATAGAGATAACCAAATTATATATTAGACTATAAATATTATTATTAAAGATATAATATTTATATTCATAATGGTATATTATTTTTATTTTTTAGTGAACAAATAATTATATTAAATAATTATAGAACACAAATGTTGTAATTATTTTATTAATTGAAATATAAAATAAATGTTATTAAAAATATTAAAATAAATATAATTTGAGATAATTAATGTGATAAAATAATTTTATAGATTAACTTGACCTATTAGTGATATAATAAAATATTTGGTTCAAAGTTAACTTGTTATCTTGATATTTTTAAAATTCCAAGTAATGAATAGTGTCAGAATTGACACTAATGATATTTTATCAAAATAATATTTTATTAAATTATTTAAAAAAATAAAATATATTTAAAAATACAAAATAATTATAATATGATAAAAAATGTTATAAATTTTTCATTTTTGGTCTAATTGACATCACATAAGTAAAACTTACTACCTTTTAATATTGAAAAAATTGTTGTCTTAGTTAAAATTAAAATAGGTTAACTAAGGGTTAATCAAAATGATAAGGTTTAAAATAATACCAAAACCTATAAAAAATACATTGGTTGATGAAATTAAAACTTTATATCATATTATATTCGAATACATGTCCTTTTGGAGTTATTTATATTGAGATTGAATTTATTATAAATTAATATTTTTTTGAAATTACAAAAGTGCCTCTCACCTTAATTATAAAAGGGAACCTCCTTACTCACTTATTAACATAAAATTGAGCCTTCAATATTGACCATACCATAAAAATTTATCTTCTAAAATTCCATAGACACATTCTATAGTTTTTGTTATTCTCAAAATACCAACTCTAGTATCCCTAAGAGGAGATCTAAAGGAAGTTCACTGAAAAAGAAGTAATCATCTTTACCGAATCTTTCAAGATTATTTATTCTTCCACTTCTTCTTCATGTATTATTTCAATTATAAAGTAATAATTATAGTATCACCTATATTATTAGATGTTATTATTATTATGAAACAACCATATTCCACCTTTTATCCATCCTACAAAAAACAAAATCACTGTGCGTGTGTACATACGGCTTACCGTCTCTACATCGTGGTGTAATAAGTTTTTCATCCCCAGTTTATTTGGATGGGTATAATGATGGAAATAATATATATATATATATATATTATAATTGTAACATTATATTGATTTTATAAAAAAAAATATTATCCACTTCCTTACCCTTTCAACATTAAGGAAATGATATTGTCACTCATGCTTACACATGGTCTACCGTCTCCATGACGTGATACGATTCATTTTACATGTTCACCATTAAAGAATTATAATATAAATGTATATAATGAATAAATATGATATATATTACCCTAATACCATTCTTTATATGACATAATTATATCCTATGCACAATAATTGGGACTTATACGACAAAACATGCATAGGAAAATAAAGGAGTTAACACCTGAAAGAAGTGTAATAATGAAGTGTTATTAACAAATTGGTGATAAGATGGTATAATAGGATCATATATGACATCATAAATATGAATATGTTTTTGTTATAAATTAATAACATTCTTTAAACTATTATACATGAGTTTTGAATATATACAAAGGAAATCAGACCTAAGGTAGGGGTTAATTTCTAGAATCTCATTATTATTCAAGATTGTTTATATATAAGTATCTACTCGGGAATATTTCTCTTCCATACCACGTTTCCTAAAAATGTTTTAAAAAAAATTATATTCTTCTACAATTGTTTAAATTTATTTTTTCACATGTGTGAATTTTTACTAAACAGTTTGAAAGAAATCTTTTTTTTTTGTTTTCTAAACGAGGTTTTTTTGAATTTTTCGGCAAAAGTAGGAAAAGAATTTTTTTTAACTTTTAAAAAATAAACAGATTTTTACAATTTCATGATGCCTTAATTTATTTAATATTCCTTTAAAATATTAAAAGGTTATTTTCGAAGAAAATATTTTCCTTGATGATTTCATGGCTATAAAAAAATCAAAATGGAAAGGATATTTTCTGCAAGAATTATTTCAAGTGATCCTTAAAAATCATTTTCCATCCAAGGCAATGTTATTTGATGTTAATTATGTTTTAATGGTGATATAATCTAATGATACCATTATTATTATTTCTATGAATGTTTTATGTTTATTATGGATTGATGATTATGAATTTTTTTCCTTTCCCATGAGTTATGTTATGACAAAATTTTTAGGAAACTCATTTATTTTTATGGGTTCTGATATGATGAATGAATTATGTTATTATGGCACACATATGTATGGTTATAATTATTTTATTGGTGGGACCTATATCTCCCTCTAATGTATTTGGTAGATATTTATATATCATTATAGAGATAGGAATGGAATGAGAAGTGAACCTGGTTCAGTAATACATGACTAGAAAAAGGAGTGAACTTGGTTTGGTGAGGGACTTTGTCTGCTATAATGGTCTTGTAAGTGATCCATGACTAATATGAAAATTATTTTCTATTATTATGTGTATACCAAAATTTAATTTTTTATTTTATACTCCCAAAAATTATGTTCTTAGATTATTTTATAATTCATTTCTTATGAACTTCTATTATTTATTCCATGATTCAATATCATGATCCTTGATATGCATGATATAATTTTCAAAAGTTATTTTCATGTTTTTATTATCTTATTATTATGTTATCTTCCTTGAATACCTTTACCTGGTACCTGATATAACCCTTTATTATGTTTCTTTTCCCTGGGATATGAATAAATGTATTAATTAAGATGGTTAAAAAAGGGTTCTAGTTATGAAGGAATAATTAGGAGATGATGTAGATGCTTATGAATCAATTTTTTATGTTTATATGTTTCCAAAGACACTAAACCAATACAATTATGGAATGTTTTTGTTATGTTATGTAATGAATATTATTCTATTTAGATGTAATATCTATTTATGAAAAGTTTGGGTCATTATAGTTGGTATCAAAGAAATTTTTATCTAACCTTTGGAAACTAGGATGAAAAAAACGTAGTAAGAACCATAAGGATAAGTCTAAGTATAGGATAAAATATTACAATTTTTTTAATGATGATAAATAACCTATGATAAAACCTAAGGTGTCCTGAATTGAAATTTTAAAATTAATTTCCCCAGATTATGTGTTTTTTCCACTATGATTAGTGTTTCTCACACTATGATTTTTAGGTTTTAGTCAATAGATAGAACCTGAAGGAACCATGTTAATGTTGAATGTGATGTTCAATGAAATTATTGTCCTCTTGAGAAACCAAATGTTATGGGATCTGAAATGAAAAATATTATTACTATTATCACACAACTTTATTAAGCTTTGAATCATGCAGGAATTCCAAACTAGAAAAGGAGGGGACAAAATTTTATTGGGTCCTTCATAAGGAAGTTTCTACCTTCTTTTAGTGGGTATTATAATCCACTAGTGGTTGAACAATGTATTGGTACCATTGAAAAGATATTTTCAATTCTCTAATGTTCATAACATGAGAAATTCATTTTGGTAGTCTATTGTTTGGAAGATGAAGTGGATCAATGGAGGAATATTATCAAGAATATGAGGAAAAATGATGAAATTTACTCTATGGAATGGGATGATTTCAAAAACTTATTCTTTAAAACTTAATTTCCTCATATTATTTATACAAATATAGAGAAGGAGTTTATTGAGATTAAAAAAAAGGATGATGAATCTGTTGGTACCTATGAAGAAAATTTTACAAGACTTTCAAGGTACACTTCTGGATTTATCATCCAACCTGAAAGTAAGTTTGATCAATTCTTCAGTGACTTAAAACCAAGTCTATAAAGGGAATTATCCATAAGGGACTTCATTAGCTATGAAGAAATCATTTGATGTGATCTCAAGGTTGAATGTATATTAGATTCTCCCATCAATATTATGGGTTTGATAAGAATATAAAAATATAATTCAAGGGAAAATATAAAAACCATAGTGAAAAGAAATGAGATTTACTTAATTCTCAAATTGTTGAAATAAACATGGATTAAACTATCTTAAGGGGGGTAGTAAATGTTTTGAGTTTGGGAAATAAGGTCATTAGGAAATTTATTACCAAAGTGATGGTAAAAAATATATCTAATGATGAGAATAGAGAAAATCCTACACATAATGCACCTCTCACACTTCAATGTTTCAAGTGCAAGTAAAATGGGAATTATGATAACCAATTCCCAAATCTGAGGGTTATCAATGATGATCGATGTTAGCAACCTCTTAAGGTCAAAGACAAAGTAAAATCACATGTGATCATTATTGGTGGTGTGGAGTATGAAAATAAAGTGGTGAAAGGTACACTTACCATACACTCTAAAGAAACTAATATTTTATTTGATCTGGATCCACCCACTCTTTTATTTTTATATAATTTTATAGAGGTATCTTCATATTACCTCAAAAATTAGATGTTGAGTTAGCTGTGAAAACTCCTAATGGAACAACGGTCGCATCACAAGTTTATAATTATTCTATAGTTGAAATTTGTGGGAAAGTTATTCCTACAAATATTATTATCCTTTAGTTTAATTCAATATGATTCTTCGCATGGATTAGATTTCATAATATAGAGCTCATATAAATTTTTTAGGAATGGAAGTCACATTTCTTATTCCCAAGGAATATATGATCACCTATTAATGTAAGGATGAATATGAACTTCTAATGGAAATTACTTACATCTTGTGAGTATTAATTATTATAAATTAAGGTTATTTATCTTAGATGGTTGGGGATAAACTCACCATTAAGGATACAACTATTTTATAGGAGTTTGTTGATGTTTTTCCAGAAGAATTGCTAAGTCTTCCACCAAATCATGAAGTTGAGTTTTCAATAGAAATTATACTGAGTGCAATTACTATTTCAAATAATCCATATATAATGACACCAATTGAGTTTTAGAAATTTAAGAAGAAACTTTAAGATAATCTTGACAATGGATTTGTATACCCTAGTGCGTCATCTTGGGGTGAATTTGTTCTATTTGTTAAGAATAAAGATGAATCAATGAGACTATACATTGATTATATATAACAAAATTTCTCTTTATTACACATTAATACATGATTTAATTACATAAAATTACACTTAATACAACTTGAAAGATCAAAAAGTCTGTTGTATTTGGGAATTAGGTACATTTCAATACAACTTTAAACATGAACTACAACATCCTTATTGAAAACTTATTTAACATTCTTGAGCTTAAAACTGCATTGGATATACTAGATAAAAATACATAATAAATGGGTGAGATATAAAGATCGGTAATGGAATAATCATGTAATAAAATTAATATAATAATACATGTTATAAAATAGACATAAAAATAGGAATAAAGGACCATGAATCATAAATTGTGATATAGCATGATAATCATAACATGAGAAATGTAGAAACAACTTAAAACACTGCATCATAGGTCAAGGATAAACCACCAAGAATTAATGGTGTACAAAGTCCCATAAAGGAATCAGGAACACCCCTATCCTAAAATGATTTATCATGATACTAAACATCACCCAATGCATTGGAGGGCTATATAATTCTGGGCATACCTGTAACTTTCATTTCATTCTCATGCTTAAGTGTTCCATATAGATCATAAAACATGGAATCATTCATCATAATTTATTGAACGATTAAGGAGTGTGGAATAAATACATTTAACTCCTCAATCAAAAGGTATATGTGAATAAAATTGAACACCTATTATAGAAAATTGGTATGGTATTCACTGCACAATTGGTTTGTCATGGAAAATCGCGGTGAAAATTCAGCAACATAACGGTGCTACTTAAAAATTCATAAAATGAGTTGATGAGAAAGAAATGGGTATATTATGATTTTTACATGAAGTGATCAGTAATAGGTACATGGAAGGACATTTAAATACATACATAATTAGAAAAATAAGGCATACGATAATAAATAATCTTTAATAAAAAGAGAAAGGAATGGATGCTCATGAAATTACAGCATGGTAACAGGTGTACATGGGAGGGATTAATGAGAGTGAAATGGGTATATCATCATTTATAACTAATAAGTAAAGTGTGGGGAGGTGAAAAAACATGCCCCATCATTATTAATTTAAAATAAAAGGGCATTTCAAGATAAAGAAACTTGGATAAAGAGGCGAAAGGAAAGAACCCTTACTTGAGTGTGTGACTCCAAAAGCATGAAAAGAGGATTATTGAGAGCTCGGGGTTCCTTGGGAGGATTATATAGATGTTAGGGAAGAGTAATAATGTTCTAAAATGATTTTTATTGAAGATAAGTTGGATATTTGGTGGATTTATATAGGGAATGAGTGGGGAATTCTTTAATATTTCGCAAACTTAGGTTTTGGACTCTATATAATAAAATATTCAAAACCACAAACCTTTCCATGATTTTTGCCCATGGTTTTTAAAAAATGGGAGTGTTTTTCATTATTTTATTATTAAATGGTCCTAAATTATTAAAATAATTTCCTTTCTTTTGTGTAGGTGAGTCACACTTTTAAATAAATGAATTTAAAATCATAAAATATATTATATAATTTGGAGGATTCATAAAGGAATTATAAAATTAATCAAATAAACTTAAAATAAAATTATTTTAAGGTAAAAACATATATTTGTCCTATTATACCCATTATAGAATTTATTACATCATTTTTTGATCATTATGATGTCATAAAACACATAGTATATTTATACGGTATTTAATTTTTACCCAAAAGTTTGACTGTCTCAGAAAATTTTGGAAAATTAAACATTGGGTAATTTAAATGTTTTGATTCCGAAAATAATATTTATTTTATCTAAATAATTTTTAAATATTTTAATTTCAACTTTTAAAATAATATTTTACATTTAATGAAAAAATGTTGTTCTTTTGACAATAACAGTTTTTGAACCCTTATAAAAAGTACATTTTAAAATTATATGACCATTTATAATTAATAAACCTTATTTAATAATAAAATTTTATTTAAATACTATTTATTTCAAAAATCCATCAATTCATCAAAATAAATCCCTTAATTGAATTTGAATATTACCCGAAAATACAATTTGTGTTTAATTGAATCAAAATCAAAATCATTTATAAAGTAACCATAAAAATGAAAATAAATTCATTATTATATATAATATAAATATTCATATTATTAAGGTCTTGATATATATCCCTTTATTACATCGTCATACTCCCTAAGATTAAGGTGTGCAACGGTGAGACTTTCTGGGGTCGTTCAGCGAACATGGTTTGGGTCATGATCTCAATGAGCTTAAACTTCTCCCGTAAATGGTTTAACTCATGCTTAAGTTGTTGGATATTAGATTATGATTAGTCAAGGGTAAATCCCATAGATACTATATCCCTTATAAGATCTGATAAATGGGATTTATAGGGCATGATTCTTTTGTATGAGGTCATCACTTCCTTTGTCTGTGTCTATTGGATTTGTAAGCCCTATATTTATACTATTCACGTGATCATTAGTTAACACCTACATTATCAATGGTAAAGATTATTAATGGTATTTTGAATCCAATTGGATATAATAAAACAAGTGCATGTGTTTTTTATAACCATATTACATAATAAAACATTAAATCATGAGGGAATTTTATTTATGACAGTTCAGGTCATTACAATCTTCCCCCTTGAGAAATTTCACCCTCAAAATTTTTATTTTACCACCTAAAAACAAATGAGTTTAATTTTTCCTCATCACTTTCTCAATATCCCATGTTTCTTCTTCAAACTTTTGTTTTCTCCATAATACTTTTACAATGTGCATTGTTTTATTTCATAGAACTTTGTCTCTATGGTCTAAGATATTCACCGACTACTCTTCATAAGAGAGTTCATTCTCTAATGGTACCACCTCAATATTTAGTACATGTGAGGGGTCAGGTATGTACTTCCTCAAGAGTGATGCATGGAATACATCATGAAATTGATATAGGTTAGGTGGGAGTGCAATTTGATAGGCAACCGCTCCGATGTGATCAAGGATATCAAAGGGGTATATGTATCTTAGACTAAGCTTTCCCTTATTCCCAAATATCATCACTTTCTTCCACGGATATATATGGGGGAATACCATGTATCCAACATCAAACTCTAGGTCTCATCAATGATTGTTAGCATAGATATTTTGTAAAATCTGGGAAGCCTTGATATGTTTTTGAATGGTCTTAACCTTTTCCACCATTTCCTCAACCATTTCAGGACCTAGCAGTTTTCCTTCCCCAACTTTATCCCAGCATGCAGGTGTCCTGCACCTATTTCCATAAATGGATTCATAGGGAGACATTTGGATGATCGAGTAGAAACTATTTTTGTAAGATAACTCAACCAAAGTAATATGTTGATCCCATCCTCCTTTTAAGTAAATTGAGAATACTCTTAACATGTACTCAATTTTTTGGATAGTCCACTCTGATTGGACATCAGTTTTAGGGTGATAAGTCGTGTTGAAGTTTAAATCAATGTTTAGAGAATTATAAAGACTTTTCCAGAACTTTGAGTTGAATATTGGATCTCGGTCGGATACAATCGATAGTGGTACTCCATGCAGCCTAACCACTTCCCTGATGTATATCCGTGCAAGTAGTTCCAGTGATAATTCCTCTTATATCACAATAAAGTATGCAGTCTTTGTAAGATGATCCACTACAAACCCTATAGAATTATTCCCTTTTGATTTCTTCGTAAGATTAGTGACAAAGTCCATGGTGATGTTTTCCCATTTCCATGTAGGTATAGGTAATGGTTGCATCATCCCCATGGATTTTTTCCTTTCCGCTTTCACTTGCTGACATACAAGACATATTGATGTATATTCTGTGATATTCTTCTTTATATTGTCCCATCAATAGTGTTATCATAGATCTCAATACATCTTTGTCCTTCCTGGGTGGATGGATAAGGTTGAACTATGTGCATAATCCAATAGTTCCTTTTTTTAACTCAGTATTTGATGGTACACATAGTCTTGACCCAAATATTACAAAACCTTCATCATTAATATTGAACTTCGAGGATTTCCCTTTCCTTATAGCTTCCACTTACTTATATAATCTTCCACTTTATTCACTTTCCCATGATGGTAGTGAATTGAGCAGTCATAGTCTTTGATCAGCTCTAACCATCTTTGCTGGTGCATATTCAACTCTTTATGTTTGAATATATACTTGAGGATTTCGTGATCTTTATATATTTCACACTTCTCAACAAAATATATAATGCTTCCATATTTTCAAAGTGAATTTCACTACATCCAACTCCAGATCATGTGTTGGGTAGTTCTTTTCATGAAATTTCAACTGCCTTGAATCAGAGGTAATGAATTTTTCATTTTTCATCAACACATAGCCTATCACCTTATTTGAAGCATCACTGAATACCATGAAAAGATATCCAATTATGGGTAGTGTGAGCACAGGCACAGTGATAAGCCTAATTTTCAACTCTTTGAATCTTTCTCCACATTCATCATTCCAATAAAACTTGACTCCCTTTTGAGTTAGTTTAGTAAGAGGGTTTGACAATCATGAGAAATTTATCACGAATTGGTGATAATACCCAACTAAACCAAGAAAACTATGGATATATATCACATATGTTACCCTTATCCATCCTTTAATTGCTTCGGTCTTTGAAGTGCCCATAGATATCACATTTCTTGTGATGATATGTCCCATGAAAGATAACTAGAACTCACATTTACTGTACTTTTCATAAATCTTATCATTTCTCAAGGTTTTTAGCATAGTGCTCAAATGCTCTTCATGATCCTCCTTGATTTTGGAGTATATTAGAATATAATATATAAATTATACCATAAATTTGTCAAGATAATTCCTAAATAATCTATTCATTAAGTCTATAAATATTTTTGGAGAATTAGTGAGTCCTAAAGGCATCACTATGAAATCATAGTGCTCATACCTTGTACGAAAATTAGTCTGGGGGATATCCTCCTTCTTCACCCTAAATTGGTAATATCCTAACCATAGAGCCACCTTTGAGAAGTATTGTGCTCCATGTAGCTGATTTAACAAGTCATCAATACATGGAAGAGGATACTTTTTCTTTATTGTGATCTTGTTGATCCCATGATAATCAATGCAAAGTCACATTGACTTATCCTTCTTCTTAACAAATAGGACTGATGCACCCCAAGGTTAATCACTTGAACATATGAAACTTTTATCCAGATTCTCATGTAGTTGTTTCTTCAGATCCTTAAGTTCCACAACATCCATTCTATATAGATTCTTGGATAATGGTAACTCCCCAGGTATAATCTCAATTGAAAATTAAACCTCTCAGCTAGGAGAAAGACCAAGAAATTCCTCAGGAAACACATCAGCGTATTCCCTTACAATGGGAATGTTTTCAACGATGATTCTATCCTTATACTCAATCATTTGAGATAGATACGCTTTCTCATAGGGAAATAATATCCATTATTGAGATGATGGTTCTAAAGAATATCCATGATCCTCTTTTCACTTATATATAATCGAGGGTCAATTCACAATACAGAGAGTGATTTCCTTCTCATGGAAATTTATGTTGGATCTATATAGATAAATCCAATCCATGACTATAATTGCATCAAATTCCACCAAAGGAAGTATGAAAAGGTTTTTTGGGAAGTTCATCCCACAAATTGTGATAGGGTATGAGTTATATACTTGGGATGCAATAATTGCTCCATTTTCATTTTTCACTGATAACTCCACTTCCATGATTTGTGATGGTGTTTGAATAGTTATACTAAAATTTTGTGATATAAAGGAATGTGTAGAACTAGAATCAAAAATTATATTTTCTATTCTTGAATGAATAACTAGTGTACCTATCACCACCTCATTATTAGAATCCACTTCAGCAGTTGTGATGGAAAAATATCCCCCTTGTTTCCTTGGAGGTTGTTGGTTGTCTCTGAAAACCTTTAGCTTAGTGAATTTGTTATAAAAATGACCTAGTTCCTTATCGTTGTAGCAATGAATAATGTGTTAAGGGTTGACTAGATCATTCCTTTACTCCATCGCAGTAGTGGGTTTTTCCTATTGCTAATCACTAGCTAGGTTCCCTTCCTTCTTGCACCTAAAGCATTTCGTTCCCCCTTCAAGCAATTTCCAGTGTGCTTCTTTCAGAAACTTTAACAAATGGGATGTTTAAATTTCTTTGAACTATTAGATATCTCTATAAAACCACCAAAATTTATCTCTACTTTTCACTTATTATCCCTATGATACCCCTGATATTCGCCAATCTCCATTTTGACTTTGAGGGAACATCGAATAATTTTCTCATAACTATCAAATTCATAGATCACCAGGGATTTTTATACACTAGGTTTTATCCCACCAAAGAAGTGGTAAACCTTTCAATCAGGGATAATGACAAAGCCAAAGTCTTATCATGCAAGCCTTGTGAAGTTTTCCTCGTACACCCTGATAGATTCGTCATCTTTCTACTTGAGGGAAAGGAAATATCTTTCCATTTTAAGTTGGAGGGTATGTGGAAAATATTTATCAAAAAATTTCTATAAATTATTCCATACCATCGCCTCGATCTCTTGTTCAAGAATTGTATTTTTGATCAATTTCCACTATTGATTGGCTTCACCCTCCATATGATTAACATCAAAAATAACCTTTTCTTGTTCGGATCATTGAAGGATGGTGAAGATCTTCTCAATGGAGTTGATCCATTGTTCGGTGATTAAGGTATTGGATGATCCATTGAAAGTAGGAGGATTTTATCACATAAAGCTTTCAATTGTGTCTTGTTCTCTTTTAGGGTGATTTGGATGATCCTCCTAATCCAGGTTTCTATTCAAAACCTGAGTCATCTGAGAGAGTATCATCATGAAGTTCATGATTCCTTCACCCATCAAGTTTGGTATATCATTGGGGAATTCGTCACATTGTCCTTCACGATGATTGTTTTCCTGATTCCTCCTATTTCTATCCATTATCTAGAATAAAAGGAAAATTAAGGGTTATTATTTTCAAACTATTAAACATGTAAAGGGGAATCCAATGAAAATAAAGTGAAATCTTATAAATTACATGTCTTTCCTTAACTTATGAATTTCTAGGCTTCAATATTTGTTATTCGTGATATATTTCATAACATATATTCTTATGGGAGTTTTTTTGTTCCCTTAATAATGGTCCATACTAAGCTTATAAATTTACCAAATTATATCCTCCTAGATTGTCAAACCAGGTGCACAGTAAGGCTCATTTTTCTGTACCAGGTTACCTCGAGTCAGGCCCGAGACACCTTATCAAAGTTATTACCCCTAGGTACAACTGTGTCAGAACCATGTCCACTTGCAGTATCCATATAGGGATGTATTTTCTTGATAAACCACTTACTCTATACACACCAAAGTTTTAGATATTTTTTCATATACTTAGTGTTATCCCTAAGGCTTTTTTTAGAGTTTTCTAATCCTAATCCCAAAAAATAACTAAAATATTCCTCTGATACCAACTATAAGAACTCTTCTATTTATTACACATCCATACATGATTTAATTACATAAAATTACACTTAATAAAACCTGAAAGATTGAGAATTATAGTGTCTTTGGGAATTAGGTACATTACATTACAACTTTAAACATTAACTACAACATCCTTATTGAAAACTTCTTTAAAATGACTGAGCTTAAAACTATATTGGATATCCTGGGGAAAAATACATAAGAAAGGGGTGAGATATAAATCCTAGTAAGGGAATAATCATGGAATAAAATTAAGATAATAATACATGTTATACAATAGACACAACAATGGTAATAAAGGAACATGAATCATAAATCATGATATAGCATGATAATCATAACATGAGAAATGTGGAAATAACTTAAAACACTACATCATAGGTCAAGGATAAACCACCAAGACTTAATGGTGGAAAAATTCCCATAAAGGAATAAGGTACACCCCTATCCCAACATGACGTATCATGATACTAAAAATCACCCAATTCATTGCAATGTTATATAATTCTGAGCGCACCCATCACTTTCATTTCATTCTCATGATTAATTGTGCCACATAGATCATAAAACATAGATTCATTCATAATAATTTATTCTACGATCAAGGAGTATGGAATAAATAAATGTAAGTCCCCAGTAAAAATGTATATGTGTATAAAAGTGAATACTCTTGATAGGAAATGGGTATGGTATTCACTACACAATTGGTTTGGCATTGAAAATCACGGTGAAAATTCGGAAGCATAACTGCGTCAATTAAAAAATAATAAAATGGGTTTATGAGATAAAAATTGGTCTATAATAATTTTTAAATGAAGTGGAAAGTAATATATACAATTAAAGATATTTCCACACATACATAATTAGAAAAATAAGGCATATGATAATAAATAAGATTGAATAAAAAGAGAAAGGAAAGGATGCTCACGAAATTTTGGCATGGTAATAGGTGTACATGGGAGGGATTAATGAGAGTGGAAGGGGTATATCATAATTTATAAATAATAAGGGAGATATGGGGGAGGTTTGAAAATATTCCCCATCATTATTAATTTAAAATAAAAGGGCATAGCAAGATAAAGAAACTTGAATAAAGAGGTGAAAGGAAAGAACCCTTACTTGAGTGTGTGACTCCAAAAGCTTGAAAAGGGGCTTATTGAGAGCTTGGGGAACCTTGGGAGGATTATATAGAGGTTTGTTAAGAGTAAGTATGTGATCCAAGTATTTTTAGTGAAGATAAGTGTAAAATTTGGTGGGTTTATATAGGGAATGAGTGGGGAGTTCTTTAATATTTCACAAACATAGGTTTTTGACTCTATAATAAAATATTCAAAACCAAAAACCTTCCAATGGTTTTTTCCAAAGGAGAGTGATTTTAATTATTTTATTAGGAAATTGGTCTAAATTATTAAAATAATTCCCTTGATTATGTGGACATGAGTCATACTTTTAAATAAATGAATTTAAAATCATAAAATATATTATATAATTTGGAGGATTCATAAAGGTATTATAAAATTAATCAAATAAACTTAAAATCACATTATTTTAAGGAGAAAACATATATTTTTCCTAGTACACCCATTATAGTATTTATTACATCATTTTAGGATTATTGTGATCTCATAAAACACACCTTATATTTATATGGTTTTTAATTTTTACCCGAAAATTCGACTGTTTCAGAAAATTGTGAAAAATTCACCATTAGATAATTTTGACATTATAATTCAAAAAATAATATTTATTTTATATAAATAATTTTCTAAATATTTTTATTTTCACTTTTAAAATAATATTCGGTATTTAATGAAAAAATGTTTCTTTTTTTATAATAATAGTTTTTAAACCCTTATAAAAGGTACATTTCAAAATTATATGACTATTTATAATTAATAAACCTTATTTAATAATAAAATTTTATTAAAATTATATTTATTTTAAAAATCCATCAATTCATCAAAATAAATCCCTTAATTTAATTTGAATATTACCTAAAAATTCAATTTATGTTTAATTGAATCAAAATCAAAATCATTTATAAAGTAACCATAAAAATTAAAATAAATTAATTATTTTATACAATATATATATTCATATTATTAAGGTATTGATATATATCCATTTATTATATCGGTATACACCCTGAGAGTAAAATTCGTGATGGTGATACTTTCATGGGGTCATCCGGCGAACATAGTTTGGGTTAGGATATCGATGAGCTTGAACTTATCCCATAAACGGTTTCTCTCATGCTTAAGTTGTTGGATATCAGCTTGGTCTTGGTCAAGGGAAAATCCCAGATATGATATCTCCCTTGAAATCTCTAATAAATGGGCTTTATAGGTCATGATTCTACTGGATGAGGTCATCACTTCCTTTGTTTGTGTTAATTGGATTTTTTAAAGCCCTATATTTATACTAATCAAGTGATCACTACTTAACAGCTATATTATCAATGGTAAAGATTCTTAATGGCCTTTTTAATCCAATTGGATATTATAAAATAATTTCATGTGTTTTATATAAACATATTATATAATAAAAAATTACATCATAAGGGAGTTTTTTATAACAGTTTGGGTTGTTACATTATCGATAACTTAACAAGATCACTATCAAGAAAAAATAAAATCTCCCTGTATTGATGACTTATTTGATCAACTATTCTAAGCTTAATACTTTTCTAAGATTGATCTTCATTCTTTATATTATCAATTAAGGGTCAATTAAGAGGATATACCCAAGATGGATTTCCATACATGGTATGGACACTATGAATTTATAGTGATGCATTTTGGTCTTACTATTTCCCCCGCTATCTTTATGGATTTAATGAATATTTTATTTAGAAACTATATTGATTAATTTGTGGTAGTCTTTATAGATAATATTATTTTATTTTCAAATATTAAGGAAAAACATTAAGATCACTTGAAGATTGTACTAAAGACCCTGATAACGGATAAAATTTATGAAAAATTTACCAAGTGTGAATTTTGGATTTCGAATGTTTCATTTTTGGGTCACATAATATCAAGAGAGGGTATGAATGTGGATCCAAAAAATATCGAAGTTATTGAACATTGGACAAGACCAAAAATAGTAACTGAGATCCAAATTTTTCTTGGTTTGGCTGTATATTATCAACATTTTGTGAAATATTTCTCATGATTATAAAATCTACTCACCAAGTTGACTCGAAAAGGAGTTAAGTTTATATAGAAAAAATAATGTGAAGAAAATTTCAAGGAGATGAAAAGAAGTTCAATCAGTACACCTGTTATCACACTAACTTATAGTGTAGAAAGTTTTGTGATCTAAAGTGATGCATCCAAGAAGAGGATGGGATTTATTCTCATGAAAAATGATATGGTGATAGCTTATGCCTCACTGCAATTTAAAACCTATGATAAAAATTACCCAACTCATGATTTGGAGTTAGCTATGGTAATTTTTTCATTAAAGATATGGAGGAATTATATTTATGGATAAAGGTGTGACATATATACTAATCATACAAGTTTAAAGTATATTTTCACTCAAAATGAGATGAATATGTGCCAAATAAGAATGTTGGAGTTGATTAAAGATTATGAATGCTCAATACATTACCACCCTGGGAAAGTAAACAAGGTGATGGATGCTTTGAGTCAAAAAGACCATGATATCTTATCTATGATGAGGATCACAAAATATCCAATATTTATGGATTTTCAAAGGATGGATATAGAAATTTTAAAGGAAGGGTAGAAATCTTATCTAGCTCAAATTAATCTTCAACCATCTATATAAGTGAATATTAAGGAGGCATAGAAGGAAGATATAGAGATACAAAATAAGGTGAGAAGTGATCTTAAGTTAAAAATTTATTGTGATGGAATAATAAGGTTTAGGAACCATGTTTTTCCCCTCATGGGTCATATTTAAAGAAGTATCTATTGGATGAGGCTCATTGTTCATCATTCTCTATTCATCATGGAAGCACCAAGATGTATAGAGACATGAAATAGTATTTCTGGTGGGATAGCATGAAGAAAGATATTGTAGAATATGTTTCTCAGTGCTTGGTTTTTTAGTAAGTTAAGGATGAAATATAGAAGTCTAAGGGGATGTTACAACCATTAACCATACCATAATGAAAATGGGAAAACATCACCTTGAATTTTTTCATTAGAATTCCCAAAACATCTAAAGTGAATAATGCTATATGGGTTAAAGTTGATCGCAATACGAAGTCAGCACACTTCATTACTATCAGATAATATTTCTCTCTTGACCATCTTTCAAAAATATATATTAAGAAATTAGTGAGATTTCATGGAGTACCACTTTCCATTATATCTAATAGGGATATGAAGTTTACCTATAAGTTTTAAAGAAGTCTTTAGTAGGCTCTAGATACAGAGTTAAGTTTCAACACTGCTTATCATCCTCAAACAGATGGTCGGTTTGAGAGGAAAATTCAAAATCTAGAATACATGTTGAGAGGTTTCTTTGTGGATTTAAAATGTTGTTGGGATCAACACCTACCTTTGGTATAATTTTCTTACAATGATGTATTTCACTCCAATATTCAGATCGATCCTTATGAAGCCATCTATAGTAATAAGTGAAAAACTCCACCATGCTAGAATGAAGTTGGGGAAAGAAATCTATTGGGACCTAATCTAGTTGAGGAAATAGTAGATAAGGTTAGATCTATTAAACAATACATAAGAGTATCTTATAGTTGACAAAAAAATTATACTGACAATTGATGAAAAGACCTAGAGTTTGAAGTGGGTGACAAGGTATTTCTAAGAATATATCCTTGGAATAGAGTAATGAGATTTGGAAAGAAGGTAAAGCTAATACCTAGGTATATTAGTCCTTTTGAAATTTTTTATCTTATCGATATGGTATCTTATATATTGGTGCTTCCCTCAAACATCTCTCAAGTTCATAATGTGTTCCATGTCTCTCCTGAGAAAGTGCATACATGATCCTTCACATGTACTGAACTTAAAAGTCATACCACTGGAGCAAGATCTTTATTATGAAAAACAACCAATAGAGATTCTGGATCATAGATAAAAATTTCAATGAAACAAGACCACTCACTTGGTTAAAGTTTAATGTAGAAACTGCCAATTTGAGGAAGCTACGTGGGAACCTGAAGATATGATGAGGGAGAGGTATCCTCATTTATTTATATCCAAGTGACAAATTTCAAGGTAAAAATTCATTTTAAGGGGGGTATAATGTAACACCCAAATATTTTTATAAAATATTTCTCTTTAAATAATTTTATTTCTTTGATATCTTGTATTGTAAGCAACACCAAGTTTAAATGAACCGCGAGACTCTATTAGTATAAAATGACTGATATAACCTAGTCATTAAATTGGAGGGAATAAATATGAACAACTAATTTATGAAATAAATATAAATTTTAAACTCAATATTAATTTATTAGTAAGTTTTTAGAAAATGATCACACAATTTTTAGTAATGTCACTTTATTCTTCAAAAAAATATGTTTTCTTCAAAATTAAGTTTTTCTTATTTTTAGGAATGAATATTAATTTTTAAAAGTTATAGAAAATGGATTTGAAAAAATGAATTTCATTTTTTAAATTATAATGTCAAAATTATCTTAAAATTATTTCTTTATTATTTTCTTAAAACATTTAATTTTTAAGGAATAATGAAAATACTGATTTTTATTGAAAACTATATTTTCTTTTAAAATATTTACAAGGTAAAATTATGTTTTGGATTAGTTTTAAATTTTAATTAGTTAATTTTAATTTAAAATAATCTAATTGTGGTTTTTGAAAAATATTTTATACAAGAATTTATTGTAAAAAAAATTTATGTTTTAAAAGATAATTTTTTAGAAAAAATATTTGTCATGGTGTTTTATCAGTTTTATTTTAAATTAAATTTATAAAATTATGTGTTTTGAATTTTAAAAAATTGATTCCGAATTTATATTAATAACGATTAAATTTATTTAATAGTTCCCATTTATTTTTTGGCAAATATGAATAGTAACCTTGTTAGATTTTGTTACCACAGTAAAGGGTAAATTAGGTAATTTAGGTTAGAAATAAAATGATAAAGACTACAAAATGACCATAACACATGCCCAGAATTTATTTGATGAATATAATTAGACTCTTAACACCTAACTATATAAATAATGGACACATGTCCATGAAAATGACTTGTATAATATTTAAATCAAAAAAAGTCACAAAATGTCACTTTATTTGCCTTAAATATCTCTTATGTGTCCACATGAAGAAAAAGGTATGTTATGAATGAATTTAAGTGTAAATTTTTAACTTAATAAACATATTTTCAGGATATAAATTTATTTTTGTCTTTTTAGGCCAGTTAGATGATATTATGATATTTATAATATTTTATTTAATAAAAATTCAAAGATGTCACATTCATGTTTTAAATACTATATCATTTTTAATATATAGTTAACCAAAATATAAATTATACTAAATATTCTTATGAAATATATAATATTTAAATTCATCATGGTATTTTATTTTAAATTTTTATTGAATAAATAATTATTTTAAATAATTACATAATGTTGATGTCGTAATTATTTTATTAATTGAAATATCAAATAAATGTTATTAAAAATATTAAAATAAATATAATTTGAAGTAATTAATGTGATAGAATAATTTTATAGATTAACTTTACCTATTAGGTATATAATAAAATAGATTTTTCAAAGTTAACATTTTATCTTGATATTTTTAAAATTCAAAGTAATGAATAGTGTCAAAATTGACACTAATGATATTTTATCAAAATAATATCTTATGAAATAATTTAAAAATCATAAAACATATTTAAAAATAAAAAATAATTATAATATGGTATAAAATTTTATAAATTTTCTATTTATGATCTAATTTATATTACACAAGTAAAAATTATAGCCTTTTAATATTGAAACATTTGTTACCTTAAATAAAATTAAAATAGTTTAACTAATGGTTAATCAAAATGATAAGGTTTAAAATAATACCAAAACTTGTCTAAAATATATTGGTTGGTGATATTAAAAATTTATCTCATCTTATCTTAAAATCCATGGCCTTTTTTAGGTATTCGTATTGATATTGAATTTATTATAAATTAATATTTTTATAAATTCTAAAAGTTCCCCTCACCTCAATTATAAAATGGAACCTCCTCCCTCACTTCTTCACATCACATTAAGCCTTAAAGATAGACCATATCTATCACGACCCGTCCTCGGGGCCCGTGCCGTGACTACCCCAAGCCCACTTTCCATAGGCCAGGGGTTGGCGACTAGCACCAAGGCATAATTCCCGATAAGAAGGGAAGACATTGCCTTTATAAAGTAAACAAACACCACAAAGCAAGCAAGCAGAAGTAAACACTAAGTAAAAACTGGGTACAATAGTAAGTGTGGAAAATTAAGTGGGCCAGAATACAAACCCAAACTGAAAGTAAAGTACAACTGGAAAGGGAAAACAGCAACTGAAAGTAAAGTCGCACCCTCGAGCCGTCCACTGGAAGTCCCACCTGAAGGGTGGGTACAGATAGCCTCCACAGCTCCTCGGGTCCAGCCGTCCGCTCCGTGTACGTCCCGCCCAGTTATCCACCTCCGGGTACCGACCTTATCCTCATACCTCAACCACGATCAGTGTTGTCCTTCGTCTGCAACCAACACAACGTAGTGCGGGCATAGCCCGTGTAGGGGTGAGTATAAGCTACTCAGTAGGGACCCCGAGACCCCCGAAGGTCTCCCAGAATCCACAAAGGATAATCCACAAAGGAAAGATACAATCACAAATTAACATCTGACTCTACTTAGGTATATGACCATACATATACCTAAGTCATCAATTCCAGTTCGGATCTAACATCTGAACCCAAATTCGATCACGTCCACACAGGATAGCACAACACAATCCACATAGGAAAGCAAGTCAAGATTCAGCTCACACAGGTATACTTCTTCGTATGACGATAGAGATGATCATATATAGCCACTGATTCATCTAAGTCGTCGGACCCACAAAGGATCTATAGGTACTAACCCCCGCAATGACCCACAAAGGATCTGACCCACACAGGATCGATAGGTAACTAACCCCCGCAATGACCCACAAAGGATCGATAGGTAACTAACCCCCGCAATGACCCACACAGGATCGGACCCACATAGGATCGATAGGTAACTAACCCTCACAATGACCCACACGGGATCGGACCCACACAGGATCTGTAGGCGCTGGCCCACACAAGACCGCTGAGCGCTGACCTACACAGGATCTGACCCACACAGGATCGGTAGCACTGATCCACGTAGGATCGCTGAGTGTTGTAGTCGTCACCGTCGAATCCACGGAGGATTTCTGCACAGTCGTCATCGTTGTCGTAGTCGCAGCCAGCTCTAGGGTTCCCGCACACAGTAAGCTCGTTCAGAAGGGTCCGCTCCACGAGCCGATGGGCTGATACATCAACTGACACATAGTCCAGAGTTGATGTATCCAAAAGTTTTGTATCGTCAACAGGAACTCAACGTCACAGACGGCGTCTCAATCGGACGCCCGGTCTGAGAGTTATTGGCTTTTTCGTCCCAGGGGCCCGGTTGGTTTTTTAAGTCAAAACCAACCCGACCGTACTCCAACTGCGTCCAAAACTCGATCGGAGTAATCCAAAAGGTCTGTCTCACTTAGAAGAATCCAACAAAGTCGACGGCACTTCCATCGGACGTCCGGAGCTCAAGTTATAAGTGTTTCCGCTCCGAGGGTCCGGTTTGTTTCGTGTACGAACCAACCCGTACGAACTCAAAGTACTCCTAAACCTTGAGTGTAATATACCAAAACGACCGTCTCGATCTAAGGATTGCATCTCCACTGACGGTGCATCGATCGGAGGTCCGCAACCCAAGTTATGTGCAAAAGACCGAAAGAGTCCGGTATTAGGGGGTTTGGGCCCGGTCCGACCCAACCCGGTACCCCTTGGGTCAGCCCGAACCAGGTCGACCCAACCCAGGTCCGGGTCCAGCCCGCTTGGGCGCGGCCCGGCCTGTGCGCGGCCCGGCTTGGTGGTCCGGCCGGGCGGCTCGTCCCGGCGCACTGGCGCTGGCCAAGCGGCCGCACAAGGGGGGACCGCCCCCCTGGACAAAATCGTGGCCCCGCGTGGGGGCCGCCCTTGCCAACGAACGTGGCCGGTTGCCATGTGATTCCTCCTCTGGTCCCACGTGGTCGCGGGACTTGCAGCCTGCCGTCGCGGCTTCAGCCGCGGCGGCTCTTTCCGACGGCGCGCCGGGCGTCGCCGCCTCCTGTCGCCAGCGCCGCCGTGCCGGCGAGGCGCGCTGGCGGATTGATCCTTGGACCATCGGACGAGCTCCGGTGGTCGGATTTGCCTGCCGTCTTCTCCAATGACCCTCCTGGGACCGGTTCTACACTACGAAGACCTCACAACGCCCGCACGTCCTGCTTCATCATCACCCGCCGATCCGCACACCAAGAACGAAGGGACGGTGGGTTCGGACTTGTTCGTTGGTCCACACCCACTGTGTTAGCGGTTTTAAAAGTCTTCTGACAAATATTTAAACATATTTCATGGGTATAAATCACCAAGATTTAAATGAATCAAATCCCTACCTCAAGCGTCGTCGAGCGAGGGTTCGTCGCGGAAAAGCACGTCGCGGAAGGGGAATCGTCCTGTCATGAAAGGAGTGTCGCAGAAGAAGGAACGTCATGTCGTGCCATCAATCTTCAAGGATCCAGTGTTCTTCGCGTTCTTCGCGTTCTTCGCGTTCTTCGCATTCTTCGTGTTCTTCGCGTTCTTCGCGTTCTTCGCGTTCTTTGCGTTCTTCGTCGAGGAGGAAGAACTTCAAGAGCCTGAGAATTCTCCCCAACCTCTCAACACCACCCCTAATAAAAATAAGAGTTGTCTTATTTTTATTTCAAAAGCCTTGAACTTTAAAATTCAAATATGAAAGAAACAGTTAAGTGAATTAAATGCAACGCTTAAACCACCACATTAATGAGGCGTTTCTTAACCAGAATAAATGCATGGGTTGACTTCATTAATAGGGGTGCGGGTGCGTTACTTAGAAGAAAAGAAATGGTGGGGCTCGTGTGGGCCCCACCTCACAAATATCCTACCAAGTGGGTAGGATGTGGTGGGTCCCACATCATCCACTTAACTTAAGTTAAGCAAAATAAAATAAAAAACCGGTTGTACCACTTTTATTTTATTTCTTAACTTAACCCCAAAAAATTAAAAACCACACCCGAGCAAACGCAACTCCGAAAAAGGTGTTTCTAAGCAATTACCAGTGCTGAGATTCCATCGATGACCTCAGAATTCGATTCTAAGCACCGGTTCAAAAGTTAGAAAAACCCGCTCGTTCGTTCACTAAACGTACCCGAGCTAAACTTCGGAAAATGATTTTGGGCACACCGGGCCTCGGAATCAGGTGTCGTCAGAAACTGCGTTCTTGTAAAATTCCAAAGAAAATTGAGAAAAAAGTTTCCTTGAATTTTATGGGTCTTTACATCACTCCCACCTCAGGGATTTACATCCCCGTAAAGATACATCATAAACTAGGGAAACAAATGTGGGTACTGAGCACGCATCTGAGCCTCCCGCTCCCAAGTGCTCTCCTGGAGGTTCTCGTGCTGCCATCTGATGCGCACTAGAGGAATTGACTGTCCACGTATGACCCACTTCTGTCGATCCTTGATCTCCACCGGGACCTCCTCAAAAGTCACCCCATCATCAACGTCCAGCTCCCCATGGTCAATGATATGCGCTGGGTCGTGCACGTATCTCCTTAGCTGAGATACGTGGAAGACGTCGTGCACCCGGTGCAACTGAGGTGGTAGAGCCAGGTGATAAGCCACCTCGCCAATCCTACTGAGGACCTAGAATGGTCCGATGAAGCGTGGAGACAACTTGTCATCTCGGCCAAATCTCCGTAATCCACGTCGAGGTGAGACCCGCAAGAAGACATGGTCGCCATCCTCGAACTCCAGTGGCCTCTGCCTCCTGTCAGCATAAGACTTTTTCCAGCTCTGAGTTATCCTCATCCGCTCCTGGATGACCTGGACCTTCTCTGTCGTGGCTTGAACTATCTTCGGTCCCATAAGTGTTGAATCCCCAGGGTTCGTCCAGCACAGAGGTGATCTGCAAGGTTGGTCGTACAACACCTCGTATGGTGACATCCCTATGGTGGAGTGGTAGTTGTTGTTGTACGTGAACTCCACCGAGGGTAAGTGGTCCTCCCAGCTGCGACCAAAGTCGAGGACACATGCGCGGAGCATGTCCTCAAGAGTGTGAATGGTCCTCTCCGTCTGACCATCCGTATGAGGGTGAAAGGTGGTGCTCAGACGTAGCTGCATCCCGAATGCCTCCTACAACCCCTTAAAAAGCCGGGAAGTAAAGCGAGCAACTCGATCGGAGACGATAGATGATGTCACACCATGAAGCCTCACAATATCTTGAACGTAGAGACGTCCCAAGATCTCCACTGAGCCCTGCTCTCTGATGGGTAAGAAGTGATCCGTTTTGGTGAGTCGGTCGACAATCACCCAAATGGAGTCATGACCTATGGAAGTGTGTGGAAGTACAGTCACAAATTCCATAGATATGTCGTCCCACTTCCACTCCGGGACCTCCAAGGGTTGTACCAAGCCTGCTGGTACATGGTGCTCTGCCTTCACCTGCTGGCAGGTGAGGCATCGAGAAACGAACTCCGCCATAGCCTTCTTCATGCCCGGCCACCAGTGATGTCGTCTGAGATCCTGGTACATCTTTGCCACTCCAGTATGTACCGCCGAAGGGGAAGTGTGAAACTCCCTCCGCACCTCCTCCCATAAAGCAACTGGTACCAAGGTACGTCCTCTGAAAAGGACATTGTGCTCTCCTCCAAAGGAGAAACCATCAGGTGTCTGTCCTGAGGATATCTGCGCACGCCGTGTCTCACAGTCGGCATCCCCACGCTGTGCCTCTCTGACCCGCTATAGCAGTGGAGGAGTGACTGTGAGGGACTGAAGAAAGGCTGCTCCATCTCTATCCACGAAGGATATCTGCAAAGCGGCTAGCTGCTCTGTCGCCTCACCAAGTAGTTGAATGCACGTCCTCCTTCTGAGAGCATCGGCTACTACGTTCCCCTTCCAAAGAGTATAGACTATCTCAAAGTCATAGTCCTGGAGGAACTCGAGCCATCTTCGTTGTCTCAGGTTCAGGTCCTTATAAGATAAGATGTACCTGAGACTCTGATGGTCAGAATAGACTGTGAAGCGCTCTCCCATCAGATAGTGTCGCCACATCTTTAGAGCGAAGACCACTGCTATTAATTCCAGGTCATGGGTAGCATAGTTCTTCTCATGCGGCCTCAACTGGCGTGATCCATAGGCGATCACTGCCCGCTCCTGCATCAGGACACATCTGAGTCCAGTCCTTGATGTGTCGCAGTAGACTACGTAACCAACTCCCTCCTCCGGAAACCTCAAGATAGGTGCGCTGGTCAATCTATGTCTCAGCTCCTGGAAGCTCTGCTGACATCTATCTGACCACACAAAGGGTTTCCCCTTCTTTGTCAAAGCTGAGAGTGGTGTCGCAACTCTAGAGAAGTATGGCACAAATCTCCGGTAGTATCCAGCTAGTCCCAAGAAACTTCGCACCTCCATCTTGCTCCTGGGTGGCTCCTAAGCTAGCACTGCCTCGATCTTCGCAGGATCCACTGCAAATCCCACCTCAGAGATGACGTGTCCCAATAAGTTGACCTCGCGTATCCAGAACTGACACTTCGAGAGCTTACCATAAAGTTGGTGCTCTCGGAGTGTGTCCAGTACAACCCGCAAGTGGTAGGCGTTCTCCTCCTCAGTGGTCGAGTATATCAAAATGTCATCAATAAAGACCACGAAAAATCGATCAAGGTATGGCTGAAATATCCTGTTCATGAGGCCCATGAACACTGCCGGAGCATTGGTTATGCCGAATGGCATAACCAAGAACTCGTAGTGGCCATACCGACATCTGAAGGCCGTCTTCTGAACATCCTCATCCCGAACTCTGAGCTGATGATAGCCTGATCTAAGGTCTATCTTTGAGAACCACCGTGCTCCCTTGAGCTGATAGAAGAGGTCATCAATCCTCGGTAGCAGATACTTGTTCCTCACCGTCACCTATTTTAGGCAACGATAGTCGACACAAAGTCGCAATCTCCCGCCTGCCTTCTTGGTGAACAATATCGGGGAATCCCAGGGTGAAACACTGGGTCGGATGAATCCCTTTCCCTACAAGTCCTCCAACTGTACCCGTATCTCTCGAAGCTCGGCGGGAGCCATCCGATATGCTGGGGTGGATATCAGGGTTGTCCTGGGGTACGGATCAATATAAAAGTCTACCTCTCTGCGTGGAGGTAGTCTTGGAACATCGTCGGGGAAAACGTCCGCATACTGATCCACCACTGCAGGAAAACTAGGACTCTGCACGTCAACTGCACCTAGGATGAGGCTAGCCAACTGATGAGTGATGGTCTGTCCTCTCCTCTACGTGAGTCCATCCTGTGCTGCGAAGGCTCCCTTCTCGCCGGTGAAGGTGAACCTGCTCTCGTCAGTGTGTACACATCGCACCTTGCGCCTAATACAGTCAATCTGGGCATGGACTGTAGATAACCAATCCATGCCCAAGATGACATCTTAAGGCCTTGACGCCGCAACAAGAAGATCCCAGCCGAAGCTCTCGCCTACTAGAGTAAGCTCACACTGTCAGCACCAGTGCGTAATAGTCGTTTCTGCTCCCGTAGGAGTCTCTAGCTGTAAGGATCGAGCCAACGGATCTGTCGGAATCTCCGAGATCCGAACAAGGGCAGAGACTATGAAAGAATGACTCTCTCCTATGTCTATAAGAACTGCAGCAAGGGTGGAATAGACACAGATAGTACCTCAAATCATCTCGAGCGTGTCGTGGTCATAGGCCTCCACTGCCTGAAGTTGTGCCTATCTCTGCCCTCCAGCTCCCTTTGGTCGGGGTGGACCTCCTGGTGGTGGTGGTGGTAGAGCCTCAAAGCGTCGCCCACCACCTGCTGCTCGGACAGCTCCTTTTCCTCATCCGCCTGCTCCCTACAGACCTCCATGGTCTACCCTCTGCCTCTGCCTGGGTGGCCCATCAACTGTCTGCTGCTGCTTGGCACGGCGGGTCGGGCAGTCATGAGCCATGTGGCCCTGCCCGCCGCATGCGTAGCACTGTCTGCCTCTCGAAAGACTGGCTCTGCGCTGAGTGTCCCGCACTGCTGAGCCAGTGTCCTGAGGTCGTCTACCTGAGGGTCTGGTCTGCCTAGACCCATGATTCATCCGTCGACTTCCTGCTGCAGAAGACTCTGCTACGTGCCGCCCTGCGGTAGGTCTCGCTGCTGATGCAGGCTCAGCAAGGAAGCTCTTGATCAGAAGGGCTCGCTCCAGTACCCCTTCCTATGTCGGAATGCTGAGGGAGATCAGTGATGCCCTGATCTCCTGCCTCACTCCCTGCTCGAAGGTCCGGGCCCAGAAGAATGGGTCCCGTACCATGTCTATCGAGTAGCGCGAGAGATCGGTAAATCTCGTCGAGTACTGGACGACCGTCAAGCTGCCTTGTCGCAGCTGTAGAAGCTCCTGGATGCGCACTGCATGGAGGGTGGTTGGGACGAACTCCGAGCGGAAGAGGCTCTCAAAGTCCGTCCAGAGAAGAGATGTCTCATCGTGCACCTGGAGCATCAAGCTCCACCATCTGCCTGCTGCCGCGTGCAGGAGGCTCGCTGTGAGGATCACCATGAGGTCTGCTGGTATCCTCACTAACCTGAAAACCCGTACAACTACCTCCAACCAGTCCTCGGATGCCTGGGGGTCCGTCTCCCCGCGGAACCTGGGCGGTCGCTGGCGCTGAAACTCGTGCAGTGCACTAAGGCGACGTGCATCCTCAGTGGCTGGGGCTGGTAGCATCGGTGGCTCGGCGGGTAGAGGTACCGTCGGTGCCTCTACTGTCAAAGGGCCCTATACCGAGGCCTCGTTGCTCAGTGGGCTGTCATCATGCACAACTCTCGGAACTCTAGATGACTGCCGTCGTGGGGCCATCCTGAAAAGAAATAGGTGTGACATGGTCAAACAGTATACTTGTTGAGTTGACACAAAGTAATCACAAAGAAAACTTGAAACACACATGCAATCAATGTTTTCGTGCATTGAGTCGGAAATCAGAAGTTAGGGTCCTGGTGTACGGATACATCGGTCTCCGCACCAACACTGGACTCCCTGGACTGATAACCACACTCAATACTCTTAACACTATTGCTTCACATAGAAAAAGATCAGAGTCCTAAGTTCTGCGGTAGAACCGAACTCCTCTGATACCAATTTGTCACGACCCGTCCTCGGGGCCCGTGCCGTGACTACCCCAAGCCCGCCTTCCATAGGCCAGGAGCTGGCGACTAGCACCAAGGCGTAATTCCCGGTAAGAAGGGAAGGAATTTCCTTTGTAAAGTAAACAAACACCACAAAGAAAGAAAGAAGAAGTAAACACTAAGTAAAAACTAGGTACAACAGTAAGTACGGAAAAGTAAGTGGGCCAGAATACAAACCCAAACTGAAAGTAAAGTACAACTGGAAAGGGAAAACAGCAACTGAAAGTAAATCCACAGACTCAAGCCGTCCACTGGAAGTCCCACCTGAAGGGTGGGTAAAGATAGCCTCCACAGCTCCTCAGGTCCAGCCGTCCGCTCTGTGTACGTCCCACCCAGTGATCCACCTCTGGGTACCGACCTGCTCCTTGTACCTCAACCACGATCAGCATTGTCCGTCGTCTGCAACCAACACAACGTAGTGTGGGCATAGCCCATATAGGGGTGAGTATAAGCTACTGAGTAGGGACCCCGAGACCCTCGAAGGTCTCCCAGAATCCACAAAGGATAATCCACAAAGGAAAGATACAATCACAAAGTAACATCTGACTCTACTTAGGTATATGACCATACATATACCTAAGTCATCAATTCCTGATCGGCTCCAACATCCAAACCCAAATTCGATCACGTCCAAACAGGATAGCACAACACAATCCACATAGGAAAGCAAGTCAATATTCAGCTCACACAGGTATACTTCTTCGTATGACGATAGAGATGATCAAATATAACCACTGATTCATCTAAGCCACCGGACCCACAAAGGATCTATAGGTACTAACCCCATCAATGACCCACAAAGGATCTGACTCACACAGGATCGATAGGTAACTAACCCCCACAATGACCCACAAAGGATTGATAGGTAATTAACCCCCACAATGACCCACACAGGATCGGACCCACACAGGATCGATAGGTAACTAACCCCCGCAATGACCCACACAGGATCGGACCCACACAGGATCTGTAGGCGCTGGCCCACACAGGACCGCTGAGCGCTGACCCACACAAGATCTGACCCACACAGGATTGGTAGCACTGATCCACGTAGGATCGTTGAGTGTTGTATTCGTCGCCGACGAATCCACGGAGGATTTCTACACAGTCGTCATCGTCGTCGTAGTCGCAGCCAGCTCTAGGGTTCTCGCACACAGCAAGCTCGTTCGGAAGGGTCCGCTCCACGAGCTGAGGGGCTGATACATCAACTGACACATAGTCCAGAGTTGATGTATCCAAAAGTTCCGTATTGTCAACAGGAACTCAACGTCACAGATGGCGCCTCAATCGGACGCCCGGTCTAAGAGTTATTGGCTTTTTCGTCCCAGGGGCCCGGTTGGTTTTTCAAGTCAAAACCAACCCGACCGTACTCCAACTGCGTCCAAACCTCGAGCGTATTAATAAAAAATGTCTGTCTCACTTAGAGAAATCCAACAAAGTCGACGGCACGTCAATCGGACTTCTGGAGCTCAAGTTATAAGAGTTTCCGCTCCGAGGGCCCGGTTGGTTTCGTGTACGAACCAACCCGTCCAAACTCAAAGTACTCCAAAACCTTGAGTGTAATATACCTAAACGGCCATATCGATCCAAGGATCGCATCTCCGCTGACGGTGTGTCGATCGGAGGTCCGTAGCCCAAGTTATGGTCAAAAGACCAAAAGAGTCCGGTATTAGGGGGTTCGGGCCCGGTCCGACCCGGCCCGGTACCCCCTGGGTTGGCCTGAACCGGGTCGACCCCACCTGGGTCCGGTTCCGGCCCGCTTGGGTGCGGCCTGGCCCGGCTGGCATAGCCCGGCCTGGCGGTCCGGCCGGGCGGCTCGGCCCGGCGCGCTGGTGCTGGCCAAGCGGCCGCGCAAGGGGGGACCGCCCCCCTGGACGAAACCGCGGCCCCGCGTAGGGGCCGCCCTTGCCAACGGACGTGGCCGGTTGCCGCGTCCCGCCTCCTCCGGTCCCGCGCAGTCACGGGACTTGCGGCCTGCCGCCGCGGCTTCAGCTGCGGCGGCTCTTTCAAGCGGCGCGTCGGGCGCCGCCGCCTCCTGCCGCCAGCAATGCCATGCCGGCGAGGCGCGCCGGTGGATTGCTCCGCGGACCACCGGACGAGCTCCGGTGGTCGGATTTGCCTGTCGTCTTCTCCAATGGCCCTCCCGGGACCGGTTCTACACTGCGAAGACCTCACAACGCTCGCGCGGCCTGCTTCATCATCGCCCACCGATCTGCACACCAAGAACGAAGGGAAGGTGGGTTCAGACTTATTCGTTGGTCCACACGACGGCATGTCAATCGGACGTCTGGAGCTCAAGTTATAAGTGTTTCCGCTCTGAGGGCCCGGTTGGTTTCGTGTACGAACCAACCCGGCCGAACTCAAAGTACTCCGAAACCTTGAGTGTAATATACCGAAACGACCGTCTCAATCCAAGGATCGCATCGCCGCTAACGGTGCGTCGATGGGAGGTCTGTGGCCCAAGTTATGGGAAAAAGACCGAAAGAGTCCGGTGTTAGGGGGTTCGGGCCAGGTCCGACCCGGCCCAGTACCCCCTGGGTCGGCCCGAACCGGGTCGACCCGACCTGGGTCCGGGTCCGGCCTACTTGGACGCGGCCCGGCCCGGCTGGCGCGGCCCGGCCTGGCGGTCCGGCCGGGCGGCTCGGCCCGGCGCACTGGCGCTGGCCAAGCGGCCGCGCAAGGGGGGACCGCCCCCTGGACGAAACGGCGGCCTCACGTGGGGGACGCCCTTGCCAATGGACGCGTCCGGTTGCCGCGTCCTGCCTCCTCCGGTCCCATGCGGTCATGGGACTTGCAGCCTACCGTCGTGGCTTCAGCCGCGGCGGCTCTTTCCGGCAGCGCGCCGGGCGCCGCCGCCTCCTGCCGTCGGCACCGCCGTGCCAGCGAGGCGTGCCGGCGGATTGTTCCGCAGACCACTGGATGAGCTCAGGTGGTCGGATTTGTCTGTCGTCTTTTCCAACGGCCCTCCCGGGACCGGTTCTACACTGCGAAGACCTCACAACGCCCGCGCGGCCTACTTCATCGCCGCCCGCCGATCCGCACACCAAGAACGAAGGGACGGTGGGTTCGGACTTGTTCGTTGGTCCGCACCAACTGTGTTAGCGGTTTTAAAAGTCTTCCGACAAATATTTAAACATATTCTGTGGGTATAAATTACCAAGATTTAAATGAATCAAATCCCTACCACAAGTGTCGTCGAGCGAGGGTTCGTCGCGGAAAAGAACGTCGTGGAAGAAGGCGTCGCGGAAGGGGAATCGTCGCGTCGCGGAAGGAGCGTCATGGAAGAAGCGTCACGGAAGAAGGAACGTCACGTCACGTCGTCAATCTCCGAGGATCCGGCGTTCTTTGCGTTCTTCACATTCTTCGCGTTCTTCGCGTTCTTCGCGTTCTTCGCGTTCTTCACGTTCTTCGCGTTCTTCGTCGAGGAGGAAGAACTTCAAGAGCCTGAGAATTCTCTCCAGCCTCTCAACACCACCCATAATAAAAATAAGAGTTGTCTTATTTTTATTTCACAAGCCTTGCACTTTAAAATTCAAATACGAAAGAAACAGTTAAGTGAATTAAATGCAACGCTTAAACCGCCACATTAATGAGGCGTTTCTTAACCAGAATAAACGCATGCGTTGACTTCATTAATAGGGGGTGCAGGTGCGTTACTTAGAAGAAAAGAAACGGTGGGGCTCGTGTGGGCCCCACCTCACAAATATCCTACCAAGTGGGTAGGATATGGTGGGTCCCACATCATCCACTTAACTTAAGTTAAGCAAAATAAAATAAAAACTGGTTGTACCACTTTTATTTTATTTCTTAACTTAACCCCAAAAAATTAAAAACCACACCCGAGAAAACGCAACTCCAGAAAAGGTGTTTCTAAGAAATTACCGATGTTGTGATTCCATCGGTGCCCTTGGAATTCAATTCCGAGCACCGGTTCAAAAGTTATAAAAACTCGCTCATTCGTTCACTGAACGTACCCGAGCTAAACTTCGGAAAATGATTTCGGGCACACCGGCCTCAGAATCAGGTGCCGTCAGAAACTGCGTTCTTGTAAAATTCCAAAGAAAATTAAGAAAAAAATTTCCTTGAATTTTACGGGTCTTTAAAATATCCTTCCAATTTCTCTTCTAAACTTACCTAGATATATTCTAGAGGTTTTTTTCCTCTCAAAATACCAACCCTAGTGTCCCTAAGTGGATATCTAAAGGAAGTTCACTAAAAAAGATGTAATAATCTTTACCAACTCTTTCAAGATTATTTCTTCTTCTACTTCATATTCATGTGTTGTTTCCATTATAAAGTAATAAATACAATATCACCTGTATTATGAGATGTTATTATGATTATGAAACAATCATATTCCTCCTTTTATTCATCTTATGAAAAACAAAAGCATTGCACATGTGTACGTATGGCTTATCGTCTCTACGCCGTGGTGTAATTGTTTTTTCATCCCCACTTTATTTAGATGGGTATAATGGTGGAAATAATATATATATATATGATAATTATAAAATTATATTTATTTTGTAAAAAAATTAATATATCAGCTTCCTTACCCTTTCACTATTAAGGAAATGATACTTTCGCTCGTGCGTACGTACGGTATACTATCTCCACGACGCGATGCGATTCATTTTCCATATTCACTATTAAAGAATGATTATATAAATTTATATAATGAATAAATATGGTATATTTCCCAAATATCATTCTGGATATGACATAACTATATCCTATGCACAACAACTAAGACTTATACGACAAAACATACATAGAAAATATAGCAGTTAACACCTGAAAGAAGGGTAATGATGAAATATTATTAACAAACACATGATAAGATTATATAATAGGATAATATATGATATCATAAATATGAATATGGTTTTGGTATAAATTAATAAAATTCTTTAACTATTATACAAGAGTTTCAGATATGTACGAAGGAAACCATACCTAAGGTAAGGGTTAATTTCTACAATATCATTATTATTCAAGATTATTTACATGTAAGTATATGCTAGTGAATATTTCTCTTCCATGTCCATGTTTCCAAAAAAAATCAAAAAAAAATCAATATTATTCTACAATTGTTTAAAGTCATTTTTAACCATGTGTGATTTTTTACTAAATGATTTGAAATGAATCTTTTTTTCATTTTCCAAACAGGGTTCTTTGTGACTTTTCTAGAAAAAGTATGAATAAAATGTTTTTTTAACTTATACAGTATGAATGTATTTTTCCACTTTCATGACTCCTTAATGTATTTAATCTTCCTTTACAAGATTACAAGGTTATTTTCATAGAAAATATTTTTATTTGTTATTGTACGGCTATAAAAAAGTTTTCAAAATAGAAATGATATATTCATCAAAAATTACTTCAAGTGATCTTTCAAAATAATTTTCCAACCAAGTCAATGTTACTTGATGTTACTTGTGTTTTACTAGGGATATGATCCAATGATACCCTTCTTATTATTTCTATGAATGGTATATGTTTTTGACAGATTGATGCTTATGATTTTTTTTTCTTTTCCATGAGTTATGTTATGATAAAATGTTTAGGAAACCCATTTATTTTTATGGGTTCTGATATGATGAATGAATTATGTTCTTGTAAAACACATATGTATGGTTTTCATTATGTGATGGGTGGGACCTAGATCTCCCTCCAATTCATTGGGTAAATATTTATATCTCATGAGATAGACATGACTAGAACAGGAAGTAAACCCAGTTTAGTTATATAGGACTGGAATGAGGAGTGAACTTGGTTCAGTAAGGGACTTTGTCTCTATGATGGTCTTGGTCGTGAGCCTTGACTAATATGAAAATAATTTTATATGATTATCTGTATGCCAAAATTTCATGTAATTTTTTATACTCCCATAAATTACATTCTTGGATTATTTTATAATTCATGTCTTATGAACTTCTATGACTTATTATATGACACAATATTATAATCCTTGATATGCAGTATATAATTTTCAAAATTTATTTTCAGGTTCTTATTTCCTTATGATTATGTTATCTTCCTTTATTACCCTTACTAAGTACCTAGTATCACCCTTTATTATGTTTCTTTTCCCTAGGATATTAATAATTTTTTGAAGTAAGATGGGTCAAAAGGGGTTTTAGTTATGAAGGAATAAGCAGGAGATGATGTAGATGTTTATGAATTAGTTATTTATATTTCCAGGTTTCCAAAGACTATAAACCTATATGGTTTTGGCATGGTTTTCTTATGTTATGCAATGAATATTATTCTATTTATATGTAATATATATGTATGAAAAGTATGGTCCATTATAATCACACATATATTTCAATTATAAAATTCAGCACAAACATAGAAGGCATTAAGGCCATAGAATTGGGACAATTAAGCCTCCATACAATGAAATAAACTTGCTCAGCCCCAAATATTAATTCCATATTAAATTTAATCTAGGATGATTAGAAATAATTTTTATCATTCCTATTCCATTTCACATTACATTCTATGGATTTACTTTGTTTATAGATTTAAGTATTTTACTATGCTAAAAATGAAAAAAAAACTGCTGAAGAAATACCACAAGATTAATAATAACAATAGGTAGTATAAATAAAAGAATAATGCACATTTGATCACAACCCAAACATTTATTTAATTATAAAAAAGACACATTTATTCTCTTTAACATGTGATAATTCCCATTTCAGTTATAATCTTTCTAGAATTATTTATATAATTATTATCAAGAAACTATAAAAAATATTACAACAAGAAGAGATTATTCTTTCCTCTCTCCTTCAAAATTTCTAGATTGACCAAATCAAACAAAGCATGAAATATTATGAATTAAATTAATTTCCATTTCATGATAATATTCTAAATGTGGTATTATTTCTCCATAATAACAAATGATAAGTTTAATTCATGTGATAATAATTTTTAGGGGAAAGTTATTAGCATAATGAATGTGATTATAATATACTAAATGTTTAACAAATTTACACATTAAATAGTGGTTTTTATCAATAATTTATATAATAATAGTAAATTATTATTCATTCGGTGAAGCATGCGATGTCGGTTTTCTCTTTATTTTAGTAATTTCTAAAATTATATAACCATATTATCATATTTCATGTAAAATGACTTTATTCTTTAATTTCTCTAAATAAATTTCATAACATGACATACCAATTTCTTGAAGAGTTTTTTTAGAGTCCAATAACATTTATCATATCAATAAGAAGTGATTAAAATCCCTTGTCTAAGGATCTTCATGAAAGATAATATCAAAGTGTGTAAAATACTGAAATAAAGAAAAATTTAAAACATGTGTGTCATACTCTATAGAAGCCACTACAATATATTTATCTCTATATGTGTTTGAGGAAGATCAAATAAGTGGAAAAGGAATCCCACATTCATGATGTATCCATGGGTAAACCAAATCATCTGGAATTTGAATGGGATTAACCTTTTCTCTATGATATGTTAGTACTTCATGTGAAAAGGGGAAATCTGAAAGAAAGTTTTAGGAACTAGGGAGATTCATCCAAGATAACATGGAAAACCCACACTCACTACCATCGCATGTAAAAAAATATAGGTAATAAAGGACAATACTTGATTATATTCTCCTTTATTCATATGTTAAAATGCATGCCTAAATTTCATGGTTGTTTCATGCATCATATTCATTTACTTCACATTGAAACTCTTTTAACAGATTAATAAATACTAGCTTATGTGGAGAATGGTTTGGGTGTCTAGCACACATAAAATAATATAACCAAGTCATTCCCATTCAATCCAACATACAGGTTATATATATATCATATTTGTTTGTGTGTGTGTCTATTTATATATATCATATATATATAAATCTTTAGGAAATATTCTCATTAATATCCCACTTTCACTAAATCCTAATAAACTTTGTACCATTTCACCTTATATTGTATCGTATATAATAACTTATGAAACCATATCCAAAAATCCTTTTGGATATCTTCCAAAACACTTTTAGAAATATATCATTAACTTCACCTTGTATCACATCATATGCAATACATTGTGAATACTCATCCAAAAACCTTTTGGATTAACTCTAAATCACTTTTATAGTGTCTCTATGAGTCAAAATCAATCCCATTCAATCAACCATAATGTGTGGCCCCACAGTCCATTGTATCATCGAAAATAAATAAGAATATTTGGATCCATAAATGTAAGCAAAGAGTGGTGTATATAAAATCATAAATGATAATCAATTTATAAAGGTATTAGGCATGATCTCCATTAAACACATGTATCTTTATACCTATGTCACTAGTTTGCATCATATAAAAACATGCATTCTAATATTCTCAATTTGTCTAAGACATCTAATGGCCATGGTACATGGAGCATATTAAATTTCTAAGGATCGAATAACAACTAAGAAGAGGGGTTGAATCAGTTGTTCATTTTTATAAGTTTCAAAACTTTTAAAAACTTAACCACTACAACCTGTTAATATTTATATCCTTATCAACCTTTAGTAAATACTCGTGCATGCAAAGGTAGGAAAGCAAGAAAAGCACACAATATTTACAAGGTCTAGCCTCAGTATGAGAACCTACATCCTTGACATAGACACTACCATGGGTCTATGGAAATTCACTATTATGAAGAAGTAA